>CM070550.1:114203523-114803523 GCA_036346405.1 Phyllostachys edulis
TAATTATTTAGCCTTTCCATGTGGCTTGTTGAGTACGGTAGTTGTACTCATTCTTGCATAATCTGCAAACAATCTCTGAAGAAACACAGGAAAATGCAGAGGATCCGTTGATCAAGACTTTGGTGGACCCACGGTTGGCAACGACATTGTTATTAGGTCTCACAAGCACTCAAGTGTGCTGTGGTTAGAAGTTCTTTTGTCTTGTATTATATTAACTTTGGGCTTGGATGCCCGTGGTAGTGTCAAACCGGTCATTAAGCCTTAATCTTATGTAATAAAATGTTGGCTTTTGTTGAAATCGAAAGCTTGCTTGAGACATCACTTTCAAGAATCGCACATCCCTGGCGGTTGTGAAGAGTTTAATGTCCCCAGGAATTTGGGGTCGTTACAAAAGTGGTATCAGAGCTTAGCTTGACTGTAGGATGAGACCTTAAGTTGGCTTTAGGAATTAGGAAGTGAAGACCTTCAAAAATCCTAGTTTGAAAAATTAGAAAAGAATTTCTGAAAACAAAAATATAAGTATTATTGCTGTCTTTTCCCTTCTATTGCTATCTTATCTAACTTAGATTTGTAAAATAGATTTGTGTTATAAAAGAGTTATCCTCTTCTTACCTAAATTCAACCTTTAAATCGAAGTTTGCAAGAGTGTTCGTAATACGCTAAAGTGTTATTAGATAGAGTAAACCCTAATTAGACGATCTTTTGGTTGTAAAACAAGTTGTATTATGTGCTCTAAATAGTATGTATACAACTTGTATAAAGAATTTGAGCTATGTTATTATCTCGATAATTTGTTTTTCTATCAAGACTCAGATATCATCCTTGTCAAAATGCAATTCCTTCTTTTCGCCTTGAACCTTACCTTAATCTTTCTTCACTTAACTCAAGTCTCAATCTTACTCACCTATCTCAGATTTGGTCAAAACCGCAGAATTATATTCCCAAGATGTCCGAAAACAACAACCCCGAGGTCGATTCAAGAAATCATCAACCAACCATGGCGAAGTAATGGCCATGATGGAAAGAAATAGATGTCAAGCGGAGCAAAGTCAAAACAGAATGATGGAGCAACACACTAGACTCCTAGAGCAGATAGCCACCGGATCACCAAGACCATCGTAACCCTCTTCAGAACAACAAATGGAAGAAGCATTGCAAGATCAAGATGGTGATTTCCACAAGACAAGACCACCAACCTTACAGCTTGCACCGTAACCACTAGCAAAGCAGATGATTGGATAAGAGATATAGAAAGAAAGTTAGACACTATCCAATGTAATGATCAAGAGAAGACTCTTTTGCCTCCCACCAACTTCAAGGACAAGCCGCAAAGATGGTGGATAAATCACCAAACATTCCATCCCTAAGAGAAATACCATGGCAAGAATTTAAGGATGCATTTCATAAGGCACACGCTCCCATTGGCGTGTTTCGCCTCCAAATGCCGAGAGTTTCTTGCTCTCAAGCAAAGAGGACTTATTGTGATGAGTATTTACATCAATTCAATTATTCGCACGATATGCCCCACATGAGGTGGATCTGAAGCTAAGAAGATGGAGAAGTTTTCGCGAGGATTACTGGTCGCTGAAATTACACATTTCATACGGATTTTAAGGATATGTCACTATGGTAAACAAACCGCTAATATCGGAAGAAGCGTAACACAATTACAAGAAGTCGAAAAGAAGAGCAATGCAGATGACACCTCAACCAAGTGCACCTGTAAAAGGATGATGACAAGACCACCAAGATAATATCAAGAAGAACCAGCTACCAATTTCAATGCAAGACCCCAACATAATATGAATCAGTCAGCCACAGTCCAGTGCTACACATGCGGAGGAAATCACTACCAAAAGGACTGTCCACAAAAAGCAATAAAATGCTACCATTGCGGGCAACCAGGTCATTTCAAGTCTCTATGTCCAAGGAAGCATATGTCAGCAGAAGCAGCCAAAGCTCAAGTGAGGAGTCAATCACAGATCAACAAGACGCCACCAACAACACAAGCTAAGAAAGGAGGTATGCTACGACCTGAGAGAGCGACCAAAATTTCAAAGAACCAGACCAAGTCAGGCAAGATCAATTGTGTCACTATCAATGAAGCTGCAGAAACCATCAACGACATTGCTTCATGACGTTCTTACTTCATCAACATTGGTCTCAATTGATCCAGAACTACCTTTTCGATTCGAAGGTCGAATCTTACGTCGAAAGAGCTACATGGAAAAAGGAATTGAAAATCAACAGTAGTTTTCCAACCTCGTCCTCGACTTTGGGTGAATCTCGAGGTCGAGATTCCTTTAAGGGGTAGGTTGAAACATCTGAAAATTTCAAATGAAATTCAAAAATCAAAATTTGTTCAATTTGAATCCAAATTCGCAAATTTTGCCAAAACCCAAACCCTAACCCCAAATCCCAATCCTGTTTTCCTCCCTGTCGCGCCTTTTCCTGGCGCTTCTCCTCCTTCTCACGGAAGCCCTGGCCACACAGACCGCCTGTCCCATCCCTCGCCACCGCCTCTCACGCGACCGCCTAAGCAAGACGAGTCAGACACGTGTGCATGTGGCGCCACCTCGGTCGCCAGCTCCACCTCACCCACACTCGCCATGGTCGCCTTGCCGCCCCCCATCGCCTCCCGCCTCCTTTGCCCTATAAAGCCACCCGGCAAGCCTTCCTCCTCATCCCCCCACCGCCTCCCCCACCCACCTTCCCCTCCAGCACGGCCAGAGCCGCCGCCGCCACCTGCACCCCACCAAGAACCCCAAAAAGCCGCTAAAAACCCTAGGTAAGAAGCTTACTGTGGATCCTCCTCGCCAGCCTCTTTGCGCCTCCTCCGTCGCTTGTTGTTGCCGACGCCAAGACGCCTTGCCGCAATCAAGGCCACTCGCAAGACCCTGCCGCCTCAAGCATGACTCGGTAGCCAGGAGGCGCTGGCCTCAAGGCCAACGCCCGCCCCTTTTTCGCCTTTTGGCTCGACTCCGATTAGGCTTGGTTGGACCGTACGAATTAGGCCTTGGGTCAAGACAAGAAGGGCTGGCCCAATTTTCTTTTTAAAAGCGGCCCTAAGATCTTGCTTTTGAGCACAAGAAATCCTTTTCTGCTTAATTCGATTAAAATAGGAGTTATAATTCCAACAAATACACTGCTCATTAGCCAAAAATATTAAACCCTAACCACTATCCATTCATTTAAACACATAAATTTCGATATCTTTTCATTGATCAATTGTCGGTATGAATAGTAAAATAATACTATTCATTATCAAGCAATTTTCGCCTGAAACCCTAAAATGACATTTTATGTCATTTCGACCGCTTCGAGCAGTGAGTCCATTCTCGGCTCCTTTCACTATAGCAAGCTCCAAATAAATATTCCCACCTTCCTATAGATTTCTTTAATCCTCTACAATATTTTTGTTGTAGTTGGATCCGAATCTCAAACTCCGTTCAATCCAAATAAATACCAGATAAATCCCACCAACCCGCTCCACCCTTCCTTTAAGTCTCTTTTTGGTTTTATTTACTTGCATTTTGTTCCCAGCTCTTTCCTTGTTGAGCTAGTGTTTACTTGTTTTCTTTTTATTGCATTGCTTCTCGTTAGGTTACGATCTAGACGACCAGACGCCAGAAGACGTCGGACAAGACCAGCATCCACAGGACTTTGTGCAAGAAGGCAAGTCGCATTCCTTGAACATTTCGAACCCACGTGTCATATATTTATATTGATACTTTCATTATCTTATTTGAGCCAATTACTTTAAGTACTGAAATAATACTTTGGAATGACATGATAATTAGATAAATCCTATAACCCCACATACAAACCTACCCAGCACTTGTAGGCCATATTCACCTTGACAAATTCACATAAAATGTTAGCTATATAGTAGCTTTGTCTCTCAAAATTGTGATCATCAATCAAAAGCAAGATTAGCGGCTAGCCAATGGTTTGGGTGGAGAGTTGAGGGTTGTGTCCATTAAGTTGGACAACCCAATATACTTGGTAAAATGAGTCATCAGTGAGATCAAGAGGTGGGCAACCGCAGGTTGGGCCATCGCCTCACTGGGTGACAAGTAAGGACAAGAACCTTGTGCCAAGTAGCGTACACAAGAACCGCTCAACCACATGCGTGGTCATTACTCCCTAGCTTAGTACATCGTCGTCCAATTGAATATCTATCAGATCAAAGGTGAGACAGGGTGGACCCTCACGGACACTCATTTGGTTCTTGCACCAGTATGGGCCCGTCAAGATCGGGTGCAGAGTCCACTATTGGCGGTGGTCTCCGAGGGTCAGATGGATTTGAACTCTAGGGTAGAGGCTAAAAAGGATAAGCAAAGTGAAAAGGCTTTGTTATCCGACTCAATTGTGCGCAATCATGATGCGTGGCAATGTGAGTTTGTGATATCATGTGGGTAAAGTTGGGCAACTCTGCAGAGTGTATAAAATGTTATTGAATCGCCGTGCTTAGGTTAATGAAGCTGTGTTAATGGGTGATTCCAAGACACGAGGCATAAGTAGAGTTTGGAGATGGTAAGTTGGTAATTGTGGTTTGTTGAGAAACCCCCTGTTGTTATTATGTATTATTGTTTTCTTGTCTTATAAACCGCTTTAAAGCGCAAATTGCATCCACATATGCTGTTAAGGTAAAACCTAACCATCATTTGAACTCCTTGCATGTAATTATTTAGCCTTTCCATGTGGCTTGTTGAGTACGGTAGTTGTACTCATTCTTGCATAATCTGCAAACAATCTCTGAAGAAACACAGGAAAATGCAGAGGATCCGGTTGATCAAGACTTTGGTGGACCCACGGTTGGCAACGACATCGTTATTTAGGTCTCACCAAGACTCTTTCAAGTGCCTGTGGTTAGAAGTTCTTTTGTCTTGTATTATATTAACTTTGGGCTTGGATGCCCGTGGTAGTGTCAAACCTACCGTTAAGCCTTAATCTTATGTAATAAAATGTTGGCTTTTGTTGAAATCGAAAGCTTGCTTGAGACATCACATTAAGAATCGCACATCCCAGGCGGTTGTGAAGAGTTTAATGTCCCCAGGAATTTGGGGTCGTTACAGAAACGGAAACTAAAAAATTTCCAAAACAAGATTAAACCCAACATCCTCTCCTCGGCCTCCTTCGTCTCTGCCTTTTGGTACGTGGTGTGGGCGACGCGAGGTGAGACCGTGAGAGGAGGAGGAGGGTTTGGTCGGATTCCTCTGCCACTTTATGGCTTGTTCCGATCTGGCGCGGCACCAAGAGGGCCAAGCAGTCCACGTCCGTCCCACGCAGGCAGTCGTGTGCCCCAATCATTTCGCTCTTGTTTCCCTTCTTCCACCGTGCTAGCTCGCCGCTCTCTCATGCTCTCGTCATCGCTATTCTATCTCTCAGGCTCAGCTACTGCCGCCGTGCGAGCTACTGAGTTATCACCCGTCCCGCTTTGAGCTCTTCTTTTGATAGATTCACAATGCCGTTTTCTATCTAGTACAGCACCGTCCTGGTTCCTGCTGGATGCTAGTGAAACGGACGATTCTTGGAACTTGGAAGAAGAATCTGTAGCCACCTGCTACAAACGAGCAAGAAATGAGGATCAGCTGGTGATTCGAATTGTTCTGGACGGGGTTCCATTTCCCGATTCCGAACAGTTCCTGCTCCTTGCCGGTAGGCTATAAACCGGCCGGTATCCGATGATTACAAACTTCAAAATGTGGGGGAGAGAAGAAATTGATTATCCGTTTTATTTGACTACCGTATTAGATAGGATACAAATATGGTTTATATTTTGGGAATTGCTACTTAACTTCCGAAAGTTTTTTTGATGAAAAAACTGTCACTTTTCTGTTCGTTAGATGTGCTACAAAATTCGTGTTGTTCATGTGCTGTTCATTTATGTTAATATTTCACAGTACATACATGCACGCATGGATCGATGGATGGATGGATCCAAAGCATTTTTGTAGCTCGTACGCTCGTACGTACCTGAGAGATGACGCTGAGGACGCCGAGGGAGACCGTCTCAACGAACGAGTACGAAGTGCAAAGGCATTTTTGTAGCTCGTACGCCCGTACGTACCTGAGAGGTGACGCCGAGGACGCTGAGAACCAAAATTGCATAAATAATTTACTGTAATTTATGTATAATGGAGTTGTAATTTTTTTTTGTCTTTGTTTTTGCTCAACCTCTCAAAGTACATGTGAGATTTTGAATCATGTGATGAAAATATGAGTTATTAAGACTTTCAAGAATAATTACAGTGACCAAGAACAAAAATTACATAAATAATTTATTATAATTTATGTATAATGGAGTTGTAAATAAAATTTCAAAATGTGACAATTTTTACAGAGAAAACATGTGAATTCTTATATTTTTTCCATCCGATTAACAACTTCTCTCTTATTCGTATTCGCATTCGCATAAAAAATATGGATACAAATATGGTATAGACTTTTGTCACCGGAAATGTTATTTTATTCGCATCATTCATATTCGAATTCAATAAAACAATATACATATTCTATTGTAGTATGACTAATTAGTTGGATGATTATTTTAGTTTAATATGAATTCATGTTTTTAGGTGAAATGGATAAACTAGAATAATTAAGTGTGCTATGTACGAGGATAAAGTATTATAAATATCTTGTCATTATGTAAGTTATGAGGATATCCGAATCGTACCGAAATGAGTAGGTATTCGATTTGTATTCGTTACAACATTTGATTCGTATTCATATTTGATAATATTCGAATTCATATTCGTATTTATTTAGAAAATACAAATACGAATACTAAAATACCACTATTCGATTCATATTCGATCTGTTGATACCCCTAGAAATTAGTAATCATGAAGGGCGAATCATTAAGCTTGCTGCTTGAAGCTAATATTATACGGTGCCAATCATCATCATTCAACTGGTAATAATTGGAGTAAAATCAGATTCAGGTGACACCCATTGCTAATAACATTAATGGATAATGAGTTTTGATAAACAACAACAATTATAAGATGCTCTTAGAGTATGTACAATAATATGATGTCAGCTATCTGTAAGCTTTGCCACGTATGACATAAGATGATGTGGAGGAGAGAGAGGGTGCATAGAGAATTAAACCGTCTCTCATGCAGTAGTCGACTGTAACACGAGAAACAAGATATATTGTACATATAGAAACTGTCTATAGAAACATGTAAAGAGACAATCTATTATAGAAACTGTCTTTAGTGCTGTCTATAGATAACATAGAGAGATACTATAGACAGCAGTTGTCTATACTATTGTACATGCCTTTAACAATCGGTTAAAGCCACCATCGAGAAGCCAAGTTAAAGTAGGCCATGCAGATTAACGACCGGTATTTTTATATCGACTTCATTTTCTTGTACCAAAGGCTGCAACTTATCTTCTTAGACGTAGATCGGCCTAATTAAGATTCTGCATGCAACTTGCAAGCTAACACTGTCGGGCCACCGATTTACCTACGCATAATCACAAGCTGCAACAGACATTAATTTGATTAGAATGTCAAATCAAAACCATCTATAGGTCCAAGTATTTTTCAAAGAAATTAATATAGGTCCAACTATCCGTAGTCCGGTACTCCGGTGACCGGTGAAAGGTTACTCCCGTAATCTGAAGCTCCTTTCTTACGTAAAGTTCTTTTTTTCTTTCTGTGTGCTAAGAAAGATATTAGTGCAGGCAAGCTTTCAATTTCACTTTTGCCTTGTGTTGGGTGTCTTAATTTCATGAACAGCATTTTAGGTGCCATAACCAGAGGACTGGATACATGTTTCTTTCGGCAGAGTCGAAAGTTCGGGACATATATAAACTAGATGCACACAAGCCTAATTGTTCACAACTTAAATTTACTTAGTGGTTGTTTGGATATCAAGAATAAGAAATGGGTTTTAAAAAAACTAGTTTTAGAAGAATTTTTAGCAAAACTAGCTTTAATTATTCTGTTAGGATGAATTTATAGATTACTTTGTTTAGATCAGAAAAAAATAAAACAAGGTTTCACTAATTTCGTGTTTGGCTAACCCTTCTCACCGATTAACTCACTCAACACCCCCCAGCCCCGCGCTCTCTCTCTCTCTCACTTTTCCCTTCGCTCTTCTCCCCACCCGAACGATTCCCCCTACATAGCCCCCAGTGCCGCTCGGGTAGTCTGACCCCAGTCTTGCTCGGTGCGGCCCAAGCTTCGGTCCTCGTTGTCAAATGAGAAGGCGAACAATGGCATCTTGACCCCGGTCAGCGCCGGCAGGCTGGGTTCTTGGCCATCCGAGCGGCGAGGTTGCGGTTGTAGGTCATGGCGTTGTACTGCGTTAGTGTCGATCTCATCCGCGTCGCCGGCGTTTGGCCACCCAGTCTCCGAGACAGCCAGCTTCACCTCCTCCTCTTCGCCATGTACGAAGGTGAGCCCAATTTCCTCACCGCCTCTCTCCACCCCTTCCAATTTACTCACCCCCTCACCTTTCATGCCACATACGATTCGTCACCACTGCCGACGGATCTCATCGTCGAGCTCCCACGTGGACGCGGGCTGATCTCCACACCAACTTCTGCGCATGGATTTCGCCGCCGTCTCGCCCTCTGTCCGGCCATGGCTACACCTCCCTCCGGCCATGCATTGTACATTTATTTTTAATAAAGACTATTCTTTATTGATGAATGGTTTTGCTGTTTATTTCTTTAGGTTGTGAAAGTGGCAGATTTTGGTGTAGCTCGGTTCCAAGATCAAGGAGATACCATGACGGCTTAAACTGGAACATACAGATGGATGACACCTGAGGTACAACTCTATTTACTGGAGCAATGTAATCTACTAAAACTAACTTGAGTTAGAAACTCAGTTCCAAATTTGGATTAGTTTATTATTTCAATGATCCTGAGTATTCAATGGTTGTGATATATCATATATATGTAGTTTACAGTGACTACTAAGTAATGAGATGAAAATGTTAAATTCCTTGCTAATATATCTTTGATGATGCATGCTTAGGTTATAAATCAACAACCATATGATAAACAAAGCAGATGTGTTCAGTTTTGCTATTGTGCTTTGGCTTGTTAATTTGTCGTTTCTGGTGTTTCCAGATCCCATATGATGCTTGGAGTTTCAAATTTGAAACTAACCTAGAGCTTGCCCACACTAAACATACAGAGCAGTCTAGCCCATTGCGAGTACGGCATCGTCAGCTGTGCGCTTTTGCCCTTTAGGATTATCGGGGGCTCCACTTCCATTAGCATCAATGCACTTCATCTTTTTCTCACCTAATTTTGGGGGTTTTTCAGTTTTCTGAGGATGAACAACATGGCTAACATGTTTTTCAGGTGAATCAATGTCGTGTACTTCAACATCCTCATTCAGATCAATAAGTATAGATTTGCTTGCAGCCACTGCACCATTTCCTTTGCTAGATATAGCACTAAATCCAGATGCTGTTGAACTAGCACATATCTCTTGAAGATCTATCCAACTAGGCTACACTTTTTTGTGATATTCTTGAATTGAGCTATCTCTCTGCAATTAGTAAATGTATTGGTTAAAAATGTGCATTATTTCCAAATCTTATGCAACTACAAGAATATATTATTATTCAGATTCGGATATACCGTAATAAAATCCTCCCAATGTTCGTTAGAAGCTTTGATCATTTTGTCATCGTCATCCCAACCAAACCCTGTGTGTGCTAGAAGTTTGCTCATGGTAGCGTAGCAACTCTGGAAGTACTTATGGCGATTTTTCAATTGCTACAGTTCAAGCTTGTCAACTCTAGAATCATTGAACTTATCTAATATTTCACACCATGCTTTCTTTGTGTAGCCCGTTCCTTCCTTCCCACCATTTAAGGTTTGATCTTTTAGTATATTGAGGAGGAGTTTGTCCTCAGAAGATTTCCATATGTGCCGCTTTATGGATGTTTTTTCTGCATTCTCCTTCTTAACTTTTTTTGGCACCTGGTCATCCATATATCTCTAAAAAAATAGATATATCAAATTACTTGATGTAGCATTATAATTTTGACACAACATGGGTGGACTGACATGTAATGTAAGATATACAACTGCAATTATTGGCATGGAGTGAAAACATGGAGTGAAACAACTGCCGCTATGACATCGTGTTCATTTTGAATTGATTGGGTTAGCCACCATGTATGATCTGAAACCCTACACTGGTTTTGTGGAGCCAGGGATATAGTTGGGTGGGAGCTGGATCTGTTTCCATTCAAAATTTAACCAGTCTATTGCATAGTTTTGTCTTGTGGTGAATAATTTATTTCAAGGCCTGTATGTTGTGCTATACTGCTATTGGTTATGTTCCATAGGGAATAGGATTTATCAGAGGACTAGAAATGTTATGTCTTTAACCTATGTCCAGTCTGTTAGCTGTGTGACTGCTTATTTAATCTTTCTTGTTGCATCTGCAGGTCATTTGACAAAGCTTTCCAGTATGCAAAAGATGGAAATCATTTCACAATTGGAAAGTCTGTGAAACAAGTCCTGGAGTATCCTTCGTTTTGATTAAAAGCCATTAGAGCTTGCATGTTATTATACAGTTATCACAAGCACACAGGACTACAGGTAAACATTGTGCTTTTCTGGAACTTGACTAATTCACTAATCATTGTTAAAGAGAATTCCTTTGATATGACAATCCATATACTCGTGCGCATAGGGTCTTCGTTGCTACATGGAATGTGGGTGGAAGGTCACCATCGATTCATTTGAATCTAGAGGACTGGCTTCATACATCTCCTGCTGCTGATATATACGTAATTGGTTATAACTCTAAAGACTGTCCAACCTACTGAATTGATGGAACAAGAGCAATTTGAACTTGATTTTGGACTCATGAGCAGGACATCTGAAAGACAAAAAATTCGATGCCAACCACCTGGGCTGTGAATCGTTCAGGTAGGCATCTCGGGACCAAAAATCTGAGTTAAATTCATGCATGTACTTGACCGTGCTGGGCTGTGAATCTGAGTTAATTCGATGCCAACCACCTGGGCTGTGAATCTGAGTTAATGTAGACCTCCAAGGCTTTGTTGTGTACAACTACCACACCACCTCACCGTTTCCAGATCATATTGTGCACGTAAATAATTTGGCATTGATTTGGATGGACAAGTAATATTACCTGTATGCAGATTTGGCTGGGCACGGCTGGTTCCTAGATCACGTCTGGATCATGGTGGCTGGGCGGGCGGCACGGACGGCTGGCGCATGGCCGGGTCTAGGATCACGGCTAAGCGGCGACACGATGGGCGGCAGCCTTCTCCTGATGTGATTTATGTGATGTGTGTATTAGTTGCGGTGGACTGTTTCTTATAAACACTATGTATTAGTTCCAGCGACCTAAGCCTACGCGCGCAGAAATTTTGCGTTTGTGTGCAGTGTTTGCCGCGTGGTTGTTGGTGTTGAAAACGGGTCCATGTAAAACTGGTTGGCCTAAAAACGACGGCGCCTTGTTTTTAGTAAAATGCAAAAGTATGGATTTACACTAAACTGGTTTTACTTATCTCTAGAGTTAGTTACTCAATCCAAACAAAGATTTCCTAAAACGATGCTAAAACCGGTTTTGAGAGAACCTGTTTTCACAAAACAAGAGATCCAAAAAAGGCCTTAGAGTTTATCTCGATGAGACACCTGTGGTTGTCTTCTGCATTGTATATTCCATAAATATCATAGACTATGGATAACATCTGATGACTACGCATTAGTCTTAGTTAGGGCCCCACTGAATTGAGCTAAATTGTTTCCTTTTTATCTTTTCATAGCATTGTTTCTTATAAGTTGTGGTCGGTTTTTATTTATTATACAAAGTTGTCGTTCTTTCAATTGACCCAGGACATTTCGTCTGATTTGTTGTTGTATGCCATTACCAAATCTCCCGGGGCTGCATGGCGGGAGCTTCTTGCCTCCGCGGTTGCTTGGCGTAGTTGGTAGTGGAGTCGGTCTAACTAGTCTGTTGGTTCCAGTTTTTGTTGTGATCTACCTCGCCTTGTTTTTTATTTTTTTTGGCGGATATCCTTCTGAGCTCCGTGTTGTACTAAACTTCTTCGACATGCAGAACTTTTGCATGTTTTGAAGAAAAAAAAAATCAAATATACATCCCGGGGCATGATCCATATGTCTAATATGTCTAAGTGAAAAGAAATCAATCTTACGCAAACTAAAGCATGAGCCAAATATATTGGAGAAATTTTCGATTAGTTGTGACTGAATATAACGTGTTCTTTCTGTCATCTTGGCTAACTATCCAAAAGGTTTTCTCCAAAAAAACAATTCAGCATGGATCTGAAGTACCTAACCTGTGGGCTATAAGGTATTTTTAACTATTGGCCGTACTATTATTCTAAGAAAAGTGGGGTTTGGTTCATTTCAATGCTAATCCCCACTGAATCCAAAGATATAGCAGCCTTTTCTTTTGGGATGCTGCTATTTTCTTTTGCTTATCCACAACAGTTCCATACAGAAAAATCAAAAAAATGTCGTGGCCGTAATATAGTTTGACATGCTTGTTTCAGCTTCTTTTCAGAAATATATGCGTGTTGTAGCGTGCCTGCCAAACTATTAGTACTATTATGAGTCTAAAAAAAACTATTAGTACTAGTATATAACATGAGTCTCTTCTGATCGATGGTTTGAACATTTTTAGTTCTTTTCTGGACGGGTACGATGACCGATGAGTACGCTGAACTCAAGCAGACAAAAGGTGGATTAAGGGTGGTCCAGAAGAGCCAAACAACTATATATACAAACTATACATACCTTGACAAATACCCAGTACCAAATAGTATGAGTAAACGATGGAGGCTAACTTGATTAGAGTAGACTTATGCACTCTTTCAAATGCTAAGGCTATGTTTGGAACTCAAGAATTTTTCGTTTGGAACGCAGAAATTTAGCAGGAAACCGTTCGATTCCTGTAGAAATCAGAAAAAATTACTGACTTCCAAAAGAGGCCTAAGTTGCATCAATATCAGACCACTGCTGCTAGCAGTGACGTTGTGTGATTTGAAATCAGGCTCTCAATGTATCTTGAAAAACGCTGGCGACTGACTGACATACTGTGCTCCAAAATAAAGAGATCAATCCATAACAAGCGTCCAATTGAGCAACTCCAACATTCGAGATTTGTGTTTGATACCTGCTCGGTCGGTCCCTTGAATCACCGTATGTATCACGGTTTGTCGCCAAAACATGCTGCGGTTAATGGTTTTGCTTTTGCACCCTGCTTTTTTTTATAAATGATAAAATATTTTACAGATGGCCCAGGAGTTACATCACTGTCAAGCGTGTCAACAGCTAGCAATAGCATCCCATTCCCATCAGGGATTTGATTCCTTCTGACGCCATGATTTCATCTCTTTCACTGGAGCTGGACTTTTTAGCTTAGGATTTACGAGGGTGACGCGAGGAGTCAAATGGGAAAAGCGACTGCTCGTGGGGAGTGGGGGCCGGCCGGCTGCGCCCAGCCTCCACTGGCACCCGCTGGGTTTTGACGTCCACTCGACCGGCCGCCGCGCACGCGCGTCGTCGCGATTTCCCCCGTAAATTGCGTGAGTTCCACGCACGCAAGCGCCGGCGGGCGGTGACCAACTGCTCGCGGCTCGCGCACGTCGTCCCCAGCCGAATCAGAAGAAGAGAATTGTATTATCGAGTTTTTTCTCTCTCTCATTTAGCACATTTTCCAAGCTTAATAGCAAAAATAGCCTACATCCCACGGATGAAATGCCAAAAAATGATACATTTACACAGGACGGCCTCACAGCCGGCAGCAGACGGCTACCACACACTCAGATCGCGGTAGGCCACCTGCTGTTAACCCAGTCCTCGGTAGATGTTGTGCACAGATAACCCGTCATGGACTGGGTCAGCAGCAGATGGTCTGTCGTAGTGTTTTTTATGAGTTATTTTTGCTATTTCGCTTCGAAAAGGCTGAATGATTTAAAAAAGCTCTGTATTATCCTCTGGTTTTTTTTATTGGGTGCATGTTGGTCAGGAGGCGGAGGCTAGAAAGGGGAAGCAAGTCGGGCGAAATCGAAATTCAACGTGACGCGTCACCGCTGACTAGGCCTAGATAGAGACGCCACTGTAACGAATCACCCTATCGAGAAAACTCCCAAGGCATGGAGCGCATTCACCAGTGTTGCCGTCGTATTTGTTCTCCCCTTATCCTCTTAGTTCCTCATGTTTTTTCTCCCATTTTCCTCTTAGTTCCTCAAGATAGGCAGAGGAAATAGCAGCCACTATCTTGGCCTAATGTTTAGGACCAGTGGACCTGGTCTCTCTCTCTTTTCAAGTAGGACGAGCTGTCCAGTGTCACCAAAGTTCAGGACTCTCTAGATGAGGTAAATCAATGGATACGGGTACGCGGTGACACAAGACAACAGCTTAACGAGGCACTAAGAACACTTTTTTTTACGTGAAAGGTAGATAATTCTCTACTTTATAACCATTGTATTAAAATGGTTGCCAAGGCAATACAAGGATTGCGAAAGAGAAAGGAAGAAAAAGGAAAAGAAAAAAATTACATTCATGCGCTACATCCAACAAAACATAATTACATGAGTACACTGATGATTTGAGTGTATCCCCTCGAGCATCTCCACCAAAAAATGAAGTGGATGGAAGAAAGGAAAGGATCTCTCACAAGCATGAGAAGACCTTGCCCCCTAGAAATAGAACCAGTTCCAGGGAGGGATCCTGCCAGATACAGCTATACCCTACACGGACATCTACTCCTACGATTCTCATTGGACTCAGAGGCGGATGAGACTGAGTGGGGGTTTGCCCAAATTTTAGTTTTTAGTAGAGTATCTGATCATTTATACTCCTGCTCAGCTCTAATATCTGATCATTTATACTCCTGCTCAGCTCAGCAGAAGTGTCCCAACAACCATTGTGCCCGCTGATTTGGACCTAACCTTTAATTAGGCCTAAGCTAGCATAGCTTTGGTGAATTGGTGTCCTCACTGTATAGTTAGTAGTCACCTCACCAACCTTTCTTTTGTCCAAAACCTTCAGCTCATTATCTCACCGGGGGCACTGGAATCGAACACTTATCCTAGCCAATTAGCCATCGATCAACCAAGCAGTCTGCATCTCGATCCGAGAGAGATAACCGCAAACCAATCAACGAAACCAATTGCTTAAGGGAGACGCCTCTAGCTAAGATGGGTTCCATATTCAGACTCCCGATTGGTGGTGCACTTCTATTCTCGTTGTTGGACGCGTCGTTTTCCAACGGCAAGAAGTGAATTACGCATGAGGGGAATGTGAGGAGACAGGCGGATTTGCGAGATGGGAACCTGACCAGAGTGATTGGAACAGAATGGCTCACTCACAGAGATGGCGCCTGAATGGTTCACTCACAGAGATGGCGCCTGAATGGTTCACTTACAGAGATCGCAGGAACTAGACTAGAGGTAGGACCGTAGGATAGCCCATGAAATAGCGAGCTAGTAGTACGACATATAGCCGTGTTTTTGGGCTTTCACAAGCCGGAATCGACAAAGCAATTAGGAACCAGTTGACAGTTTGATGTGTGCCGGATATATATGGATTATGGACCGAACGGCGGTAGGTAGTAGTGGGAGCTCTATTGGACTAAATTAAGACTTGGGCTGATAAGAAACCTAGCTAGTATCGGGCAGGCTTGCTAAGAAGAGAAGAAGAGACTCTTGGACAGGCAGATACCGGACTCTTTGGGCCGTAGCCCGGAAGAGCAGCCTGAGCAGGATGCCGATGCCATCATTTGACATCAGCTGTAGACCTGTAGCAGCACCCCCTCTGAGATACAAGCAGACATAACCCACGAAGGCATCATTGAGATTTCCGATTCCACTCCATTGCACCGACCACCACTACTCTTGTTTTCCAATCACCCCAAGATGCATCTGAACAGCAGTTCTCAACTTTTTATCTGGACACAGTGTTTGATCGATTCCCTGTGCTTCAGTCACTCGAATGAAGCATTTCTGGCTTTGCTGTGTACCATGACCTAATGATCTCCCTCTCCCTCTCTCTCTCTCTCAAATAAAAAAGGTTGTTTGTTACACCTGCGGTTTGGTCTGCCTCTTATGTGACTCGGCTCATGATGTCTGAGTGAAGCCCATCCTTAAAACTAATCCACTTGTTTTATGTTTGTGTTCTACTACTACATTACCTACTCACTCGCTTGAATCTCGATTAGGATGCAGGAGTAATGCGATGGCAAAGTTTGGTAACCTTCTGTTGAGCACATGATGAGCGACAGGCACCACTTTGCTTGTGGTTGCAGATTCTCCTGTCACTTCCTTTTGACATTTCTTGGCGTTTCCCTTCTCTTCCGTTTTTTGCTCTGTTCTGTTCGCTGCAGGTTGCGCCAAAACGCAAAGCCTGGGAAATGCTAGCGTTGCTGTTTCGTTTGTCTAATGTTTTCTTAGCCTCGTTTGTGACGTTCCTTAGCTGCGTTTTGCATCAACTTCGCTTGCAAATACAAGCATACGGTATCTCAGGACATTACTGGAAGAAAACGTAAGTGCAGAACTCACCGAATTTTAGCGAGTCTAATCTGAAACAAATCGGTAACTGCATGTTCTTTCACCCACCGGCCACCGTGAGCTGATACAGTGTTTGTTTCATCCCGGTTCACGCCAATTATTACCGCTGGTAATCGACCAGAAACTGGCATTGACCACCTAACAACCACTAGCCTGATACTAATTTTCAGTTGATCAAATCAAATTACTGGGAATTATAAATGTGTCTGCAGTCTCCACACGCTTCTAAATTGGAACCCACAACAAAAGTATTACTACTACTCCATTTCACCCGGCTCTTCTTAAGCCCAGGCTTTAGTTTATTCAGCTAGCTAGTCGACAGCAGCAGCATATGCACACTTGCTCTCAACCCAAGGCATGAAAGCGACGGCACGTCGCGGCGCGGCCGGGGGCCTACCCGTGAAGACGACGAAGAAGAAGAAGGCCGCGGGTGCAGCAGCGCGTGGCTTCATGTGCGGCTGCGGCGGCTCCAAGTCGGTCTCCATCGTCGTCTCACGCGCCGCCGCCGCCAATATCTCCGCTGTCACGACGCCACTGACAACGTCAAGTGCCACGACAACGGCCACGTCGGCGTCAGCAGCGAAAACGACGACCGCGCCGGCCTCCCACGACGCGGACGCCAGCGCGGAAGGCACGCCGAGCGTGGACGCGCTCCTGCGGCAGCTCGCGGAGCTGGAGAGCGGCGTCCGCGCTCTGGGAGTCCGGGACGACGGCGGCAGCGTGCAGGCGTGCAGCAGGAAGCCGCGGCACCAGCGGAGCGCGAGCGACTGGGGAGCCGGCCGCGGGCGGCTGGAGGAGGAGAGCGTGGCGGTGGCGACGGAGTCCGCCGACCCGCTGGGCGACTTCCGGCGGTCGATGGTGCAGATGGTCGTGGAGAACGAGATCACCGGCGGCGCCGAGCTGAGGGAGCTGCTGCAGCGGTTCCTCTCGCTCAACTCGGCGCGCCACCACCACCTCATCCTCCGCGCCTTCGCCGACGTCTGGGAGGAGCTCTTCGCCGGTGGCCAGCCCCTCCCACGGCCACAGAAATATCGTACAGCACTCCAACTAGCTAATGCCCACACAGCTGCACTGCACTGACACGTTAACTACTGCTGCACAAAATCCAGCCTCGGGAATTGTTGCTGTCCAATTACTATATGCCTGCGCACCTTGCATGCTGTGCGCGCGGTGACCAGAAGAAATCTGTGGTGACTCTGCTACTATTTCGCGAGTCTTCTCTGCTTTGTAAATATCATACATTTCTTCCGTGAATGCGGCATGAACAAGGATTTCAGTCTGCATAAAATAGTGCTCTGCAGTTGCAAAACACGGCAGATAGGAGAAGGCCGTGATGTGCGCAAGGCTGCTGCTCGTTGTTAGCGAGCAAGCAAAGCGCAAAGGAAACGCTCGTGTCCACCAACTTTTTTCGTTTGGCCGATCGATCGTGAGATTGATTGATGCTGCATGCGTCGGTGCAGGCGGAGGCGCAGCGTAAAGACGTGCCTGCCGGTGGGTGCGTGCACACGAAGCCTTCAGCCCTGCTTGGTGAAACGTCGAATCGCAGCATATTTGGCGGCGATCTCAAGGAACGTCTCCTTGTTCATCAGACGTACGTGCTTCATTGTCACCATGCCTTTGCGTCTGCAACTGCAACTCTGCAAGCATTGGATATAGAGTATTCGGGATGTCATGTCCCTGCCTGCCGCGATATGGAGTGTGTCACATGGATGCATTTGGTGTAGAATATACGCACGTACTTCCCGGCGATAAGTCAGTTATCATCTGATGCAGAGACTCCAAATTATCAACTGCTTGGAAGTTGGAACTGGCTAAACTGTTAGTTGCAGATTCATGTAGGCATGTGAATATATGGTTCTTGCGTATGAAAGATGAACTTTTTTTTTTGCGAGGATGTGATAAAAGAACTTGTGAGAGTACAAAATCAACAAACCATTGGAACAAGACCGTCGTCATCTTCTGGAACGGTTATTGAAACCAATAAACACACATTAGGGTCCGTTTGGATGTTGGAATTGGATTGGGTCAACGGAACTGAAGCTCCAATTCAATTTCGTGTTGAAATGAAATTGGTTTGTGATTTCAATTCTATTGTTTGGATGGCTTATGAATTTGTACAGTGGAATTGAACCAGATTCAAATCCAATTATTGTTTGATTGCCATACCTAGAAATTGTCCAACACTGCAAGAACACCGGTTGTGCAAGAGGATGGAGGTGCCGCCGGTGTTGAGGACGCGGTGGCCAGAGACTGGGAGAAGCCAGATGCGGCGGCGCCAGTTGAGGGAGCTCGCCGGAGTCGACGTTGTGGAGGCAGCGGGAGGCTTTGCTGGAGACGAGGAGGACGAAGGAGTCACGGCCATGGATTTGGTCGCAGCCATCGAGGAGGAGAGAGAGAGATACTGGGGCAGCAGTCGTCTAGCCAGCGGACAGGGCGACGGCAGCGGTCGTCGAGTCTACGGACGGGGCGAGCTGCGGCGGCGGTGTCGAGGCTCAGTCACGACTCACGAACTCACATGGGCTTCGGATTCCAGCGAAATCAGAGCTCTTGAGGTGTGAATTGAGAACGGCTCACCTTTAACTAACTACCATTTATGTGGAATTGGGGTCAAATTCCGACGTTCAATTCTAAAGTATCCAAACAGGCTTGGAATTGGAATCACAATTCCAGTCCCAATTCAGTAAGGATTATTTGTCTCCATGCACGGATTTCAAACGTTACAATTCGGGTCTGTTGGACAGACCAGTCGCAGACTTTGTTGCGAGTTTGGTGACCAGCGATATCGCTGTGTCTCCGGTATAATGGAATTAAATTCCTCTATTAAAAAAGATTCGGTATAATGGAGTTTGTTTGAAATCGAGTGAAACGAGGCCCGTTTTGGAAGGGCCGTCTGAAATCGAGAAGCCCCATTTTGGATGGGCCGTTCGGGCCCACCCATATGGACGTTGAACTGATTTCCACTTCCTTCCAAGTGGGCGGCCCGGTATTCCAGCCTATCAAACAAAAATTGAAACTGACAATAGCAGCATAAGCCCAAGCCCACTTACGACCCATATCATTATTATGGCATATACAAATAATAGATGCTTATACATGGTTCATTATAGCAATCATAAGCACCTATCTAAAAGACATTTCCTCTAGAGCAGTCGTATCTTTTATAAGTACTTAGATGATTATATTATTTTTTATTAGATATAGGTATATACAACACCTATTAAATATCGATGCTACAGAATAAGCACTTTATCTATTTTAGGTGACAAGAAAAATCAATTGTTATTTACTAAACATCTCTTTAAGTACCTACAATGTCCATACTCTTAGGCTGACTGTATTTTTTGGGCCGCTGAAAGATTGTCTCCTCGCATTAAGCCTCCTGCGAGAAATTATGGTTTACAAATCCGCATGAGTTTTTTTTTTGAGAGCTTTGGATAAATTAACGACTAACCGCTACGGCAAACCCGCCAGGTCCATCAACGGCTAACACTGCAACGCCTCGGATTTTGGAACCCAATCCCGCGTCCTCAATTCTATCCCTCAGCAATGGCCACCATGCCGCTAACCTTCTCCCCGCCTCGCCTCCTCCTCCACCGCCGCCGCCACCTCCAAGCCAAGCCCCAACACCACTTCACCGCCAGCTTCCCCCTCCTCCCACGCCGGGGAGCGGGCGCTGCTAAGCTCTACTGCGCCCCCGACGGCAGCGGCAGCGAAGTCTCGGCTCCTCCTCCTCCCCCAACCGCCGAGCAGCAGGAGCAGGCCCCGCAAGAGGAGGAGGCGTTCACGCTGCTCGCCGCCTACCGCAGCAACTTCAACGAGGTCATCATGGTCGTCGACTCGCCCTCCGCCCGCTACCTCCTCCTCGACCCCAACCGTATGTATGGGTTATGTTGCCTACTCGATTCATCCGCCGCAAACTTGGATTGGTTTGGTTGGTGACTTCGAGCTCCGTGTTTGGTTGTCTCGTGCAGGGAATGTTCACAGCATTCTCCTCAAGAACAGCGTCTGGACCAACTCGTATTGGGTATGTACGTACGTATGGCTAATCTGATTCTGAACGGCGTTGAAATGATCCGAGACTTAGATTACTACTCTACCATTTGTGACATGACTCCATACACGCTTATCGTCGAGCGCCTTTTAGGCATTAGGAATTTGATGCTTGATGCTGTGGATACTTTAGGTTTTTCAGTGTCTTTAATCATTAAACTTTTGATAACAATGCCGATAAGCTGCTGATACAGTAGTACAAGAAAATACCCTAGTTTACTGTGCTCATTGATGGTATCATCATTCATCACCATGTAAGGGCTTAATTTCTTAGTGAAGGCATCCAATTTTTCTTTCAACTCTTCTGTTTGCACATATGCTTATAATTTGGTTTGATTTTGCTACCATGCAGGATGAGTTCGTGAGCCTACCAGCTGTTGTTCCGCGCGGTCCTGTTGCACTTCTAGGTTTGGTAATTCACTTCGTGGACATTTGTTAGCCATGCTCCTGTTCTTTACACTTCATTTTTTTCAAAGCTGCTGTGGATGATAAGCAAAAATGCTAGAATGCTTAGGGGGGCTGGGGAGGGGTTGTTTTATGGGTAGTGTTATGAATAGTCCCGAAGTGGCAAGCAAGCGTCGAAGTCTGACTATCTCCTGCTCAGTGAGAGACACTGCTGAAGGAGAGCACCAGTGCCGGTGCTAGTAGAAGAACGACGTGAAAGATGCCGCTGCTTCTTATAACACTGGGACTCAATGTGGCCGACCTTGTCGCGAGAGGAAGCGATGAGGACGGCCACCGTCGAGATAGAGCGGCCACCACCACTGTGGCGGCCATTGGAGGAGGCATGTCTTTCAAGCGTGGAAGCGTCGATGTAGCAGTGGACGAGCGGCGAAAGCACAGAGGGAGTGGCATCGCACCAAAGACCACTCATGCGAACGGAAACCATCGGTGGCGGCGGCGCCGACGGCAGCGGCGACCAAGGCAACGGTTCTAACGGCGGCGCCGGCGGCGGCGGTTAGATCGGCGTTTTTTCTTTACTTACGGGCGGTTCGGTTCGCCCACTAAACAAGCAAAAACGGGAACCCTAGGGTTCTCGAGGCGCCTCGGTGGCAGCGGGCGGCGGCGGCCTTGGAGCGGCGGCGGCGGCCTCAAGCAAAAGCGGCGGCGGCGGCGGCGAGAGCGGCGGCGGCAGCGAGAGAGCGGCGACGGCGACAACCTCCGGCGGCGGGAAGCGCAGGAGAGCTGCGGCGGCGGCGGAGGCGCTGGCCGGAGGCGGCGGCGGGTGGAGGAGGCGGCGGGACGGGACTCGGGAGGCGCAGCTGCCCGGGAGGCAGCGATGACGAGAGGCCCTGTGGCCGGAGCATAACTTGGCCAGGTGGAGGCACGGCGAACCGGACTCCGGGAGAAGCGGCGGCCGAGAGATCGAGGAGGCGCGCTGGGAGAAGATCTGGCGGAAGGAGCCGAAGCGACGACAACGGCGGATGGAGCGCCTGGCGACGTGCAGTGAAGCGGAGACGAAGAGGCGGCTGGCAAGCAGCCGACTCAAGCCAAGAGGAGTCGTCAAAGATGACAACGAAGCGGCGACCTCGGATCGGATCCGAGAGGCGGCGTCGTGACAAGCGGCGAAACCCTAGGTACGCCTCGATACCATGTTATGAATAGTGCATGTATTCAATATGAGGCCAATGGGCCAGTATATATACACAAGATACAGGTGGTGAATATACACATAACCCCTCATAACAATGGGGAATAACACATGTAGATATATATCTCTAACAGGTAGGACCCCAAGAACAATTCACCAATTTCAACCAGGCTGTATAGACTATAGTACATCACAATTCCCTGTAAGTACATTAAGTGATTTTCTTAGACAAGCAACATAGCACTCCTTATTTAGATGATTTTCTCTTCACGCTCCTGCAAATAGTTGACACCTTATGACTGTTTTTTCTGTGCTTCTTTCAGGGTGCTGGGACCGCAGCACATCTGATGCTAAAATTTTGGCCTTGGTTACAACTTGTTGGCTGGGAGATTGACCCTACGGTGAAAACTCTTCTCATTGGTCCTTTTTTTGTTTATTTGTTACATGAACAAAAGTTTGGACAATTTTACCAATTTCAATCATACACATAGTTTATCGGCAACTTGTCACAAGAGCATTAGTAGTCTATTGTTGGCTATGCTACTTGAAGCACGCATCCATGTTTTTGGCTCCTCTTTGCAGACACCGTTAGTCTATGCTTGATTTTCCAATTTCAACTATAAATGTCTTTCGGCCTTATTTCTTGTCCTTTGTGCCATAATTTTTTTCCTTATATAACCATTTCTTTATATTTGCATAACTGAAAACTGTATTGTTTCTTGACAGATAATTGAATTGTCAAGGGATTATTTTGGTTTATCTGATTTAGAAAAGGCTACAGAATCAGGTGGTTCACTTTCAGTGCGCATTGGCGATGCACTTTCTCCATCAGCTACAATTGAAGGAGGATTTGCCGGTGAACATTTTATCTGATGCAAACAGAATACATGTTTTACTGTATTAGTAGAATTGAATTATGGCATGCTCTCTAGTAACCAGTTTTTCAAGTACGCAAGTTGATTTATCTGTAGTAAATTGCAAACTCTGTGTTATTAGGTTAGTGTTAGAATATCGTTACTTGGCTTTTCAATGGCTTTAAATTTTTATTTTGGATTTTTTTTACAGTACACCACCTTTCATGGTAGCCGTTGATTTCCTTTGATCTAATTGCTATAATGATCTATGACCATGTAAGGGGTAAGAGGTCACTTTAACCTCTAAAGGTCAATGTTGTCTTTGTACATCATTGCTTTACATTAATTACATAGTCACATGGAAAGAATCAACATACGGAAGGAAAGGGAGTATTTAGAGTTAATACCGTCCATTCAAAAAATTGCATTAACAATACTAAGGATAAATTATGCATTTGGATTCATTCATGATAGGATCCACGTTGCAACAAAAGAATATATCTCAATTTTTTTTTGTATGGAAGAAAATATATTTCAAATTAAATTTAAAGAAGATATCTTATGCTGGAACTTAAAAAAAAAAGAAATTTGATAGTTAATTTTTCATTTTTCTTATATCTAGTTATTCACAGTTCAAATCCAATACTTTACTTCAACTTGTTATCAAGTTTTAAGTCGATTGCTATTTTCAAAACATGAAACATTTCAATTTTCGAATTAATGGAATACTTATCTCAAATTCGACAAAAATAAGGCATACACATGGTTGAAATTATTTATGCAAGTTTGTCATGTTTGGTATATGGAAGGATATATGCCCATTTAATACTTTACTATCTTAGGTGTGTAACTTAATTAGGTTCTGGTTTCCTTAGCACGACTATTTTCATTTGGCCAAAAGTAACCTCACTCAATCACTATTTTCATTTTGCCAAAAGTAACCGCACTCAATCATCGGTTGATATTGAAAACCTATCTTACCTCTAGAGTGGTAAGTGGTGTACCGTAAAAGAGCTCTTTTATTTTTGAGAACTGGCTTTTAAGGGGTTTAGCCTGACGATATTTAGCTCATGTGTGCAGGCATTGTTGTAGATTTGTTTTGTGATGGAAAGGTCATACCTCAGCTACAAGAAGTAAATATCCTTTGCTATCCCTTTTAGTTCATTTATTATTATTCTGTATTCTATGATGGTTAGCATTTAGAGTTTGTGCTTTTCAGTATTATTTTTGTTTCTTGCTCCCTGCACAACAGATCAGAGTCCTCCTTAGTTCTATGGTGATATGGTCTAGCATGCATGGAAAATCGCTATAGCTCTACATCAAATATCTTGCTGTTGATTAGAAATTTGAACTGTTATCATGTTGTATTGAACACTGTGTTAGTCGCTGGATTCTTGCACTTGGTGATAGCAAGATCCTTACTCTCATCGGGAGGATGACACTTGGAGATGGGTCAATTTTCTTTGTTTATTTCTCACATTAACGCCATTCCAACCTCGAGGGTTGGGGATACAAATTTATAGGTCGTTAACCACCAAGCATATGCTAAGATGCTAGTCTAAGATGTTGTCCTAGATGCTAGTCAAAAGTCGTTTCTAGATGCTAGTCAAAAGTCATCCTAGATGCTAGTCAAAAGTCGTTTAAAGAGATCTTGTCTTGAAGGGCAAAAAAACCAACACAAAAGAGACTTATCCATCACTCTCCCCCTAAGTCTTGTGTGTCTCCTTGTGAGGAATCGGAGCCATCCCGATCCTGGCGCGAAGCTCCTGGAACTTGATCCGCCCAAGAGACTTGGTCAGGAGGTCGGCGAGCTGGTCTTGGGTGTTGATGTAGTTGGCCCTGACGCTCCCTTCATCCAGGCAGCTTCTGATGAAGTGATACCTCACCCGGATGTGCTTGCTGCGCTCATGGAAGATGGGGTTCTTCGCCAGGCCAAGGCGGACTTGTTGCCCACCCCGAGCTCCACCGCCTCTGCGTCTCGCCAAGGAGATCGCCATGTACCGTGCGACCACGAGCTCGAGTAGAAGCGGTAGTGGCTGCAATGTACTCGCTTCGCAGACTAGACAAAGCCACTACCGCCGCTTGACCGATCGCCGGTGATCGGACACTTGCCGAGGATCTGACAAAGATCCATTGGTGCTCTTGCTCGTGTCGATGTCGCCGGCGTGGTCATTGTCGCATGCGATGAAGTCGCGCCACGGGCACCTTGGGTAGTGCAAGCCGAGTCGGAGGTGCCCGCGACGTAGCGGAGGATCCTTTTCACGACGGCCGGTGCTCGTCGTCGGTCATTGCAGATGAGCCGGTGATGTAGCCGACAATGAACGCTAAGTCCGGCGGCGTGTGGACAAGGTAGCGAAGGTCGCCCACAATGCGCCGCAGTCTTGCGTCGCGTCCGCCTCCTCCGCCAGTACTCTCACGACTTAGCTTGACCTCTCCTCCATAGGAGTGTGGGGTGGGTTGCGATCGGTGAGGCCGCCACTCCACGATGCGCTTGGCGTGCGATCTGGCGAAGAGAGATGCTGGGAGTCGTCTGGTGGACCTCGATCCCGAGGTAGAAAGAGAGGGCCCGAGGTCGCTCATCCGGAAGGTGGCCTTCATCTCCGCCTTGAACGCCTCGATCTCCTTCTCCTTGGTACGGTGATCACAAGGTCGTCGACATAGACGCCTATCGCCAGGCATTGCCTCCCTTGTTCGCCGGTGAGACCATGACCTCGTGGCCTTCTGCTGGAATCCCATTTGCTTGAGGTGGAGTCGACTTGGCGTTCAAGCTCGCGGTGCTCGCCGCAAGCCGTAGAGGGCCTTGCGCAAAGTGAGGACCTTGCTTTTTTTGGGGATGATGAATCCGGCGGTCAAGTGACGAGACCTCCTCCTTCAAGTCGCCGATTGAGGAAGCAGACTTGACGTCCATGTGATGGACGACCACCCTCCCGGCTACGAGGCGAGGAGGAGACGACGGACTCCATCCGGGCAACAGCGCCAAGGCATCGTCGAAGTCGACTCTCCGCTGGACGAAGCCTCGTGCCACGAGACGCGCTTTGTGCTTGATCACCTCTCGGCCTCGTTTTTCTTGAGCTTGAAGACCCACTTGAGAGAGATGGCGTGGTGGCGGTTGGAAGATCGGCCGGCCCCACGTCTTGTTTCGCTCGACGGCGTCCATCTCTCTCGCATCGCGGCACGCCATGCCGCGTTTTCTCCGCCTCGGCGAACGAGGCTCGCCGTAAATCTGCGGCGAGGCGCTACCGCCTCGAGTCGCGCTGCGCCATTCGAGGACCATTGCCACCGAGGAGGTCGCCCATGGTACGGTAGCATAGAGGCTCGCCGCCGTGGTAGCGTCGTCGCGATCTCGTCGTTAGACAACGGAGTGGCGAACTCCACGTGCAGGCCGCTCGTCGTGGGCCGGCTGCCGTCTGCGAGCTCGGCGAGTAGGCGCCGTGTGGGAGAACGAGGCGTGGCCGTGGTCTTGGCGGTGGACTCGCCGAGCTCGTGGGCTTGCCGAGAGCTGGTGGTGGCGGTGGTGCGGCGACTCATGGGAGGTGGTGGCGAACGAGGTGGTGGGGTAGGCGAGCTCGGTGAAGACGAAGCCGTTGGCTCCCGCCTCCTCGGTGGGCGAGTCGACAACGAAATCGCTGGTCGTCGAGTCGAGCCGTCATCCACCATCTTGTCCCACGCCGGCCTCGCTTTCGTCGAACACGACGCCACGCGTGATGCGACGCGCCGTGTCGTAGGATCGAGGACGCGGTAGGCCTTGGCGCCCTCCGCGTAGCCGATGAAGACTCCTGGCGTGCTCCGGTCGTCGAGCTTGCCGACGTGGTTGAGCTCCTTGACGAAGGCCAGCGGTAAAACACGGAGGTGGCTCGCGCGAGCTTGCGCCGTGCGAGCCTCGTATGGCGTCTTGCCGCCGAGGGCCTTGGTGAGGAGGGTTAAGCAAGTGAGCGGCAATCATCAACGCCTCACCCCAAGAGAATGCCGCAGATCCTCTCGCTGAGGAGGGCGCGGCGGTACCACCGCCGTCTGGTTGCGGCGCTCGACGACGCCGTTCTGCTGCGGGGTGTACGGCGCGGAGAAGTGACGATGGATCCCCTCGTTGGCGCAGTACGCCGCGAACTCGGCCGCCGTGAACTCACCGCCGTTGTCCGTGCGTAGGACCGAAGCTTCTTGGCCGCGCTCGCCTCCGCGCAGCTTGAAGCCACTTGATGGCGTCGCCATGCCGCCTTGACGCCGGCGGGGACAGCCCACATGTAGCGGGACACGTCGTCGACGAGGAGGAGGAAGTAGCGCCGCCTCGAGTGTAGCCGGTGTCACGGGCCCAGAGGTCACCGTGTACGAAGCCCAGCTTCTCCTTGGCGCGAAGCTTCGCTGGCGAGGAAGAAGCCGCCGCGGCTTGGTGAGACGCAGTGTCGCAGAATCGCTCCACGTGGTCGACGCGCGGCATGCCCCGCACCATCTCCTTGCCGCCGAGCTGTCTCGGGGCCTCAAAGTTGAGATGCCCAAAGCGCCGTGCCACCTCCAAACGCGTCGTCGTCGCGGCGGTCGCAAGACAAAGAGGTTGCACCACCTGCAGCGTGAAGGACGAGAGGCGGTTGCTCTGTTGACCTTGACGAGGAGCCGGCGACTATGATCCCAGATCTGAAGACCGTGCTCAATCTCCACGCGATCCGTTCTCATCCGGTGTCCCAAGGCGATGATGGAGTTCTCAACGGGGATGTAGTAGACACCGGTGAGCGTACCGATGCTCGCCATCTTGGCGACGAAGACGACAGAGCCGACGCCTTGATCTCCACGGCGAGGCGTCGCCGAACTTGACGGTGCCTCGAACGCTGAAGTCGAGCTCGAGAAGAACTCCGCCGCCCGGTCATGTGGTGGGTGGCGCGGTGTCGAGGCACCACCCGTCGGTCTTGTTGTTGCTTTAATCGCCGCCGAGGAGGCGTGTGCTTTTGGCTCGTCAAGGTGGAGGAGAGCATGCGGCGGGTGTGCCGTGGAGGTAGTTCGATGCTCAGATGAGCAATGAACGAGCCATTGCTCCTCCTCCTCTCGCTTCGCGACGTGGGCTGGTCGCGTCGTGGTATCGACAATCCTTGGCCCAATGACCGAGCTTGCCGCATTGTGGCAAGAGTCGTCTCGTCTTGGCTTTTGCTTGCCGGCCAGCCGCCGCCTGGCGCCCCACGGTCATCACCCTAAGACGTCCTCGCGCCCGCTGGCGTCTTTACGCGGCTTGCCGCGCTTGCCACGCTTGCGGCCGCCTGTCGTGGAAGAAGGCTCGCCTTCTTCCTGTCACCTTGGTCGGCGCCACCGCTTCCCGAGCGAGGAGGAGCTTCCGCCAATGGTGACGGGTCCCGAGACGCCGTGGCTCATCATTGCCAACGACCTTGAGGCGACCTAACGCCTCGATCGTCATCGTGGAGAGGTCCAGCGAGAGACTCGTCGAGCGAGCCATCTGCTTGTACTTCTCGGGGGACGCGGAAGAGCTTCTCCACTCTCTCCTCGCCAGAGGTGTCGCCGCCGAATCGCACCAACTTCTGCAACAGAGTGTTGAGACGGAGAGCAAAGTCATCAACGTCCTCACCTGGCTTGAAGGCCAGGTTCTCCCACTCCGTGCGTAGTGCCTGCAATGTAGACTTGCGGGCGCGGTCGCTGCCGATGCGTGCTGCAGCGATGGCGTCCCAAGCCTCTTTGGCAGTCCGCTTGTTGGTAAGCGAGAATTGCATCTCGGGCGGGACTGCAGCGATGAGAGCATCCAGCGCCCGTCGATCCTGGTCGTAGTCGACGTCTCCGTACCGGACTGCATCCCACATATGCCGCGACTGAGCTTTACCTCATCACCGCAGCCCCGCTCGACGTAGTTGGTCTTGGTGAGGGTAGGCCACCCGCCGCCGGGGCCGATGTCCCTGACGACAGCCTGGTACTCGTGGTGACCACGGTACCGAACCGAGGAGAGAGAGCCGCGTCGCCTGTGAAGGCCGCGCTCTGCGTTGACCCGTATGCCGCCGCCGCCGGCGCGCTCTCCTCCAGAGCGCGCGCCGCGCGTCCGCCTGTCTGGCCGCCGCGCGCGCGTGGGCGGCGCGGTTGCCCATCGCGCCGCTCATACGCTTCCCTCTCCGGCCGCTCAAGGTCGCGTCGGCGCTGATATCGCGAGAGATGGAGCTGCTGCTGCTTCTTGCAGAACGTCGACCTCGCTGCCGCCAAGACGCTGCGCAGATTCGCCGCCATTGCTTCCGCCTCCGCTCCGCTTGCTGCCGCTCGCTGCCGCCAAATTTTGACGCTTTTTTCGCGCCGCGGCCTGCTGCTGCCGCCCTTCGCTCGCGTTCCTCTGCCCACAATTGGCTTCTTGCTTGCCGCCGCGTGCTTTCGAGGCGATCGAAGGCTGAGATCTGCGGACATGGCGTGCCACCGGGCTAACTGCGTGAGAGAGAGCCGCTTTCTTGGTTGGGTCTGCTGCGGGCCGAAGCGAGGTCGAGAAGTGATTGAGCAGAGATGCTCAAAGTTGCGGATAGTACGGCTCTGATACCACTTGTTAGTCGTTGGATTCTTGCACTTGGTGATAGCAAGATCCTTACTCTCATCGGGAGGATGACACTTGGAGATGGGGCAATTTTCTTTGTTTATTTCTCACACAATGCCATTCCAACCTGAGGGGTTGGGGATACAAATTTATAGGCTGTTAACCAGCCAAGCATATGCTAAGATGTTAGTCTAAGATGCTGTCCTAAATGCTAGTCAAAAGCTGTCCTAGATGCTAGTCAAAAGCTGTCCTAAAGAGATGTTGTCCTTGAAGGGCAGCAAAAACCAACACAAAAGAGACTTATCCATCACACTGCACATACTTAGTTTGGTATGGTATGTAAATTTGTCAGCATAGAAAATCTTATACATCCCAAAATAAATAAGTGCATGCCAATGCATAAAAATGCTCTCGGGTTATACTCTTCTCTAGGAAGATATTAACAAAAGTTAGCTACTTCCAGACTCCAGTAACCTTTGTGTCTTTGGCACCCAAGTTTGTCCTTTCGCCCCCCTTCTTTTCAGGCCTAATTGACCAAAATGGATGGCCTGATGCATAAACCAAAATTGAAATTATATAACGGTTTTGCAGATATTTTTAAAAAGTGCATCTGAGATTTGTATCTTATTCCTGGATGTTACTTTTATGAAGTATTTACTTCATTTCAACGAACTACCATACTTTTGGCTTTAACTTCAACCCTTGTTGCAGGCTGAAACTTGGTTGGAAATTGCAAAAAACCTAATGCCAGATGGCCGAATCATGGTCAATTGTGGTGGAGCAGATGCTGCTGTATCTCTTGCTGGTGATACGGGCCCTTCTTCCTGGGTTCAGAATCCTACAATCAAGGCTCTATGTTCTGCATTTCCTGGGCAGGCAAGATGAGACTACTGGAGCTGTATATTTTCAACTGCTGGTACTTAATGCTGTCCTACTGACATGAACCTGAATTGCAGCTAAACTGGAAGAGACTTTCAGAGAAAGAGAGTGTAAATTATGTTGCCTTGACGGGTCCTCTTCCAGACTTGGATGAGTGGTCTGCCTCAGTTCCTAGCGAGTTAAGCGCAAAAGTGAAACAATGGGTACCTTGCGAGCTGGCGTGAGGATGAACATTTTTTCCTAGTTGCACCTTATTTGCTTCAACAACTTGTCTAGCACCTCTCTCAATGGTCCTTTTCTGGTGAGTAGTAGCTGCAGCAAGTAGGTACCATTAACCGCACTTAATAATAGGATCTACTGTACTATGTACCCATCTGACTCGTTGAAATTTATGCTAATCTGTTGACTTCTTTACCCTTTTCAAGGTGTGTTTTAGTTATCTACTTATCTGCATATGAAACAGTACCATATCAACACTCCGATGTTCGAGGAATAGCAGTGCAGAAGGTAATCCGTCTGGTCCAAATTTTGCTCCTGAAGTTGAAAGAATAGCATAGCGAAGGGCAAAGAATCCGTTAATTGGAGTGGATGCGTCGGATCTTGAAAGCATGCCAGGACAACTGTGCTGCAGGGCGCAGCATTTTTATCATCTCTTGCAGACTTGCTGTTAGTATTCATGTCTTTGTAGTGTCGCAAAGTGACAAGTTCATTTGCCTGAACAGTTGTCCAGTAGCTTTCACTGACAATTAGTGTTCGTTAGCAGCATTCGCCGATAGCTACATGTTACTTTCCTGCTGTTTGCGATTGTCTGGTCAAGCTGAATCAAAGCACCGGATTACATGCCTGCTGTGCTTTGCACAGCATTCCGTGCTTTTATTTATCACTCGTTACCAGCTTGATTGTGGGAATATGTGTGGTGCATGGTAAGGAGCTTCGGTGGAAGTATAATTTATTGAGGAACCGTCGCTGGCGAGTCCAGTCCGATCTATTACCTCGTAGACAAGCGTGAAATCACATCAAACAATGTAAAAACAAATAGTAGATTGAACACACAGAGAGACAAAGATGTAGGAGGTATTCTTCTCCTTTATTCTTTCATCAAACAATCAGTCTTTTACAATCACTAGCACCTCCATTTATAGTCTAGAGACCCTGCTAGAGTTTTAGATAGGGCGTTCACCCATGGGTCGGCTGCTGAACCAAGCTCATGGTTTCCCAACACGCCCCCTTAGGCACCTATCCTCATATGTTCATGCATCGTCAAAACTCCATAAAAACCTAGTTGAAAATTTTTGGAGAAAGAGTACATGACACATGTTCTGCTGCGTTGCACGAATTGCTTTGTTAAAAACCTTAGCTGAGAAATCTCATGAAAACTCGTCAAGGGAAAAAGAGTACAATCCACCCAATTTCATTTAATCTCCGGGATTTATTCTTTGGGTACTCGATCTTCATGATCAAGTTTCAATATTGAGTTTTTGAAGATTCTCCCCCTGAATTTTGCACTTCTTTAAATCTGATCATTCCAATCCCACGTATGCACCTTTCAAAGCTAGATGCTGGAAGTAACTTAGTGAATAAATCTGCAGGATTTTTACATAATTTAGTATGTAGTACTTTAATTTCGTCCATATTTTGCAATTCATGAGCATAGAAGAATTTGGGATTGATATACTTTGTGAGTTGACTCTTTACATAACTCATCTGCACTTGTGCAACACAAGCTGCATTATCTTCATAAATAATAGTAGGGGTTTGTGCGGTATTCAATCCACATGACTACTGGATGTGGTGAATCATCCGTCGAAGCCAAGCACGTCCTCGTGAAGCCTCGTACAGTGCTATTATTTTTGAGTGGTTCGTCGAAATCGATACAAGACATTACTTAGACGATTTCCATGAAGTTGCAATTCCACCACATAGGAATACATAGCATGTTTGCGACTTGGCTGTATGCGGGTTCGATAGGTACTGGCATCTGCATAGCCTTTTATAGACAGGTCTTGGTTCTTTATGTAGAATAGACCAAGGTCTTTGCTTCTTTGGAGGTATCAGAAGATGTCACTTATCCCCTACCAATGCCTTTTGGTAGGTTCTGTACTATACCTTACTAGTAGGTTTATGACAAACGTGATGTCCGGTCTAGTACAGTTTGCTAAATACATGAGTGCTCCTACTGCACTTAAGTACGGGAATTTCGGTTCTAGGACTTTCTCCCCCTCTTCTCTAGGTCTGTATAGATCCTTGTCTTGCTGCAAAGATCTCTCGACCATTAGCACTTTCGAAGGGTATGCTTTTCAAAACCTAATCTTTCTAACACCTTTTGAGTATAGGTTGACTGATGCACTAATATCCCTTCAGGGGCATGCTCAATCTACAAGCTTAGGCAATATTTGGTTTTACCAAATCTTTCATTTCGAACTCCGACTCCAGGTAAGAGCTTGCTTTTTTAATTACTTCTAGGGTTTCGATGATATTCAGATTATGTACATACACTGAGATTATACAAAATCCATCCTGGGATTGTCGTATAAATACACAGGGACAATTCTCATTGTTTGTGCAGCCTTTCTTACATAGAAAGTGGCTTCAAGCGATTATATCATATCCTGCTTGATTGATTAAGTCCGTACAGTGACTTTTTGAGTTTCACACTATGCAGATTTCTATTTGCTCTGTTTTGGTTCAGGACAAGGATACATTCAGGTATCTTCATATTGTTGGACCGAAAAGGTGACTAGAGGGCGGGTGAATAGGAGCATGATATCTTTTTATCTTTGATCGAATTCAACACTATTTGCACTCCAGTAGCTATGAAAGCTATGAAGATCAATATACAAGCATAGCGGAAGACTTGTATTAAATCCAATCAAAACCCCGAAGCAAATTGACCAAAATCACCAAAAACTCAAATCCAAATGAGTTGGGCGGTCAGACCTCTCACCAGGGGTGGTCTGACCTCTCACCATGGGCGGTCTGACCTCTAGGTACAGGGCGGTCTGACCTCCAGGTCAATAAACAGTAAAATCAGTTCGAACTCAAAATCACAAATTGGTCTAACTTTTGATCCACAACTCCAAACTTCACGAAACTTGAGACATACCTTCTTTAGGATGTCAAGAACCTATTCCAATCAACGATCGTGAAGATCATTCCTAAAGTTCCGACCTTTTTCCGTTTGAGTGAAGATTGCTTCAAAACCGAGTCAAAACCAAAACGTGATCTAAAAACTTGCTCGTGGGTAATAGATGATCAAGATGATCTTAGATGCATTCTCACATGTCACAGCAAGCAAGATCCAGGCCAAAAAACAAAGGAAAACCAACGGATCAAAGAAAGCCCTAAAAATCACAAAATAGAGAGCAAGAACAAGAAGAAACTCATCTTGAGGAATCTTGCTTAGATTGATTTGAGATTGATGTTGGTTTGCAGACACTCCATCCAAGAGGACAAAAGCTCAATACTTGAGCACACAATCAATCCAACTCTCTAGAACCCTAACCTCCCCACTACTCTCTCCTAACCCTAAAACACAAACTATGGTTGAGAGGTGTAAAACCAGCACCCTCCCCTACTTATAGTGGAGGCTAGCTTCTAGAAGGATATCCCTAATGGGCACCCGTTAACCCACACACAAACGGGTTTCACTTACGCACGTATTTTAAAGCGTCGTCTTCATCTTCTCTTGACCTAAACCACTTCTCCTTGCGTCGTCTTGTGCCGCGGTTTAGCCAAAAGGTCATCAAGGCGGTATTTAGGTGAAGTTACCAAAATACCCCTTCTCGATCATTCTCCGAAGACCGAGTTCAATCTTCATGAAGCAATCCCATGCTTCACCACGTGTAGGTTGATCAACGGCTCTCTTCATGTCGGCAAGTTTCTACCATCCGGCTCCCACCGAAACCATCATGGCACTTGCACCGATCCCCGTGTCGCTTGATGCAACCCGTCGCACCGAACTTTCCGTTCGGTCATCCTTGTCCATTCTGCGCCATGCTTGAGTCTTCTGACTTCACCTGGCATCCTCGATCGTTTTGAACCTCAGCCTCCAAGCTTGGTCCCGATCATTCTCGCCATTGACCGTCATTGACCTCCAAGCTTCCTGCACAACAATAGACAAAGAAATCGATTTCAGGAACAAGTTGTTCGCAACTTGACCCACGTTAGTCAAAACATACATCATGCAACACATATGCATTGAAACCCATTAACTTGACATAACTAAACAATCATCGCCGCCAAGATGACTGACGAACAAGCCAAAACCGGTTAGATCGACACCCATTGGCCAGTCTGACCGTCCTCTGGCTGGTCTGACCGCCCAGCAAGGGACTTAGCCAAAATTTCCTCCTTGGAAATTGTTGGCGCAAAAATATGACGCGGAGCACCAACACACGATTTGATGAATATCCGTAAGATTGAACCCAAGCGATGTTAAGATTCAACCTGGCCAAGAAACCACAGCGCACAACACCTAGGCGGAGTTAGTCGTATTGTTGAGGCGGCGGCGGTGACCTGACAAGGTCCTTGAACCTAGCCAGGAAAAGCAGAAAAGATAGAAAAGAAGACAGAACTACAGGGAAGCTACTGTAGAAAAAAAATAGTAAATGCAAATTGTATTGATCAATTGGTGATGATTTCAATCGGCCATGACCCTCTTCTATTTAAAGGGCGGCAGGTCTTAGCCATAAGAGATTAGGACCCCTAAAACCAAACAAGATTCTACATATATGATTTCGGTTACCACCTGATCTCTATACTTTCTATAACTGATAAATCTTTCCTATTCAAATACGTAAGTTTCCTTGAGGAAGTCTTCGTGGAAGGTCCTGAGGCCTTCGCGGAAAGTCCCGATGAAGTCGTGCGGGATCTCTGGAAGAGGTCTTGAACGACCCTGATGAAACCGCGTAGCACTCCGGAGGAGGTCCTGAGCGGCCCTGATGAAGGCACGCGAGCGCTACTGAGGAGGTCCTGAGCGGGCCTAATGAAGCCGCGTAGTGCTCCTGAGGAGATCCTGGGCGGCTCTAATGAAGCCACGTGAGCGCCCTTGAGGAGGTCCTGGGTGACCCTGATGAAGCCACGTAGCGCTCCTAAAGAGGTCTTGAGCTGCCCTGATGAAGGCGCGCGAACGCTTCTGAGGAGGTCCTGAGCGGCCCTGATCAAACCACGTAACACTCCGGAGGAGGTCCTGAGCAGCCCTGATCAAGCCGCGTAGCATTCCGGAGGAGGTCCTGAGCGGTCCTAAAGAAGCCATGTGAGTATTCCCAGGGAGGTCTTGTGCGGCCCTGATGAAGCCATGTGAGCGCCCTTGAGGAGGTCCTGGGCGGCTCTGATGAAGGCGCGCTAGTGTTCCTGGGGAGGTCTTGGGGCGGTCCTGATGAAGCCACGTGAGCGCCCTTGGAGAGGTCCTGGACGGCTCTGATGAAGGCGCGCGAGTGTTCCTGGGGAGGTCTTGGGTGGTTCTGATGAAGCCACGTGAGTGCTCCTGGGGAGGTCCTGGCCGCTCTTTTCCTTGTCCTCACGGCCTTCTACTTTGCAAAGACCACCCCTTGGATGTTTTGCAAGGATCACCCTTTTGAGCCAAGACCTCCTGTTTTGCGAAGACCACCCTTTTGGCCATTTTGCAAAAACCACCCTCCAGGTCCTCTTAGAAGGTCTTTGTGGATGTTTTCCAGGACCACTCAGGATGTCCTCTAGGACCTCCTAGGAGGTCTTTGAAGAAGCCGCCCAGACCTCTCAGCCATTCACCGAGGTAATCAGAGCGAGGAGGTCTTCCGAGGTCTTGTAGCTCCAATCACTGCTCATTGAGATCTCAGAGGTCTACCAAGATCTTGTAGCAAGGAGGTGGTCTTTACAAAAGGGACGTTTTCTCAGGAATACCTGGTGGTCTTTGTAGAGGTTGTCCAGGACCACCCAGGATGTCCTTTAGGACTTCCAAGGAGGTCTTTGAAGAGGTCGTCCAAGACCTCTCGGGCAGATTTTGAAGCTAGGACCTCCCAGGAGGTCTTTGAAGAGGTCATCTAGGATCTCTTAAGAGTTTCTTAAGGTCAGGACTTCCCAGGAGGTCTTTGAAGAGGTCGTCTAGGATCTCTCAGGAGGTCTTTGAAGTCATTCTGCCTTCCGATTCAAAACCGAATATTAGTTGAATCAGCGGTAGCTTTAAGTTTTTACTGTTGGACCAATCAGCACTGCAATGACCATTATAGATGCCAAATCTTGCCATCAACACATGCCCCCTGTTTTTTGGTAAACAAACATGTTTGCCACAAACCAATAATATCTTCAATTGCACTTCAGGACGATGATCAAACACCAGCCATATGTATGTTTCTCAGGATGATGATAAACAACTCATCGGCCATGTGTGCTTCTCAAGCATCTTGCCAAACACTCGGATAGTACTTTTTCAAATACTTGCCATTAAGAGCTTTAGGCAGCCTATCTCCCTGTAAACATTACACCATATAAGAATTTCCAGGAACGATCTCTACCACCTTATATGGACCTTCCCAGCTCAGAGACCACTTCCCAAACTTATTATCTTTAGACCCAACAGGTAAAATCGTCTTCCAAACTAAGTCTCCTATCCAAATCCAATTTTTCATAAAGGTATGCAGTTACCACATCCATCAATTTTATTTCTAAATTCAAGTTAGCTGCCATTGAGATTAAATATCTAACGGTAGTTCCGCCCATGACCGAGGAACATGTTTCTTCATAATCAACTCTGGACGTTGAGTGAAACCTTGTGCAACGAGCCTTGCTTATTTTCATTTCTCTTTCAAACAAATGCTCACTTATACCCTACGGTGTGCACATGGGGAGGCGTGTGGCTTACAGGCCTAAACACTTCTCTTTTATTTAGAGATAATAATTCAGTTTCTATTGCCTTCTTCCAATCTTCTCAATCTGATCTTTTCTTACATTCAGTGAGCGATGCAGGCTCTAGATCAAGATTGATGATTGTGACAATTTTCTTTGCAAAGTAAATGTCGACATTGGTCATTGTCTTACTCATAGATTCTCCTGTGGTCACCAAGTTTATAGCTATATCTTCATGGGGCGATTCTTCTAATGCTTCTAATTGTCCACCGCTGCTTCCAATTACAGGAGCAAGTCCCTTTGGTTTTTCAGCTCTGATGTGTGCGCACACATCCATACTGATATCTCCCTTCGTGGAAATGTTCAAATCTGGTATGCCTTTTCTGAAGGTTCCATACTGGTACCAGGTCTCAACTGGCCCCCCTTCTAGTTCTGGAGAACTACAGTAATCAGCTGTGTCAAGTCCTTTTTATCCTTTTTTTCACCAGACGTCCCCGGTTACTTGGGATTCGATGGGTCACAGTTCTTGTCCTTTTATGAGACATTAGAATGGGATTAGGGATACCTTCAATTTTCTTCGGTATTTCAACCCTCTCTAGTGTATTGCGTGCAGGCACATGCGACTTGGTCATGCTCTTCAAATCACTAAAGTGGTCAGGCAGTTGATTTGCTAATGCTTGCAAATCTATTATCTTCTGGACTTCAATTGTCTTCTGGACTTCAATTATCTTCTGGACTTCTCTTGTTTTCTGGACTTTAACCGTCTTCTGGACTTCTCTATCTGCTTCATTAGTGCGCGGGTCATGTGCATGGATTTCCGTGGCTTGCCACGTTATTTCCCGACATTTTTAAGCCACATTATTTCCCGATATTTTTCATCAAGGGGTTGATTTCCTCTCCCTAATGACGGGAAACTATCCTCATCTAATATACTATCAGCGAATCGGGCAGTATGAAAATCTCCTGTCATAGGGTCCAAATACCTGATTATAGATGATGTCTCATAACCAACGTATATCCCATACTTGCGGAGATGGTCCATTGTAGTTCGCTGTGGTGGTGGTATAGGTATATAAACCTTGCAACTAAATCTACGAAGATGAGAAATTTTCGGTGCTGACCCTTATGCTAGTTGCATAGGTGAATGGATATTAGATGCCGACTGTCTAAAATTGATGAGAGTTGCTGCAAACAGGACTGCGTGTCCTCAACATGTAGTTGGTAATTTATAATTCAGCAAAAATCTGCTAGTCCATTCTGGATGTGGATATGTGGTATGGAATGTTCATCGTTAATTCCTATTGCCATGCAATAATCATTAAATATCTTCGAAATAAATTCTCCAGCGTTGTCCATTCTGATGCACTTCACATGATGATCAGGGAAATTAATTTTAATTTTAATTATCTGCAAGATTAGCTTTGTAAAAGCATGGTTTCTCACAGACAATAAACATACGCGCGAACATTTCGGGGAAGCATCGATGAGCACCATAAAGTACCTAAATGGCCCTGACAGGAGCTGTATAGGACCGCAAAAGTCTCCCTGGATACAGTCCAGAAATCCAGAAGGTCTAGTAATTAATTTACCGGTGGCACATGCGGGGCACACAAAATATTTCTGATTTGGAGAATTTGTTACATTGATATTATGCCCATGTGAATTGTTAATTATAATTCCCATCATTCTAAGACCTGGTTGACCTAATCTATCATGCCGGAGACAGAAAAGGTCAGAGCTTCTAAATGCGGTTTTTAGGACAATATAGGTTGCGAGTGCCTTAATATTAGTGTAGTATAAGCCAGTTTCATATGAAGGAAGTTGTTCTAATACCCCCTTTCCACTTTTTTCACGCTTTGTAATGAGCAGGTACTCCTTACCATCATCTTCTTTAGTCTCTATGTGGAAACCGTTAGCGCTAATATCCTTGAGAGTTCTAATCGATTCTGAGTACAACAAGGCTTCTTTAACGACCAAAGTTATGCCCATCAGGAGTATAATTGTGGCCCTTCCTAAGCCTATTATACAAGTATCACTACTCGCGATTGTCATAAGACTACCAGCATTTTTGCTGATCGACTAAAAGAATTTTGTCTCTCTCAAGATGATATTCGTTGTACTGCTATCCGCTAAGCACACTTCCTCCATAGGGCGCCACATTCGTTCTGATTCTTTAAATACCAGAACATAATTTGCTATTATCAATACAGGAAATATAAGCCTTGCAAGACTTGTCATAAGAATTTAATGCTTTACTCTCCTAGAGCTTGCAACCATTATTCAAAGGATAAAATAATTCAATGTTCTACTTCAATCACAAACTTGTCAAGACCCCGAGTAGCAACCTCGAGACCCTCTGTGCATGTTGGACTAGTCCCAAGATCAGTAGCTAGTCCGCACAGTTTCAACATCGATGAGGAAGAAGCAGACAAATTAATATTAATAGAAGCAAAGACCTTATGGTCAAGGTTTTTATAGAGGTCTGCCGCACAGGGCTACAACAAAAGAGCTCACAGCGGAAAACAAAACACACGTGGCAGCCATTCGACATGCCCACAAGCAATCGAGTGGAGGACGTCCCCTAGCATGCCTGGTCTTCGAAGACCTCCTCTTCAAAGAGCTCGGAGCTCCCTGGGTCCTCTTCAGCTGCGGATCAACCCGAGGGCATAAAGCTGTGAGTACTTTGAATGTGCTCAGCAAGTCGCAGGGAAAGGTATGCAAATAATATTCATGCCAGGCTTGACAATGATAGATTTATGGTTACTTTGCAGAAAGTAGAATTGATTGGAAATACAGAAAATAGATTGCAAAGCACAAGTTGAGAGACTAATACATAAGTAATCAAGCTTTCTTTGAAACAACTCGTGGACACCCTGTCCACTTCCCAGACCACACGTGAACACCCTGTTCACTGCCCAGACCACTCGGAACCAACCAAGACCACATTTTGAGAAAATCTACCCCTTGCATGAAATCACTAGGCATTGTCCATAACCGGGGACACGACTATTCGAATAGTTTTACACTCTACAGAGGTTGTACAACTTGACCCACAAGACACGACCTCTCTAGTTGGTTGGGCACCCATCGACGCCCCTGCTCACTGCCTTAGGTAAGCAGTCTAGAGCACATGACAAGGCCGTTACAAAGCTCTGTTTTGACTCGGTTCCGCTCGCTAAGGTTTCGCCTTCTTGGCCCCCTCTTGCGCCAAATGTGAATGCCTAACCCAGGTTTCACACTTCCACCAAAACAGAACCGAACCAAAACATTGCTAATTAGTTGGCCAGGTTCACCCCATAAATGAACTTGTGGTTACAAGGTATGGCCCAGATCAATGGCTTGCAAGGTTAAGTCCTTAGGGACTACTCATGCGAGACATCCACATTCCACTGTGCTTCCTGCACCCCCTTTACTGCACGATCACTTGCCCAAGTATAAAATATTTTGGGTTCAACTCGGCCAAATGACCACCCTAATCATGGCACAACATCTTTTAACAATAGTGGCCGCGCCACAATTCCATATATCATTAAGTCAAATTCATCATCATAGATTCATGTGATCGAGAGACATCGTATAACTAAAGCAGATCTAAGCAGTATATGCACCCATGTTGGTATCTCAAAGATGTCCAACTAAGATTACCCAACCTATGGTGTCCAAAGGTACATGTAAACATGTCAAACACAAGTGTTCAAGGAGTCATACTGTCAAGTTGGTATTTAGCTATTTCTCAAACCATTTTTATACAATTTGCCATGCATGTTGGTATAAAACAAAATAATTTTGCAAACTGGGTAAGACATGATAAAAGGTCTACGACTTGCTTTCGTTGAAGAGCTGAGGTTCTTCGGTAGAGGTCGCCGGGTCCAAGAATTCTTCAGAGAAGCCGGAATCGACACGTGCGAAAAGAGCCAAATAAATACAACGAATCCAAACAGAAACCAAAAACTACCAAACTAAGAACCGAAAGAGAGGCACTGAATTAGATGAAGAGGAGGTCAAGGGAGGAGGTCCTGAGGAGAGGTCCTGAGGAGATCAAGGGAGGATACGACTACTCAACGTGGTCGTACGAAGAATACAAAGGATACGACTACGCGACGTAGTCGTAGAAACAAGGGAAAATAACAAGGCACGGAGAAACTCACCGGGACAGAGAGAGAGAGAGAGAGAGAGAGAGAGATCAGAGAAGACTGGAGGAGGACGACGAACGGTGCGGGCGCTCCGACGAACTCTTCGGTGGCGAGGAGGCGATAGCGCAGGCTCCGGCGGGCTCCTTGGCGAAACTTCAAGCACAGAGAAATTGGGTGAGAGCAAGAGAGTGGGGGTGAGGAAAAAGGAGATGAAAGAGGGCTGCTCAGGCTTTTATAGCCTGAGGAGACGGGGAGAGTCACTAAGAGACTCTGAGGCGCACGAGTTCAAGGGTGGGTGAAGGAGGAGATGGGGCAGGTAGGGGAGGAGACAAGAGGGGAGCAGGTACTGCAGAAGCGATATCATTTAATGCGGCACAACATCATTTAATGCATAAGGACCTTTGTGTCAGCAGTGACGCGACGAAAGGAAGAAGAAGGTGAACAGAGCTAACAGGTGGGGGTAAGTCAAAACTCGGGAGGGTGGTCCAACCAAAGGGGTGGTCGTGACTCAAGGGGTGGTTGTGACCAAAGAGGAGGTCGTCCAGGACTACCCAGGAGGTTTCCCAGGACCACCCAGGAGGTCTCCCAAAGGGAGAGGTCCAAACGAGAGGGAGGTCTGGACAAAGGGGGAGGTCCAAAAAAGAGGGAGGTGTGGGGCAAAAAGAAGCGCGGCGAAGCGGGGCTGTTCGATTTTGATCGGGCGGTTCAAAAAGGATTGGACGTTCGGACTGGGCAAACGTGCCAACAAGATCGGGCCGTCCAATACGGATCAGACGGTTCAAGACGAATTGGATGTTCGGACTGGCCGAACATGCCAACAAGATCAGGCCGTCCAACACGGATAGGACGGTTTAAGACGAATTGGACGTTCGGACTGGCCGAACGTGCCAACAAGATCGGGCTGTCCAACATAGATCGGACGGTCCGCGACGATAAGGAGGCGCAGAGCTGGGCCGCGCGGGGAGAACGAAACGAATAGAGAAAGAATCAATACCAGAGAACTCCAACAAACTCAAAGCAAACCAAACTTTGAATTAACTGAAGTTTGATTTAGTTATTTTAAGCACCTTTAATTCCAAAATCTCAAGTTAAGCTTTAGAACTTCAACAAAACCAAATGGCTATTTTTATTTTGAAAATTTCAAAAAGCTCAGGAAAACTGGGACGTTACAAAACTACAAGTTACTATAAAAAGATCCAAGTGCAATATGTGCACTAGATCGAATTAGCGAAATATTCAGAAACTTTTGCCTCAATTTGCTCCATGATGATCTTCTCCTCTTGGGCAACTACGACTGCGGCCACTGCAATGTGTAAAGGAGGGGTGATGGGGCCTGCTACTAGGTTGTCCACATCTGTGCCTGCAATGGTGAGGTGTGCCTCATGTTGTCCTTTGCCCTTCTTCTTAGACTGAAAAGCATCAATGACGTGTGACCCGCGACCTTACCCTTCTTACCCCTCTTGTAACATCCTGATTTTCCAAACCCTTTTAAATTTGTAAAACAAAATAAAACTATTTTGTTTTGTTGAGAATTCAAAGTTTGGTTCAGTTGGAGAGGTTTTAGTTGTTGATACCTCCTTTCTGGTATGCTCGGTAGATCCTCCTTTAGCCTATCTCTTTTGGGTTATGTAAGGTTTAGACCTTCTCTGTGGCCTAGACCTCCCCAGTGGTTCTTGAGGTTAGACATCCCTTGGGGCTCAGACCTTTTCTCACTTGGACGTATCTTTATATCCAGGCATTTCCCTTTGAGTTTGATCACTTTGGATCTCTTTGTTGGTTTGAATCTCTTTGGTTCAGACCTCTTTCCTGTCCAGACTTCTTCTAAGTCTAGACCCCCTTGTTGCCTGGGCACTCTCTTATGCCCAGACCTCTTTTCAGTCGGGACCTCCTTGTATTCCATTGGTTCTCTTGTGTGCCTTCGAACCTCCTGAGTTCATTTGAACCTCCTTGACATTTCCTCTTGGCCGAAAGGACCTCCTTTAGGTTCATCCTGACCGCCAAGACTTTTGACCTCACCTTAGCGGTTGGAAATCTCCTTTGAGATACCTTAACCCTTGTGACTTCTTTTGGACCACCTTTTGAGGATCTCCTCCGTAGAATCCCTCTTTCTTGGAACCCCTCCGCCTGGACCTCTCATTTGTTTGGATCTAACGGTTCAGACCTCTCTTCATTTTGAATCTAAAGGTCCAGACCTCCCCGTGCATTATTTCTCTCTAGGGACCTCACCTTCATGTTTGATCTTGGCTGTTGGACCTCCCTCTCGGAGATCCAATCGCCCGGACCTTAACTTGCTCTTGATCCCAACCACGAAACCTTTTTGTAGTTCTCTGGACCTCCTGTCCAAGATCTCTCTATGGCCTTTTAGACCTGACTCTGGACCTTCTCGCCAGACCTCCTTTGAAGAGATCCTAACAGTCAGGACCTCCTTTTGTTGATCCTGACCGTCAGGACCTCCCCATGTCCGGACCTCCTCTGTATGTCTGGACCTCTCCAACCTTTAGACCTCCTTGTCCTTTGGGCCTAGGACCTCCTAAGCCTCTCGGACCTCCTCAAAGACCTCTCTGGGCAAGACCTCCCTTCTTGACCCGTCTGCTTCTAAATTGATCGCCCCACTTGCGGACTTGATCATTCTCATTTCCTTCGCCACATTAGTATCTTGAGCATTTAATGCATGTCATGTCACATTAAATGTATCCATATACGTATTTACTCTAATTTGGTCACTTAGTCAGATCCTGTCATCCTTCCTTGTTCCTTTCCATAGCAACATACGTTGTCCTTTCCTCCTACCTTTTACCAAGGTGGTAGCGACACCTGCCCTGTCACTCACCTATCTTTGACCCATTTCTGTACTTATCCTTGATACGTATGCTTCTAGTTTTCTTCACCCACTTTGGCTATAATTAGTCCAGGAAACCCTACCACATTACCTTCTTCACGCTCATCATCTTGGCTCTCGCTCAGTGGCTTTCCAGGGAAGACCTTGTTGCCCCACGACCTCCCCTTCATCCATTGTTTCCTTCTTGTCCCTGGTAAGTCCCTTGGTGATCTGCTCTACTCTTATTCTTGCCACCACATTAAGCTGGTTGTGTCCTTCTCAGGACCTCCTCTTGTGGGTTCTCTTTTGGATTTCTATGGCCTTTATATGAGGAGCTCCTCCTGGTCTTTACGCAAGGAACATCCCTTTGTCCCTTTCTCGCCATAACGAAGGACCATCTCTCAGACCTTCCTGCTCATTGCTTAAATCACTCTTTTGGGGTCTTTTGCTAAAGACCACCCCCTCCTGGTAAGCTTGGACCTCTTCCAAAAGAACCTATTCTAAAATATAGATCTTTCCTGTTGGTTGAGTTTTGGGTTCCCTCTGGGGTTCGCTTGATTTTTCTTGTTGATCTCAGTTGGTTCTTTATTTGAGCTTTGTTTGAACTTGCTCTTCTACCCGTGTAGATTGCGAAGACTCCAAGGAGTCTGAGTGTACTGAAGAGGAAGATTCTCAGAATAGTGAGCAAGGCAAGTTACACTTTTGATCATATTGCACCCAATATTTCAAATTATTTATGTTCTGTTTTAATGTATACTGCATGCCTATTTCTACCAAGTTATTTCAATACCTGTTTTAAATTCATAGCTATGCCTACTCCCTTTGTATGGCCACTGTTGACCTTGGACTGAACATGTTGTCACCATTAGATCAAACTTGGTTAATGCAATAGTGTGAGCCAAGATCATTTGAAAAACCATATGCTTAGTCTTGCTTAGACCAAAAGTATTTGATTTGGGGAAATCTTTACCAACATGACCAACTGTATTTTTTTTTGTTTTGTTAAATGTTTTAACTATGACATTGGGTTGTCATGGAGGTATGAAAATGTTGCTGGGAAAGCAAAGAAAAGGAAAATGGAATTGGACTGGGGCGAATTGGTTTGCTTGGCTGGTGCAAGGTTTGTGCACAGACTCTATCCTGGTTAAGGTTGAGGTCTAGGGGTTTGTGAAAATCACCCTAGTCATTTGAGGACCGGTCTTTGAGCGACCAATGCCATGCCTATAATGGGCTATGCCACAATCGTGCAACCACATGTCTCCAGAATAGGGCGTGGGACTTGGCTGAATAATTTGCAAAGTTCTACCACAAGTTGTTCCATTGGAGGTGTGGGAGGTTTTTTATGGCCAATGGTCTTTTATAACCTACTGTTCCCACTAGTGCAAGAGGGGGCTTTCCGTCGGGTTTGTATCCATAGGAAAGTGAAACCTTAGCAATGAGGAGTTGTGGTGGAACAATGCATTGTAAAGGTCTTGTCATGAGCTCTAGACCTCTTACCTTTGGTAGTGTGAGGTGGCATTGACGGATGCCGGATAAACTAGAGGAATCATGTCATGTGGGTAAAGTGCACAACCTCTGCAGAGTGTAAATCTATTTGAATAGCCGTGTCCGCGGTCATGGACGTGCTGGCAAAGGCTACTCAGAGTTAGATGTTGGTTTTGGGTTTCCAGAAATGTTTATCAAATATGTTTTGGGATTTCTATCCCATGGGTTTTGGGCAGGGAGCCTTGTGTCAGGAGGGTGTCCTTCACCAACTTGTTGATGAATGTTATCCAACTGAAAATCAAGTTTGGAAAAATGAATTTTATCTATTAAATACCTGCTTTGGAACTTAGTATTTGTATTTGAAAGAAACTTGGCTTTGTGCAAATCAACCATATTATGCCATCCATTGATTATCCATATATGCATGTCATCTTGCTAATCCACGGGTGTAACTTATGAAACACGGTTGTTGTGCTCACTCTTGCTCATTACAATTTTTGCCAAGAGAAGACCTTGGTAGTGAAGAAGATCAAAGCGACTAAGTTGTGCCTTCGACCCGGTTACTCGTGGCGTCTTTGGTGGACCATCGCTTCCTTTTGCACTTTTGTATCTATGCTTGGCCCAAGGCCATCTTTGTAAACAACTCTATTGATGTTTTGCTATAATAAGTATGCGTTCTGGATGTCACCACCTTTGTATTATTGCTGTGAAGAGCTAGTCATGATCCTTGGGACTAGCTCAGTATGCACAAGGAACCTTGGAGCAAGCCCAGTCCTCCACGTCCACTCAATGGAATGAACGTGTGTGGCTCTGGGGTGGTCTCGATCCTCCACGACCTCCTCTGGAGGGTCGCGGTGGTCTTAGGATGCCCTCGAGACCTCCACGTTTCCCCGGCCCGGTGTGGTAGGTCTTGAGGTGCTCACGGCTCCACGACCCTCTCGGGTTTTGTTCTCCTGGACTTCCAGGAGGTCCTGATGGACCTCCTGGGAGGTCTTGGTGGACTAACCAAGAGATCCTTTTCGGGATCTCCTGGGAGGTCCTGACGGACTTTCCTAGAGACCCAGGAGGACCTCTTGGGTGCCCTAGGGTTGGGTCGTTACACCTCTCCTTTGTGAGAGGCATTATAACGTCCCAGTTTTTCTGAGCTTTTTGAGATTTTCAAAATAAAAATAACCATTTGATTTTGTTGAAGTTCGAAAGCTTAACTTGAGATTTTGGAATTAAAAGTGTTTAAAATGACTAAATCAAACTTCAATTAATTCAAAATTTTGCTTGTTTTGAGTTTGCTGGAGTTCTCGGGTGTTCAACACCCCCTTTCTCTGTTCGTCCCACCTTCCCCTCAGTCCAGACCTCCCTCTCGTTTGGACCTCCCCCTCTGTCTAGACCTCCGGGTAGTCCTAGGAGACCTCCCGGGTGGTCCTGGAAGACCTCCGGGTGGTCCTAGAGACCAGTTACGACCACCTCTTTGGTCACGACCTCCGCTTTGGTCACGACCATCTCTTGGGTCACGACCTCCCCTTTGGTCACGACCACCCCATTGGTTGGACCACCATCCCGAGTTTTGACTAGCCTCACCTATCAGCCCCGCTCACCTTCTTTTTCCTTCCGTCGCGTCACTGCTGACACAAAAGTCCTAGCGCATTAAATGCTGTTGTGTCACATTAAATACTGTCACCTCCGCCAGCAACTCCCGCCCCGTCTTATCCCTGGGCAGTTTTCTGCGCACGCCTGTACCGTGCTCTGTCCTTTTGCCCACCTACCCTTTAACTCGTGCACCTTCGAGTCTCTCAGTAACCCTCCCCGTCTCCTCCAGGCTATAAAAGCCTGAGCAGCCCTCTTTCATCTTCTTTTTCCTCACCCAACTCTCTTGCTCTCGCCCTGTTTCACCGTGCTTCGAGTTTCGCCACCGTCGGCTGGAGCTTGCGCCGTCGCCTCCTCGCCGCCGAAGGGTTCGCCGGAGCTCCTGCGTTGTCGCCTCCTCGTCGCCGAAGAGTTCACCGGAGCCTGCGCCGTTGCCTCCACGCTGTCGAAGAATTCACCGGAGCGCCTGCACCGTTCGTCGTCCTCCTCCAGTCTTCTCCGGTCTCTCTCTCTGTCCTGGTAAGTTTCTCCGTGCCCTGTTCTTTTCCCTTGTTCCTACGACCACGTTGCGTTGTCGTATCTCTTCCTACGACCACGTTGCGTAGTCGTATCCCTTTTATATTCTCCATATGACCACGTTGAGTAGTCGTATCCTCCTCAGGACCTCCTCCTCAGGACCTCTCCTTAGGACCTCCTCCCGAGAGCCCGTTCCTAATTCATCTTAATTCAGTGCCTTTCTTTTGATTCTTAGTTTAGTAGTTTTTGGATCTTATGTGGATTTGTTGTATTTATTTAGTTCTTTTCGCGCGTATAGATTCTGGCTTCTCTGAAGAGTTCTTGGACCCGACGACCTTTACCGAAGAACCTCAGCTCTTCAACGAAGGCAAGTTGTAGACCTTTGATCATGTTGTATCCAGTTTGCAAAAATTACATTGTTTTATACCAACATGCATGGCTAATTATATAAAAATGGCTTGAAAAATAGCTAAATACCTACTCGACAGTATGACTCCACGAATACTTGTGATTGACATGTTGACATGTACCCTTAGACACCATATGTTGGGTAATCTTAGTTGGACATTTTTGAGACACCAACATTCGTGCATATATTGCTTAGACATGCTTTAGTTATACGATGTCTCTCGATCACATGATTCAATGATGATAAATTTGTCTAAATGAATTATGGAATGGTGGCGTGACCACTGCTGCTAAAAGATGTTGTGCCATGGCAAGGGTTGCCATTTGGCCGGGTTTGAACAGAAAATGATTTCATACTTAGGCGAGTGAACGTGCAGTAAAGAGGGATAATTTGTCTGCTTCTTTTGTTGTAAGCCCTGTGCGGTAGACCTTGTAAGATTTGACCATAAGGTCTTTTGCTTCTATTAATATTAATTTGTCTGCTTCTTCTACAGTTTGTTGTATGGGTTTGATTACATCAATGTTGAAACTGTGTAAGCTAGCTACTGATTATGGGACTGGTTCGGAATACACAGAGGGTCTCGAGGTTGCATAGTCGGGGTCCCGATAGGCTTCCTCACTTTGTAGCTGCTGGCATTGGCTTCATGGCCAGCATTGCCACTAGGCGGCTGTGAGATGTAATTCTTTCTTAGAACATCATCTTGAGTTTTCGTAACTTGCATGATGTCAATCCATTTGGTATACTCCTTGTAGCCGTCTTGACGATAGTTGCGTGCGGATTGCATCGCATTCGGGTGAAAGGTAGAGAGAGTCTTCTCAATCTTCTGCTCATCTGTAATTATTTTACCACAGAGTTGAAGACTGATACAAATTCTGGCAATGCTGGGCCAGCTCTTCGAACTCCCGGTTCGTGATGCTAGTCATCTCCATATTTATGCAAAGAGTTCATAATATTATTGCTCGTAATTTATATAAAATGGTTGTAAAATTCTCATAATGCTCTTCGAGCTCTCGATTCGTGATCCCATATTTTTCTATGTATTTTTCATGATTTACTGCTATTTTCAGTTATTAAAAGTAATATAAACAATCACAAATAATCAAAATAGTAAATACAATAAATAAATTACATAGTAATAATAATAACAGAGTTAAACATACTTCAAATGCTCAAAATGATTTAAAATTTGAATTCTCGAGACTCTTTTCCGTTGGAATATGAACTTTCGGTGAATTCTGCAATTTTCGAGGGTTAAACCGCTAATTTATTATTTTGAAAAAAAAAATTGTGCGGCGGCGCCGCCCGTGCGGAGGCAGCAGTGGCTGCGCCGCCCGTGCGGAGGCGGCGCGAGGAGGGCCAGGCGCGGCCGGCTCACGCAGCCGGCATGGCCGTGGCGCGACGGCCGGTGAAGTGTGGCGCGGCAGCGCCCGTGCGGGAGGCCCACGGCCGCTTCAGGGAGACACCGTCATGGCGCTCTTCCTCGGCCTGCTGCGCCGGGCCCACCTGCTGTCGCGCCACGCCTCGTCGGCCCCGGCTCCGTCCAGCCGCTGTGCTGCGGCATGCGGCGCCGCCGTGGACTCGTGCTCGGCATCATTGGTCGATCTGCCGCCGCGCGCAGCCTCGCCTTCCGGATGAGCGTCCTCTACTTCGATCCGCGCTATGTGGTACTGGATCTGTAACTTCCCACGCTTCTATAGCTTCGTCTGCTTACTAGTTTTCTGTTGTTACTTGCACAGTTCTAGAATTTTGGACCTTAATGCGCGCATTGCTGGTATCGGAAATATCAACAGGCTTTTCCCATGATGTTCAAGTCAGACACCTTAATTTGTTGTGAGCATCTGACAGGGATAGGGTTTAATGCTAAAATGAATTGCTATCTAGATCCTTGGGTGTTGGGGTTCTAGTTTCTACAAACCTTTTAAGGTATGTGGTTGGGAAAGAAAAGATGATGAGAGGTCTAAACTTTGACATGCTATGAGTTGCATGATCTAATTCCGTTGTGCTTTAATCAAACTCTTCAATTTGTTTGGAGGGGACTACTGTTTAGGCTAAGTAAACTGAGGCACTTAGGCAGTAATCCAATCTTTCTGTCTTTGAAGAAAGAAGTAAAAATCAGTAGTAACTTGTGCTAAAATGGCAACCTAGGAATTATCTCGCTAGTTGTTAATTTTATGGGGCACGAAGGAGGGGATGGAAATGTGAGAAGAACTCATTGATGTGTGTATATTTTAGTAAGTTAATTGGCCTCAGTAGTTCTAATCGAAGTATCAAACAAACACTTTCTATCAGCGTTCATGGGCTCTATACCTTCATTGCTGATAATTGACCCCTTCCAAAGTGTGAATCACAATGGGAAACTAACTGAACCACAAAATTCTTCCCGTTGTGCATTGGACAGATCATAATGCTGATGATCAGGTATCTTAGAAGAGTTAGGAATCTGGATCATGAAGGAAATTGAACCAAACTAAACTATAATGTTATTCTTCGCTTACAATATGATTGTGTTACACGCTTACATTGAGATATTATACCAAATCCATAATTTGATATGCTCAGCCCCTATTCCTTATGCTACAAACTTCATGATATTTATTTGCTCACATTTGTCCGCGTTGTGTACTGATTTTTAAAAATACTTACACAAGTGGGTGTAAGGTACTAAGTTTAAAGTACTATTTTGACTATTTTAACTCTATTATCATGTCTGTTGAAGTCCAACGGGAAAGCAAAAAGACCATCCATTGTATTTCCTTCTGCTGCCAGAAGAATGGATACACTCAATGATTTATTAGCAGCAAGCGATCTTGTTTCCTTGCATTGTACGTTAACAAATAACACCATGCATATACTTAACGCTGATTGCCTGCAGCACATAAAGCCTGGTAAGGTTTTTCTTGCTTCCTTTGTTTCTTCTGCTTATTGCATTGCAATGCTTTCTGCAGTTTGAACCAGTGCATCTCTCTTCTTTGGTTTAGTTATACAACACTCTATAATTAAATGTTTTCAAATCCCGCAGGAGCGTTCATCGTCAATACTGGTAGTTGCCAACTCATAGATGACTGCGCACTCAAACAGTTCTTGATTGATGGTACCATAGCTGGTTGTGCATTGGATGGTGCTGAAGGTCCACAATGGATGGAAGCATGGGTATGAAATTTAGACTTATGATGTTAATTCTGTTCATAAATGGTCATTTAGGGTGAATAAATTCATCTAAGATCAAACTGCATCATCATTTGGAATGCTCCATTCTTCCTGATGTGGCTCCAATGAAAAGGAGTACTGAAAGGAAACAAAAGAAAAATAGATTTAACTTCTCCAATGAAAAGGAGTACTGAAAGGAAGCAAAAGAAAAGATTTAAGTTCTTTTAGCGTTCCATTATTTCAACTTTTCAAGCCTCCCATACTTCATCTGTTGAGCTTGACTATTTTACACATTACTTTTAACACTGTAATAGCTGCTGTCTAACATAGTTTAAAAGCTCAGTTGGGATATTGTAATACCCCAAATATATTTAAGTGAGAAGAAAGACTGTAGGGAGAACTAATTAGAGAGTGGATTTAACAGATGTTTTAGGGGGGTACTCACTAATTGCACTTGCAAAGAAATGCATACTCTGCATTTCTACCCACTAATTGTACTTGTCTCAACCGTGTGAAGCTTGACGATGCGAAGAGGGTGCTGCTCCCGGAATCAAACCACCACCAGAACATGTTTAACAACCACACTAAGAGGACATTTCTGAACATGACAGTGTTTTTTTTCTTTGAAAAAATACGATTAACTACGCTCCCTAGCGCAACCCAAAACACTAACTCCCACGAACATCAATCTGTCCCAAAACAGAACAGTCCTCTTCTAAAAATCATATCTTTTCTTCTGTTTACTAAAAAATAGAGTTCTTTGATTTTCTGGAAAGCTTACTAAATTACCTACATTGATCTAATTGGTCAACTACCCAGATTCTGCCATTATCTATCTCTACTAATCAGATTACTAAAACTGCTAAACTCTGGCAGAGGTTCTAGACAGTGGAACTAAAACTTACATAACTTTCAGTACGATCATCCAAAAATTATGTTCTCTATCTTTCTGGAAACCTTATTAAATAACCTACAATTTTTATGTTGGTGAAATCCTCTAAATAATTCGTTAGCTAATTTCTAATATTCAGTTAATACAAACCGCCAGAATTCTGACAAAGCCCCTGAACAGCGACGTTGTAAAATCCACAACTAACGACCCGTTCATCCAAATGACTTGATCCAAGATCCTACGGAAAGCTAAAGAAGCTACCCACAGTTCTCTAGGAGATGGCCAGATCGAATTTTGCTGTTAAGAACCCTAAAACTGCCGAGCATTACAGACTGCCAGGAATCGATCTAATACCTGATATTGCCAAATCACAAAACTACAAGACTAATCGAACGGAATTGAGAGTTAACCTTGGAGGATACGCAGAAGGCTGCACGATCAACCACGAGACCCCTCTCCCCTCTCCCCATTCCTTCTTCTTAGCTGGCCACCCCAATGGGGATCTTTCCTTCTTCCTCTATTTGGCCGGCAGCAGGGAAGGGTGGCTTGGCCAGCAGGGAAGCTCACCAAGGGGTGGAGGCGCAGCCAAGGACCTGGACAAGGAGGGAGGAGGCGCAGGGAGGGGAGAGGTGCCCTAGGGTTCCCCCCCCCCCCCTATAAGGCCGGCTGCCCCCTTCTCCCTTTGGGCCAAATTGTTGTGGGCCCAGAGCCCACAGCTCAGGTTGTCTGGAATACGCAAAACTCCCCCTAAAACATTTGTTAGATCCACTCTCTCTAATTAGTTCTCCTTCCTACAGTCTTTCTTCTCACTTAAATATATTTGGGGTATTACAGATATGATGCAAACTTATATCTTAATGTGGAACTTGCTTTATGTTCTATAACTAGCCTAGTATTTCTCTTTACAAGAAGATTGTTCAACTTCATTTAGAAGTTGATCTTTTTTAGATGACATTAAGATGTGAGGCACTGAAACTACACAAGTAGCTACAGGGCCTTTCTTGTCCAAAAAGACAAACAATTAATGTCCTGGCAGATAAGGACAAACAATTGGTTCCCCTTTTTTGCATTGCTATGGTTGTATTACTTGTTTCTCAGAAAGCTGATGGCTACTTTTATTGGTTATAGGTACGGGAGATGCCAAATGTTTTAATTCTCCCTCAAAGTGCAGACTATAGTGAAGAAGTGTGGATGGAAATAAGAGAGCAGGCAATCACGATATTACAATCCTTTTTCTTTGATGGTGTTGTTCCAAATAGTGCGATTTCCGATGAAGATGAAGAAATTAGTGAAGCTGGAAATGAAGATGATCAACAAGAGAAAGGAGCAAAAGATAGCCATTCACTGGTTTTTGATGGTGAACATCAGACAGATGAAAGCCAGTTAACTCTGGAGTATGAAAAGAAAAGAGCCATATCCCAGCATAAGGAGCCTCAAGCTTCAGGGCAATATCAAAATGTTGGCTCCCGAACAGCAGGAAGGCGCAGCTGTTCTAGAAAGAAAGGGAAAAAAAAGACCTGCTCACCGCAGATCTCAACAGAAAACATACGACTTGTCTGCTGTAGAGAGTGACAGTAATTATTCCTCACATAGAGATGATGACACTGCAATGAGTGGCAGGGGCCATGTATTAAGTTCCAGTTCACGATTTGCTTCTCCTGAGGACTCAAAATACAAGCGGAAATCTCCTGCTGAATCCCCAGTGGAAATAACTTCTGAGAAGAAGTTGCCTGTAGTGCTTGGTAGAAAATACCCTGATAACCTGAAAGATGGTTTTGTTGTAGCCTTGAGAGCAAAAGATAATTCAGGGTTCCATGTTGCAAGACAGAGACTTGCTGCTGGTGGTGGTTGGATCCTTGATATCGTGTCAAATGCTACAAACAGGGGCCCTGCTGTTCAGTTCCTAGTCACCTTCAAAAACAAGGTATGGTTTAGTCTTTCCCCTTTCCTTTTGGTTTCATGCTTGCTTCAGTATTCAAAATTTATTTTAATATGATGCATATGAGGCACTAAAACCCATTTACTTTCCAGGATACCATGGGACTGCGATCCTTTGTTGCTGGTGGTAAACTATTGCAGGTATCATCTCTCTCTCGCTCGCTCGCTAGCTAGCCACGCAGAAGTACACAATCTGTTCTGTTATCTGTCGACTTAAAGTAGATATATTGAAAACAAAAGTTAGCATTCACATGGTGTAAGCAACATCCAATGATCACATAGGCCTCAACGCTACTACTTGTCATCTATTTAATGTCTATAATTTTGGATTTGATACTTCTATCACTACTTGTTTCACCCTCAAGTTTGTTGATTGGAGTCCTCTACTTAGTATTTGTTGCATAGGTACAGGCACATCACCCTATTTAAAGAAGAGGCCAAGAGGGGCTTGATAGTTGATTGTTGTAATGTGCAATACAAGGGCTAGGCGCTCGGCGTCGAATGGCACCGCAACTAGGGCCATAGTCGGCTGCCTAGGCGGGCGCTGGGTGGTCAGGCGGAGCTGCGACGACGAGAGGGAGAGGCGGGGGGGCATGGCACCTTCATAGCTGTCGCCGCTAGGTTGTAGCCGAAACACCTGAAAATTTCAAAAATTCAAATTAGTTTGAGTTCAAGTTTGAATTTCAGTTTCAAATCCAAAATTTGCAAATTTCAGCCAAATTCAAAATCTCAAAACCCTAAACCAAAAACCGCTTTCCCTTTTCTCCTCCCTTGTCGCGCCCACTCAAGCCGCCTCCACCCTGGCCTTCCGGGCATGCATGCCATGGGGGGAGGCAAGCCTGACCTGGCCGCCGCGCCTCGCCAAGGCCGCCACCTCGCCGTGCCACCTCCTCTCGCCTTCAATGCGCCTTGCGCCTGAGCCACCGCCCACTCTGACCCTTGCACTCGAGCAATTGCGGTGCCACCTCTGGTCGCTCGGTGAGGAGGTCGCCACATGACGCAGCCCCACGCCTCCCATGCATGCCGCCTCCGTCAAGACCGCCAAGCGCCTCACCCAACCATGTCACCCCTCTGCGGTCCTCGCCCACTTGCAGATCGCCCCACTGCCCATGGGCTATAAAGCCGCGCTCGGCCTTCATCCCTCGCACCAACCCCTCTCCCTCCCCACCCACCGTCGTCCCCAAGGCCGGCAAGAAGCCCGCCGCCATCACCGCCGCCATCACAGGACAGGACACAGAAGTAGCAGGACAGTTCGAGGACTTTGAGCAAGGAGGCAAATTGCATACATTGAACATATTGAACCTACATTCCATATAATTCATATTATTATCTTCATTAATATATTTTAGCCAATTATTTCATCAAAGAAATAATACTTTGGAATGCCATGTTGAATAGATAAAAACCCTCCACCCCACATATCAAAACACCCATTCTTGTAGGCCATATTCACCTTGACAAACTTAGTCCACATAAAATAATAGCAAATATTCTGCAAAGTCATGCAAAACTCATTCTAAATACTGTTAAGGAAGGTTGGCTTTAGGCCAATAAGTTTTTGGTGTAAGTTGAGGGTTGAGGCCAAACTGTTGGACAACCCAATATACTTGGTAAAATAAGTCATCAATGAGATTTAGAGGTGGACAACCACGAGTTGGGCTATCGCCTCACTGGATGATAAGTAAGGGCAAGAATCTTGTGCTAAGTAACAGACACAGTAAACCGCTCAACCACATGTGTGGTCATTACTCTCTACCTTAGTACACTGCTCTTCCAATTGAATATCTGCAATATCAAAGGCGAGACAGGGGTGGGCCTATAAGGACACTCGCTGGTCCAGATCTGACCCTTTACATTGTATGTTTTTTGTCCAGCATGTTGAAAGTTTAATGTCATGAACTGCTGTTTCATACTTTCATCGAGTTGGGCACTGTTGTTACTAGGGATCCAAATGGGGCGGGGTGGTCCGGCCCACAGCTTGGCACCCATGGCCCGTGAGAAAATTTTAGTGTCATGGGTCGGCCCGACCCTCTCTTCGGTGGGAACCCGTATCGTGGGGTCGGCCCTCTTGGAGACGTTGTTGCGTGGGAGGCTGCCAGGCTGGCCCGAATTATGGGATGGTGCATATGTATAATGGTACAAAGAGCTGAATACCTCTAACTTTCAATGGGCCAGAATTTTTGCATTTTTTCGTTGCGTATTTACGGATCTGATCATGTCGGCAGAGTATTTGCAGATCTGGCACCGTCGGCGCACGGCCACCATACGCCAATGTCAGATAGTGCGGCACCTGACGTTGGCGCACGGCCATCGTGCGCCAACGCGTCGCCCACCGATGCGTGCCCGCCGCCCCTCGCCACCTCAGCCGCTGGCGCATGGCGCATGGCCACCATGCGCCACACAAACAGTAGGTAGGTTAATTAGTGCAGTAGGTTAATTAGTGGATAGGTTAGTTAGTTTTAGGCTAAAATTTGGAGGAATTTTAAAATATAGTAAATGAGTCCAAAAAATTATGAAATTTTTTGTGGAGTCTTCCGACACCGTGTATTTGCTTGTGTAAATTTTTCATAATTTTATTCATTCAGAATTGTTCTCGTAACACCCTCCCGACTCGCGCCCCCTTCGGCCCTCCCTCCCGCTCGTAACGCCCGCCACGCACCCGGATTGTTCTGCAGAGAATTAAAAAACCTCGCGGTGGCCATTTTTCCCACTGTCCCTCCTTCCTTCTTCGCACATCTGTCGCCACATCCAGAAATTTGGCGCCAACGCTTACGAAATTCCCGGCATCAACGCCGCGACTCCTCCCCCGCTCGGCTATAAATACCGAACTCTGGCACTCACTTTTTGCTCATTTCATTTGCGTTTCAATTCTTGTTCTTGCGCTCGTCGCTAAGAACTCAGAGAACGTAACATAATTACTTTTGTTGGGAGGTTAAATGTGTTCTTGCTTCTCGTCGCTCGGCGCTCGGCCTTGATTGATTACTTTCCCCCGAAGGGTAGGTAAGTTGTCAGATGCTTTTGCCGTTATTACCGTAGTCGTAATTAGTCAGTCTTAGTCAGCTAGTCGTAATTAGATAATTTAGGGGCAATTAATTAGTCGTAATTAGTTAGTTTAGTAGTAATGAATTAGTTTAGTGGTAATGAATTAGACGTAATTAGTTTAATAGTCATCATTACGACATATTAAGTAAGTGGAAATGAAGTACTTGTAATTTTTTTAGTGGTAATTAATCAATCGTAATTAGTTAGTTTAGAGGTAATTAATTAGTCATAATTAGTTAGTTCACTAGTAATGAATTAGTTTAGTGGTAATTAATTAGTTGCAATTAGTTTAGTAGTCATCATTACAGCATATTGAATAAGTGGAAACGAAGTACTGGTAATTTTTTAGTGGTAATTAATCAATCGTAATTAGTTCGTTTAGAGGTAATTAATTAGTCGTAATTAGTTAGTTCACTAGTAATGAATTAGTTTAGTGGTAATTATTTAGTTGTAATTAGTTTAGTAGTCATCATTACGACATATTGAATAAGTGGAAATGAAGTACTAATTAGTTAGTTGTAATTAGTTTAGTAGTCATCATTACGGCATATTAAATAAGTGGAAATGAAGTACTAATTAGTTAGTTGTAATTAGTTTAGTAGTCATCATTACGGCATATTGAATAAGTGGAAATGAAGTACTGGTAATTTTTTAGTGGTAATTAATAAGTCGTAATCAGTAGTTTGCATAAATGATTAGTGGAAATGAACTACCAGTAATTTATGTAGTGGTAATTAAATAGTTGTAATTAATTAAGTAGGAATTAGTTAGGCATAACTTATTCATAATTATTTAGTGGTTGTTGTGACTTTAGGTATTTTCGAACATGCAAGACTTGTTTGTGTTTTACGGCGATGGTCTTATACGGGTCGGACCCGATGGGTTGGACCTGTCAAGATGCCAGTACAAGGTGGTCCGGGCGGAGGGGCTCCACGCGATGAATATTCACGAGTCATAAGTCAGATCCGGAGGAGTTCGCCACGAGCTAACGACGAAGAAAGTTATGATCGAGGCGATCACCTGCACGAATTATGTGTGGGAGCTCGTCAAGGTGAATGAAAGCATAGTATGGAGGCAGTATATGGAATGGAGGCAGTATATGGAGATTGTCTCCTAGCCCGAGGCAGCCATTCACGGGAAACCTATGGTGTACGTGAATTTCGTACGTAGGGCACCGGAAAACCCTGATGATGCTGGGGCCTCTACAAGCGGGCAAACGCAATCGAAGCTCAAGATGGCAAAGACGAAATGTCTTGCCTGAGGGAAGTCCCGTGCCTAATTTTGTGCCAAATGAGGAGGCGAAAACATGGTAGTCGACCCGCATCGACTGCCACAAGTATCTACCGAACAAGCCTCTCAGGTTGGAATCCGACGAGGACACCGATCCAAGCTCGGATGGTACTAACGAGGACACACACCAAGCCGATGGTCCTTACGTGGCATCGAGACTTGATGATATCGCTGTGCGTTCACTCGTACTGCCTCAAGAAGAAGGCTCCCAGTGGGGGTTTGAAGTCGACACCCTCTTAGTTGGGCAGCGTTTTCCCGAACAAGGTGGTCGTGCAACAAACTATAGCACGGTACGCCTTGTCCATCGGCCATGTGTACGAAAGTGCACCGGCCTAACCTGTGAAAGTACCGTGAAGTGCGTAGTAGAAGGTCGCCTGGCAAGGTCGGGCCACCGAGCAAAGATTTTCTCGATCTTCACGGTCAAGGAGCCGTCGACCACACTTGCGAAGCTCAATGAGCCTCAAGCAAAGATCGGAACATGACTTTCGTGATATGTTGCAAACCTCATCACGCACCTAGTTGAGGCGGACGTGTCTGTCTCCCCCAAGATGATGATGTCGGAAGTCGTCAATCAGGTTGGCTATCCAATTAGCTACAGCAAGGTCCGACGAGCCAAGCAGAAGGTCATCGAAACCATGTACAGGACATATGAAGAGGCGTACAACCTTGTGCCGAGATTGCTTCACCAGATTGTCGGATGAAACCCCGGCACATACATAAACAAGCTTGACCGTGAAGATGCTGGGAAAGGGTCCAACCGCTTTATACTGGACCGGGTGTTCTGGGCTTTTGCTCAGGCCATCGGGGCTTCAAATTCTGTCGTCCCGTGCTAACAACGGATGGTACTTTCCTCACGAGGAGGTACAAGGGCACCATCCTCACAGCGGTGGCGGCCGATGCGAATGACCAGCTTCTCTAGATGGCATTTACCATTGTGGAGAGCGAGAACACATCCAGCTAGCTGTGGTTCTTGGAGAACGTGAAGAGGGCGGTGGTGGAGACCGCTCAACGCTCCGCTTAATCACAACCGCAATCTTTGGGTTGTTGGCAGCCATCAACACCATGCAGCGTGGGACGGATCTGTCTCACCAGTGGAACGACGTGCAATCCAGGTGGTGCATGAGGCATCTTGCATCTAACTTGTTCACGTGGTTCCGCAGTCAGGAACTCATGAAGACGTTCAAGGCATTGTATCTGCAAAACCAGAGGCGAAAGTTTGAGTCCATTTGGAGAGACCTCGAACACCAGACTATGAGGCATACAAGGGAGTCCACTCCAGAAGGGGAGCAACCCAGTAGTGCCATAAGCTTCTCCGAGTGGATTAATAGCCACGCTCCTGAATTGGAGAAATGGTCCCTCCTCTATGACACAAACGGTGCGAGGTACGGGATTATGATGACCAACATGTCCGAGGTCTACAACAACATCCTCAAAGGTGTGCGGTGCCTCCCTATCACCGCGATTGTCCAGGAGACATGGACTTGCGCTGTTGGTTATTTCGTCAATAGATCCACTGTAGCCAAGTGACAGATGAACGAAGGCAAGCAGTGGTCCGAGAACATGCAGAGGCACATGGATCGAAAAATGGAGAAGGCCCGAATGCACGACATCCGGATGATCGACGGCCTCAGGCGGAAGTACGAGATCAGGCTTTGACAGAAATATGTCAACAGTCATGCCGGGGGAAAGGAAACAGGCATGCACCCTGGGTGATGTGGCGACATGCACTTGCAACAAGCCGAAGCTCCTCCATAAGCCATGCTCGCATATGTACAAGGTGTATGTACAAATGAGGCAGATGTCTACGCCGTACATCTCTGAGTACTACGACATGCAGCACTTATTCGGCACATGGAGTGGAGAGTTTTACTCGTACGGCTTGGAAATGAACTACAAAGATCTTTGGCCGGACATGGTGCAATTGGGTCTCAGCAGGGACTTGAAGAGAATAGGGAAGGGGCGATGGCAGACGCGGCGCTTCCGGAATGATATGGATGCTAGTCAACGTACCAGTATTAGCCGCACAATCAAGTGCAGGATATGCAAGACCCCTGGGTACTCAATGAAAGATTGTCCCAACAGACCCAACTTGTCCGATCGTCATTCAGTGTCGTAATGTAATGTTTTTTCGCCTTGTTTGTTATGTACATTGCAAAATTCTACGATACCCAGCTGTGGACTCTTCGACAAACTTCTACGCGAGGGTGTTGCAGAAGCGTAAGTGGCTTGCACAGAAGAGGAAACATCTACAATACACATATTTTTCAATGAAAGATGCTCAAGTATCACCACGTTTTCCGATCCTGCGGTGTGTGTATGGCAAGCCGGCGGAGATTATTCAGTCCACACACCCAGACACCGCCGCCCGGGCGTACTACACTTGCGAGCACCACCTCGTAAGTGTTTCTTTCGCACGCATCGATTTTTCTCTCCCTACGTTGAATTCCTTAAATTTTTAACTCCATCCCCACGTAATGGCAGCCCGAGATGCGTTGCCACTTCTTCCAGTGGATCGATGGCTCGGAGATGTACGACAGGGCTTTCATCCAGTAGAAGTACATGCTGAACTACTCGATGTAGGTTGAGACCTTCGTGTAGTGGAAACCTTACATATCGGACCTTGTTGAGGAGGCACCGAAGGAGCCCAGTACTCGCTCGGGCGTAATCCATATCAATGACGTGAGTTATGAAAAAATTATATCCTTGTTACGTTTTTTACTGTACGGTGCACTTACATCATGGAATCGCAGGATATGGACAACTTCTACACTCACTGCCACCGTGGGCAGCCCTGAGACAAGGGGTACTCGCTGTGGCGTCGTGGAGACTAGTTGCACACATCGTTAAATAGGACACTCTTTATCAAATTATTAGTTTGCCATGGATGATCTGTATTGTACCACGTGCTACATAAGATTGTGCATGAACCAACCGAGAGAAATGCGTGGCATGCAGATCATATAACGATGTACAGTAGCCTTCGAAATGCACATGAGTCATAGGTTACGGTACATCTTTATATGATTTGCATGCCACGTATTTCCCTTAGTTGGTTCATGCACAACCGTATCTAGCATGTCGTACAATACAGTATTAAAGAACATCATCAACATTAAACCGATAAATAAACAAAGAGTATCCTATTTGATCGAGTTACATGTGATAATACCCCTCCTTCTTCATCCGGTCCATGCACAAGCTTATCTAGACTTTAGTATATCCCGTGTTATGCGATTATGTTTGGGTATATTTGTATTCATATTTTATTTTGCTATATTTGTACGCGTATTTTGATTATTACGTGTATACTCCAGCGCCATATTGTATATCGACATCTCCAATGGAGTTGCAATGTAGTTTTTTTTTAGACATTCCAAGTCACATGAAATCATGAAACCTTAATTTCCGAAACCTAAAATCGAAATTTTCGCGACCTAAATCTTAAATTTTCGAGACAATACCAGAACACATATAAAATTGTCGAAACATTACACAATCAAGTCCATTGCGTGAGGACCCTTCAAAATAAAATTCATAATTTTTTGAGCTCATTTTCTACATTTATTAATTCATACGAACATCACACTTATACGAAATAGCGATAACAATTCTGAACGAATAAAATTATGAAAAATTTACACAAAGAAGTACACAGTTTTGAAAGGCTCTACAAAAAATTTCATAATATTTTAAAATTTCTCCAATTTTCAGCATAAAACTAACTAACCTAACTAACTATGCACTAATTAATCTAGTGTTTGTATGGCGCATGGCCACCATGCGCCAAATGCGAGGTGGCGAGGATGGCGGGCAGCCGAGGTGGCGAGGGCAGCGGCACACGCGTCAAGGCGGTGCGTTGGCGTACGGTGGCCATGCGCCAACATCAGGTGCCACGCTATCTGGCGTTGGCGCATGGTGGCTGTGCGCCGGCGGTGCCAGATCAGCAAATACTTCGTTGTCGTGGTTAGATCCGCAAATACATGACGAAAAAGCGTCGTATCTACCAAAAATTCAGTAGGCCATTGGCTGTCTATCGTCCAGACTTCTTTCTACTTTTTTCTTGACATATTTTTTTTAAAAAAATACTCATGTAGCTCTTAAGAGGGGCCTTTTTTGGATGCAAATGATGCTACAATACATTTTCGGCAGCTGTAAGGAAGATAAGTACATACAGTTTGCATGATTGAACAGACTATGACAAGAAAGATGTATGCTGCCAGATGTTGTTTCTTCCATTCTATAGCTCCTTGCGCTAAGCTATGCGCAGCTCTGTTTGGTTCCTTTCGAAATGCAGATATTGAAATCACTAGTGTCATCTCTTGCTCATTACCGTTTCTCTATCAAAACATTGCACTGAGTGTGTTCCCTCTTTGAACCTGCACGGAGTAACAAGCAGATAAGCTTTTGCTCTAAGTTGATAAATTGACCCTTTCAGACTAAACTGTATCTTTCAGACCAAAAAGTATTAAACCAGACAGTAGGCATTAGGCTTCAAGACCCATGCATGTTCCTGAATAGTTCCATGCGCACACGTGATCGATGCAAGTTACACGCATAAAAATAAGCAAACTACGGAAGGCGACGCGTCAACTTGTGCCTAGGATTTAGGACAAATTGACCCGTGGCCGATGATCTCCCTGGTACGGCGTCGAGCCACCGGGCGATCCCCGGCGACATGTCGTTCTCCACCAACCGTTCGAATTTTCCGCCGCGATAAATTTGCACTCACCACAAGGTGACTTCACACACCCACCAACCTATCCTGTCCGGAACCTTTCATCCGTGTTGAAACGCACAACGTCTAGTGAACGAAGCACATGACCGCGCCCTGAGCCGCTTTCTTGTCGCAAGAGAGAGGCAGAATACAATAGCTTGTTTGGTGATCCAATATGCAACTACTTCGTTTTGACTAGCCGCCGAGGAAACGAAACTTGCGATGTTAATTTGCTTCCCTCTCTGACCCGGTGGAAGGAATAACCTACGTATGCCCGTTTTATTACGCTTCCTACCGCCGTGGAGAGTATCGAAGCACCTCTGGTAAAGTTTGCCAATTGCTTTTCGCATGCAACTGTATCGTCGAACCTGGATTTGCATCAAAACTCTCTGTGTATACTGAGCATGTTATGCAGAATGCACGCTACAGGGCTACGGTTGGAACTTGGAAGCTCTCAAGGGGCTGATTGTTTTACTTGATGGTGGGTGAAGCTAACAGTGGTAGCTGTGTAGTCTAAAACGGAATCTGTAGTGTTGAAACCACGTGAGATGCGAGATATATAGAGAACTGAGCAAGAAGTCCTTTTCTTCTCGTCATCGTCACAAGAGAGATAAGCGAGTTGGATTTGTGGTGTTTCTGGACCACGACGCAATAATCGCAGTAGAGCTTTAAGAGCCAGATCTTCGGACCAAGTCGCCACTGAAGAAACAAAGAGTAACATCATTCTGGACCAACTTGCCTAGCCCACGAGCACGAGTTTTCCTCCCTCTTCGACAACCAAAAGGAAGGAAGGCACGTTGCCACCGCACACTGACAACAGTTGACGATAATTAACGATGACTAACGTAATTAGCGTCAACTACTTCAATTAATAACGATTAATGCATTTGATTGCAATGAACGATGACTATCGCAATTGATCGCTTGTAACGACGATTAATGACAATATACCCCAGTCAACACAATATACCGCAATTAACGTAATTAGAGACAATTACTGCAATAAACAGTTATTACATAAATAATTATTAAAAACAATTATTACACCGAACAATTATTACAATAGATAAATAATAAAATAAATAAGTTTTATAAAACAATATATTTACAACAGAAAAAAAAGGGGAAATAGGATATGAAACTCCGGTATGAATAGAATAGATTATTTGTCAATGCAAAACTTCAGTACCTGCTGCAAGGAAAATAATTATCCATACATCATATAAATATCTCCATTGTAAGAACTCTTAATTTCTGAGAGTAGGGGAACATAGCAGTTATTTGAAATGTAGACATATCCGACTCCTGCAGTAAGAGAATACAAGAAGATAAACATGAAACTCAAAATGAGCACAGTATTTGGCAGGTTTAGCAGTACTTTCTTATGTGATTGCAAACAAATATCATTCAGAACACAAACTTGAAACACTGAAAAATAAATTTGTATTAAGTGACACTTCAAGAATCAAGTGTCAGAGTCAATAGTATTCCCACAGTAATTCAAAATGTTTCATTCGGTATAACCAAAAAGTCGTCAAGATGACAGAATTCCACAACAATTGATTTTTTTTCAAGGATGTACAAAAGTTTTGCACAACATATCATTAGTAGAAAGAAGAACCGAGTTCCGAGAGTATACAGGGTAGCGAAGCTAAAAGAGAAATACTGGCTACCAGGAAGGTCGGCAGCCGAAAAAAAAGAAGAAAAAGAGGAAGAAAAGAGAGTACAATTTACGGTAAAAAATGCTGACGACCGACAAGACCATAGGAAAGCTACTACTATTGCATCGCCGAGCCCATTCGATGCCCTGCCGCCAAACGCCACTACTGATGCTCCTGGAGCGCAAGATGAAGTAGCTGGTCGACAGAAACGGCGATGTTGTTGAAGATCCTTTGATTACGCTCTTTCCAGATCATCCACGAGACTAGAGTGATACAAGAATCTGTGTAGGGATGGCAATGGGGCCCCATTCCCCGTTCCTCGACGGGGAATTCATCTATTAGGGGCCGAGTTTGGGGCTATTTCTTCCCCCATAGGGATGCTAATATGCAAATACAATTCCCCATCGGGTGAAGTGGGGCTAGGGCCGTTCCCCTACTCCCCATCCCCGCTACCCGCATGGGGCCCCGATAACCCTATGATATGTGGGACACTAGCCCACTACCGCAATGTTTAAATCCTTAAAGGTTTGCTTACTTATTTGCTTGGGAGTTGGAACACTATCTTTAAGAATATTTTTGAAATTCTTCATTTGGAACACTGATAAGCGCTCTTTAAATCATTTAGAATATTAATTCTGTCGTCTCTATGTGTGTCTGTATAGAAGAGGTCGGGGATCCAATTTTCGGGTCTGGGGCCCCGTGGGGCCCCGATAACCCGATGGGGACGGGGAACGGGGGAGAATAGCACCCCAGGACGGGGACAGGGATGGGAAACGGGAATGTTTCCTTCTCTCGGGGACGAGGATGTTCCACCACTCCCCGCCGGGGAATGGCCCCATTGCCATCCCTAAATCTGTGTCCTTTCTTTGATGTTTTGGCGCTGACATCCGTGCTATCAACCAGTAGTCTTGAAGGGTGGCTGTACCACCACTCGGCACTGGACAACGCGAGCCGATCTGTGAGACAAAGTGAGCCCAAAGTTGCGTCGTTACAGCGCAGCCTATCAGAAGATGATCTATGGTCTCTTCCTGTTGTTTGCAAAAAACAGAAATTCCTTAGTTTGGCAGTCCCCGACGTCTTAGACGATCAGCCGTCCAACAATGCCGCCGAATAGCTAACCACATTAAAATTTTGCATTTTAGAGGAGCCCGAGTTTTCCAAAGAGCCTCAGCACACGAAAACCTAATCGATCCTGTGAAGAAGGCCATGTACGCCGACTTCGCAGAGTAGCAACCTGAGGTTTCCCAACACCAACTTATGGAATCGACCTCTCCCTGTGTAAGGTGAATCTCCTATAACCTACTCCAGAGCCTTAGGAGCTCAGCAACAGAATTATCAACTCGCTGACCCTACAAGTCTAAGCTCTAATTATCATTAACGAGGGCTTGGACCACTATTCTTTTCCTCCGAATGGAAGGTTTGACCATCTGGACAATGTTCAGAGCGAATGCATAGACTGAGCAATTGTTTAACCAATGGTCCTCCCAGAATAGCATACTCATTTCATTCCCTAATCTGACCACAATGGAGGCATTGAACATGTCTTTCTCCTGACGATTGAACTACGCTTGCAAACTTCCCCAAGGCCAAGATTCCCAAGTTCGCTGAAGCCATTGCCATCGGATGCGCATTGCCTGTCCTAGCACATCCAGGTTGTGTAAACTGAGCCCTCCTAGCTGTTGGGGGCGACAAACTGACGACCAAGCCACCAAGCAATTACCTCTTGACACATTTGTAGCTCCTTTCCAAAGGAATGCTTGATGTAATTTGTTAATTTCTTTAACTAACGAGCGGGGGGGGGGTCTATAGCCATAAAATTATACACTGACATGGCCGACAAAGATCGCCTTAACCAAAACCAGCGCCTCCTCATGCTAAAGCGCATCGCCCGCCAAAGCTTGAGGCGGTTAGCGACCCTGTCCAAAAGAGGTTAGAAATCTGCTCGTGATGACTTCCGTAAGGAAAGCGGCAAACACAAATACTTACAAGGGAAGGTAGCGATGTTGCAATGCAGATGATCCGTGATGAGCTAAATCTACTGGTTATTACAACGAATAGGAGTGAAGGAACTTTTTGTCATGTCGGTTCGAAGACCAGTTGCCTCACCAAAAAGCTTTAGGATTTCCTTAATGGCTAACAGATCACCGCTCATCGGGGTCAGGAACACTACTGCATCACCCGCAGAAAGTGAGAGACGATGTGGTAGTCCTCGATGTCCCCCGATCAGACGGAGGAGCCCCTCCTTTTCTGCAGAGAGGAACATATTGTTGAGTGCGTCCATTGCAATGATGAATAGCATCGGGGATAACGGGTCTCCTTGACGCAAATCGCGACCATGCCAAACCGGCCGCCTTGGCTGTCCATTGACAAAAATTCTAGTGAAAGCAGACAAGAGCATAATGCTTAACCAAGAACACCACCTCGGGCCAAACCCTTTATGTCGCAGAATCTCAAGTAGAAAAGGCCAAGACAATGAGTCGAAAGCTTGAGCAATGTCCAGTTTGGAGAGGAAGGCCGAGTGTTTTTGTTGGTGTAGCTTGCGGGCAGATTGCCTGACCAGGAAGAAATTATCTTAAATAGAATGAGCTGTGGTGAAAGCTGACTGATTTGGAGCTACTAAGTTTGGGAGTTCTAGGGTCAGCCTTCATGCCAAAACTTTAGAGAAGATCTTGGAAAAGCTGTGCAGGAGACTAATCGGCTAGTAGTCCTGTGCTTCCTGCGCTTCTTGCTTCTTAGGCAAAAGGGTTAGCAGTGCCTTGTTTAGAAGGTGGAAGCTCACTCTCGCTAGGCGACCAATGGCATGGAAGGCTGCTAAAATGGGTGTCTTGATGATTGGCCAACAACAAAGGTAGAAAAGGCCTGAGAAACCATCAGGTCCCGGCGCCTTTTCGGGGACCAAACATTTAACCGCTTCCAAAACCTCTTCTTCGGTGAAATCAGCATCCAAAGACTGCAAATCAAGGGAAGGAATCTCTAGGTAGCTTAGGTCCAACGAGTATTCACGTTCGGCCAGTTGCCCAATGATTTTGGTGAAATGTTCATGGAATCCCTCTTCTAATTCAGACTAAGTGTGCACCCACGAACCCGTGACTTTTAGATTTGAGATGAAGTTTCGGCGCCTACTATGATTTGCATGCAGATGGACGAAATGAGAGTTCGTGTCCCCTTTGTGCAACCACTTGATACGAGACCTCTGGCGCGCGATTGTCCATTCAAAGGAGCACAACCCTAGTAGCTTTCTCTTAAGCACCAATCTGAACCATTGCTCCCAAGGGGAAAGCAACCATTTTTCCTCAGCCACATCCAACCGGTCAATTAACACTCTGGACCATCCTAATACTTCCACATTCACACTGACTCCAACTTTGCAGAGTGTGACCTATTGCTATGAGAAGGTGATGAAGATGTCGCAGTGGGTCTGCTATGCGGACATCGCAGTTTCACGCTACTCTGACCGTATCTTGAAATCCCTCCATTTTTGTCCAAAACGATTCAAAACGAAAGCATTTTTTTGGATCCGTCAGGCCAGCCGTGGAGAGCAAGAGTGGACAGTGATCAAAAGCCGTGGAAGGAAGTGCTCGGAGAAAACAATCCAGGAAATGCAGGTCCCAATCCGAGGAAATAAATACCCGATCAATACGCTCCAACGTCGGTCTCTCCCTTGCACTTGTCCAAGTGAAAGATCTACCGTTAAGGTGGACTTCCTTGAGTTCTAAGTAGTCGAGCACCCGACGGAAGCTACCCATATGCCGCCAATTTAATCGATCGTTGTTCTTATCACTTGCTTGGAGGATGAGGTTGAAGTCTCCGAGAATCATCCAATGACCTTGTCTGGAGCCATGGATATCACGAAGCACTTGGAGAAATGCCTGTTTGTGGACATCTTCCGAAGGGCCGTACATGACTGTGAGCCAGGAGATGAAGCTGCCAAGCAGAGTCACCTCGACTGTTATGGAATGGTTTCTTACATCAAGCGCATTGCAGGCGATCTTGCTCGAGTTCCACGCTAAAAGGATACCCCCTCTTGAAAGAGATGACAGCAAATAGGAAAACCTGTCAAACGAGGTCCCAAGAGTTTCCTTTATGAGTGGTAAATCGATTACATTAAGCTTTGTTTCTTGGATACAAGCAACCAAGACCTGCGCGACTACGACCGTTTCTCTTACTATGTTCCTCTTGGCTCTCATGTTTAAGCCCCTTACATTCCAACTAAGGAAGTTTACATTGCAATCAACCATGAGAGAGGTGAGGCGACCAGCGACCTAAGCAAGCATGCTAAGATGGCGACGACCGGTGGGGAGGCCTCGAGAGCTTCTGCATTGTTGTCGAAACCAAGATCTAAGACATCTGGAACTGAGAGTTGAAACAGCGAAGCCTACACTTGTAGGTGCTCCTTTGATAGAGGTTTGTCAAAGAGCGCTATGAAGTCATTTAACACTGCTCGATTGTCCGAGCTGCTTCCCTTGTTAAGCCTAAGCCTACCCACTAACCGAAGTTACGCCTCGTTCGCCGAAACCTTTGAGGCTTGAGGGTCGCCACCGCCATCGCGACGTGGGGTAAAAGGTCGGGTCATTTGAAGGAGGCGCCGCACCTATGGTACTGGTAGAATGGGCATCCTCAGCTTGTTTCTGACCCGACAGGAGTAAGAGAGTAGTTTGGACTCGCCAACCCGCGCCAGTCCAGTGGAGGAAGGCGAACTTTGATCGATGATTGTAGCCGAGCCAACAAAGTTAGAGACTGCGTACTTGCCACCAGGGCCTTGGACTTCACATGTTGCTGAGGTGTGAGTATCATCTACAGTCTGCGTGATTGGAGGACTATCCTCAACTGCGGATGGGTTGGTGTCGAGCTGGCTCGTGCTTAACGGGATGAAAGGGTTCCTCTGGATCTGACGGACTTGGATCGAATGGGTGGTGCAAGCTACCAGGGTTGGAGGTGGCGAGCCGATGCCTGGCACGCTCGAGTTGGAAATCAAGCGCGTGTTGATAGGGCTAGCGGTTACGTCCGGCCGTCCGACAACTCCATCGACGGGAGCCTCGATGGGATGCTGCATGGTGTGCTACCTTTGCGTGGCACAAACCTCTCAGTTAGGGGCCATAGGACCCCCAAGAACCACGTGAAACTCAGCTACCTCCCCATTAGAGACCGCATTTGGAGTCTCCAGACAACACACAGTTGATGCTTCGATCAGAGGGACAGTATGGGGCGACTCTGTGCCAAGGCCTAGCCAATCTCTGACCGGGCTAAACGGTGGTGTGGTAGCATTCAATGCCTTCTTTTCCATCTTTGGAGAACATTCGGCGCTGATAGTTACCAAAGAAGGCAAGCGGCGCGTGGGCCTGGAAGACTTAGAAATGACAGGTCTGCCAAGAATTGAAGAACTCGATTTTGCGACCCTTTTTTCGCGTAGAACCTGGCCTGAGGGAGCAAGTCCTCTAACAACCCTAGGACCTACCATAGACATCCGGGGCAGCTTCCAGGAAGGAGCAAAGGAGGCCCCGTGCCTTCGACTGTCATGATGCCCTTCTTCCCGACCTCCAGCGGGCCTCACTGAACCGTCCACCGTGCCATGTCTTGTGCGGAAGAACTAGTGACGTGGTCCAGAGACATCGGAGTCATCTTGGGGGAGCTCGTTGCCGCCAGAATCATCATTTGATGGGGCGAAAGAGTGGGACTGCACAACCGATGAGGAGAAGTCTTCTACCACATGGATGTAGATGATGACGTTGTAACGCAATGCCTCTCACAGGACCCTTGAACCAGAAGGCTTGTGGAAGACCTGTGTCCCATGGTCCAGGATGGAACCATCCGGGAGGAGATTCGGTTCTGCGATGAGCACTGTTTTTTTCCTTTGGTACCAAGCTAGGGTTAAAAGACCAAGCGACCAGACAAAAAGCTGACAGATCTAGACGCGATGTGGACAACTCATCGAAAGCTTCGATCCAAGACGAGGGGGAGAGGATGGCTATGGCAGCGGCCAGACTCCAAGTGTGTAAAGGCAGCCCCTCCAAGCTTAATTCGACTCGGAAACGAAGAGGATGGATGTCTGCCTAAGCTAAGCGCAACCATTGTCGAGTCAGGAGGAGGAATTTGGAAGTCTTGATCGGGCCGCCACAAAGAATTTGATCTTTGCTTGAGTGGGTGTTGAAGACAACCAGGAAGTTTTCCGGGTAGTAAGGGTGTACGAAGAAGCTATCCTGCAGCAAGCCAATCTCGACCTGGAGCGCTCGAGTGACCTCTAGAGCTGACACTTCTGGCCTCGTTCCCCTACCGCAAACAATTAAAGCCCGCTCCAGGCATATCTCCATGTCGCGCATGGTCGGGGAAAGAGGAACCACGCACGCTTCTCTGGCGGGGTGGTGAAGAGGGTTCCCAGGAGGGAACTCGTCATCCACATCCCCGTAAATGGGCGGTAGAAAGCACGGCCCGTCCCCGGGTTTGGGACGGCCAACGTTGTCCGGAGATGAGCGACCAACTAGAGGAGGTGAGCTTTCCCACTGGAACGCTGTCCGGCGGCGCAGCGTCGGAGGCGAATGACCCGAGCCACCGGAGGCCGGAGATGGGTTGCGGAAAGCATTGCATTGGACAACCCTCGACCGCGAAAGCAATGCTTCCCGCAGATCGGTGACGGGAGGCGGACGTGTTGAGCCTGGACTTGTCGCTTTTTTGCAGTGACCGGACGTATATCCCACTTCTCTGCAACGGATACAGCGAGTAGGGTTCCGGCAAACCGCCACAACGTGGTCTCTGGTGAAACAATTAAAGCAAAGACCTATGAGGTCTCGAGGAATCGGGTGCGACGAGGCGGTCTGCCCTCGCCCGCCCTCGCCGAGGTTGAGACCTCCGGCGCCCAGAGCACCAACGACGGACCTCTTGCCAGGCGCCTACCTCAGACGCATTGGCTATGCTGCGAGAGCACCTGCTTCAGACGCATCGGTTGCATTGATGGGAAGAACATGTGTAGGCGCGGCCACTTTGTTCCGCGGTAGCCCACCATCAAGAAAGAGCACTGACTTGCCCCTATCTTCAGCAGCTGTGACCAGAGCCCCTTGGTGACCTGGCTCGGCAGTCAGAGTCCTCGATGGACTCGGCGACCGGAACCTGAGTCCAAGCGGGTTTGGCGACAACGACTTGACCGGAGACGAGCGGCGCCGGGATGCCACGGAGTCTGGAGACTCTGGACTAGAGATAGAGGACTCCCTCCACCTACGCTCCTTCTCCGATAGTTTCCCAGTTACTGCTCTCCTATAGTCTAGGTTTTGGGAGGAAGAGCCCATTAGGAGATTAGGAGATGTGCGTCGTGGACGGAGTGACCGGCGGTGCCAAGGAGCTAGGTAGGCTGCAAGCAAGGTAGAGGAAACTGTGTAGGAGGCCGCCACCGCTGGAGTGGCTAATGGCGCGGGAGGGGGCGCGAGAGCTAACGAAAACTTTGACCCCATCAAATCAGCGATGTGTAGCTGTGATTTACAACAATTGAATTGATATACTAGTTACATCATCTCAAAAGAATGCTACACACATTGCCAGCTCTCCAGTCACTGTCAAAACCTGGGACTGATCAAAGAACACACCCCACATAGATCACCCTTTGTCTTCTCTTATGCATCCGCCACTGCATGAGCTTTGAAGATCACAAATGATCTGCTTCTTATATCCAAATATCATAGTAAAACAAAGATAGTCAAGACTTTTAGTATTAATGAACATGATATGCATGAACACAAGGATTACCTTGTCAGCTGTATTTCCAGAAAGAATACTTTAACATCATTTTACTGAGGACGAGATAATAAGTAGAAATAAGTAGAAGTAACAATGTAACACTTTTGTCAACTGTAAGTAGAAGTAAAAGCAAATGATCCAAAAAACCGGAACCAGTAACAATGTAACATCACTAAATTTTGTCATGAATTTGGTGCTAACAAAGAACATAACATACCCAAGAAATTGATCTAACAATAACAAATCTAACATCACATCTCCGATCCTCTCCAATTCCTGCTCACGTGTATGTTTGAACTGACCCATACACAGGAACTCAATCCAAAGGTCCAGCATCAAACAACAATCATCTTATAATAGATATTAATTAGTTCACAAGGGCAAAACTGGGATGCAGAACAAAATCATGTAGTGCCATCCATATAACCACATATTCTATGAGACATGAATCATACAACATCTTGATTCTAGATCAAATTTACAGAAAGTTTTGGATGTTGATGTACACAATGATGTATTGACTACATTTCCAAGGCCAACAAACACATACCAAATTAGTTGTCTAAAAAATGTAAGAAAATGAATTGTGATCTCATTAGCATGCGTGGTAAAAAAAAAAGAGTAAACTTCGTATCCATGGTAGCAAGAACTGACAAACTAGCTACATGGCTCTAATTTCGACGCAATCAAGATATGAAATTTCGGTGATGTAAGATTTAACGAGTTACTCTCACTACTACAGAAAAGGTCTTCACATACAGTTCAAAAACGTCATCACAGATGGTTTTGTGAGCCGTCTGAGTCTATGGGTCAATGATGACATAAGGTCATCATAGACGGTTTTCGAACCGTCTGTGATGCATACTATCACAAATGATTATTAACTCAGAACTGTCTGTGATAGTTGACTATCACAGACGATTTGTAGATAAAACTGTCTGTGATATCTTATGCATCACAGACGGTTTGTAGATGAAACTGTCTGTGATATCTGGATGCATCACAAACGGTTTGTATATGAAACCATCCGTGATAGATGATGCATCACAGACGATTTGTACTAAGGCACCGTCTGTGATATTATTTTTGTATTGCTAAATATATTTTCGTTTATTGGCTAGCCTCAGGAAATGCTAGCCATACCTTCCGAAACAAGCAGAAACACAACAAGTACATATCTAATTCACATTCATTTCAAAAATATGCACATCTAATTCACATTCATTTCAGAAACAAGCACATCCATTTCATAAATCAATTAACTCAAATGAACTAAAATTAACCATTCATGAACAAATATACACATAGGTTCCACAAAGTTCAATCTTATCCCAATCAAGTTCAATCTACATTGTGGAACTTCCCTTTTGGGCTTATGACCTCACGCATCAAGAAGGTCGCAAACTGTCTTTGAATGCGTTCGAGCTAGGCCTGTTCCAACGGAGTTTCAACGATGGTTGCAACCTCTCGCTAGAAAGATTAAAGTCGTGCATATATAAATTAATAAGTATGAAATAATTGTTGCAAGATTGGCAAACCTGAGGATCTTTGGTCATCGGAGAACCAAGGAGTAGTTCCATGTTGTAGCAAACATAGTATCCACAGGTTTTGCCCGACAGATGTTGGTGGCACTGCAAAAATAGAATTGGTTAGTTCGAGAGGCATTACTACGAAGTGTTATATAAGATTAATGTGTACTAGCGAATACCAGGAATTTGAAATCGTGTCGCAGGTTCACTCCCTTGCATTTCCCTCCCTTTGTATAGTATGTGATGAACGACCTACGTGATTCCAAAAACTTAGCCTTAGCTATTGCAAAGGAAGGAAAGACTACAATAGAGTTATCTATGGAGGAAATGTGTTTACCTGTCGATTAAGTTTTTTACAACTGTGAAGTTGTTATTAGACCTCTTTAGGGAATCAAGGTATCTTACCTGGTTCCATTTTGGTATAATTACAATTAGAATCCAGTGGTACCTATACAGGTATGTTGCCATGGTCATTAAACCTAAGTTCGTGTTACTTATAAAGTACAAATCAACAAGTATAGCTGCTAGTGCAGCACTTACCCTTGGTTGTAGGTCAAAAGTATGAAATCCTTCTCGCGGTGATCCAACAAAAACGTCACCATGTACTCCTCGACGAAGGTTGCATTGTCGTTGATGCATTGCTCAGAGACCAAGTGTGGGTCGAGGAAACCTACCGATGGTTTACTTGATGTGGTTTCTACGATCATGTATCTATATATATGTACAAAAGTTAGAAGTTATATATGAAATTTATCGGTATTACACGAACGTAGACCGTGATTGTACACACTTACAGTGTCCTACATCGCATGAGTGAGGCGTCGAGGGAGTCGAGGTTGAAGAGTAAGAACAAGTCATCGAAGGTCACCGTGAAGATACAGTCTTGAAACTCGTGGTTAAAATGAATTTTCTTGAACTTGACGGTGACACTCGAGCACCGTTGTACACACGTCTTTTTGCCTGTTCCATGTACCATTCATGCAATCTCTAGGAAGCCAATCCTAGGGTTTTGAGGTCCTCTTCCGGGACGACCAACGGCTCGCCATGCACGAATTTTTGGGCCAACAGCAAGAAGAGGATATCATTAGGCTGCTTCGATTTGCCCTTGCCGCCTCGCTTTTTAGAGGTCGACCGGGCACGAGGTGTAGACATATCTGATGTACCGGGTCCTTGCCAGATTCAGACAGTAACTCGCATGTAGCTCGTGCGAGATACTTCTCGTGAAGTTGACATCGACATGTAGCTCAAAGTGATACTTCCCGTGAAGTTGACACCAGCAAGTGTAGCTCCAGTGCGATGTCCGTTTTGGGCCACTAGATGAATGCTCCAATGGCTTGCCCTAAAGTCACGACCTCGCCGCTTGGGGGCATCTCCACCGACGACCTAAATTGGCATAAACAACGCCCACATTCACTTTTATAAACTCGGCGCTATATTTATACCGCAAAGAAGGCTCCAACACCGGATGGATACACTGGCCCCAAGCAAAGATCCAGGCAACGGAGGCACATTTCACTTGAGCTTGCACTTCAGAGCCACCTACATAACGATACAAAATTAGCTACTCGAACAGGCCTATCAATGGATCGAGCATTACAGGGATAATAATTATTACCAGGATGTCATCAATAGGAAATCTGTTATCGATTTCAAAGTTATGGTTGGACGCGCAGCTACTCGGACGTTTGGGGGGCTGGCTAGCACAGTAGCGGCGGGGGCTTCCAACTGATTTGTGAGTGATGCATGACTCTCCTCTCGTGCGACATCCCACATCTCTTCTCTGAGGGATGCATGAATCTCCTCTCATAGCTGTGCTTCGCGCTCGGCTTTGGCTCTCTTCCTACTCTGGTACGCCCCGGAGTCCGCTGCGAATCTATATTTCCATGGAACATAAAGACCAATGCCTCTTGTGTGACCTAGATGCTCCTTATTTCCCAGGGCTTCAGAGAGCATATCTCTCTCCCTGACTGTCTGGAATGAGCCTTGGGAAGATTGTGCAATACCCAGCTCTTCCTGTAAGAGCCCAACATGTTATTTCACTTCCTATTAAGTTATTGAGTAATTATAAACTAGGTAGTTCGATATCTTACCAGGCGTCAGGATACTTCCTTGTCTATGGGGTTTGGAAAGGAGAAGGCCCCCGAAGATGCGGTAGATTACCTCGCTCTTAGCCACTTTCAGGCGCGCTCATCAGGGATCTAGGCAAATGGCGGGGAGGCGTCCAACTGTCTTGCATGCTCATCCTGATCCCTCCATCGCGGGAGTTTACCCGCATACCCAGCGGTGCCGAGTCTGTGTGGTGCGTGTTTTTTTGCCTGGAGGGCCCTGTGCGCCTCACTTTCACTACTAAAATCATATATCGTCTTCTTCGCCACAAAGTATTCCCAGTACTCCTTCACGAATGGATACTTCTGGAATGGCGTCAGATCCTTCTCTACGTAATTCTTGATAAGCGTGCTCTTGAAGTTCCTCTATGCTTTGCACGCCGCTAGCAATGTGTATCATTGCACGGAGGTCTGGTGTTGTTCTGGGATCTGGAATGATCGTAAAATTTCCATCACCAGCGCATATTTCTGATCTTTGGTCAACTCCTTCCATGAATTGTAGGTGATCTTGACTCTTTGGCGTGCAACTATTTCGACCGTTGTCTGGAATACGGACGCTGCTCGACGAGGACTCAGAGGGGTCCCAGACGCATTGGCTCTCGTGATGGTAAATTAGCCTTTGGGCCTTTTCGATATTCCTCTTTCCTTACGCTTGGATTTTCTAGAGAACAGCACATCAGACTCATGAGGCGACGATGATGAAGAACGAGCGGACGACATCTTCACGAGAAATAGAAGTTCTGACACACATGAACATATTATCATAAGATTCTCTATGTGTATGGGTATACACACCAATTAAATGACATAATTGACATATAAACATGTAAATCCTCCAAGTCTGCTAGCAACACTTGATCTACTGACAGAATAGCATGTATTATGAATTGGACCACAGAACCTAGTGGTTCAACCAATTAACCAATCAAAAGTAAAAGACCAAATGCTAAAGATCAATCAACAGTAGTAAGCATTCCATTCCAATTAGAGCTCAAAACAATTTCAGTACAAGACTATTATCATCACAGAGCATTCATCTCAAGCCCACTACACCACATTACAATATGAACATATCAAATGCAAAGGGGTAATTAAATTGAAATGCTATGATACTCACGAAGCAGATGGCAATCAAAACCACTGAGCAATCTGAGCAATGTGTGAGGGGAAGGGATGTCGGGGTCGGCAACTCGGCATCTGTTACCTTTGGGTGTCGAGGGGAAGGACGAACAGGGAGCACCAAAGCAGCAGGGTGGCGTCGAAGGGGAGGCACGCCGGGCTTGGGGGAGGAGGAGGTGACACGTGCTCGAGGGAGGGGAGGAGGCGAGCTCGGGGAGGAGGGGCGCCAGGTTTCGGGGAAGCGGCGGCTCGTGCTAGAGGCGAAGGTGGTAGGCTTGGGGGAGGAGGCATGCCGGGCTTGAGGAAGAGGAGGCGGCGACAGGCTCGAGGAGGAGGCAGCGACAGGCTCGGGGAGGAGGGATGTTAGAGAAACTTAATCATTTGAGTTGGGGGCGCGGCAAACCCTAGAGTCCGAATATAAATAGGGTTGAACATCATAGACGGTTCCAATAAATAACCGTATGTGATATGTATATATCACAGACAGTTTTTAAATGAAATCGTCTGTGATATCTGATGTATCACAGACGGTTGTTTAGATGAAACTGTCTGTGATAGATAATCACAGACGGTTTGTCCCAAGGAACCGTCTGTGATATTCTTTTGTATCGCTACATCTATTTCTGTTTATTGGCTAGCCTTGGGAAATACTAGCCATGCCCTCTGAAAACAAGTAGAAACACACCAAGTACATGTATACATCCAATTCACATTTATTTCAGAAACAAGTACATCCATTTCAGATATGACACATTCTCATATATATAAATGCAAATTCACATATGACACATTCTCATATACATAAATGCAAATTCAGAACATATCACACATAAACATTTTATTCATCATTCCACTTGCTTATCTCCTTTAAAAATTAGCCCTTCATGATGATCGACGCGTATGTAGCTAGTTTCTTCACGTTGTTCTTTCTCGACCCTTATGCCGTTTTTGAAAGGTGGCAACTCGTCAAATTGATTGTATTCTTCCTCGTCCACTACATTCTTAACTCCGACAATCCTCCTTTTTCCATGAAGAACTACGTGACGCTTCTTATTTGTTTGGTCGGTTACATAGAAGACTTGAATAACTTGGTTAGTGAGTACGAATGGTTCATCTTTGTATCTGACACGTTCGAGGTCCATGGTAGTGACGCCATACCTGTCGACCTTCACTTGTGGGAGATGGACCCAACGATACCGAAACAGGGGGCACCTGTGTCATCAGTACATGACAATCATGAGACTTCATGTCAATTAACTACAAATATTCCATCAAAACAAGTTTCTTCATGTTGGCAAAGTAACCGGATAGAACTTTCACACCATGCAAGCACTAGCACAGTTCAGTTCTCTCAGCCTTGTACAGAGTGTAACAAGCAGTGGGAAGGTACATTCGTCCTTTATCGGTCTTTGTCGGTGCTAACTCAGTTCTGATGTCCATATCAACCAAGTCAAGCCGTGTATTGACACCATCCTTTGTTTTGTCATGAATGTTCAGTAAGAGACCAATCAGGTTGTCACATACGTTCTTCTTTACGTGCATAACGTCGATCCAGTGGTGAACTTCTAGGTGCTCCCAATAAGGTAAGTCCCAAAATATTGATCTCTTCTTCTAGATGTTCTTCTCACGGGTCCTCGATTTACATCCCTTTCGGGATACAACATCTAAATCCTTAACCATATCATGGACCTCTTTTCCGCTTAAATGCCTTGGAGCTGAACTGTCCCCCTTCTCTCCGTCGAATTGTTTCTTCATCCCGCGGTACGGGTGAGCCCTCCGGAGGAACCTACGGTGACGCATGTACACGGTTTTGCGCGAGTGCTTCAGCCACACACTCTCGGTATCATCTAAGCAGTGAAGTACATGCTTTGACCCCTTTTGTACTCTGGCCCGATAGGTTAGTAAGGGTAGGATAATCATTTATGGTGCAGAACAACAAGGAGCGTACAGTGAAGTTCTTTTGTTTGTACGCATCCCATACATGTACCCTTTCGATTCACAGTATTTTTAGATCTTCCATCAATGGTGCTAGGTACACATCAATATCATTCTCAGATTGCTTCGGCCCTCGGATAAGTATTGACAGCAAAATATACTTCCGCTTCATACACAACTAAGGAGGAATGTTGTAGATACAGAGAGTCACGGGCCAAGTGCTATGTCGGCTGCTCATGTTACCGAAAGGATTCATTCTATCTGTACTCAATCCAAACCTTATATTCCTTGGTTCCAGACTGAAGTCTTCAAACCTCCTATCGATGTTTCTCCACTGGGTGGAATCAGTAGGGTGTCTTGGCTTTCCATCTTGCTTACGCTCCTCCGAGTTCCAACGCAGCAGTGTTGCCTCCTTTGGGTTCGCAAAAAATGGCTTCAAATAGGGAATTACATGAAGATACCACACCACCTTAGCAATAGGTCCTTTCTTCACATCGATTCCCTCGCCGTCATCTGATTGATTCTTACGCTTGTATCGGGATGCGTTGCACACCGGACATGCATGCATGCTTGCGTACTCTTTACGGTAGAGGATACATTCATTCGGACATGCATGTATTTTTTCTTCTTCCATTCTCAATGGACAAAGAGCATTCTTGGCTCTGTAGGTGGTTTTGGGCAACTCGTTTCCATCCAGAAGTATGACCGCTAAGAGTCCTAACAGCACCGTGAAACTCTTGTCAGACCAACCATTGCTTGCCTTCAATTTCAGTAGTTCAAGTACGGATGACAATCTTGTGTATTCCGACTTACAGCCCGAGAACAAAGGCTTCTCCAAGTCCTCCATCAAGCCCTCGAATTTACCGAACTCTCTCTCTCTCACACTATAGTTCACTTCTGCATCGCGAAGCATCTGATCCAGATTGTCATCGTGCAGCCTATCTGAATCAGAACCACAATCGACATCATCCAGCGACAAATCGTTGACTTCATCGTCGATGTCGTTATTACTACCTTCCTGTATAATCTGCTCTTCACTGTGACTGGCCCAACGTGTATACCCCTTTTTGAAACCTCTTCGAATCAAGTGTGCTTCAATCTGTGCTTGGTTCTTAAATATTTTCAGATTCTCGCAGTCAATGCATGGACAGTACATATAATCCGCCCCCTTATTCAACATATCGTCCTCGGTAGCTCTTGTAAAAGCGGACACGCCATTAATGTACTCTTCACTCACACGATTCTTAGCGTACATCCAGCTTTAGTCCATTTCACAGTTCGTATTGAAAACCCTGGAAATAAATAAAATGGTGACTTCGAAAGCGTGTTTTCTGAGGCTTGCGCTTTCCAACAAAGAAATCGTATTTTTCTCTGAACTAAAAGTGGTTTTTTCTTATTTTTATATTTTTCGTATTTTATTAACTTACATGTGGGCCCTACTTGTCAGTGACTCATTTTTTAGTTCATGATTTTATTTATAAAGTCTATGGCGGTCCCACATGTCATAGACTCATTAGTTTATTAACTAAATGATTAAAAGTAGTAGGATTTGAAGCTCAAATTGGGCTCAGGGGCTTCACTAGCGATTTCAGCATAAACGCCCGAAACTACTCAAATTAAAGGATATTTAGGCTCCAGTAGCTCACCTCGATCACGAGGATGGTGTCAATGAAGTCAAGGAAGGTCCAAGGCGGCTGGTCGTCGGTGAACAGAGGCAACGACGACAAGCTCCTCGGCGACGGGTCTTCTCGGTGGAAATAAACTGAAACGAAGCACATGCACAACTTTAGGGAGACATATAGGTGGGGGAATCGACCTTGGTGGGGTCGAGGACTCACCGGAAAAGAGTTGGCATCGATGGCGGCGGCGGTGACAGAGATCCCACGGTGACAGCTCGGCATGGGCGACAATAGCTGAAATGGACCACACGAGCGGGCTCAGTGAGGTGAGGTGATACTCAAACTGGGTACGGAGTGACGATGGACTCACTGTAGCGCCAGAGATGGAGAAGAAATGTGGTGACCCGGCCCAGGGCACACCCGGGAGGTCCCTCAGGACCTCCTGGAAGGTCCGAAAAGGGACCCCCAGGACGTCCCGAGAGGTCCCTCAGGACCTCCTGGGAGGTCCGTAAAGGACTCCCAGGATGTCCCGAGAGGACATCCCAGTAGGACCTCCAGACCTCCCGAGAGGTCCGATAGAACCACTCGGAGGTCTGGGGTCCCGACCTTGAGGAGGTCGTTGGACCTCAGACCTCCCTAAGCTCCACGCGCTACTCGAGGGAGGTCCGAAAGGAGCCAACCCGAGGAGGTCATGAGGCTTAAGGATGAGCCTAAAGTCCACTGCGATCTAAACTGGTCCCCAAGGATCATCGATCAGTTCTCACAGCAAGCAAGTGACAGCAAAAACATCCACAAAATTTTATTAACAACAAAAGGAGGTTTGATTACAAGGGGTTGCTTACAAGCTCCAGCAACCGAGAGCATACAAACGCAACAGAAAAACCAAAAGACAGTGTCCACCCATTACACCACAAGTGACTGGCTGGAGGGCGCGGCCTAATTGATTTGGTCATCTTCATCATCATAGGAATCTTCACCTGCTCAATTCATGAATCAAGCAAGAGTGAGCACAACAACCGTGTTTCGCAAGTTACACCACATTAATGTAATGACATGCATAGGGATATATCAAGGGAAAGCATATTAGGGTTGTGTTGATCGTGTAAAAACGAATACAAGTAAGAGGGCGGACGTCGGCCGTGCTACGGGCCTTCGTCCACAAGAGCGAGCGTAATCGAGGATTTATCTGAGTTGGTCCCGAGAGACCGCCTACTCTGTCGGTGGCTGCATGGGGTTCGAGGATCCCTCCCGAAGGCTCACCTAGTGACTTTTTTTGTATGTATTGCTTCATAGCTCTCCCCCCAAATGAGAGGGATACATGGGGTATTTATAGGCTCCTCAGCCTGTACAAATGACCAAAATACCCCTTGGGGGTTGGCTACTCTAAGAATACAAGCGAGGGGTATTCTGAGTCTTTCATGAGTATAACAAAGATTTCTGAGTCTCAGATGCATGTCTTACGAGAGGGGCCCGTCAAGATGATAGATGAATTATTCTTACAACACTAGCCCCCCTGCCCCTTGGCGTTTCGAGAAGAACGTCAAAAGGCGATCTTAATTGTACTTTTATGTAGAGGTTGATATTTCAGAGGAGTCCTGATGGATTTGAACTATGGTTGTATCAGAAAAATGTTCTCTGGAACACCACACTGTCCCACGCTGGATTACCGTCCTTGGATTCCATTCAAAATCTCCGGCCACTTATTTATTTCTTCAATTCACAAGTGGAGTGGCTTTTGACCAGATGCTCGAGTTGGCATGTGCCAATCGGCTTTTAGTGAACTTTTAGATGGCTCACCAACTAGTCACATGGAATTAAAGGGATCAAGGTCTAGCTGTGTGTTCTCTGTACCATTCACGGGGAGACATAAAATAGTTGTTCTCTAGACCATTCGCCAGAGCCATAAAGGGGCCGAACTCATAAGGTCACTTCTTTCTTCCATTTTCTTGGTTCTTCTCTTTAGAGCGTTCCTTCATTCATCTCTCTTGAGTTTAGCTATGGCGGAGCTCCCATGGCGCTGCTCTTCTCTTGCCCCTGACTCGGCCATGGCACCAGTGTGCATGCGCCGGCTCGCAGACGCCCGGTGGGGCGATGGTCCCGTGGAGCTTATGGCGTGTCGCTCTCCTGCGCCTCGGGCCACCGGTTTGGCCCGCGATGGGGCCGACGAGCGTGGCGGCCTTTCCGCCTGGCCGGGGACGCTAACGGCGAGTGCTCGAGAGTGGGAGAGGAACTCGGCGGCGCTCGGTCGGAGCTTGCGGTCCGGGTCGCTTATGCCATGCCGCGCCTCGGCAAGTGGGCGATCACGGGCCTTAGCCATAGACGGTATGGTGGCGCGCTTGATGTCGCGGATGAGGCCGACATGGCGCTCCCTATTGCCCTTCTCTCTCTCAGCCGCCATCGACCTCGACTCTGCGCCATGGCCGCCGCCGGTTATCGATCGGCCGCGGAGGGCACCTCCTCCTCGGGGTCCTCCTTCGCCTGGTCGTCTCTCGGCATCGCACGACGCCACCGCCAGTGGATCAAGCGGCCGCCACGAAGCACGAGATCCATTCGCCGATCAAGACGCGGTGGTGGTGGTCAGAACCGCAGCTCGACCACATCACTCGATGGCTGCGCCGCCGACCCGACATCGACGGCCTCACCGCCACGAGTCCAACCGCCTCAACGCGCTCCAAAGCGGCGAGGAGCCTCGCCCGTGAGTCCATCTCGTCGACGCTTATCCGCCTCGGCTGTCTCGACGTCGTTACCTACAACACCCTCCTCGCCGCCCAGCTGCCACTCGCCGGTGTCTTCTCCGTGGCGCTGCGTGTTCGAATACGGCGACCTCCGTCTCGAAAGCACGCCAAGTCAAACTCCAGGCTGTCGCCGCCGACGCACGCAAGCATGACGAAGTTCACCCGAGGAGGACACGGCGGTGTTGCGTCACCACAGCGCGATGTCCGCTCGTACACCGCCCCCGCCGCGCTTCCACATTCGACGCAATGCCGACCGGACCTGTCCTCTGGTACACGGCCGTCTCATTTGCGTCCGATCTTGGCCATGCGACGGCACCAAGCGTTCGACCAAAGCGGGGCATGAGGGCGGTGCTAGACGCCGAGCTAAGGGAGAGGCGGAGGTGAGCGCATGGATGTGTTTGATGAGTTGGTGATGTTTGCTGCATAATCTCAGGTGTAACGAGCGATTGTTTGCTCTGTATATCTGTAGACCGGAGGCTCGTGATATTTGATGTAAGGGGTTCCTTTGCATTGAACATTTTGAACCACTGTAGTTGAGATATTTTTAAGTGCTCTTAAGTGTCTGTGTTTGCTTGTTGATGGTGAATAACAAGCCTCGGGAGCGAGGGCACTCGAGGGCATGCGAGGATCTCGGGCGCGAGGGTACGTCGAGGGTTTCGGGCGCGAGGGTTTTGCGAAGGCCTCGGGCGCGAGGGTTTTGCGAAGGCCTCGGGCGCGAGGGTTTTGCAAAGGCCTCGATTGCGAGGGTTTTACGAAGGCCTCGGGCACGAGGGTTTTGCGAAGTCCTCGATCGCGAGGGTTTTGCAAAGGCCTCGGGCACGAGGGTTTTGTGAAGGCCTCGATCGCGAGGGTTTTGCAAAGGCCTCGGGCACAAGGGTTTTGTGAAGGCCTCGATTGCGAGGGTACGCGGATCGAGCGGGCGCACGAGGCACGTGTGGTGCGAGGTCATACACGGCGTGCATGATGTCCTTCATGTCGAATCTATCAGCAAGATGTTATATTCCATGTTTCTTTGCCAAGCAGGCGTGAGGGCATGCGCGTAGGCATGCAAGGGCACGTGAGGGTGCACGAGGGCTTCGAGCATGTGGGCATCTTGCGATGGTCCGACGTCGGCAATGTGATGTGCCAGACCTTAAGCGATTCTGGTTGTCATGAAGGTGCCCGAGGTTGGGGCTCGTCTTGAGGCGAGGTGGTAGGATTACTCAACACTAGCCCCCGCCCTAAGGTGCTGCATGGACGCCCGAGGGGCAACGAAAGTCTTGAGGTCTTGTATCTTGTTGATGAATATGCTTGGCCAAAGACTTGGCCAAATTCAAATTTTGACGGAATGCAGCACTCGAGACTTTGCCAAATTCGACTTCGGTCTGTGAGGCACGAGAGTCGAGGAATATCTTATAAGGGCACCGTGACTTAGCCAATTTTGGCTTGGTGGGTGCGTGGGTGCCCAAAGACTCATGCTTATTTTGTACTTCATATCATGTGAGTGCTCCATGTGAGGCGGTACTAAATTGCCGCTTCTCGTTGGCCCTCGTGTGGGGTGATTTTGTTGCTCCATCGTTGAAGATGAAATATTGAGCGCCGAGGCACCCCATCGAGGCACAACCCTCGGGCGGGGTGCATCCGAAAGAAAACTGTCTGAGCAAAGTCATGGGCGCAAGGCCGCCCACCGGCCACGCCTTCTAGGCGGGCGGCGCATGGCGTTGGCTCTGTCAGAGCAAGCCGCGGACGCAGAGCCGCCTGTCGAGGATAGCCTTCGAGGTGGAAGGCATGTTGGAGCGAAGCCTTTGTGGCGAAGTCTTGGGCCTTGAGCAGCCGAGCCGAGGGATATCCTTCGGCGGGCATGCGCCATAGCGAAGCCTTTGCAGGCGAAGTCTTGGACGCAAGGCCACCGAGCCGAGGCATAGCCTTCGAGGCAGACGGTGTGTTGGACAGAAGCTCGTGTAGGTGAAGTTGTCCTCCTCTTGCTCAGCGGCTTGATGAGAGTCGTCGAAATAGAACTCCTCAGAAGTGTCGCAGTTCGAGCTGCCTATGAAATTGAGTCACGGATATATCGGAGGGGGTGCCCACAGGGCTAAGTCATGGGGCACCAGAGGGGCGCCCATGAGACTAAGTCGTGAGGCACTAAATGACCACTAGGGGTTGTAGCCCCCCAATGGGCTTGGAGGTGCCCATGAGGCTAAGTCATGGGCACATTGGGCGTGTGCCCCCGTCATTAAATCGTGGGTACACTGGTGGCGTCCACGAGGCTAAGTCGCGGGACACCGAATGGCCACTAGGGGTGGTAGCCCCCCAGTGGACTTGGAGGTGCCCATAAGGCTAAGTCGTGGGCACATTGGACATGTGCCCCCAACATTAAACGTTCCCGAGGGGATGCGAAGGTGTTAGGCATGCTTGGCCTTTGCCTGTATTAGAGCAGGCGAGGTGACCCGAGGTCGTTCGTAGATAACTGGAGGTGAAGGACTAATCCTTAGCACATCCATAGACTCGAGTACTGGCCGCCGTCACTTGCATACGGGTCCAAAGAGATAAGCCGCCATGGCGGAGTCGATGGACGACCAAGCCGCTTTGGTCTTTTATTAGGGGAGACCACGGGGGTCATGCGCCCTAGGCACCACGGAGGTGACATCCTTCGAGGGAAGGGTTAGCGAGCTTGTGTGAGGCAAGCGAGACTTGTAGGACAGGTCTGCTTCCTAACAGCAGCGTGTTAGGAGCAGCCTATCTTATCACAGCGTGTCAGAAGGAAAACCTCTCAATCGTCAATGAGCACAAAATTGAGAAGACATTCACAAAATAGGTCAACCCCTTAACAGCAGCGTGTTAAGGGACTACCCTCGATCCACGTCATAATTGCATAAATGGTGCGATCATGTAGGAACCTCACGTCTTCATTGCATTAAGTAAGATGGTGTTTACATCTCGATAGGTGCCACGAGGGCATCTGATGAGTCTTAAGCATAAAACTTGCGGATTTCGCCATAAAGTCCACCTCTCACTTGTGGTTGTCCTCGTTTTGAGCGAATTAGGTGTAGTGGTGTCGAGAGCATTTCCGATTGGAGAGAGCGGTGACGGATCAGGCGAGGAGGGCAGCTTGACCCGTACATGAGTGAGAACGGGTCGTTCTAGTGGAAGCGACTAGGGTCGTGGCGCATGAGCCCCATAGGATGCCGGGAGCTCCTCTACGGGTTCCCCGCTGAGTGCACTTGTTTTAAGGTGGTGACGTATTCCTTGCGTGACTAGCCCATTGGTTCTTCCCGCGCCCCGTTGGTTTTGGACGAGCCACCGATCAAAGCGAAGGGTGGTCCCGATGGAGTTCTAAATCTCTCAAGGCCGGAGCATCGAATTTGGTATCGTTATCCACCGTGAGTTCCTTAGGAACACCGGCGACGCATTTATATTCTTCCAAAGGAATTTTATCATGGCGCGAGGCGTGATGGAGGCTAAGGGCTCCACCTCTACCCATTCGGTGATGTAATTCACTGATGCTACCACACGCTTGTAGCCCCTCTTGCCCGGTGGGGATGGCCCGAGCAGGTCCACTCCCCATCGGGCAAAAGGCCAGGTGATTGGTATGGTGAGTAGGGGATTAGCATGATCGATGCGATTGGCTGCCATCTTTTGGCATCCCTCGCGCTTCCTGAGCATGTCGAGGGCATCCTGCACCATTGTGAGCCGATAGAAGCCTTGGCAAAGTGTTTTTGCTGTGATTTCCCTTGGCGCGATATAAGAGGTGCAGAGGCCCCCATGAACGTCCAAAAGAAGTGTCATGTCTGACGGTGTCCAAGCGAATATGCCAGTGTTGAACTTTAAGAACTCCATTAGCTCCTTCTCCATCCTTCACGGGATAACGACCCGATTCTAAGAGACCATGGGTCACCTTGGTCGAAGAGTCGACTTTCCGCAGTCCCTCCGAACGAGGCTTAAGGGAGCATCTCATTTGAGGGGTACATCCTTGGTGTGCCTTGGTGAGAGAGGCAAGGGCATGTCCTCCTTTGACTCCTTGGGTTCGAGAAAGTTGATGTCATTTGGAGTTAGGCTGCTTTGCTTTGTGAGTGCAGACGACGAGCTAAGTCTTGATCACCCCTTACGGAGATGACCCCGCGAGGGCCTGGTATCTGTAAGCACGTAGTTTTGATGTACTGCTGCACAAATTTGTTGAGAGTTGCCCTTCCCATGATGGCATTGAATGGGGACTCAATGTCAACAACATCGAACCCGGCGGCTTAGTGCGGTGATTCTCTGTGATCCGAATGTCATGAGGAGTTCGATCCTCCCAAGGGGTTGGATGGATTTTCTGATGTGGCCGTGAGAGAGCGTCGGATGGCGATGGGATGCGGGATGATAGCCCCGTGACTCCATAGTTCCTTGAGCGCGCAGTAGAGTATATCTGCAGAGCTTCCTCCGTCGACAAGGATGCGAGAGACCTCGCAATTGGATATTGTGGCAGTTACTAAGAGGGCGTCATCATAAGGGAACGTTAAGCCTTGTGCATCATCAGCTGTGAAGCTAAGAGAAATGCTTGCCCATTTGGGAGGGACGCTTTGAGGAGCCACCCCCACGACGTTGATTTCTCGGGCGTACTCCTTTTGTTGGCGTTTTGATGCATGACCAGAGGCCGAGCCCCCTATTATGACATTTACTTGTCTTTGCGGCGCTTGGAAGGGGAGTTCATGCTCAGCATCGTGCAAGTGCCGCCCGAGGGGTAGATCACTAGGGGCACTGTGCGGTGGTGGAATTACTGAAGGGGCATCGCCTCTGCACTGTGGGGCGTGGCGGCGGCGCTTCGCGCCTGTGGTCGCCGTTCGAGGAGCTTACATTTCACCAAGCCGTCTTGGCGGCACTCATTCGTATCATGCCCGTTCATCTTATGGTAGGCACACCGGCGCGAATCTCCTTGATTTGGGTTGCCCTCCTTTCATTCGACCTTCGTCGGGACATCCCTTCAATGGGCTTTTGGTCTCGATTCCTTCTTGGGTCCTCTGGTGGAGTTGCTCCTTCGTATGGCGAAGGAGTGTCGATTCGACAAGAATCTTGGAGTCACGTTCCTGCCAGAGTGATCCTCCGGTCATTGCCCTTCCTTCCGGAGGAGCCTTTTGACCTCCTCCCCGGGAGATGCTTTCATCTTATGGCGAAGTCCCTTCTTGGCAGTCATCTTCCTCCCCGGGCGTTTTTCCACGACCTCGAAGAGCTCATGGGTCGTTCTCGGGATCTCTCCCAAGCGATTGAGTTCTCCCGGAGTAGCCCTTCCTTGCAAGCATTGATGGCCGTTGAGTGCAGGGGCATCTGCTGCTTGGCTTCTCACTTTGGAAAAGCGCTTAAGAAATTCTCTCGAGGATTCACCCTTTTGTTGCTTGACAAGAAAGAGCCGGTTGGGGAGCATGGGCGCTTATAGCTTCCTTGAAAATTTGAACTGAACTCTTCCTCATTTGGTCCCAAGAATAGATGGAGCCTTTCTTTTGGTTGAAGAACGAACGTGTTGTTCAGGAAAGGAACAATGGAGGCGATTGCACATCTCTACTTCTCCACCTCCCGGTCCGAATCGCCGTGGAGTATACTTCCAAAAATTGTATGGGGTCAGAGTCCCCATCGTAAGGCCCGAGGTTAGGTTGGCGGAACTTGGTTGGAAAGGAGTTTTGCAAATGTCTCTTGTGAGAGGATTCCTCGATCTCGACGCCCCTGTCCTTCGTCTTGTGATGATGGTGATGATCAGCGGTGCGGCAACAGCGATGGCGAGGCTCTCTGAGTTGGAAGAAACTAGATGCCGCCGGTGGCGGCGATAGTCTGCGCATTGGCGAGTTGGGCGCCCAGTGCCGACTTGCAACTTGATCCGTACGGAGATTAGTGATTGACATCCATTTCTTCGTGGCGGTGGTGACCCGCGCTCCCAGCGGATCCGATTGGTGGCGGGACACGCCTAGTGCCCGCAGAGTACATGCTCTTCGACCGCCTCGGCCATGCCTCCTTGATGTGAATCCTTACGGCTTGATGAGTGCACTTGGGCCATGACGGGTGGAATGGTCCTTCCTTTGAAAAGGTCTTTGGAGGGGCACCAGGGAGCAACTTTGGCCTCACGGGCTCCCTAGTCGCCCTCGGCCATGTAGCACCTTGAGGATGGAGCCCAAAGACTTCATTGGGGCCGATTCACCATCTCGGGTGCGGCGCATTTGCCCAAAGGAGGAGCTTGGAGGGAGGTCATGAGCGCTTCGTTCAGGGGTATGAACTCAGTCTCGGAGGTGAGACAACGGATGAATTGCAATGGAAAGGCTAAGCTCCTCCCCATCCGAGTTTGGCGGGTGCATTGGCGAAGGAGCCCGCTCATCACCGCCAGCGTGGGCGAGTGGAGGGAGGTTGTAAGGATGCCCCCGGCCCTCCTCAGGAAAAATCCTTGCGCCGGGTCGGTGGCTACTTGAACTGGCGGTCTTTGGGAGGAGGGGAGACGTCTTTGAGGGCCACTGGGAGTGCGATACGTGGCCATCACGTAGTCCACCACCTGCCTTGCGGTTGCCTCCACCATTGCTTTGCAATTAGCGGTGTCGAGCCCCCAGAGGCGATGGATGGCCCCGAGCTTCAAAGACAACATTTGGGCCTCTTGCCTTGGGCGGACACCGCGTCGGCTAGTGCAATGGAGGTGGGGATGCTGGCGGCAGGGAATGTGCGGGGCGTTATGCATCCGGGATGAATAGCTCCGATCTCCGAAGATAACCCATGCCTTGGGCTTCTTCGAGGAACGGACCGGTCGTCCGCGGGCTCCCTATGCTCTGGAGTGAGAGGAGGCCTCGTGGACTTGGAGTACTTCTTGGTAGGAGCCATAGCCTTCTGTTGATCAGCTATGTCCCCACGGTCGACGCCAATGTTGATCGTGTAAAAACGAACACAAGTAAGAGGGCGAACGTCGGCCATGCTACGGGCCTTCGTCCACAAGAGCGAGCGTAACGCGAGGATTTATACAGGTTCAGGGGTCCGAGAGGACCGCCCTACTCCTGTCGGTGGCCTGCGGGGGTTCGAGGATCCCTCCCGAAGGCTCACCTAGTGACTTGTTTGTATGTATTGCTTCATAGCTCTCCCCCCAAATGAGAGGGATACATGGGGTATTTATAGGCTCCTCAGCCTGTACAAATGACCAAAATACCCCTTGGGGGTTCGCTACTCTAAGAATACAAGCGAGGGGTATTACAGTCTTTCATGAGTATAACAACATTTCTCGGGTCTGTATGCATGTCTTCTGAGAGGCGGGCCCTGTCAGTATGATAGATGAATTATTCTTACAACAGGTTGATTTTTATAAAGCCAATTTTATTTTAATTACAAGTATTAAGTTTCAAGGCAGGTTACAATAGTTAAAATTCATTTTTGCAAATCCATTTTCAGTTGGATAGCATTCATCATCAAGATGGTGAAGGATACCCTCCTGTCACATGGCTTCCCGCCCAAACCCAATTTGATTAAACCATCAAAACCAATTTTATATGTCTTTTGAAAACCAAAACCAAGAGCTAACTTTGAGTGACATTGCCAGCATGTCCATGACCGCGGACATGGCTATTCAAATAGATTTACACTCTACAGAGGTTGTACACTTTACCCACATGACATGAATTCTCTAGTTTGCATGTCATCCGTCGATACCACCTCACACTTCCTTTGGTTAGAGGTCTAGAGCACATGACAAGGCTTTTACAATGCATCGCTCCACCATGATCCACCCACATTAAGGTTTCATAAATCCCCCTTTGGATAGAAAACCCAGGGTTAATGGGTGCCCCTCTTATGCCGGTGGGACTACAACAGTCGTAACATGATAACCCACCGCATCAACAGGATAAACCACGATAGAACTTTGCAAATTAATTAGCCAGATCCCACGCCCCACACTGGAGACATGTGGTTGCACAATTTTGGCATAGCCCACTATAGGCTTAGCAAGTGGTGTCTCAAATACCAGTTCTTAACCGACTTGGGCGACAAACCTCAACCCTGGGGCATCGGATCACACGACCCCCGTGCATAGACATGCACCAACCAAGCAACCAGCTTCGCCCAAGTCCAAATCTATTTTTCATTTACTTTGCTTTTCAAACCTCCATGGCACACCAATGCCATGACCATTTGCAAAACCTCCTTGACACACCAATGTCATGGCCGAAATCATTTAAACAAGTGATATTTTTTGTCAGAATTCCCAAATCAAGATTTTGGTCTAAGCAAGACTAAGCATTCCATTTTTCAAGAGCCACGGATCCTCACTATTGCAAGAACCAGGTTTTATCTAGGGTGACAATGAGGTTAATTCAACATGAACAGTGGTCATACCAAGCAGTAGGCATAACTATGAATTGAAAGATAGGTATTGAAATAACTTAGTAAAGTAAGCATGCATACATTCTTGAAATTGACATAAGTAATTTGAAGTATTGGGTGCAACATAATCAAGAGTGTAACTTGCCTTGCTCACAATATTGAGCTTCTTCCTCTCCTTCACAGAACTCTGGTTCCACACGGTCTTGGCAATCTACACGGTGAAAACCAAATGACTCAAATAGAGCTCCAACAAAATCCAAAGGAAATCTTAATAAAACTCCAAAGTAAACCAACAGAGAGATTGGGAGGTCGGGAGGAGGTCCAATGAGTTTGTCGAAGAAGGTCCAGAGAGTCAAGAGAGGAGGTCCAAGAACTTGGAGGAAGGTCTAAGGTATGCTCGGTTGAGACAGAGAGGAGAAATGGAGACGAAAGTGAGAAAAGAGGACTACCCAAGCTATATATAGCGGGAGCCAATGCATATGACCCAGAATATGGGTCCTCAGGAGTTGGTAAAGAGGACAATGGGAGTAGGCAAGGAATGTGACAATCGGTATGACATGAGTACTGCAAAGGTGAGAGCATTTAATGTGATACAACATGCATTAAATGCGGTGAAGACTTCCTTGCATCAGAGGACACTGATCAAAGGTAAAAGCGGGTGTGATCGCCAACTGGGGCAGCCTAAGACCATAAAGGAGGTCCTGCAAGGACATTGAGGAGGTCTTGCCGTGACCAAAGGGAGATCCTCACCCATAGGGGAGGTCTTGACGGTTGGATCTCCAAAAAGGAGATCCAACGGATAAGAGCAAGTGCAAAAGAGGAGGTCCGCAGGGCTAGGAGGAGGTCCTGACGGTTGGATCTCTAAAAAGGAGATCCAACGGATAAGAGCAAGCGCAAAAGAGGAGGTCCACAGGGCTAGGAGGAGGTCCTCACCCGCAAGGGAGGTCTAGATGGTTGGATCTCCGGAAGGGAGGTCCAACGATCAAGATCAATTGCAAACGGGGAGGTCTGCAAAGGCAAAAGGAGAACCTCACCCGCAAGGGAGGTCTAGACGGTTGGATCTCCGGAAGGGAGGTCCAACGGTCAAGATCGATTCTGACGGGAGGTGCAAAGGCGAAGGAGAACCTCACCCGCAAGGGAGGTCTCGAGCCGTGGGATCGAATCGAGGGAGTCTGAGCAGTTAGGATCTCCAAGGGAGGTCCTAGCAGTCGAGATCCACAAAGGGGAGGTGCGAGCGGTTAGGATCTCAAAGGGAGGTCCTAGCAGTCGGATCTACAAGAGGGAGCTCTGAGCGGCCAAGATCTCCAAGAGGAGGTCTTGACGATCCAGTTTTCAAGGGAGGAGGTGCAGACGGTTAAGATCTCCAAGAGGAGGTCTTAACGGTCAGTTATAGGAGGAGTGCAGGCGGTTAAGATCTCCAAAGGAGAGGTCTTAACGGTCGAGATCTTCAGGAGGAGAATGCAGGCGGTTAAGATCTCCAAGGGAGGTCTTGATCCAGAGTTACAAGAGGAGGTCTTAACAACCAAGATCTCCAAGGGGGAGGTCTTGACGATCCAGGTTTTTAAGGGAGGAGGTCTGGACGGTTAAGATCTCCAAGGGGGAGGTCTTAATGGTCCAGATTTACAAGAGAGGGAGGTCTGAACGGCCAAGATCTCCAAGTGGGAGGTCTTGACGATCCAGGTTTTCAAGGGAGGAGGTCTGGACGGTTAAGATCTCCAAGGGGGAGGTCTTAACGGTCCAGATTTACAAGAGGGGGAGGTCTTTACGATCTAGGTTTTCAAGGGAGGAGGTTTGGACGGTTAAGATCTTCAAGGGGGGGAGGTCTTTACGATCCAGATTTACAAGGAGGAGGTCTAGGCCGCTGGATTTCGATCGGACCGCCCAGAATGATCTAAGGCTCAGGGAGGGTGGGACGTTCGGACCATCCGGATGTCTCACCAAGATCAAACCGTCCAATGCAAATCAGACGGCTCTCGATCAATAGAGATGCAAATAGACAAGGAGGAGATCCTGGAGGACTTAGGGAGGTCCTGAAGGACACGGGGAGGTCCAATAAAGGTAAGGGGAGGTCCTAGAGGACATGGGGAGGTCTAGTAGGACACAAGGAGGTCCAATAAAGGTAAGGGGAGGTCCTAGAGGACATAGAGAGGTCCAAGTGAACAAAGAGGAGGACCTAAGGAGCGGTAGCACCGCAAGGTGCGTGCGGTACTATCGGGGTGGTGCCGAAGGGAACCTCCAGAGAAGGTTTCAAGGATACAAGCAACGAAGGAAAGTCCAAGTAAACACGAAAAGCTTCAACATGATTCCAAAGGAGCTCAGATGCACATGAGGGTGGCGCAGGCTTGGGGAGGTTGTAAGCCAGAGAAAACCCGAGAGAGAGAATTGGACCCAGGGAGGTCCAAGCACTTGGGAGATCTAGACCCAAGGAGGTCTAGACCAGAGGAGGACAACACAAAGGAGGTCCGGACCTTTGGATCCAAACGAAGGGGAGACCTGGACCATTAAATCCCAGCCGTAGGGAGGTCTGGCCCAGAGATAGGCAAAAGATGGACAGAGAAGGGAAGATCCTCAAAACTCCAACAACTCAACAAATCTTTAAGGAAATTTTAGTTGAAGTTTGAGTTAGTCAACTTAAATCTATTATGAAATTTCAGGTTAAGCTTTGAATTCTCATCAAAACAAAATGGTTCTTTTTATTTTGAAAATTTCAAAGAGGCTCGGAAAAATCAGGGTGTCACAAGAAGACTCTGTTGAGGAGCTACACTACTGTACCAGATGATTAGTAAGCGATCAAAATGGCGCACTGTCTGTGATGAGTTAATTATCACAGACGATTTTCAACAAAAAACCGTTGGTGATATGTAGTAATATCATAGATGGTTATTGTTAAGAACCGTTTGTGATGTATCACAGACGGTTGTTTGTTGAAAACCGTCTGTGATATGTAGAATTATCACAAACAGTTATTGTTAAGAACCGTTTGTTATACTTTACAAATGTTTTTTTTATTATGAACTGTTTGTGATATTACCTCTTCTGAGCGGTTTTAGTGCGACGATAACGCAGCGGTCTCTAAACCAAAACCGCTCAGTGATTGTATATATCTGAGCGGTTTTGGTCAGCAAATGCGTGATGAGGCGTCCAGTATTAGCCTTTTTCTAGTAGTGTCTTATGACTCAGAAAAAATGGAATTGTTCATCTACACATTTATGTACACAGATATGATTCATTCAACAACAACCCAGAAGAAGATGCTGCCGAGGTGGAGGGAGGAAGGCGGCGACGCGTCGGGGAGGTGGAGGGAGAGGGCGGCGGTGCGTCAGGGGAGGAGGAGGTGGAGAGCGTGTGGGCGGAGTGGGGCTGCCGAGGTGGAGGGAGGAGGAGGCGGCTCGGGAGGTGGAGGGAGGAGAAGGCAGTTCGGGAGGTTGAGAGAGAGGAGGCTGGCAAGGGGGACGAGAGGAGGGGCAAGCGTTAGGAAGGCGGAGGAGAGAGGCGGCAACAGCGTCGGGGAGGAGGAGGAGGGAGGCGCGAGGGAGGAAGAGGGCGGGCGGGGTGGGGGCGAGGCGGGGCTGGCTAGGGTTGGGGGCGGGAGGAGGGGCGCACGGCCTGGTTTTCCCCAGTGACAAAAAGTGCGTAATTACCCCCAACTTCGGGGGTAAAGATGGAATGGGAGCTGCGGGAAGCCGCGGAAGCTCCCTGCGAGCGGCTTTCGTCTTCCACACGTTATATGGGGAAGCGGCTTTAGAGAAAAACGAAGGGAAAAAGCCGCCTGTTTGTTTGGCTTTTGTCTTTTTCGAGCGAAAAGCCGAAGCCGAACCAAACAAGCCCTTTATCCAGAGGCTTTCCTAGGATTTTTCGCTTGGCGTCTCCCTAGAATGCAGGTAGTGAAATAGTGCGATGACAAATCAGCCCTAAAATGTCAACAAATGGATCGACAAATTCTCGAGGGAATCCCCTTCTCTATAGGACTTGGTGTGAGCCATGAGCTTGTATGATGATCTCACATGCGAGCACCATTGGGCGCTAGAGCATTTTACTGTAGAGGCAGGTCTCAGCCATTGGATTCTAAACTGTACAACAGGGATGTGGGTGGGCGCTGCAGGCTAGCTATTGTAGCCTTATGTTGTAGTTTCAGTAAGTGGACCTGATCCTCTGTATTACTGCAAAGGTTCACTGTGCGAACAACACTTTGCAGTGTCACTGTAGCAAAAGATGCAGCAACAATGAAATATTTTCCGTAGCGAAAACACCGTAACTATTGATCTCGGTCTTTGGTTTTTAACTAAACAGTAGAGATCACTTTCTAATATCATACACCGAGATACTCTGCATTGAGTATCCATTTCCTTGCTAAATACACTTGACCCTCTTGCCTCCAACTGACATCCACATGTAGCGCACGAATCAAGATAAAGAAAGAAAACGAGAAGGGAAAGCCAAAACACGGTGCATGGTAGGTAGCGACTAGCGAGCCATCCTGCAGCGAAAATGAAATTTTGGCGTAAATAGTACGTTTATGATGTTTTATTATAAAAGTAGCGTCCGTTGTAACGAAATTATAAATATGAACCCTCGTTCGCACGATCACCGATAGGACGCGATTTTCACACGACACGTCGTCTCGGCCGACCAATCATGGGCGAATGCTTCCACGTCGCCCTCGTCTGGCCAAACGACACAAATCTACGGTCGTAATTACTTAGCAACCACAATTAATTATCAACGGTAATTAGCAGCCTAAATTAATTAACAAATTAATTATCAATCGTAATTAACCACCTAAATTAATTAGCAGCCGTAATTACGTTAGCTAATTAGCAAATTAATTAGTGGCTAAATTTCTGCACTAATTACTTTGCTAATTAATTTGAGTTGCTAATTACGGTTGATAATTAATTACAGTCGCTACGTAGTTATGTCTGCTAATTATAGTTGCTAAGTATTTACGGCCGCAGATTTGCGTTGTTCAGCCCATGATCGGCTGGACGAGGACGACGTGGAAACGTTCGGACAAGGCAACGTGCCACGTGAATATCGCGTCCGGCCAATGACTCTACAGACGAGCGTGCAGATTTACAATTTGTCGTAATAAAACATCACGAACTTATTATTTGCGCAAAAAAATTAAGCGAAAAGTACATCGACGCCGACTCGGCAGCAAGCCAAGTCGCAGGTTCAGTGTGCCGCCCCCGCCCCCGCCGCCGCCTATAAAAATCCTCACACCGGCGGCGGAGGGGCCTTCCTCCTCGAACCCACGCCTAAAATCCAAAAAATCCCCTTGGATTGCGCGCACCAATGGCGGCCGCGTCGCTCAAGCTCTCCTCCCCCAAACCCCTCGCCTCCGCGCCGTCTCCACTCCTCCGCGCGCAGCGCTCGCGCGCGCGGCCCCTCCCCGCCGGGCGCCTCCCGCCGGCCCGCGTCGCCGTGCAGCCCCCCGCTGCGCCGGCCCCCGAGTCCGGCTCCCGCGCACGGCTTCCTTCGACAAGGTGCGCTGCAATGCCTCCCACGCCGGGCTCGCTTCCCATCTCTATTATGTCTGTGCGTGCCTGACCGCTCCTTGTGATGGTGATGCCGTCAGGTGCTGGAGGCGGTGATCGGCGGTGCCCACTTCTCGGAGGAGGAGGCCGAGGCGACGCTGCGGCTGCTGCTGCAGGAGGAGAACGAGGCGCGCATCGCCGCCTTCCTCGTGCTCCTCAGGGCCAAGGGCGAGACCTACGAAGAGGCGCGTGTGTGATTTGTGATTCGTGAATTAACACGCTAATTTTGTTTGTTCCAGAAACGAACTGAAATTTCCGCGGCCACTAATTTGAGTCTGTCGAGTTGTTCAGATCGTTGGGTTGGCCAAGGCGATGATGAGCTGCTGCGTGCGGGTCGAGGGGCTGGACGACGCCGTCGACATTGTCGGCACCGGCGGTGACGGCGCGGACACCGTGAACATCTCCACCGGCTCCACCATCCTGGCTGCCGCAGCCGGCGCCAAAGTTGCCAAGGTGTTGCCTTTTCGCCCTTTCATTTTTTGGATTAATCACGCGTATAGAAGCAGCCCAAGTTTTGCACTTTGGGTTTAGGAGGTGGCGGTGATACACTGATGTGTTTTCCCGTGCGTTTCTGCAGCAAGGGAGCAGAGCGAGCTCGTCGGCCTGCGGCAGCGCCGATGTGCTGGAGGCGCTGGGTGTCAATATCGAGCTGGGACCCGAGGTATTGCCTGATTTGTCCTATGATTGCTTAGTTTGTGTTGTCCTTGCTTTTCTTGTCCCTGTGTTCTATAGTCTCTAGCCTCTACAGTATACTACATCTGTATCGACTACTAGTACTAGCTAGCATGTTGAGTCTTGATCTTACCACGAGGGTACCTCGTGAGCCTAAAGGTTGGATGTGACTTGCCGGGATAGTACAGACTTCTGGTCTCACCCTCTAGTTGATGTGTTTCTTGGGCAGTAATTAGAGGGAGTTTCTGCTGGCCTCGACTTTTCTTTATCTTAGTACTACATATGAACCGCGAGCAGAAGTGGCATGGACCTTTTACCAACCACCGAGTTGGAGAAAATAGAAGGCCATAAAAGCTGGAAGACAAATCTAAATAGCCAAATGAAGGCAACCAGGAGCTGCCCTTTTATCTAAAGAATATGCTGTGTACTGGTTGCGAGATGGATGTGTCGTATGTATATGTAGTCATACCACCTACGACCAAGTAGTCGGAACTCTCCGACCAGTCAAGTAGTCGAGTTTCCCGCTACGACCACGTAGTCTAGCTTCGTGCTACGACCACGTGCAATCAAAGCCCTTCCACGACCACAAGCAGTCGAAGCCTTTCGAGTACGTGTAGTCGAGTGATGAACAATACTCGAAATGAACAGTGCTCGTGGCAAACAGGACCCGGATGAATAGTGCTCATGATGAAAAGTGCCCGAGACGAAAAAACACGCGATTAGTTTTGGGAGCAACTACTCCTCTTTTTGTCTTTTGTATTGCTTTTCTCAACTCCCACGACAACTCAACTCACGACTGCTTCTCTTGACTCCCTGACGTCTTTTCTCGACTTCTTCCTTCTTGCTTGTCGTATCTACAAGACTGCTATCTCCCCCTGCTTATATACTCTTACACTCATTGACTACGACTCAGACTCAACGTGAGTATCCTACTCGGACTCGTTCTCGTAAAAGACTCGACTCAGACTCAACGTGAGTATCCTACTCGGACTCGTTCTCGTAAAAGACTCGGACTCGAACTTTTACCTAATCTTGTACAAGATTAAAATCCCAATACACTCCCTAATCTTGTAACAAGATTAAAAACAGTAATCACTCCATCTTGATCATCCTGATCGTCTCACGCATTTGAACTTCCATGTCTTCCTCTTTTACCTGCACTCCCGTGCACCGTTTCTTCCTAGACCGATACCGCCCTACCGCCTGTACTTGCTCCATCCTGAGCCATGTACAAACCAACGCTTGCCATGCCTCGCACCTGGACTGAACTCGTCCTTCCTTGCACGACCGCCTGAGCTGGAGCACCTGCTCCCATGATCACCTGGGCTTCGGCATTACCTGAGCCTCTCGCTCCTCTCTTTTAGACCAAGTCTGCTCGTTTTTTCACGTACATCTCAGCTGAGGCTACACCGCCTCTAATTCCTGCGCTCGTGCATCCTGTTGACCACGTCCCTCCACAAAATCACGGAAAAATACACCAACCCGTACTCTAGAAGTTCTTGCCACAAACGTGTGAGGCTGCAGATCGGACGCGACGATCGCCTCAAAGACTTGTTGCGCCTCTGCGCCACTGTCTGGTGTGTCATCCGTCCTCCCGCCCCACATTCTGCGCCATCTTCCTTAGCATGCACGTCATATGTCTTCAATTCTTTCTTTGGTTTTATTTTTTGGTTTGCCCCTTGATCTTCCTAGCAGCCTCCCTCCGCAGCATACCCGTGAGGTCCACCACCCCCATCTGTGTGGACACCTCGCCCTCCATGCGCGTGAGACTCACCGCCCCCTGCAGTGCCCCCTGGATCCCGCCATGTCCTTGGTTTTGGCCAATACCCAAGTTCCACTCTGGCTCCTCCAGGCTCTCCTTCCCACAAACCGGTTTACAAGTTTTCCGGGAAATCCTGTACAACCGTTTCGAGAATCTTTTCACTTTCATCAACAGATCTTTGTTTCTATCATAGACACGCATGAACTCATCCTTCATCTCCATCCTGCACCCTTCTTTCGCCAACTGTCCAAGACTAAATATGTTGAAGCACAAACTCGGTATAAAGTAAATTTTAGTCAGCATCTTCTGATCGCCGTTCTTGCATTGCAAGAGCATTGATCCTAGGGATGGCAACAGGGCCATTCCCCGTCGGGGAGTGGTGGAACATCCCCGTCCCCGAGAGAAGGAAACATCCTCGTTCTCCATCCCTGTCCCCGTCCTGGGGTGCTATTCTCCCCTGTTCCCCATCCCCGTCGGGTTATCGGGGCTCCACGGGGACCTAGACCCGAAAATTGGATCCCCATCCTCTCCTATACAGACAAACATAGAGACGACAGAATCAGTGTTCCAAATGATTTAAAGAGTGCTTATTAGTGTTCCAAATGAAGAATTCCAACAATATTCTTAAAGATGGTGTCCCAACTCCCAAGCAAATAAGCAAGCAAACCTTTAAAGATTTAAACAGTGTGGTAGTGGGCTAGTGTCCCACATGTCATAGGGTTATCGGGGCCCTGTGCGGGTAGCAGGGATGGGGAGTAGGGGAACGGCCCCGGCCCCGCTTCACCCGATGGGGAATTGCATTTGCATATTAGCATCCCCGTGAGGGAAGAAATAGCCCCAAACCCGGCCCCTAATGGATGAATTCCCTGTCGGGGAACGGAGAATGGGGCCTCATTGCTATCCCTACATTGATCCTTTGCCTTTTATCTGCACCATGGAGCCGTCGCCAAACTTGACTTTGCCCGTAATCTTCTCGTCGAGCTCATGGAATATGGAGCGATCTCCTGTCATGTGATTGCTTGCTCCATTGTCCAAGTACCACGAATCAGTGTAATCGTGGTTGTCTCCTCCGTGCGTAGTTTAGGAACTATGTTCTCTTCGTTCAACATCACCGTGACCGTCGCCTCTTTGACACATAAGGAGAGAAGCAGGGCAGGCTCTTTATCGTCTTCATTAGCTTGGGTGAGGTTTACTTCGTCGTTCTTCTTCTTGTTTGGACACTCCGAAGCATAGTGCCCATACTCATTACAATTGAAGTACTTTATGTGGCTACGACACTCCGACGTGTAGTGACCGTATTTGTCATATTCAAAACACTTGATATGTGACTTGTCACGGGATTTGTCACCACGTCTTGCCTAGCCCAGTCTTCACGTCCTCCTCTACCAAAACCGCGGCCTCCAGCACCGCAACCACGTCCACGCCAGTTTCCAGAGCCCCAGCCACCTCTTTGAACCCAATTGAGTTTTTTCGTTTGTTTGTTTCCTTCCTTCGCATCACTTTCTACAAGTAATGCTTGATCTATCATTGCCTTGCACCCTCTCAGAAGCCCATCATGTGCTTTGAGAGACCCAGTTCCTCTTCTAGCTTCATGCTCTCAAGATCACGTGAATACAAAAGGGTTGTGACCACGGGCACGTACCTCTCAGGTAGGACTCGCAAGTCGCAAGTATTTCTCGACCACTTCAATTTCCTCCAGTTTATCGCCAAGAGATCGCAACTCATTGACCACAGCTGTTAACTTTCCTGCAAACTCATCTACTGATTGAGTTTCACCCATATGCAGCGCCTCATACTCCCCTCGGAGAGTTTGTATCCGTACTTTCTTCACTCGATCCACTCCTTCGTGCATAGTACGAAGAGCGATCCAAGCTTCTCGTGTTGTGTCTTTCCCGACCAGTTGATTGAGCATCGAGTCAGGTATGACAACGTAGATGAGCGCCAACGCAGTTTGATCAACCTTCACGTCGACATCCACAATCTTTCCTTTAGGATCGATCTTTCCCTTTAGATCGACCGGATCAGCTACTGCGTCCCAGACGCCCTGGGCACGCATATTGACCCTCATCTTCATAGCCCACGCCGGGTAGTTCTCTGAAGTGAGAATCGGGTACGGGAGCGAAATCTGACTATCTTTCGTTGTCAACGAAGATCCATTGGGAGTCATCTTCTGCTTCCTTCCCTGGAGTCGAAGACTTGATTTTCAAACACCCGCTCTGATACCACGTGTAGTCGTACCACCTACGACCAAGTAGTCGGAACACTCCGACCAGTCGAGTAGTCGAGCCTCCCGCTACGACCACGTAGTCTAGCCTCCTGCTACGACCACGTGCAACCAGCCCTTCCACGACCACAAGCAGTCGAAGCCTTTCGAGTACGTGTAGTCGATTGATGAACAATACTCGAAATGAACAGAGCGTGGATGAATAGTGCTCATGATGAACAATACTTAGATGGACAATGCTCGAGACGAAAAAAAAACACGCGATTGGTTTCGAAAGCAACTGCTCCTCTTTTTGTCTTTTGTATTGCTTTTCTCAACTCCCATGACAACTCAACTCACGACTGCTTCTCTTGACTCCCTGACGCCTTCTCTCGACTTATTCCTTCTTGCTTGTCGTATCTACAAGACTGCTATCTCCCCCTGTTTATATACTCATACACTCATTGACTAAGACTCATACTCAACGTGAGTATCCTACCCGGACTCGTTCTCGTAAAAGACTCGGACTCGAACTTTTACCTAATCTTGTACAAGATTAAAATCCCAACATGGAGCAGAAGTGGCATGGACCTTTTACCAACCACCAAGATGGAGAAAATAGAAGGCCATAAAAGGTAGAAGACAAATCTAAATAGCCAAATAAAGGGCAACCAGGAGCTGCCCTTTTATCTAAAGAATATGCTGTGTACTGGTTGCAAGATGGATGTGTCGTATGTATATTGGGGCCTTTGATTTTTATCTCTGTTTTGGTATACTTATTGGTGTAAAAGGCGCACATCTGAATAGCTCTTTTACGGTACACTTAATTTAATATGGATCGTTTATTCTTTTTGATTCAATAGTTTAGATTAGTTATGATTTAGTTATACTACACCTGGTAGTACGAGTAGTATAACCCCAAGAGGGGTAGAATTGTAATTGCTTATGTGGAGAACGCATGCTATAAGAGTAATTTTTTCAACCCTAGTTGAAAAAATCCATAATACACTCACAAAAAATAATAAATACAAAGAAAAGTCTATTATACCTTAATAAATCAACAGTCAGATTTGATTTATACTACCACCGTGCCAGTAGAATATACCGTAAAATTTCTCCGTGAAAGTTGGTTTCCACTTATTGAATCATGTAGGTCAGCCATGGTTATTAAGTCGTCGACTAGTCGACGACTAGTCGTCGACTAGTCGACAAGTCGGTGGAGCTGGGGCGACTGGGTCCAGCGACTCGACTTGCCGATTCCTCACCACGCCGCCGCCGCCCATCGCCGCCTCGTAGTAGCTCCCAATGGCGCCGCCCTTCCTCTCCCGGCGGGAGGTGAAGCTCTAGCTCACGACCGGTAGAGATGGAGGCGGCGTGGATCCGGCGTCGGGGAGGCGGAGGCGAGCTCGATGTCGCCGGAGATCGTCGCCCTCGGCAGCCTCAGCGCCCGCCGTCTCCCTCGGTGAGGCGGAAGCTCCGCCGTGACGACGGAGGCGGAGGCGACGTGGATCCGGCGTCGAGGAGGTGGAGGCTAGCTCGATGTGGCGGGCGGCGAGCTCGCTGCCGTCGCCATCCCTTCGCCATCACCTCCTCTCGCTCCCTCTCCCTCTCCTCTCCACCTCTCCTCTCCATCTCCCCGCCGCCGTGTGTGCGTCTTTGAAATTTCTTGGTGTGTGTGTGGTCATGAGTGTCAGACCTGGCCGGGTGGTGTGTGTGTGGTGTGTTGTGCTCTTGTCTTTGTGAGTGTGTGGGTGTGGTGTTGTGCTCTTGTGTTGTGTGTGTGTGATGTTACTGTCAGGTGTGGTGGTGTGGCTGTCTTGTGTGTGTGGTGTGTTCTTGTTGTGTGGGTGCTATGTGGTGTGGTGTGTGTTGTGATGTGTGTGTATTATATAAACAGTACCTTTCGACTAGTCAGCGACTAGTCGGTCGACTAGACGACTAGTCGACTAGTCGGTCATTAGGAGGGTAGTGTCGACTTATCGACTTAATAACCTTGAGGTCAGCATTCAAAGTTACAGTGTGCAGGTACACATGACTAGTCCCACTTGTCACAAACTGAGGCTGCATGGTACTGCGTACTTTGGATTCTTTCCCCATATCTCAAACCTTTTTAGATCGCCTTTCACCTTTTTTTTAGGGATTGCCCCCTCACCTCTAATAACACTTCTGTTTTTCGACCTTCCCAATTACATTAGTTTTAATGATTCTTGTGTGGTCAGCTACAGCCTACAGGGCAATGATTATTACGACTTCTATGTTCAGATTCCAGATGTGGTAGCTCTCTGCATTATATAGTTGCATAGTCGACCTTGTCATGCTCGTGAGTGCACGGCGTTTATTCGTTTATAATATGGTTGTTTCTTTCGTAAACGAAAAGTCCAACTGTCCTTTGAATTTTCTTTTTTCTTTGTTTTTTTTTACGATTACAAAGAAGATGCACACCGCGCACACAGAGAGCGTGCCCCCTTAGCACATGTCTAGAAAGACGGAGATAGGTGATAAATCCGTAACATCACAAATATTTTACTGAAAGCGTATCTACGTGTGTATAAAGGTAGACATCATGATTTGAACCTTAGTGAGTGGAATCGTACACTCACAACTCTACCACCCCACTAAGAGGTGGTTCACTGTCCTTTGAATTTTCAATCCTCATATTATATTTCACTTTTATCTGCATCTTATAGCATAAGAAGCTAGGTGGGGCTAATTTTGTTACTCTTTCCTGTTGTAAGGGTATTAAACGGTGTGTCAATGAGGTCGGTGTTGGATTCATGATGTCTGCAAATTACCATCCAGCAATGAAAATTGTCAGACCTGTGAGGAAGAAGCTGAAAATAAAGACAGTTTTCAATATCCTTGGTCCTCTATTGAATCCAGCAAGGGTGCCTTATGCTGTTATTGGTGTTTACCACGAGAACATAGTAAGTATATTGTATTCGTCTTGTCTTTTCTTCTAGTAACTACAATATCAAAGGATAAAAAGCAAACATAGTGTGATCTGTAGGTGCATCATTTTTAAAGTGGTGACTTAATGTTCCACATGATCCGATGATCCCATATTCATCATCTGCTGGTGTCTTATATTTTGTACTTAAAGTAGGTATAAGGTGTTTTTAAGCTAGTAAATGCTGCAATTATATATAGAAAAGCTTAGATGCAGGCAGCAGAAATCTACTGTCGAGCCGTTAAACTGAGTTGGCCTCCAGATATACAATTGCTATTTTTCAATTTTTAGTGAACTCCATTGTTAGCAAAGATTAATGATACGGAACAAGCAAATAGTGGGTATAAAAGCGTCTCTTGAGAAGGCATAGGAATAGTCCTGTTACAAGCTGTATATGCAATTGTTGTCATTCCATGTAATGCTCATCGTTCTAATGCATATCAATTTTTGGTTGATAGGTTACCAAGATGGCTAAGGCAGCTCAGAAATTTGGAATGAAGAGAGCGTTGGTTGTCCATTCAAAGGGTTTGGACGAAATAAGCCCACTTGGTATGGACACCTACCAATGTGCCCATTTCACTCTATCATTGCCACTGTGTGCTAAAAATTGCTGTGATTACTCAAGAGTTACCTTGGAATCTTTTTTGGTCAACTGAATGACTGATATATTCGTATTTAACTGAAGATTCTTTTTTAAAAAAATTGCTGTAGGGCCCGGTTATATCCTTGATGTCACTCCAAGAAAGATTGAGAAAATGCTCTTTGATCCATGTAAGAGGTTTTTCTTACTTTTTTTCTCAGAATTTATAAAATGGAGATAGTTCGTTGGACATACTTCAATTTGACTTGGCTCATTTGAGTTTAGTTGCATCAATTGTGTGTATTGTTCATATTGTACCTTTTGCTATGTTATGCATGCTAACTTCTGAAACATATTATGATGATGTGAATGAATTAAAGGAATTTTCTTCAGTCTCACATTCCTTTAATTATATTACAATCCAGTGGATTTTGGCATTCCTCGCTGCACACTAGAAGATCTTAAAGGAGGTGATCCAGCGTTTAACGCAAAAGTTCTCCAGGATGTTCTTGCTGGTCAAAGAGGTTCAATTGCAGATGCTCTTGTAAGTCCATTCTTACTATTCTCTTTTGGTGTCATGATGAGCATTTTCTTTTTCTGCGAACTAATTTATAAATCATAAATGGAAATTAGAAAATAATTAAAGTAAAATTGGACTGCACATGTCGAGCTCTCCTGGTGTGCCAAACCTGAATTCAATTTCTGTTTTGCTTCACAGGTTCTGAATGCTGCAGCCTCTCTTCTTGTTAGTGGTAAAGTAAAAAATTTGCATGACGGTGTTGCGCTAGCACAAGAGACACAGCGCTCCGGAAAGGCCATCGATACCCTTGAATCTTGGATAAAGATTTCTAATGTAAGTACATCATCATTATTATCTTTTGCAATGGCATACTTATGTTCGATCAGCTAAATGTTGAGCCTGGCACCTGATACCCTGTTGATACAGGGTTCCAGAGATTGAGATTGATTGGCCAACGGCAGAATTCTGCAATAAGACATGAGGAATGATGGCAAATAAGGATTCTTTTAGTCCATCCATTGTCCATAATCATGTGTATGCTTGTTCTTCTTTTTCCTGTTGTTTATGGTCTCTGTCACAAGCGTAGATGGATGCTTGTGCGCTCAGAATGCTGTAGAGTAGACAAAAACCCATCAGGATGAGATTATAATGTTGTGATTGGAGCAGGTGCATGCTTTTTCTGGCTGACTGAGGTAGATCAGTCGGTGAGCGTCGTTTAGATCTGGGAAGTGTTACATTATGTTGGAATTTTTTTTTAAATAATATTTTTTTAAAACAAAATTACAAAAATATATAATCGCCCCAAAAAATTACAGAAATGAGTTCGCGTAAATCGGTTGAAATGGCGATAGGTCCTCATCACCATTTCAAGCGGCAATAAGTTTGCCGCCAGTTGAAATGGCGATGTGTTCCTCTCAACCCTAATTTGCAAGTCCACTTTACATGCTTATGATTTTTATAAATTTTAACGGTACAAAATCTATTAATCTCATAATAACAATTTATAATGATCGTATATTGTTCTAGTGCGGTGAATTTTCAGAGAATCTATCTCCTCCATGACGAGCAAGCTAACCGCTACGCTTTCTTTCTTTCTCTTCCTCTCCTTCTCGATTCTGTTTTTTTTTGGAATTAAAATAAGATTTGGAAGGATTTTTACGGCATTTTATATTTTTACGGCATTTTATACATGGCATACTGTCGCTATTTCAAATGGCGACAGGAACACTGTTCACATTCCTATCGCCATTTCAAATGACGATAGGTAGTTGGACCGGCGACAGGAGCGGTCAGGGTCCCTATCGTCAGTTGAAATGGTGATAGGTTCCTGTCGCCATTTCAAATGGTGACAGTAACTCATTTCTGTAATTTTTTTGGGCGATTATATATTTTTGTAATTTTGTTTTAAAAAAATATTATTTTAAAAAAAATTCCATTATGTTGTATATTGCAAGGTCTGGAAGGAAACTGAGCTCCGCACCGCAGCCGATCTGTTCATTGTTGCACCTGAAATTTTTGCGAAGGTTTCACAACGATATATATGTGTCTTGTGACATTGTTGTTCCAGTGAATAAATTGATCATTTGTGTCCTGGAGGTGTCCCCTTAATTAACTGAACTCGTCTGGAAATTGTGGATAAGCTTACAAGAATATTCAGGATATACAAGCTTATCCACATGCATAAATGTATAATAACCATGCTACTGACTGATAATGCTGCGCAGCAAAACGCAAAATAACTGCAATTGTGTAGGTGTCTCCATAGATCCGGACCTTTGTCGTGCTGCAGAGAATCACCGTTTAAACAGTGATTCCAGTCTGCATATGTAGTAAAGTAACTGTGCGGAAGAACTGTAGAGAAAATGCTGTTTTTGATTGTCCACGTTCGATCTAACAGCGGAGGGGAGTTAGACAGGGCCCTGAGGATCCCAATTCGTATCTTCATTGCTTTTGTTCGATTACCTGTGGAAGGCTAAACAATTTTGTTCTACACAACCAGTTCACAAGATCGAAGTGAATACAACTATACAGATGCAAACTAAACAACCATATCGGATACGAAGTATGTACAGAATCGCAAATACATGCACCCAGTGGCAGGAAGACGATATCTGTTCAGAGCAAACAACGGAACAGTGGAGGTAATTTAGATTTTAGCAGGGGGAGCAGAGTGGTTCGCCGCCTTGAGGATTGCAGCCGACGCCGCGCGGACGGTCGACTCGTTGGGCGGGGCACGCTCGGGTCTCGCCGGCTCGACTTCCGACACCGCCGATCCCACAGCCGCGACCAGCACTTCACGGTATCGCCGTCGCTCTCCCTGCGTGCACCACCAACGCGAATGCATCTTACACCGCAGAATTAAGCCATGCTCGCTCACATAAAACTGCACGTAACAAGCTAGACACTATATTTTTTTTTTTGAATGGTAACCGGCAGGAGAATTGCCTGTTATATTAATAAAGAAGGACGGGACGCAAGCCGCAAGGTGAACGTTACGTAGTTACAAAGCCTTAATTACAGGGAATAGAAAAGCTCCAAGCATTTGCCCCCCGCTATGAACCAAGTTCTGCCCTCCTCCTTAATCTTCGCTAGGAGTTCCCCCGGACTGTTGGCTTTGTTATTGAAGATTCTAGCATTACGTTCGTTCCATATTTCCCAAATGATGAGAATCAGGGTTGTCGCCGTGGTTTTCCTAGGGGAGCCTTTCTTTTCCGCGGCGTTTGACCACCACTCTCGGAGGTTCCAACAGGGGGGCCAGAGGGATGGTTGTAGACTGTCGTTGCCAAGCCAGTCCGCCATGTGCTTCCAGATTCTGACAGAGAAGCGACATTGAGCGAAGAGATGTAAGGCTGATTCCAAGGTGTGTCTGCACAGGGGGCAAAAACGCTGGTTTGGCCATCCCCTCGTTTCCAATCTGTCTGAGGTCCAGAGTTTATTTTGGATTGCCAACCACGCGAAGAATTTGCACTTTGGGGGGGGGGCATGAGTTTTTCAGATTAAAGTTTTGAAGTTAAATCGCGATGGAGCCGGGAAGAGTAGATTGTAGGTCGATTTAGACGAGTAGGAACCGGACGAGTAGGCTTCCATATAATGTCATCCGGGGTGGCTTGGGACAGGTGTATCTGGTTGATTCTGGTCCAGAGTTCCACAAATTGTTGGATGTGGTGGATTGTCAACCCCTGAAGAAGGTTTAAATCCTGAATCCAACGTCCATTTTGTAGCGCTGAGGCCACGTTTCGGTTTTTCCTTTTTGAAATCGCGAAGATCAAAGGGGCAAGGTCTTTGGGGGCCTCTCCATTTAGCCAGGCCGAGGACCAAAAGATTGTCGTGTGACCATCTCCAAGGATAATTCTAGTCGCTGCCGAAAAAAACTTCCGGTCCGTTTCGTCGCAAGGGATTTCTGTGCCTACCCACGGTTTGGATTGGGTCTTCCAGTTTTGCCACATCCAGCGCAGTCTAAGTGCCGACGAGAAATGCGGGAGGCTGAGAATGCCAAGGCCGCCCAACTGGGTCGGCCGACAAACTTTGACCCAATTAATTTTACTCTTTCCGATTGAGCCATTGACGTGGCCAGACCACAAGAATCGTCGCCTGATTCGGTCCAAGTCATTGAGGACCGTTTTGGGAGTTTTGAAAAGCGTAAGGTAGTAAATCGGGATCGAGGTGAGGACGGATTTGACCAGGGTTACCCGCCCAAATAGGGACAGAGGCGACCTGCCACCGCCACCGCCTCAACTTTGTCCAAAAGCGGCTGGTAATCCACTCTGTGAAGTCTTTTGTAGGTGAGCGGTAATCCAAGGTATTTGATCTAAAAGTCGAACGGATTGCCGGAAGTCTAGGAGGACCGAGTTCAGTCGAGGTGGTCATGACTAATTGGGAGAACTTTGCTTTTGAGGAAGTTGGTGTGGAGGCTCGAGACCATCCCAAATTGGATAGGATCGGGAAGTAATGTGAATTTCGCTTGCACTTGGGTTGATGAAAATGGCTGCATCGTCGCGTGAAGCGGAGGTTACGAGTCCTGGCGGCGGTCTTGCGTCTTGCTGCAGGCCCGTGTCCGTGGCAACCTCTAGAAGTCATTGGATGGGATCAATGGCCAAGATGAAGAGGAAGGGTGAGAGGGGATCTCCTTGCCTCAGTCCCCTTCCGTGGTTGATCACCTTCCGGGATGCCATTGAGTAGGACTCTAGACGGCCGAGTTTAAGAGGGCCGCTATCCGCTTGGTCCATCCGAGGGAAAACCTCTTTTTGGAGGAGATCAAGGAGGTAATCCCAGCAGACGAGTCGAAGGCTTTGGCAATGTCTAGCTTGAGAAAGAGAGTTGGCGTTCTGGAGCAGTGCAGCCTTCTTATCAGGTTGCGGACAAAAAGGAAGTTGTCGTGAATGCTCCGCGTCTTAATGAAAGCACTTTGTGCTTGCGAGATCAAATAGTCCAGCGCTAGAGTCTTAGCAATCTACTTTCCCAAGCCGTGAATGAGGCTGATAGGTCTGAAGTCTTGTACACTGTCTGCACCCTCTTTTTTTGGGATAAGCACGATGTTAGCCGTGTTAAGGAGGTGCAAATGAGACGTGCGGAGGGAGTGGAAGCTGTTGAAGACTGCCATGATGTCAGCTTTAATGGTTGACCAGCATGATTTGTAGAAAATGGTGGAGAAGCCCTCCGGGCCCGGAGCTTTGTCCCCTGGTAGGCGCTGTAAAGCGTTGAGGACTTCGTTTTCTGTGAAGGCTACTTGCAGGGAGTGCAGGTCTGTTGTAGGTGGGTTCAACATGTCCCCATTAAGGATAATGTTGCTAGGTTCTGGTGGGGCCAGCATATCTTCGAAGTGTTTTTGAAAAAGGTCCTCTTTCTCTACATGTGAGGTTGCCCAACCAAGCCCAGATTGGAGTATGAGGATATGGTTTTTGCGTCTGCGCCCGTTGGCCTTTAGATGAAAGAATTTAGTGTTGGCGTCGCTTTCTCTAAGGTTGACGATACGAGAGCTCTGACGTTTTCTGGTACGCTGGATGACTGCCAACCCCATGACTCTCTTTTTTAAATTTGCCCTCAGTGCAAATTCCTGAGAGGTAAGGACCCTGGTTTCTTGAGCCACGTCAAGGCGAAGAATGAGCTCTAAGGCCATGTGAAGAAGTAGCTTTGGTCTAGGGAAGAGGTCTCTGCTCCAAGATTTTAACGAGGACGCAGTAGCTGCTAATTTGTAATGAATGCGGTGCATCGGCTCTGTATGCAGGCAGGGGGCTAACCATGCTTTTTGGACCGTCTCAAGGAAGCCTGGCATCTTGGTCCAAAAGCTTTCGAACCGAAAAAGTTTAGGGCGGGCAGGACCTGAGGTGTTTGAGAGCAGCAGGGGGCAGTGGTCGGAGATCGAGGAGGAAAGAGCTTGGAGGACATGGTTTTCGAAGAGGGTGTCCCAGCCTGCGTTACAGAAGACTCTGTCCAACCTGACAAGGGTCGGACGCCGACGTTCGTTGCTCCACGTGAACTTTCTGTTCTGAAGGTGAATTTCTTTTAATTCGCAGGAGTTAAGAGTGACAAGCTAGACACTATATGCGCTTGTTCGGTGAGAGAGACATGTTCCAACCTGTGATCGCGGGAAATGAATCCTCCTCATCGAAGGATTCAATGCAGAGAATCTACTGTACATAATATTAAGAAGCGATCTCGATCCTCCGATCAAAAATCAAAGGACGAGATCAATAGATACAGTGTTTTTCGTTGCAGTAAATATTTCACTGTTGATACAGTAACACTCACAAAACACTGTTCACATAGTATGCAGAGGATTCAGATCCATGGTCGCGTGGTAACCATCTGTGTGTCTGCAGGAGTAACTTTCCAGAGTCTTCTCTACCAAAGCAGCGGATTGGGATCCTTTGCATTGAAGTAGTAAATGCAGATGATCTACAGTAACACGACATTAGGAGCGATCTTCACTGTTGCTATTTGCTACAGTGCCACGTCAGAGCGCTTTTCAATCTCTCTTGAAACACTTCACGTTGTGAACGTCTGCAGTACTACAGAGGATCCAGATCCCCAAGCAACTAGGTACTGCCTAAGGTGCCTAGGTGTGAATTCGATCATACTAACACACATCTACTCGTCGTTAAAAAGACAATATCCAATCCTTTATCGTGTGGTGTGGAAAAAGGATGATGCAATAAGCAAATATTATGAGATCGATTCCTTTAAATGTGTCTTTTCGCAGATCTATTATTAGACCTAAGTTACAGGCTTGGAATGAATTAATGTTGAGAATTAGTAATTTACATTTAAATTCTCAAAAAGATATTTTTAGATGGAATTTAAATAAGTCTGGATATTTTTCGGTACAGTCCTTATATGCGGCACTTATTGGAAATTATCGAGTTCCTAATAAGTACTTTTTTGGCGACTTAAAGTTCCATTAAAAGTGAAATTTTTCTTATGGTATCTCAAAAGAGGGGTAGTATTAACTAAAGATAATCTCCTAAAAAGAAATTGGAGGGGAAGCAAAAAGTGTTGTTTCTGTAATTCAGAAGAAATAATCCAGCATCTTTTTATTGACTGTCCCTTTGTACGTCTTGTTTGGTGGGCTGTTCAATGTGCGTTTAATCTATCTCCTTCGGTGAATATAGCCAACATGTTTGGAAATTGGTTAGCCGGTATTCCAAATATTTTAACAACACAACTCCTTTTAGGATCCAGTACTTTATGTTGGTCTATTTGGTTATGTCGGAATGATGCAGTTTTTAATAAAAAAAAAGGCTATCACTAATTCCTTGCAGGTTATCTTATTGAGTAGGCACTGGATGGGGGTATGGACAAATATGCAGAAACCAACCCAGAAAGAGTTAATGTTGAGCGGCAGTGCCAGGTTGGAAATGGTGGCGAAGCAAATCTTCATCAATCATGGGTGGAGGTGTAGTCGCCGGATTTGTTTGGATTGAATTTAAAGCTCAGTCGTCTTTTGGTCGTAAGGTTTTGAGCCATTTTAGTTTTGATTGAATTTAAAGTTCAGTCGTCTTTTGGTTGTAAGACTCTGAGTCTCTTTAACTTTTCTGATAACTTTGGAACTCGAATCATTGTAATAAATTAGACTGTATACATCTTGGATACAGAGACTGAGAGATATTTTATCTTTTCTATTATCTAAAAATCTACACCGAACAGCGACTGCTGGAATAAACCATCGACACAGGACAGTTAATCTAATAAATGAGTGTTCTTTTTAGACAGTGGACAAATCAGCAGCGCGCAGCACCTCAACTATGGCCATTTCTATTTAGACGTGCCTCCCATTTACCTTGGAAATGTCGTGCCGGCTTTGATTAGCCGGCTTTGTGTCAACTGTCAACGCGTGCGTTTGATTACTAGTTCCTATGCTACACACGAGAGGGAGGGTACTAAGAAGTAGGAATTATCCGTAATTGAACAAACAAGAACAACGATATGCTCTACTCCACTAAGTTAGAATCTTTGGCCGGAATGACATTATTTAAGATGGTAATAGCAAAAAATGACGTTTTCGTAGGCGTAATTATAAAAATAACGTTCTCATCCGTATGGCCACGGTACGGACGAGCCACGGGACGACACGTGTCGCTTCATCCGCACGGTCACAGTGCGGTAAGCTACTGGACGACATATAGTGCCTAGTCCGTATGGCCACCGTAAGGATGAGAACATTATTTTTGCAATTAGGACTGTGAGAACGCCATTTTTACTATCCCGTTTCAAATAGTGCTATTTAGGATTTAAAAAATCAAGAAGTTTTTTGGGGATGAATTTGTTCTTCATGCTCTGCTAATTAACTTGCAACCAAACCAATCAAGAATTCGTATATTGATATAGAGTGTTTGTTTGGAGATGATTTTACCTCTTGTTGCAGTCGGAGGTGACGCTGGCGGTCCGGCCGCTGGAGACCGACGGCGAGCGGGCGTGGCGCGGCGCGGTGAAGCTGCGGGTGAGGGAGCGGGGCATGTAGAAGTTGAGCAGGACACCGTCGCTGCTGCTGCGGAAGCTGCTCCCGCTGTCCCACCGCCTCGCGGACCCCCAGCTCTCCGGCCTCCCCGCCGCCGCCGGCTGCTGCTCCGCCTGCCTGCCGGACGCCGACCGCGCCGTCCCCACCGGGCTCGCCTCCTCCCCCAAGGACGGAGGCGGCGCCACGCTGCCGTTGCCGTTGCCCCCGGCGCCGGCCTTCTCGACGAGGTCGGTGAGCGAGAGCTCGTACTCGGACTCGGGGAGGTCGTGCAGCATCCCGAGCAGCTCCTCCCGCTTCCGCGCGATCTCCTGCGCCCTCGATGATCTCCCGTCCACTGTCTGCGGGCTCATCCCGGGGACCCACAGGCTCGCAGGCGCCGCGGCCGCGGCCGGCCGCTCCGCGCTGGCTTGCAGCATGGCTACTTGCCGCGCGGGACGAGAGGGAGAAGCAGAAGTAGAAGTGTGTGGGCGCGTGAGTCGTTATTGTTGCGAACTTGCGATATAACGGAGGAGGAGGAAATGGTGGTGGCAAGTCTGTTGACTGGTGAGTGCGCCGACTCGATGACTTCGAGAGGAGGGGAGGGGGAGGTGATGGTGATGGAGACAACGCGCGCGCGCACAGCGCGCCCGTCCAGATTTGACGAAGCGATCGTGGGATCCGCAAAGTTGGAATGCAGAAGCGCGTGGTTTTTTACTTTGCTTGGCTGAGTGCATCGGTGCAACCCATGCAGCATGCCTTCGGTTGCAAGCGTGGTAGTCTTGAAAACGCAGGAGTTACAATTCTCGAAAAAAATGTCGTTATTCCAAACAGACCTAAAGTTATGAACGTGTGATGTTAGGGAACCGGCTTTTTTTTTTGTGCTAAAATGGCACTGTTGACGTCTTAAATAGTAAATCTAGCCTTCTCTTGACATCAATAGCAAAAATAACACCGCGGAACTTTCGTCGCTCGACACTTAGCCAAGTCCGGTCCCTAGGGGGTTGGACCACGCTCGTCCGTGCCCTAGGGGGCCGGACCCCTCCTCCACGCGCCATATGACTAGTCCGTGCCTCTCAGGGCCAGAGCTAGCTAGCCTGTGCCCCTAGGCACAATGTTGCCTAGTCCGTGGCCCTGAGGCACAGTGTTGCCCAACTCAGTGCCCCGAGGCACGTTCGCTCTGCGTCGTGTGCGCACCCGTATAGGAGGGAATCAATTCGATTGCCTCCATCCCATCGCATCACACCGAGAGGTCATTCATGTCCCGCATGCATGCATGCAAAAAAAAGCCCACGGTAGGGAATCCGATTCTCCCCCGTTGCTTCACAATCGGAGCAAATTATTCATTCATGCGGCTATAAACCCGACGTCACTCACATTCTCTTTCGTCACTCTCATTCTCATTCGTCGTTATAAACTAGTGGTCGAAGAGTCGACCACATGAAGTTATCTGTTACTAGATCAAGAAAATATTGAACAGTCCATGGATGTCATATATCTCACTTGGAGTTCAACCAGATATCGTGAGGCAAAAGGATAGTTCGCAAGCAGGTCGTTTGGTCCGACCAGATACGAACTGTTCATATGGAGATATGGACTGGTCGTGAGCTAGTCGGATATGATCACTAACTGGTCGGTGAACTGGTCGTTAGGAGTTACGAACTGGTCGTGACTAAAGATGAACTAGTTGTATAGAGCTACAAGCTGATCGTAAGTGATAAGGACATGATCGCAGATCATATTGCATAATGTTTGTCCGATATAATATTTATGTGTATTGGGGAATCGTTATGTCCTGTTAGGAACAACTAACGACTTGTGGTCAGAAAAGAGTTTTTGAGTCATAACCGATTACGCATGAATCTACAGGGTCACACACTTAACGGGTTGGAACAAATGAGTTCAGATAGGATCCGTTATGGGCTCTTTATAAGAGGATGCATGAGACTGTTGAGACGTAAGAGTTGCTCCACCGAAACTTTAGCCTCCATCTCCCTTAAGATCCTACCGTGCGTGTTGGTGCTAGCACACCCGCGTACGGCATTCCACTCCTGGATGTGTGGATACCGTAGAGGCACTGCTGCGCTGATCGAGGACGATCCACGACCTACACAAGGAACCTGATAGGTTACTAGAGGAGACGATTGGCACTGAGGACGTTGGACGATCGACTACGATCACTACATCGACACACTCGATGTTGGATAATGCTGCTCTAACTCTTCTTTCGTTGCACTGCGTGTCTAGCGGTAACGATCTATGATCTTTTGCTTGCATGGCTTTCTGGTTTACGTGGTAGAATTTTTGAATTGCTAGCTAGTTTAGCATACCCTTATCCCTTCACCTTGTTTCCCACCATATAAGGTGATTGAGTGTACTCTAGCTTTGTCCACATCGTCAAGTCTTTAGTTCACGCTGAACCTGGGGAGATGCCCCATACAGCTTCAGATCAGCCACCCTTTACACCACATACAAGAGGTTGTGTGTCACTTTGTGGCACGACACCGCAGGAAACGGTCCTTACTGCTCGCAACGTGTTCTTCGCACTGTGGAGTTGGTAGCACTTCTCGTCATATGCCCACCTTCCGGATTGCAGCACACCCGTACGCGGAGTTCCACAACATGGTAGATGGGCCCACTATGGGCACCCGATGGACCACTAGCAAGTTACGCTGGACTAGAGATAGACCGGCGAGGTGCTACCCCATGTTCCACAACGAGTTCGAGATGTTGCACGATGCCAATATCATAGGGTCTCCATGGAGCCCATATTTCATGAACACAGTAGTGCCACACGGTTTGTCTGTGCAATGCACATAGGATGCCGGATTATGAGTGACAACCTGCCACCTTGTTTTTTCCCATATGGAGGAGCTTTACGTGCCGTAGTGCGTAATGCGACAGTTCGATCTTTACCAGGTTGTGCCCCCTCCTGACGGGATGATGCTCGAGCGAGTTGTCCACTTATGAGTGCAATTCCATCCGATTAATGTTTACAATTCATACCTACATTCACTCTTCTCACATAAATCCTTCTCGAATGCAGGCAATCGAGGATGGGTTGACATTCTGAGAACTGGTAGGTAGTCCAACATCAATGGACTACGGCTTGGATGGAGATGGAGCACATTGAGGTTCTACAGGAGTGGTGGATGTACGATGTTCGTATTTACCGTGAGTAGATCGAGTGGTACGTACCACGGTCGCACACCACTCACTCGTCCCAGAGCGTCCAGAGCAAGTGACGCACCAGGAGAGGCTTCATCACTCATTCGATCGACACAACACTTTGCGACATGACGACACTGTAAAACACTCACAGCCTATGCTCGCTTCATTCATGATATTTTTAATGTTTGGTACTAAACAACTGTTGTTTATCAGTTCAGTTCAACCGGGTCTAGCGGATCTCACTCGCATCTAGTCCACCATCTGTAGCCTAAATCACACTATTCCGGAGCTTCTCGGGGCTTTCAAGTCCATCTTCGAGAAGTCCAAGCAAATCATCAAGAACATGAGCTGCGGTTGGTCGAGAGACAATATGCTTCAGGCTGCATACCGTGTGGGCCGACCGTGCTCGCCTCCTAGGTTAGCACGGTCTAGTGAGTCTGGCGGGCATCCTAGCGCTCCCCGTTGGTCATCTGCGCTGCAGATCGGGGAGGTAAGTTATGTTCAATTTACGTCCTAATTATTTATTATGCCTTAGGTTGTGCTAACACCATACTGTCTTTCAGCCGCACGTCCGTCGGGATGCATCACTACTGCAATCAACGTCTGCACATCTTACTTAGACTAGCGGTCGTCCAAGCGCTCCCTGTAGGTCATCCGCACTGCACATCGGGGACGTAAGTGATGTTCAACTTAAGTTCTGATTATAAATTTCGCCTAACATCATTTCATCTTGCAGCCCTCAGTTGGGCGTGGGGGTGATGACGAATCAACTGATGAGGATGCGATCATCCCAACTACTGTCAGGGAGGACTACACGACACTAGGATTTGGAGCGTACCACCTAGGGCGCCCACCCTAGTCTACACTCAGCGGAACCTTGACCAGCACGGTGTACTGTACTAAGGTCAGAGCTTGTCTGCACCGAGGGCCATTCATACATCGTACCTGGGGGGTCGTGGTTTCGGGGGCGGTTTCATTTTGTCATTTTATTACATATATGATGGCAGATGGTAGCCAATTTGACATAACTCAGTTGGAAGACATTGATGTTGGATAGACTCAGCTTTGGCCAGAGTCAGCTTGCTGAAGCATCTCCGTCCACTCAACGGTCTCCATATGTTCTCTGAACAGAGACGTGCTCTCCGGATTGGTTCATGTACCCCACGGACAAACTCAACGCAAGACCAAGATGCGCACGCAGACACAGCGAGCAGAGAGTGGCTTAGACTAGTGAGCCATATTGTAGCCCGTGTGTAATTACATTGTATATAGTATGTGGGTACACATTCAGGATGTTGTGGGCTTATTTTGTACTATATTTGTATACATATTTTGCATAGTATATTTGTATACATTACGTGTGCATTCTCACATGAAATCATGCGCTCTATTATCACATAAAATCATTCAAACATATTTTTTCGTATAATTTAAAATCATTCAAACAAATCCATGGACACTGTTCGCTATGCCATGTAGCCGACTAGCCGCTGTATGCATGCCAACTACACTAGCTACTAGTAGGAGTACATCGGTTCTAGAGACGAGTGCGACGCACGTACGTAATTTACTAGAGTTCACATGAAATCATAAAACAGCCGAGGGCCACGGACTGGGCAACACCATGCCCCTAAGAGCACGGACTAGCCACATGGCGCATGGAGGAGGGGTCCAGCCGTCTAGGGCATGGACGAGCTTTCCTACCCTCTGGGGTCGGACAAGGCGATACGTCAAGCGGTAGAAGCTCCGCGATGTCATTTTTGCTATTGATATGGGCTGGATTTGTTATTCAGCCGTCAACAAACAGTACCATTCTAGAAAGAAAAAAAACCTCTCGTTGTAGTTGTAACGTAATGCACGAATCTAAGGCGCCTTTTTTTTAATTGCGCCAAGGCCTTTTTTTTTTGTCAGCCATTGTATCTCCCCAAGGCACCCAACAGACGGCCAGATTCGCTACAATTGCTTTACTAGGAGTCATTTCAACAAAATTGCTAATTAATGCATTATCATCATCTCATGTGTTGTCAATCCATGTCAACAGAGTCAAGTTAGTACTACAGTTGCCTGGTACTCTTTTCAACAGCAGTGAATTTCTCTACACTACCTGTCTTGTTCTTTGACGGATCCATGCATTAGTAGTTGTCTTGACGGTCCAGTCGATTATAGTTTGCAGTTTGCTCGGTGGAGAGCTCCGCTGCACGCCTGCACCATCCGGTGCTAGTTATTTATCGCATCAAGGTCGTCAGTGAGAGCCCATTATGCAACTTTTCTACGGTTAGTCTCAACACCGTGCTCAAAATTACCCACTAACATTAGTCAGGCAGTCGGCACTCACAGGATCATAATTAATGCCTACCTGCTTTTTGTTAGAGGTGCATTATTACTTATGTATTTTTTCTGTTATATAAAAGGTTATCTGTGTATATACTATTTCAGTACTTGTATATATATTGGTCCATTGGTCTCATAATAAACATAAGCGTTATTCTTAACATGGTATCAAAACAATACCTAAGGTTTTGTCAAGCCGCCGCAAGGGTTTTCACCAGCCGCCTCCTGATTTTGATGCGCCACTGCCGCCTGGTTTTTCTCGCTAGTTGGGTCGCCGCCGCCGCTGGCTCTTCCGTCGTCGTCCTTCGTCCAGGCTGCCGTCGTCTCGGGCCGCCCGGATCCGTCACCCGCCCGGCCGTTGTCGCCGCCCGCCCGCCGCCACTAACGCCGTTTTCGGGTAGGTAGCCTGGCATCGCCGCCGCCGCCTCCTTCGCCGCCGCCGCCGTTGTCGTTGTCGCTCCGAGCCGTCGCCTCGATGTCGCTGTCGACTGCGCTTAGGAATCGCCGCCATTGCCGACCAAGGCCAGAACTATCGCCGCTCGCCGTTGTCATTGTTGCCTCCTCAGATCGACCGAGACTTCGAATACGATTTCGAATAGAAATCGTATCGAGTAAGTAGTGTTCGGTTCAAGAAAAAAAGGATGTCGTTCTCTTTGGGCACCATTTCTGTTCCTCGCTGCCCGGTGATCTTCGATGGTCTCAATTATTGGGACTGGTTTTAGCACATGGGCCTCCACATGCGTGGTCAACGTCTTTGGGATTTTCTCACCGGCGAGCTGCCATGTCCGCCTCGCCCTGTTCCACCTGTTGAGCCTGTACTCCAAAATAATGCTTCCGAAGACACTCGTGAAGAGGCATCTGATGTTTATGAGGATGCCATGGAGACTTTTTAAACTCAGTATGTTGTCCACAAGATATGGATTGATGAGGATGCCTATGCCTTTGCTATTCTGGTTGCTAGTATGGCAGTGCATCTCACTAGGGTTGTGGTTGGCTTGGCTTCAGCATAGTTGATGTGGGCGCATCTGCGCAACCGCTACGAGCCGTCTGGTGATTCCTTGTATCTTGCTATTGTGCGTCAGGAGTAGTTGTTACAGCAAGAGATGCTGTGGACGAGTTCTATACTCAGTTGTCTGTGGTATGGCGCCAGATTGACTATTTGGGATCGGATGTTTGCCACACTTGTCAGTGTTGTCAGCGTCAGTAGTCTCACCTAGAGCTTCGTCGCATCGACAACTTCTTGACACGTCTCCGGACTGGGTATGAGAAGACTCGTGCTCAATTGCTGGCGTGCCACCCTCGTGTGACTATGTTGGAGGCCCTTGCAGTTGTTCGTGCCGAGGAGATTCGCCTTCGTGTTGCGGGTCTGCTACCGTCACTGTCATTTCCTTCTATTCTGGCAGCTCCTCTAGTTTCTACACTCGCTACGTCTCCAGCTCCTCCTTCACCAGTGACAACTACTGTTGGTAGGGGACTACACTGCACCTATTGCAACAAGGATGGACATGTGGTGGCCGTCCTCCAAAGGGCACTAATGGTTCCTCCTCTCAAAGGAGCTCTGGTGCTTCTGATTCTTAGGAGTTTCTCACACTGCTGCGTCGTATGACTGCTTTTGCACCGTCCGGTTCTGCTGGTTCTGCTACACAGTCTTCTAGTGAGAGACCACCTTCTACTTCTTCTTCCTCGAGTACAACACCTTGGATTCTTGACTCTAGTGCTTTGTAACGCCCGACCTAGGGGCACCCGAGAGGTCCTCCAGGATCTCCTGGAAAGTCCACCAGGACCTCCCAGGACGACCCACAGGACCTCTTGAGAGGACCTCTAGGACGACCCACAGGACCTCTCGAGAGGACCTCCTGGACCGCCTAGGAGGTCCTAGGAGAGTCCCCGAGGGGGTTCGTGGAGCCAAGGAGCGCCCCAAAGACCTCTCACGACCAGACCAGGGGAGGTCGTGAGGAACTGAGGTCTCCTCAAAACCTCCCACGACCAATTAGAGGAGGTCGTGGAGGGCCGAGGCTACCCCAGGACCACTCACGACCAGACCCGAGGATGGTCGTGGAGGACTGGGATCACTCCAAGGTCCCCTGTGCAACCGAGCTAGTCCCAAGGATCAGCAGCTAGCTCATCACAACATACAAGAGTGGTAGCATCCACAATGTAAGCTTTAATATCAACATAGCCAACAAAGTTTCTTACAAAAGCGGCATTGGGCCGAACATAAGATACAAAAGAACAAAAGGGGCGAGGGTCCATCAGTACACCACAAGCAACTGACTGGAGGCACAACCTAATCGGATGGGTCTTCTTCACTGCTATTGTCTTCTCCTGTCCAAGGAATATATTGAGCAAGAGTGAGCACAACTACCGTGCTGGCAAGTCACACCCGTGAAGTAACAAAATGACATGCATACATGGATAATCAAAGGATGGCATAATATGGTTGATTTGCGCAAAGCCAAGTTTCTTTCAATTACATATACTAGGTTCCAAGGCAGTTAAACCATGACTTCCAAGGCAGTTAAACCATGACTAAAATTCATTTTCATAAAATAATTTTACAGTTGGACAACATTCATCATCAAGATCGTGAAGGATACATTCCTGTCACAAGGCTCCCTGCCCGAAACCCATGGGATAGAAATCCCAAAATCATTTCATTAAACCTTTTGAAACCAAATCCAATTCTAACTTTGAGTGGTCTTTGCCAGCACGTCCATGACCATAGACACGGCTATTCGAATAGTTTTTACTCTGTAGAGGTTGTACACTTTACCCACATGATATGATTTCTTTAGTTTGTCCGGCACTCATCAATGTCACCTCTCACTCCGAAGGTAAGAGGTCTAGAGCTCATGACAAGGCCCTTACAATGCATTATTCCACCACAGTCCCTCCTCGCTAAGGTTTCACCTCCATTGGATACAAATCCGCCAGATCAGGGCCCCCTCTTGTGCCCGTGGGAAAACATAGGTTATGAAAGGCCATAGGCCATAAAGACCTCCCACACATCAAAGTGGAACAACTGCGGTGGAACTTTGTAAATTAGTTGGCCAGCTCCCACGCCCCATTCTGGAGACATGTGGTTGTACGGTGAGGCATAGCACATTATAGGCCTAGCAAAGGATCGCTCAAAGGTCGGTCCTCAACTGACTTGGGCGACCACCACATACCCCTGGACCTCAACCTTACCCAGGATTGAGTCCGTGCATAAACATTGCACCAGCCAAGCAAACCAATTCGCCCAAGTCCAAATCCATTTTCCTTTTCTTTTGTTGTTCAAAACATTTACCAAACCTCCATGACAACCCAATGCCATGGTTCAAATTATTTTGTCAGCATTGGACATTTGGCAATAAGATCTCCCAAAATAAGGATTGATCTAAGCATGGCTAAGCATATAGTTTGCATTATCCCTAGTCTATACTAGTGTATCGACTAGGTTTTCATCTAAGGTGACAAGGAAGACATAACAATGACAAATCTGGTTGTATACAAGATAACAGGGATAACTATAGAGTTCCAAAATCAGGGGTTAAACTATTTGTAGTGAAATATGCATGCAATACTCAGTTGAAACCAACATAATTAGTTTGAATTAATGGGCTCAACATGATCAAGAGTATGACTTGCCTCGCTCACTGACTTGAGAGTTTTCCTCTTCGGTGCACTCAAGCTCCTTAGTGTCTTCGCAATCTATATGAGGAAACCAAAGCAAATCAACACAAAGCTCAAATAAGATCCAACGAAACTTTAGTGAAACTCCAAAATAAAAACCAACAGAGAGGCTAGGTCGGGTTGGAGGAGGTCCAAAGAGCTTGCTGGAGGAGGTCCGAAGCTTCAGGAGGAGGTCCAGAGAGCTTTGGAGGAGGTCCAAGAGCATGCTGGAGGAGGTCCGAAACTTCAGGAGGAGCCAGAGAGTAGAAATGAGTAAAAGGGTAAAGAGGAAGGGCTGCCCAAGCTTACATAGCCAGAGCCGTCCAGATTTCTATAGGTACAGATGTTCAAGAGTTGGTGAAAAGAACAATGGGAGCAAGCAAAAGATGGGACAAAAGAATTGCACGGGTGCTGCAAAAAGGTAGTAGCATTTAATACAACACAACAGGCATTAAATGCTTTGAGGACTTCCAAGTGCGTAGGACGTGGTCAAAGGATAAAGAAAAGTGGGCGTGACTGGCAAATGGGGCCAGTCAAAGCCCCAAGGGGAGGTCCTGCGGAGACCTTGAGGAGGTCCCGTAGAGCTCATGGGAGGTCCTCACCCACGAGGGAGGTCCAGAGGGCTAAGAGGTCCAAGGAATGGCGAGGTCCTGACAGTCAGATCCACGAAAGGGGAGGTCCTAACGGTCGGATCCACAAAGGGGGAGGTCCTGACGGCTAGGATCTCAAAAGGGGAGGTCCTGACGGTCAGATCAACAGCAAGAGGAGGTCTGGACGGTTAAGATCTCCAAAGGGGAGGTCTTAACGGTCAGATCTAACAAAAGGGGAGGTCTGATTGGTTAAGATCCCCAAAGGGGAGGTCCTAACAGTCAGATATAACAAAAGGGGAGGTCTGAACGGTTGAGATCTCTAAAGGGGAGGTCTTAACGGTTAGATCTAACAAAACGGGAAGTCTGAATGGTTAAGATCTCCAAAGGGAGGTCTTAACGGTTAGATCTAACAAAACAGGAAGTCTGAACGGTTAAGATCTCCAAAGGGGAGGTCTTAATGGTCAGATCTAACAAAAAGGGGAGGTGAGCGATAGTGAGATAAGAAGCGGGAGAAGCGGGAGCCCTTGGATTTCAATCGAACGGACCAAAGTGATTGGGCCATTCGGACCATCCAGAGCTAACGCTAGATCTCAGCCATTGAACTGGATCTGGCGGTCCAAAATGATTGGGACGTTCGGACCAGCCGAACGCCTCTGTAGATCGGACCGTCCACCAAAGATCTGAGGGCTCAGAGAGAGTGGGATGTTCGGACCATCCGAACGTCTCACCAAGATCAAACCGTCCAATGCAAATCGAATGGTACATAAGCGATAGAGGTCACGATCAAGCAGAAGGCTCGAACGGATGCGAGGGAGGTCCAAATAAACAAGGAGGAGGTCCTAGAGGACACAGGGAGGTCCTGAAGGACACGGGGAGGTCCAAATGAACAAGAGGGAGATCCTAGAGGACACGGGGAGGTCCTGAAGAACATAGGGAGGTCCAAATGAACGAGAGGGAGGTCCTAAAGGACACGGGGAGGTCCTGAAGGACATGGGGAGATCCAAATGAATGAGAGGGAGGTCCTAAAGGACACGGGGAGATCCTGAAGGACATGGGGAGGTCCAAGCACTCGAGAGGTCTAGCCCAAGAGGAGGTCTGGACCAGAGAAGGACATAACTAGCACAGAAAGGGAGGGATCGCCAAAGCTCCAACAAACCCAACAAGCCAAAAGAGAGTTTTAGTTGGAATTTGATTTAGTTAGTTGAAGTCCATTCTGAAATTCTCAAGTTAAGCTTTGAATTATCATCAAAACAAAATGGTTCTTTTTATTTTGAAAATTCAAAAAGGCTCCAAAAATCAAGGTGTTACAGCTTCTTTTCACATGACATCTGAAACCACCAATCTCACTTTTCATTGGTCCTTTAGCAGGTCATATCTCTGTTCAAACAACAGACGGTACCTCTCTCTCTCTCATAGGACGAGACACTCTTTCAAATTCATCCTTTTATGTTCCCGCTGTTTCTTATATTCCCAAACTAACCATACAGCTCATATCTATCGATCAGCTCACTGATCATGGTTGTTGTGTTATTCTCAATTCTGATTCATGTTTTGTTTAGGATCAATGCACAGGGACTCTAGTTGGTACTGACCCTCACCGCCGTGACTCATGGCGTCTCTAAGAGCTTGACTGACTTCATCTTCCTTCCACTACCCCTGTTAGTCTTGTCGCCTCCATCACTATCTCTACTTTTGTTGCATCCTCCGCCGCGTCTTTTACTCAGTTGCATCATAGTTTGGGACATCTTTGCGGGTCACGTCTATCTTCTTTAGTTTGTTGTGGTCTTTTAGGGTCTGTGTCTAGTGATGCTTCTCTAAATTGTCAGGGTTGTAAACTTGGTAAACAGCTTCAACTCCTCTATCCTTCCAGTGAGTTAGTGTCACAACTTTCTTTTGATCTTATTCATTCTGATGTATGGGGTCCGGCTCCTTTCATTTCGAAAGGAGGTCATCGATATTATATAATTTTTACTGATGATTTTTCTCGGCACACAAGGATATACTTTATGTCATCTCGTAGTGAGGTTCTATCCATATACAAGAATTTTGCCACCATGATCCGTACTCAGTTTGACTTCTATTCGTGCTTTTCAGGCTGATTCTACTGGGGAGTACTTATCAAGAGTCCTTCGTGGTTTTCTTGTGAGCAGGCCACTCTCTCTCTTAGTTTTCTTGTCCTGGTGCTCATGCCTAGAATGGTGTGGCTGAATGAAAGCATCGTCATCTTTTTGAGACAGCCCGTGCTCTTATGCTTGCTTCTCATTGCTCCACCACACTTCGGGCCGAGGTCGCTTTACCGCCACTTTCCTGATTAATATTTAGCCTTCTTCTGCTCTTCAGGGTGGGATCCCAGTTGAGTGTCTCTGTGGTAAGACTCCTGATTATTCTAGTCTTCGCCTCTTTGGGTGTGTGTGCTATGTTCTTCTTGCACCTCGTGAGTGCACCAAGCTGACCGCTTAGTCCGTGGAGTGCGTTTTTCTAGGCTATATCGTTGAGCATAAGGGATATCGTTGTTGAGATCCTATTGGCCGACGGATGCGAGTTTCTCGGGACATCACTTTTGATGAGTCTCGTCTTTCTCCTTCTACTACTCCAACATCTCTTGTAGAGCCACTTTTTTCTTGACTTTTCCTGCCACCCCTATAGTCACCACACCTCCACTACAGCCTTTGGTCTCTCCTGTGCCTCCTTTCTCATCGGCGACTCCTTCACCACCAGTGCCTCCTTCGCCACCGATACCCTCTCCAGAGGTTCCTCCTGGCCTTGTTCCTTCTTATCGTCTCTACTACACTTGTCGTCCGCGAGTTGAGGATTCTTTTGATGCGCCATCTTATTCGGCCTCTCCCTCCTTGATACGCTCTTCGTGATCGTGAGTCTATTCGGCCTCTTGCATGCTTTTGTTTAGCTACTTTTGCCGAACCGACCTCTTATTGTGATGCTCATGTTTATCAGGAGTGGCAATATGCGATGGCAGAGGAGATTGCTGCCCTTAAGCGTACTGCCACGTGGGATCTTGTCCCTCTTCCTGCATGTGTTACTCCTATCACATGTAAGTGGGTCTACAAGGTTAAGACCCGCTTTGATGGTTCTCTTGAGCACTACAAGGCTCGTCTCGTAGCACGTGGGTTCCAGTAGGAGCATGGTCATGATTACGATGAAACTTTTGCTCCTGCGGCTCACATGACCACCGTTCACACTCTTCTTGATGTGGTGTCTGTTCGGGCATGGTCCATCTTTCAGCTTGATGTCAATAATGCTTTTCTCAATGGTGAGCTGCGCGAGGAGGTTTATATGCAGCCACCAATGGGGTATTATGTTCATAAGGGTATGGTTTGTCGCCTTCGCCGACCTCTTTATGGCCTCAAGCAAGCTCCTCGTGCCTTGTTTGATCGTTTCTCTTCTGTTGTCACTGCGGCTGGTTTTTCTACCAATGCTCATGATCTTGATCTTTTATTCACACTTCGCCTCGTGGTCGGACGCTTCTTCTTTTATATGTTGACGATATGATCATTACTAGAGATAATTCTCAGTACATCACTTTTGTCAAGGAGCGTCTTAGTGAGCAGTTTCTCATGTCTGATCTGGGTCCTCTTCGCTACTTTCTTAGGGTTAAGGTTATTTCTACGTCTGAGGGCTTCTATCTATCCCAAGAAAAGTATATCTAGGATCTTCTTGATCATGCTTTTCTTACTGATCAGCACACCATTGAGACTCCCATAGAGCTTAATGTTCATCTTCAGCCCACTTATGGTGAGCCTCTTACTGTTACTGATCCTACTCGCTATCGTTACCTTGTTAGGAGTCTTGTTTATCTGGGTGCACTCGTCCTGACATTTTGTACCCTGTGCGTATTTTGAGTCAGTTTGTTTCTACTCCTACTCAGCTCCACTATAGTCATTTTTTCCGTGTTCTACGATATCTTCGTGGAACCATCACTCGTTGTCTATTTCTCCCTCGCTCCAGCTCTTTACAGCTCCAGACATATTCTGATGCTACTTGGACTAGTGATCACTCTGATCGCCTTTCTCTCTCTACCTATTGTGTTTTTCTTGCTGGTTCTCGCATTGCTTGGAAGACTACGAAGCAAACAATAGTTTCTCGTTCGAGTGCTAAGGCTAAGTTGCGAGTTATGACTTTGTTGACTGTGGAGGTTACTTGGCTACGGTGGTTACTCGAGGATTTTGGTGTTTCTGTTTCAGCACGTACTCCTCTTTTATCTGACAGTACAAGTGCTATTAGCATTGCTAAATATCCGGGGGTTAAGTACATTGTTCGTCCCTCAACTATACCCAATGATTAATTTTCGTCCCTCAACCGAAATACCGGATATAACGACCCTCCAAATATCAATACCGGACAAAAGAAGTCCCTCCGTGCGTTCCAGAGCAGTTTTGACCGGTGTTGACCTCCACGCCGGCATTTTAATACACGGTGGCCTTCTCTTTCCGTCCTTCTCTCTCAAGAACCTCACCCTCCTCGGCGGGGCCTCCTCTCTCGCGCCGCCTTCGTCTCCCTCCCGCCGCCTCCTCCCACGCCTCTTCCTCCCGCCTGCCTCGCCAACGCCTCCTTCTCTACCTCCTTTGTTCGCCACTCCCGCCTCAACGCGCCGCCCCACCTCTCCTTCTTCCTCCTCCCGACCCGGCTGTATACCGAGGGCTCCGCCAAGAACTGGTCTTCCCGCCGAGATCGCTTTCGACGATCCAAGAATCAAGGTACGCCTCCTCCGTCGGCGCGGACGTCATCGAACTCCACCGAGCGGTGGACTCATGAACGGCAACGAGGTCGAATCCAATCCAATCATAGCTCAGAGTCTGGCGATGGAGCAGCGACTGCTGGCGGAGGTGGATGCTGGGAATTTGGGGACTCACGGCGGCAGAGTACACACACCAGAGCCCATGGTGGAGGCGCACCACCGCCACGCCATGGGGCCAGCCAAAGCTCCTCCTCCTCGTGGCAACAGATCCACGCGCCACCCGCCGCTTGACCGCCTCAGTCTCACAAGCACTTCATCCGCAATGCTCCCTTCGCCGGACCCCAAAGCGTGGCGACCTCCACAGGCGCCCGCGAGGTCGGCGTCATCTCTAGCCTCCCCGCCAAAGACCAACACCGAGTGCCTCGACCTCCTCGGCGGCAAGGCAGGCCTTCGGCTTCACCATCACCGTGGCATGACCTTCCATCTTCGCTTGGTTGATGAATCTTATCTCTTGATACCCAGATTCGGTGCTTGCACATTCTTTCCCCGATCTCCATTTGTCGCTAAGCTTTTGCATATAATCTCTATCCATTTCTTGATCTGGCGGCCAAGTTCTTTCCTGACTTCCGTGGCGTTGGGCGAGGCGGGTGGCGACATGGGATAGAACTATAGAAGAGCAAAGACCGCAGGGAGGGAGGTGGGGTTCAATGGTGACGGCGGCCGGTGCAAGTTCCAACAAGAAGTCTGCTAGTCTCAAGAATGATGTGGTGGCACGGCCTCGGCTGGCCATGGTCACCTTGGTGATGAGCTTGATGGCGCAGGCGGCCCCCCCCCTCGCCTCCATGGCCGACCGCCGCTCGTCACCTCCCGGCCGCCACGACGGCTCAGTCAAGCCACCAGCGCCTCAAGCTCGCCTTTGCCTCCGCCATGAGGTCCTCCACGGCACACACTGAGAAGGCCCACGTCAGGAGTTCACCGCCCACGACCACCGTCGGCGGGCTCGACTTCTTCTTCAAGGCCCCAATTCCACGCATGTGTTGAGGTAGATTTGTGTGTTCGTGTGTTTGCAGCGTGGACGCTGGTCGGCAGGGAAAATGATTTTTTTCCACGCGGCACGGCTCTCGGTCAAACCCGCCTGAACGCACGGAGGGACTTCTTTTGTCCGGTATTGATATTTGGAGGGTTGTTATATCCGGTATTTCGGTTGAGGGACGAAAATTAATCATTGGGTATAGTTGAGGGACGAACAATGTACTTAACCCAATATCCGGTGAAGCATGAGTTTACAAAGTATATTGGTGTTGATGCTTCCTAAATGCGGGCACAGGTGCAGGACCAGGTTGTTGTTCTTAGTATGTGCCTTCAGAGTTCTAGTTGGTAGACCTCTTCACAAAGACACAGACCAGAGCTCAGCACAGCTTCTATCTTTCCAAACTTTATATTGTTGATCCACCATAAGTTTGAGGGGGAAGTTAGATCTGTATTATTACTTGTGTATTTCTCTGTTGTATAAGGGGCTATCTGTATATATGTTATACCTATACTTGTATATATATTAGCCCATCGACCTCATAATGAAGGGAAAATTAGCTCAGTGACATCGCGTTAGAGTGTAACTGGAGGAACGACACTCCGTTCGTGATGCACTGGAAAATAACATCGAAAAATTAGACGAATGACATCGCCGCCAGTTACTTTCATTTCTAGAATTTTTAAAATATAGAAACTGAGATTAAAAAAATATCAATTTATTTGTGGAGCCTCCTGACACAATTTGATTGCTTGTTTATTTTTTTCAAAACTTTATACGTTCTGATTTTGTCTCTAAAATTCATTTAAGTATACTATTTGTAGGAATTTTCTAATAAATAAAATGAGGTCCAAACATTATGAAATTATTTCTTTAGGCTCCTTACACAGTGGACTTGATTGTGTAATTTTTTTAAAATTTTACAAAATTAAGTAATGTAATTTCATAATGTCCACTGCGTGAGGAGTCTAATATTTCATAATGTAAGGATAGTACAAAATTGTATTGATTAATTTTGTAAAAATTCTAGAAAAATTACACAATTAAGTCCATTATGTAAAGAGCCTGAAAAAATTCATAATGTTTGGACCTCATTTTCTATATTAAAAAATTCCTACAAACATTATAATTAAATGAATTTTAGAGACAAAATTAGAACATATAAAGTTTTGAAAAAATACACAAGCAATTAAACTGTGTCGGAAGACTCCACAAAAAAATTAATAATTTTTTGAGCTTAGCTTCTATATTTAAAAAATTCTGAAAACGGAAGTAACTGACGGCGATGTCATTCGTCTAATTTTTCGGTGTTCACAATATTATTTTTCAGTGCGTCACGAACAGAGTATCGTTCCTCCGATTACGCTCTAACGCAATATCACCGAGCTAATTTCCCCCAATAAAGAACTCAAGCGCTATTCATAACACTCCTTACCTGGACATGCATACAGCAGACGTGTTAGCGGAGGACCTGGAGATGGATTTAGTAATCACTAATTTGTCCATTCTGTTGATGCTGACACACTAACAATGAACTGAACTTGATATGTTGCACATACTATATGCATTTTTTCCCCACTGCGTTGTTACTGGAGATGAACCTGTTTGATGCATAATGACAGTGAAATGCATTAGAAGCATTAGTTTGTATGCTGTCTCATCGTCAATACTCAGCATTCTCACGCATGAACAACACTGGACTAGTACAATGCTTAAAGAGTGGGGACAACAATCAGCAATCGCACCAACAGCTGCCTGTTGCTTAAATAATTGGGGCAGCCTCACGAGAATAGCATAAATGCACAATACATATGAAGTGCATTTCTTTTACGTCTTCTCTTCAAGCCTTCTTCTGCAATGGTAACTACAGGTTGACAGAAAGGCATCTACAATAGGTAGTGGGAGTTCGTCCGTACTGAGGTTCAGATGCTAAGGCATATATGTACAAGCAACTAATCAATAAATAAGGACAAACAATACAGGTGAGCTGCAGATCTTCATAGTTTAAACGTACACTCGCAATGCCTTGATACGTTTATGCGACCTTGAGATTTGACCATATCTGGGAATTGTTGCCCTTTGAGCTCTTAGCTCTCACCACCCTTTTTATGTTTTTCGTAGGAATTCCTCGAGACCTATAAAGGAAGCAGCTGAACAATGAGCATGGCTACTCACCCCATTTGAAACCTTCAAGTGAATTAAAAAAAATCGATACTAAAATTCACTCTTTTGCAGTAGCAAATAATTAGTTATTCCCCTTTAAAATCAATTCACAAATACCACCACCAGGTATGCAAAATGACTACTCACCCCATTTGAATTTGGCGAACTGCGCACAGGTGTTTGAGAAGCAGGTGATCTTCCAGGAGAAATTATTGTTGGTAAAGTTCCAGCAGATTGAGCGTGGTTTGAAACAGGGGAACGTAAGATCGAACCACCATGATGGTATGGTGATAATGGAGAAGCTATAGGGGTCCTCCGTAGTCCTTGAGATACAGGTCCACCACCAGGAGATATAACAGGCGATAATGATTTGCCTGGAGGTAACACGTTTATTTTGATCCTGTAAAACAAAAGAAAACGTTGGTCCTCTCATGGATTTAGAGAACCTGTTCAGAATACATAGTATCGGCACTGAAGCCACTTACTTGTTATGTACATCAACATACTCATCTGTTTCATCCAAGATATCTTCCTGCGGAGAGAAATTTATGTCAGTTTGCAATATATAAGAGAAAATGCCAAACAAATTACCACGGTACATCTATGAACAATTTTAGTTTTCCTACTAATTGAATAGCACAGTAGTACAAGAACTAACTAGTATTGAGGATGCTTAATGTTGGGTTTTGGGTAATAATTGTGTGTGTCCATTGAGGATCCCCGTACTCTTTATTTATAGTGCTATATATTACAGACCGACTCATATACGATTTAAACTATTACCTAAACTTTGGACTCTTTCCTAATCTCTAATATCTCCAATACTCCCTCTTAAGATGGGCTTGAGATAACAATCACGACCGTCTTGTTACAAAATGTAATACTATTACTAGAATATAGTAAAACCTACTATCAATAGACTCCATAACCAATACTATAAAAAAAGGTATTAACCACCAATACTACTAGGGACGTTACTAAATCCATCTCCACCATCTATCAGCTGCCCCGATCTTAACCTCATCTTCCTCTACCCTCATGCCCCCAGCCACCCCCGGCCTCCACCACTCTGCCCACACACCCCCAGTCTCGGCCTCTACCACCTTTACCTCTACCATAGCCCATTACGCTTGACTCCAGTCCCAATCCTCTTCTCCCTTCGGCCACTTCTCCGACTGTGCAGTCTTCTCCTCTGTCATGGCTGCATTGACCCTGGGGCCACCTCTTCCTCTACCTCCACCTTGACCTTCTTCGGCAGATCTATTATTTCCACCATCACCTCTACTAGGGCGAGATGCCCCACACTTATAACACTCAGTCCTCCTTGCAAAGTTTGAGTTTCCACATCTCGCATCACGGCAAATCCAATCACTCTCGCGACCTCCAGTTCGTGAGAGAGGACACGCCCAACTGAGATGTCCTGTTTGCTTACAATTGTAACACTCCCTATTATTAGCTATGATGTACGTTGACCTTATAGGGTTGTTACCCATCATCACTCTCTGTCAAGTTTCCTCGACAACCATAGCTGAAATAGCCTCCTCCATAGTTGGTAATACTACTTGATGACATATTGAAGCCCTCCTGTTCTCAAACTCAGGGTTCAAACCTTTCAAGAAGTGACTGACCCTCCTACGTTGCAGCCACACCTTACCAAACTCAATATCATTAGCACACGTCAACTGCAGTGGATCATATTGATCCAAATCTGCCCACAACTGTTGCAGCTCACTGTCCTGTCCGCAGGCTTGACGAAGGTCTCCTGCAGATAGTGCTCTATGCTCTTCGTCTTCAGAATTAACTAAGCCCTCCTTGACCAACTCAGGTAATTCTTGTTCCCTTCTAGCTTCAAATCATTTGGCATCAACTCCAGCTTCAACTCTGACGATCTCGTTTCAGCCCTAGGATCGATCAATCCCATTGCGATGAGGTCCTGCAATATACCTCTCATCTCACCTTTTGTAACCAAAGAGGATTCTCCACTTTCCCCATCCATAGTCACAATACCCTTCTCTGTAGCTTTTCTCGCAGCTTCAATCTCCTTAGAATTCATCTTCTACTTTCAACACCGGTTCCACAGCCCTCACCAAATCGTCCTTCTACCTATTGCCGCGTGTATCAACGATCACGGCAACCTCTTCATGCATCAACAGATCACGACTCCATGATCACAAGCATAATTGCCAACACCTTTTGAACCATCCCCAAAACCAGTTGATTTCCTCTCACCACCCACGGAAGCAAGTCACTCACCACCGAAGCGTCGAAGCAAATCCACACCTGATCCGGATCCCCTCCTCACCACCAAAGCATGGTAGCCACACGATCTTCCTCCCACAGCAACCTCTTCACGCAACTTCCTCCCGAGCGCCTCCTTGCTTCTTCCTCCCGAGCACTCTCTCCCCGTCCTCTCCTCTCCACCGGGATCTCCTCTCTTCTTCCCAAGCAGCGCGGCTAACCATCGGATCCAGGATCCACTGAGCAACCACCGGATCCTCTTCCCCTGAGCAGCCTCCTCCTCCCTCCCAGATGCTTCGTCTCCCCCGAGCCCCGAGCGGTGAATGGCAAGCGGCGGCTTGAGCGGAGGCGACGGCTCAGCATACTTACCAAGAAGGCAGTGCATGGTGGCCCACGTGCCCGCAAGGTGTGGCGGCGGCGGCTAGTAGCTGGCTATGCGAGGATGGCTTCGGGGATGGCGGCGGCTACGACTCAAATCTGAGGTGAGTTTAAGGATTAGGGTTAGGCTCTGATGCCATGTTGGGTTTTGGGGAATAATTGTGTGTGTCCATTGGGGATCCCCACATCCTTTATTTATAGTGCTAAATATTACAGACCGACTCGTATACGATTTAGACTATTACCTAAACTTTGGACTCTTTCATAATTTCTAATATCTCCAACACTTAAAATGTTGCAAAGAAAAATGCAATGAAGTATAGAATTAGACAGAATAAGGAAGTTGTTCCCACAGGATATGAAGAATAGTTACTACTTTATTGATGAAATTGTTAGAGATATATGTATAGTGTGTTATTCCCCATTGATATGAGGGGCTATTTGCATATTCACCACATGTACTTTGCGTATATATACTGGCCCTTTGGCCCCCTGGAAATGCAAGTTGCTATTCCTACATGGTATCAGAGCCAATTAGGTTTTCCTCTCCCGGACGCGCAACTCGTCCTCCCTGCCCTAGCCACAGCCGTTTCTACATCGATTCCTTCAGCAGTTTCTCTCACTGAGCAGGAGATAGCCAGACTTCAACGCCTGCTTGCCGCTTCTGAGTTCTCCTCGATGTGTTCTGCAGTTTCACATCGACTCTTCTGCACCGCGAAACCACTACCTCCACAGTCAGGCACCTCCTCGTGGATTCTTGATTCTGGAGCATCCTTTCACATGACTCCTGATCCTTCCACTCTGTCTTTCATTATACCTCTTGATTCTCCTGTCAGTATTCTTACTACTGATGGTACATCTCTTTCTATCTCTCGTCGAGGATTTCTTAGCAACTCATCTTTTCATGTTCCTTCTGTTGCTCATGTTCCTCACCTTACCATGCAGCTTCTTTCTACTGGGCAGATTACTTACCTTGGTTATTGAGTCATTCTCGACTCTGACACTTGTTGTGTTCAGGACCGCCACACGGAAGCTCTGGTTGGTTCTGGCCCTCGGCGCCTTGACTCACAGCGTCTCTGGGAGCTTGACTGGCTTCACCTTCTTTCCGCTGCCCCCGTCGCCGCCAATCTCTCCGCTTCTGCTACTCCGTCTACCACCTCTTTCCAGTAGTGGCATCACCGTTTTGGCCATCTGTGTGGATCTCGTCTATCGTCCTTAGTTCGGCGTGGTCTTCTGGGGTCTGTCTCCGGAGACGTGTCTTTAGATTGTTAGGGTTGTAAGTTAGGTAAACATATTCAACTTCCTTATCCTCATAGTGAGTCCGTGTCTCAGCATCCTTTTGATCTTGTTCATTCAGATGTTTGGGGTCCGGCTCCCTTCGTTTCGAAAGGGGGTCATCGATATTATATCATATTTATAGATGATTTCTCTCGCCACACTTGGATATATTTCATGTCTTCTCGTAGTGAGGCCTTGTCTATCTATAAACAATTTGCCACTATGGTTCACACACAATTCTCCACTCCTATTCGTGTTTTTCGTGCTGACTCTGCTGGCGAGTACCTCTCTCGTTACCTGCGCAGCTTCCTTGTTGAGCAGGGCACTCTCGCTCAGTTCTCTTGTCCTGGTGCTCATGCTCAGAATGGTGTAGCTGAGCGCAAGCATTGTCACCTCCTTGAGACAGTTCGTGCACTGATGATTGCCGCCTCTATTCCACCTTACTTTTGGGGCGAGGTCGTTTCATCGCCACCTATCTCGCCAACATCCGCCCTCTTCGCTTCTTGTGGTGCGATCCTGTTGAGCGCCTCGTGGTCTTCTTCCGACTACTCGCCTTCGCTCGTTTGGTGCGTTTGCTACGTTCTCCTCGCCTCGAGAACGCACTCAAACCGACCGCTAAGTCTGTTGAGTGTGTCTTTCTGGATACAGTGCCGAGCACAAGGCCTATCGGCGCTGGGATCCTGTTGGTCGACGGATGCGGATTTCTCGAGATGTGACTTTCGACGAGTCTCGTCCCTTCTACCAACATCTTGCCTCTCCTTCGGCTTCCTCTGTGGAGTCTCTGTCCTTTTTTACCTTTCCAAATACGCCTATATCTGTCTTGCTCTCGTCCACCCGTCCCACTGAGTCTCCACATATTCCTCTTGTGGCCTCTCCGCCGTTGTCGCCGCCGCTTGTCTTCTGCGGCTCCTCAGCTCCCCACTACACTCGTTCACACTCGCCGACCTCAGATTGAGGATCTTCCAGATGAGCCATCTTCTCCGATGTTCCATCTTCTTCGATGCTCCATCTTCCCCGGCAATATCTTCCTCGCTACGCCTCCACAATCGCTAATCGATTCGCCCTCGCCTGCTTTTGGTTTTGTCGGCACAAATACTCGTGAGCTTGTCTCCTACCGGGATGCTGTTACTCACCCTAAGTGGCAGCATGCTATGGCTGAGGAGATTGCTGCCCTCAAGCGTACTGGTACTTGGGATCTTATTCCCTTTCCATCTCACTCTCATCTCATCACGTGTAAGTGGGTCTATAAGATTAATACTCGCTCGGATGGCTCTCTTGAGCACTATAAGGCGCGTCTTGTTGCTCGTGGCTTCCAGCAGGAGCATGGTCGTGACTACGACGAGACTTTTGCTCCTGTGGCCCACATGACCACTGTCCGCACTCTTCTTTCGGTGGCATCTGTTCGCCACTGGTCTGTTTCTCAGCTTGATGTTAAGAATGTCTTTCTTAATGGTGAGTTGCGTGAGGAGGTCTACATGCATCCGCCACCTGGGTATTCTGTTCCTGAGGGTATGGTCTGTCGCCTTCGTCGCTCTCTCTATGGCCTTAAGCAAGCTCCTCGTGCTTGGTTTGAGCGCTTCTCCTCTGTGGTCACTGCTGCTGGTTTTTCAGCTAGTGATCATGATCCTGCGCTCTTTGTCCATACTTCGTCTCGTGGTCGGACTCTTCTTCTTCTCAGATGTTGATGATATGATCATTACGGAGATGATTCTCGAGTACATTGCCTTTGTCAAGGCTCGCCTTAGTGAGTAGTTTCTTATGTCGGATCTTTGTCCTCTTCACATTTCCTTGGGATTGAGGTTACTTCCACTCCGGATGGTTTCTTTCTCGTCCCAAGAGAAGTATATTCAGATCTTCTTGATCGCACCTCTCTCATCGATCAATAAGATCGCCGAGACTCCCATGGAGCTCAATGTTCACCTCGACTTTTCGATGGCGAGCCTCTTCTCGATCCGACTCGCTATCGCCATCTTGTTGGGAGTCTTGTCTACCTTTGTTACTCGTCCGGATATCACTTATCCAGTTCATGTTCTGCGTCACTTTGTTTCAGCTCCCACTCAGTCCACTCTGACCACCTTCTTCGAAGTTCTGCGATACCTTCGTGGGACTATCTCGCCGTCTCTTCTTTCCACACTCCACTCGTGCATGACTTCAGACTTATTCGGATGCTACTTGGGCCAGCGATCCCTCTAATCGCCGGTCTATCTCTGCTTACTGTGTTTTTCTTGGTGGTTCTCTCATTGCCTGGAAGACGAAGAAACAGACTGCAGTGTCCCGTTCGAGTGCAGAGGCTGAGTTGCGAGCTATGGCTCTCTTGACAGCAGAGATAACTTGGCTACGGTGGTTGTTTGAGGATTTTGGTGTTTCTATCACTACACCGACTCCTCTCTTGTCAGACAGTACATGTGCTATCAGTATCCCCTGTGATCCTATGAAGTATGAGCTCACCAAGCATATTGGTGTTGATGCTTCCTTCATGAGGTCTTGTGTGCATGATCAGGTGATTGCTCTTCAGTATGTGCCTTCAGAGCTTCAGATAGCGGATTTCTTCACGAAGGCTGGACTGAGCACAAGATGCTTCTACCTCTCCAAACTCAGTGTTGTTGATCCACCATGAGTTTGAGGAGGGATGTTAGAGATATATGTATAGTGTGTTATTCCCCATTGTTATGAGGGGCTATTTGCATATTCACCACCTGTATTTTGTGTATATATGCTGGCCCTTTAGTCCCCTGAAAATACAAGTTGTTATTTCTAACAGAAATAAGGCCATAAATCCAAAAGGCATCATTTTTTATTTAAAAAAAAATCATAATGTGAACAATGTAAATACTTAGTCCACTAAGGAGAAACTCTATTAAGAACATGTCCAACCTGCAGCAATTGTTCCATGACATCTTCCATCGTAATTATTCCCACTGCTTCCTCATCCAATGAATAGCTTGAAAGTGGATCGGTGTTAAAATCAAGAATATTATCCCGCTTTCTTTCTGATTTCTTATTATATGTGCACCCATCTCCGTACTTTTCACTGTTTTTTCGACGACTTCCGGCAATGTTAACATGTGAGGGTAACAGACCTGAGAGTACATTTAACTGATCAGCCAAAACCAAATAATATCCATTTCCTGGAAAGACAAGCGATCACCAAGTGTAATGGAATATTGGTGCATACACACAAAATGGAGGTGTGAAACATAATCCCAACAGATAAATCACAAGGAAAGACAATATAACAAAGCATGTACCATCAGCATAAGCATCTTTGTGGTTAGTTTTGTAGTCTGGTGTAGCACTGTTATTTTTTTCAGTGAATGTCCCTGCTTCTTTCGTGTGTTTAACAACCACAGCCATGTGACTGTGACCTTTCTGAAACTCATTTAGAATGTCATAGAGAGGAAGATCATCAACTACCCTGGTATACAGAAACAACAGTAACATTACAAGAGAATTAGAAGACAATGAATGCACATTAGGCAGGAGAAATATATGCACGAATTTAACCTAAAACAACTTGTATGAAAAAATAATCAACCAAAGAAATACTCATATGCTCCTCAGAAAGAAGATTGCACGATCTTAAAGAATTTATGGTTACCCCAAGAGGCTGGTGCAGATCAACCCACTCAACACCTTTAAAATCTGTGTGGTTCTCTTTTTGGTAGAGCATAGAAGCATTAGCCATTCAACAGTTGAATAATATAATCAATTTTAAATCCGATTTGGAACTTAAGTTATGCCAAAAAAAAACAATATTAACTTGTCTGCATGAAGATAACTATATATGCATAGTATTGAACTTTCCTGAAACATGCTTCAGTGTATGTGCATACCAATTTTGAAATACTAACTCAGAGCAGGTAAATAGCTGATACATTTTCAATCAACACAACCAAGTCTAGAAGGTATACTTATGCCAATAATCATAATTGTACAGCAGCCAATTTTGACAAGGTGATTAAATATGGTACCTTGGGATTTTTCTGATAGTAACATTTCGAATGGGCACTTCATCCTCAGGTCGACAAGTAATCAAGTTTTTTACCTGAAATGAGAGTTTTTGGCTATTGGTCAAATAATCAATACAAACACATTGAACACAGTGGCAAAATCACAATGAAAGGGGCAGGGAAGCTATTGATGTTATCCAAAAGTGAAGTAGTTAATAAATAATCAAGTGAAAAGGTTTGATCTTCTCAAAATAAGGCTTCATTTCGAAGGGCTTAAATTTGTTCATATGCTACCATAAGCCCGTAGTTTGCCATACATGAAGCTTCTGGTAGCCTAAGCCCATGAGCCTAGGCCTTCTTCCTTCATTACGGTACTCTGTACCTTGATCATGAAGGTTCCACAGTCCTCAAAAAACAAATATTTTTATGACATTGTGCTACCAATGCAACATGATCGACTGACGACTACGAAGAAGTCAGTCTTTAACCAGGCAACTAGAATAGCATTTGTAGAATTTCGGGAATAATTGTATGTGTCCCTTTGGGGATCCCTACACCAATTATTTATAGTGCTAAATATTACAGTCCGACTCTAACACAACTCGCACACGACTTGGACTCTTATTAAACCCTAACACTAATTCTCCAACAGCATTTATGAATTTCTAATAGTGAATTTCACCACAGCAAAAAAAAAAAACTTTCTTTCATCCAAGGATCTATCTATTAAAAAAAAGTCTAGCAGGTTCAGTATGGTTTGATATCTGCATGCACATTTTGCTTAACAGTAGAAAGTGTGGTTAACACACCACTTGGAAACTGCAACTTTTTTTTTTGTTGATCATTGGCAAGATGCTGCTTAGAATATATGACATGAAACCCATAAGAACGTTTCTAGAAAGCAGAATCTGATTAGCTCAATAGGATTTCTGGCAACCAAACAATGCAATTAATGCATGACAAACTTGGCTTACCAATATAAGGCCGATAACATTGCTTGGACTCCCAGAGTATATAGGAACACGACTATGCCCTTCGGTCATTATCATACCCGCTGTATGCCTATCAATAGGAAATAGCAGCATCAGTAACATATGTAATTTAAAACACATACAAATAAATAATAAATCAAAAGATTCTTACAGGTCCAGCTTAGCATTTATGTCAAGTGAGAAGGTTTCAGATATGGGAGTCATGGCATCCTTTGCAGTCTTTTGAGTCATCTCCAAAGCTCCTGTAATGATAGTAGTTTCATCATGAGTCAGCTCTCCACCTTTGCCAGCCTAAGAACGAAGTGAAAAAAAAACAGGAGTTCAATGCTAGTCCATATCTTTGTCTAAAGAAATCATCAATGGTTATTGAAGGCATTGGTGGTTCAGAATGATCATTAAATATCACAGCCACGAGAAGATGAGGGCATATAGGAATGCACAATCACAATAGATTGGACATTTGTCCAGTGATTTAATATGACATAAAAAGTTATGTAGAATCTAGAATACCAAACCATGTCCCGGTTCCTCCCGGTTCAAGTAATCAAGGCAAAAAAACACAAACCAATACTTGCAAGTCTGTAATAGAGAAATTAATCCACCATGAATGCAACATATGAATATCTACAGCTTACAATGGTTAAATTGAAGATGACATCTGTTTATCAGAAATGCATAAGAGCAGATAAAAACAAAACCAACCTTATTGCCGTGCATATCAACTAACGTCTTTAGCTCAGTTCTCCTCATAAGTGGAACATGACCCTTTCCAAGTAGCCAATCCAACAACTGAAGAAAAGGCATGAATCAAGCAAAATACAGTACTAGTGACTGTTATGAATATTGTGTGTATATTGAAGAGACCCAGTGGGTAATATATATAGGAGTACAAGAGGTGTATGTCATATACAGATAAGGCAATACAAAAGGATTCCTATCACTATCTCTAATACTCCCCCTCAAATGAAAAGCGTATGCAATAGCATTGCATTTGAATATGGTTGACACTAAAATATGAAAAATCCAAAGTCCGAGTCTTGATAATGTCGTCATAGCATGCAACTCTTGGAAAATATGTCGAGTATCAAAAGATCTCCTCCCATCCGGGGTTGTACGTCAGCCCATAAAGCACAAGGTGCAGGGGCTGAGAAAGTCGACCGCGGCAACACGACGAAGAAGATGATGAAACCGACAAATAATAGAGAAACCTGTCAAATCAAGTCGAATAGGAATAGTTGGAAGCATGACAGCGCAGATCGAAACCCAAGATGGCGGCGACGCAGAATAAGCGCGGCGGCCTTAGAAACTCGGGGCGGCGGCTAAGAAAACGGCGGCATCAAAATGACTTCTACGATCTGCACGTGGCTCAGAAAAAAGAGCGGGAGCGGCGGCTGCTGCCATACATAAGGCAATTTTTATGTTTTTATGACTGACAATAAATTTGTAGACTCGCATAGCTTAGACGAACTCAAAAATTGAGTGGTACGGATTTGGATGGAAGCAGCGTAAGAAAACGACACAAAATACTACCAACAGCAGGCAATCGCATCTCTCCTCCGATCACCAATAGCAAGCACCAGTGAAACAAGTAATGGCCCGGCCCATCAGATCAGCACATAAGTGCACTTCAGATGCCAAAAGCAACCAAGTGCAGCCCAATACGCCATCACAACCGACGGCCCAAGTTCCCTTCCCACCTCCCTCTGCGACTCCTTCTCCATCGCTCCCTCATGTCAGAAAGGCTCGGATCTGACGGGATCCGGCTTGGGTGGCACGGGGAGGAGCTGGATCCGGCAGTGAGCACAAGGAGCCAAGGCGGCTCGATCCAGGGAAGCCGAGGCGGCGGCGAGCACGAGGTTGGGGCGGCCGGGCGGATCTTGAGCAAGAGCTCAGGGAGGCGGCTTTGGGGAGGCCGGCGGCGGATCCAGAGTGGTGGCGAGCACGAGGAGCCGAGCAGCGAACTCCCCAAGTTGTACTGACCATTTAGATATGTGTCCCACTACTTCCCTATTCTGGAGGATCACTCCCAAAAGAAACTCAGACGGCACAATTATCTTGTGCGCCTGAAAATAATGCCGCAGTTTCCTCGAAGACATGAGGAGGGCATATAGAAGCTTTTGGACCTGAGGGTAACGCTCCTTAGGTCTGTGCAAAACTTCACTTATGTAGTACACTGGTCGTTGGACGTTTTCACGTTCTACGACTAGTACTGCGCTCACTGCCTGTGGTGTGGTAGCTAGATAAATTAAGAACGTCTCTTGTGGTTTCGGAGAAACCAACACAGGACCACTCGTAAGATATCTCTTGACATCCTCAAAGGCAGCGTTTGCCTCTTCCGACCACTCGAAACCCTCGTGCTTCCTTAGAAGTTTGAAAAAAGGTAGTCTTTTTTCTCCCAGTCGTGCGATGAAACGACTTAAAGCCGCCATACACCTGTGAGTTTTTGGACTTCTTTCTTTGTGGTTGGAGGGTGCATCTGTACAATGACCTTTCTCTTTTCGGGGTTTGCTTCGACCCCTCGTACAGAGACCAGGAATCCAAGCAATTTCCCCGAAGAGACTCCGAACACACACTTCTCAGGATTGAGTTTCAGGCGGTATTTTCTGAGGTTGTCGAACGTCTCCTACAAGTCCAAAACATAATCAAGCCGTTTAATGCTTTTTACGACTAGATCATCAACATAGGCTTCCAAATTTCGGCCTAGCTGAGGTGAAAAAGTCGATTGCATCAAGCGTTGAAAAGAAGTGCCAGCATTTTTTAGACCAAATGGCATTTTGACATAGCAAAATATACCAAATGGAGTAATAAACGCGATCTTTTCTTCATCTTCTAGACACATATTAATCTGATGGTAGCCAGAATATGCATCTAGAAAACTTAATGTTTCGCAACCAGCAGTAGAGTCAACCAACTGATCGATACGAGGTAAAGGAAAATCATCTTTTGGACAAACTTTATTAAGATCAGTGAAGTCTACGCACATTCGCCACTTGCCGTTAGACTTCCTAACCATTACAAGGTTGGCCAACCACTCTGGGTGGTCGACTTTTCTTATAAAGCCTGCTTTAAGTAGCTTGTCCAATTCTGACCTTATAGCATCTCGTCGATCAGGGGCAAATCTTCGTAATTTTTGTTTTACGGGTACTTTGTCAGGTCATAGAGCTAGCCTGTGCTCGATCACGTCCCTGGGGACTCCGGGCATGTCGGATGCTTGCCACGCGAAGACATCTGCATTTGCCCGGAGGAAAGCGATGAGGGTGTCTTCCTACTTGGGGTCGGAAGTATCCCCGATGCAAACAGTCTTAGAGGGCTCCTCCTGATCCAGGGGAACTTCTTTGACGTGGTCGTTCGGCTTAGGCGCAGCTTTAGGCTTCGAGTGCTTGGTCGAAGGCTGCCCCTTTTCTTCTCGAGCTAGTATCTGACCCACCATCTCGAGGGATTGACGGTCACACGTATGCGCCATCTTCTTATCACAATAAATTGTGATTACTCCTTTGGGACCTGGCATCTTAAGACATTGATACCCATAATGAGTTGCCATTAAGAATTTTGCCAAAGCTGGTCGTCTGAGTATGGTGTTATATGCTGTATCGAAATCGACCACATCAAAGGAGATCTTCTCTGTCCTGAAATTACTTGGTGAACCAAATGTTAAAGGAAGAGAAACTTGACCAATGGGTTTGGCCGAAGACCCTGGTATAATATCATGAAATGAATATCTTATCGGTCTTACCTTGGTCCTGGGTACTTGCATTTCGTCCAGGGTGTTCGTGAACAGAATGTTCAACGAACTACCACCATCAATCAACACTCGATTTACTCGACAGTTGTTAATGGTGGGTTCGACCACGATCGGAAAACGACCTGGTCGAGTCGACGGGATCGGGCAGTCAACCTTCTCGAAAGAGATGGTGACTCCCGACCACTTCGGTACTTTATTGACAAGAGGAGGGTCAATAGAGTTTACCTCACGTTCAACTGCCTTGAGCTATCGCTTTGACTCGTATGCCGACGATCCCCCAAACATGTGCTCGATGGTATGCTCAGGATCTTGAAACGACATCTCCTCGTTGTTGTCCGACTGTGTACGACCACTAACTTGCCCTACCTTTTTGAGAGTAGGAAGTGACCCTTTACCATTGTAGTAGTCCTCGAGTTTTCGTTGAAAAACTCGGCAGTTGCGAAGGTCATGTCCTTCCTTTTTATGGAAAGGACACCACCTAGGCTTATCGTTCTTCCGTTCGGGGCGCTTACCTTTGCCTCGACCGGAGTATTGCTTGGCAGTTCGTGGCTCCTTATCGCTTACGGCCAGGATCTCTTTAGAACCATTGGCTTGAAGTTTTTGGCCCTTAGCCTTGTTCTTGGATTTCTTGGCCTTCTTATCCTTCTTCTTACCACCTTCGCCAGTCTCTTGAGGGTGCTGATCATCTCGATCGATGATTTTGGTCCACTCACCGCTTCATCGCGAGCTATGCATCGATCACCATCTCAAAGAGTTCAGCGACAGTAGCCGGAGGGTTCAAAGCGATGTCCTCGGTGATCCTTCTGCTACGGACTCCCTGCTTGAAGGCTCTGATAACAGATGAGTCAGAAACCTCATGAATTGAATTGCGAACCTGACTGAAACGCTTGATGAACTGTCACAGTGTCTCGTGGTCGTTTTGTCACATCCTGTGTAGGTCGTCCTCTTTCCCGGGGCGATGGTAGGTGCCCTAGAAATTTACGAGCAGTAGGTCGCAGAAGTGTTGCCACGAGTAGATTGACTCGAGTGGTTGGTTTAATAACCACGATCGAGCGGACCATTCGAGCACAGTCGGAAGGTAATTCACCATGACATGCTCGCCTCCCCCTGCTGCTCGGATAGCGATCGTGTAGATCTGAAGGAATTCGATGGGATTTTGAGACCCATCAAATTTCTCCATGTTCCCTGGTCGAAACCGCGGCGGCCAGTGAACTACTTGGAGGTCAGGCGAGAATGCCCGACATCCGGTAATTACGTCGTAACGCCTCCTTTGCAGAAAAGAGGGGTTGAGGTCGTCAGGTGATCGTACTCGACAATACCCAGCAACTGGTGAATCTGACTTATGATAAGTCTCGATCCTACAAGGGTAATACTCCTCGTATTTTGTCTGCTGTTGCAGACCTCTAGGTCAGAGTGGTGAATGATCACCTCTCCTAGGAGCTTTCTAATCATCTGGCGTTCGAGGAACCCTTTTCCAGTTTGGAGAATGATGCAACTTGCGTCGATCTCCATACGGTGAGTTATTCGAACGACTGGAAGCTGATGGAGTCGTACTGCTACGACTTCCTGAATGATGTTAGCGGGGAGGCTCGAGCTTCCTCATCGTGTTCCGCAGCCTTCGTGCGATCTCTTCGGCGAAGAGGTCATAGCCAGGTGCTCGGGAAAGTTCTCGAGATGGGTTCTCGAGCAGATCGTTGATATGCTAAAGTTCCTGAGCTTCTTCCGACTGGTATTGAGTGCGCCCAAGCAATTTCCTCTGGATCGCGACTCGTTTCCGTCGGATTGTGTCAGAATCATCTATACCTGATCCTTGAGCTTGTCTCAGTGAAGTGCGATGATCTCGAGAATTTCCTGCACGCTCATCAGAGTATTGACTCTGTTCATCACCGGAGGTGTCCTTGTCATTGCCACAAGCGGTCGTAGGGTGTGATCTTCGGGGAGCATCCTCAGCCCTGTCTCTAGGAGAGTTATTGCTACCTGAGGGAAGGACGAAGACCTCCTGTTGATGATTCCCACTTGCGCTAAAGGCCTTCTCACTTGAGGAGTCGTCGAATGACACCATCTAGCGACTTGGAGTAAACCCCTCCAAGAAGGGGAATTCCAGGTTATAGCCATCTCCGTCCGTAGGTGAGCCCTGCGTTGGGATGGTTGAACTCGCAGGGAGAGCGTGTTCGATCGCATCCTTGGCGGGGCTTGCCGGAGAGAGAGAACCACCAGATGCAGATAAAGATCCGGAATTATGACTTTCAAGAGTTGTCGCGCCAGGTCGGACTGTCTCAGGTGGACTTGAACATTTGAAAAGGGAACCCTCGTCATGCCCTGAGTCTGCCTTAGGATAGCCCCCATTGTGGTCGGATTGACCCTTGCCCTCTGAGGAAGCTGATTCCCCATCTGGACGTATCGTTGTGGGGGATAAAGTTCCCTCCTCAACTCCATCGGTGGTAAGGTCTCCTAGAGAAAGATCTCCGGAGACGATATCACCATCGGATGATGCATCACTCGACTCGTAGTCGAAACCGGCATCCATGTCGATATCTGCGTAATCGGCCAAGTCGAACCAGTTCTCCTCGTTCCACTCTCCTGCCATGAGAGCACGAGAATTGGAAAGACGAAAGAAAGCTGATGACTCGAAGATCCCCACGGTCGGCACCAACTGTCGGTGTTTTAGGACCGAACTTACGTAAAGATTGTTTGATTCGGGGGTTCCTCTAGGCTCAAAATCACACAGAGATGGAGACACGGGGATTTTTATACAGGTTCGGGCCTTCTCCTGGGAGAATGCTGGATTACAAGATGGAGCCAAAGACTAGAGTATTATGTTTCTAATGCTCTTCGGATCGCCCTGATTGTCCTGGTGATTTTGCCTTTTATACAGTCTTCAAGATGTACCGTTATATCTCCAGTGTAAATGCTGCCTTAACGTACCAGATTATTGAGTCGTTACTGGAAGTTATTGTGGGAGTAGTAACGTTCCCACACTGCAAGCAGTTACCACTATAATTTTGAGCACACCTCTACCAAGTACCAACCACAAAGTTCCAATTACTCTCAAATTCTTGCAAACAAGAGAGACAAATTAAGCAGCCGCCTGCGCCGGCGCACCTTACTGATCGGGTAGGCCACGGGGAAGAAGACGATGAGCAGTATCTGGACTATGGGCGCCGCCATGGCCCCCACGCTGAGCCCGTAGCGCGTGCAGATGGCTTGCGGAATGATCTGCATTAACAAAGGAACAGCACAAGCAAATCAGCTAGCTCAGGTGCTCAAGTCGGGACCAAGAAAAAGAACACCCCTTTTATCGAACCCGAATGGAGGCAAAGCGAAAGGGATCAATGGATCACCTCACCGAACGCAAGGATGAGCGTGACGGAGATGAGTATGGCGCCAAAGGACGGCACGAGCGAGTCCAGAAATATCGGCAGGGCCTGCACACAGCAGCAATCCAACAGCTCATCCACTGTGATTAGCAAGCAGGAGAAACTCTGCAACACAAGGCTTGCATACTAATTGCGACGCGTACCTCCATGGCGAGCGAGTTGCCGATGAGGAGCGTGCAGAGTAGCAGGTGCTGGTTCTTCACGACCGGCAGGATCCTGACTGCGCGCGCGGATCAACAACACAAAAGATGGACTAATTGAGCAATTACTCTGTCCACTAGCAGCTATGCTGCGAGCGAGCGAATAGGGGCAGAGAGAGGGAGACGAAGAGTGGCGTACCGGCGTTGAGCTTGTCCTGCGGGGTTCCGGCCTTGGCGAGGACCTCGAGGTCGACGAGGCTGAGCGACATGAGGCCGAGGGTGAGGCCCGACGTGAGGCCGGCGAACATGACGAGCCCCACGCACGACATGAGGTACACCCAGAACATGGTGCTGCAGCACGTCTCATGGCCCCACATCCTCTCCCCCCTCCCCCACCCGCGAATCCGCTCGGAATCAGCGGCCGCGCGCGGTGTCCTCTGGTACTATCCACCACCACCAGTAGGACTAGGAGCCCAGGAGTGTGTTTCTGTGTGCGAGACGGAGAGGTCTCGGTGTCACTCCTCGGTTGGGGACGGGGTAGTTTTTACTTTTTACTTTGGTGGGAGCGGCCGAGCCGAGCGGGGAGCGCCGTGCCGCCGCGGTGTCGTGTGTTGCCGCTGCCGCTGCCGCTTTGCGTGGATTGCTTGGCTCGGCTGCGCGCGCGCGTCCGGCTTTATGGTGGGTTGGTCACTGCGCCTTTCGGGCTTTCGGTTGCGCGCTGCGCTCGACTCGTAGTCTTCGACCACTTGTCTTCTTCCCGAGGGTTGCTGGCTTCCATTCAGGTAGCTATTGCTGAGAAATGGCCGAAAAAAGTAACGTCTTAATGTCTTATTCCACTCGCTTTCTCTCTTTCAAGCGCTACGCCCCTTTATCTTTGCGAAGGGGAAGAAAAGTTCTTTTATCAACTTTTTGCCCTCTTTGCCTTTTGAATCAAAGTAGGTTGAGAGCTTGTTGTATTAGTAGTCAGCCATTAAGATGAAGCTTCTTCTGTTATAGAGAGCTTCAAGTTTATAGTAAGAGTATGGCATTCTGGGGGGAAGGCTTTATGGGTTTGCAGTACGTTTACAACCGACTTACAAGGTCCCATATGTATTATCCTACCACCCAAAACGATACAGAGCGATCCTACGTTTGGTACTGGCGTCGATATCGGTCATGCCGGCTCGATATCATTTACCGGTCATATCGGCGGAATTGATAATACCGTCTATTAAACTCATTGAAGTATATGTTATATTTGACTCTACTATTATGTATTTGGAGTAATATTACAAGTGAAATTTATTGGGTGTACAATTAAACATATATATACTTATAAATGTCGTAGTAAAAAGACTAGACAGTGGATACATGGTACCCTACGTCTTGGGAAGGGACCGGAGGGAAAGGAGCTAAAGACCACTGGATATGGATGTGTTGCATTGTATGTATGAATGGAGGTAAATGAGAACCTCCCCCTTCTACAAGCTCTTGGGGGCTCTATTTATAGAAGGGCAGGAAGGGACATTTACCTTCTTGCCCTCATAATGTTGAGAGAGAGGGGGGGTATTTAGGTATATTTACCTAAATACGCTATACAAATTAGGTCTATACATCTATAGTAACCCCGACGGCACACCGGTATTCCTAACGACCTTAGGATGCAGGACACCCCTTAGTGCCCTGCTACGACAATAAATATGTATTATTATACCAAACTCCGGAACGGTATATCTGTATAGCCTTGTACCAGAATGTATTATTTCAAGAGCTAAACCAGTATAACCTCCATAATTATATCGGCAAGTATATAGTTACAAGCCCAATAAATCAGCACGTCCAACGTCGACTAGGCAAGGAGGGATATAGGTACCAGTTAGTTTAGTTGTGTTTCTTTTTCAAACAAACTACATTAACATCGTTACTTCGATTGAGTCGTCAAATCTAGCTAGGAGTACCGAATACTACTTTAATTATCACCAGTCCAAGTGCCCTATAAAATCAGAGCAAACGAAAAAATTTATCAGAAGAGCTTATCAAGAAAGATTTCAAAGAGTACCCAGAGAGTTTTCGAGGATCGACGTCGATGGCCGTGCGTCCATGCTCTGTATCATGTGATCATGTCCCAGATAGTTTTTGGCTTTAAGAATGGGTTTCGGACGGTGCAACCGGAGGCGACATATTCTCGAGGGTGCATGGGCATTGCGGCCGAGCATCCGGTGGTTGGTGGTGCACGAGAACGATGCATGCATGGTTGGAAGGAATATTGGCCGGTAGTCTGCTGCCCGGCGAGTGCCTAGACTAGGAAAAGACACCCTGTTTGTTCATCTCAGTCAGTGCAAAAGTGTTGATGTCATGTGATCTTTTTCTCTTTGAAGGTTATGTGACCTTTGATTTCTTGTTCAGGCAACATATGCTGTATATATATCTTTAATTTGGAGTGTAGAAAAGGACTGTCTTTTTTTTCCTTGCTTGCGTATGTGTGCAGAAGCCAGAAGGGACAAGTTTTGATGACATTGTTGCCAACAACAATGAAAAAGAAGAGTAATATGTGGCTTAAATCATGGAGCATGTCAGAATCCACCATGTCTGCATTTTGTCGCGGTGGGTGTCTGTTCAATTAGATTACGTGGAGATTATGAGTAGATAATCCTAATCTTAGTGTGCTGAATAATTGGCCGAAGTGTTTGAGACAGTTGTCAGGCTGAGAAGGCCAGACCAGTCATGGTGGCGGTTTGATCGACTAGCGCCGACGGTCTGATCGGCCTTGGAGGCACAACGGTCAGACTGGCCATAAGCGGTGGCGTGATCGGCCAGATGTTCAAAATGTGAATTTTTGAAATCGGCAAAAAATTGCGTGTGTAGGAAGGTGAGAGGATGTGTTTGCACTTGGTCTCATTGGAAATGAAGTTTTGAGCCAAAACTAGATAGAGTTTAAAAATTACAGAGATAATGCAAGTTTGGGACCTAGGAATTTTTCCCTATGTCCCAGGCGATCTGACCGGCCGCTAACTGGAGGTCAGACCGATGGGGCGGTCATACCGTCCAAAGTGTGTTCATGCGCCATGTGGCGGTGAACTTCGTGGGATTGGCCAAAGTCATGGGTTTCAGTGCACATGTGCTGCATGATGCATGCTTTGGCTAACATGTGTCAAGTTGTGAAGAACTTATGTTCAAAATCGATTTATTGGTCTATTGATGTGCAGGTGGCTTGAAGTCAACGACGAGGATAATCGAGAGTAGGCTAGGAGAGCTGAGGTCCAAAATGATCAAGGATGTCGGTGAAGTCATTAGAAGCATGGCACAAAATAGACAAGGATGATCGAGCGGAAAGTTTGGTGCAACATGTTGCATCAAGTGGCGCGGGGTCAGTGCAAGTGCCATGGTGGTTCTGGTGGGAGCTGAATGGGAGACACTTGCCGACATAAAGAGAGTTATTGATCAACTTACACGTGACGAAGCTTGGGATTGTTTCACAACGATTGGACTCGGTCTCCGAAGAATGATCAAGAAGGGGTATTTTGGTATCTTCACCAAAATACCGGGTTGGTGACCTTTGGAGAAACCGTGACGCGAGACAACACAATGAGAAATGTTTTAGGTCAAGAGAACATGAAGATCACGAAGAGACGGATTCGAGAGACCTGGTTCGTCTCCGCTTTGAGAAGCATGTGTGAGTGTAAACCCATTTGTGTGGGCTTAATATAAACCCAATAAGGTTCTCACTTGACCTAGCCTCCACTATAAAAGGAAGATGTGCGGGATTTGCACCTGTAGCCCTTCTTAGAAGAAACCCTAATTTGTGATTTGGGAAAGTGAAAATAGAGGATGCCAGGGTTTAAGAGGAATGGATTGATTGAGTGCTCAAACGTTAAGCTTTTATCCCCCATGATGGAATTTGTAAACCAACAATCTCTTAAATCAATCCAAGCAAGATTTACCTTAAGATGAGTTCTCTCTTGTTCTTACTCTCTCTTCGACGACTCTAGAATTTTGTGTGTTCCTTTGGTTTCTTTGGATCTTTTATTGTGTTCTAGCTTGCTAGGACGTATGAGAATCCATCTAAGATTATCTTGACCATCATCCATCCATAAACAAGTTTTTTTGGATCAAAGATCAAATTTCCTCGGTTCTTGTGCCTTCTTGACCTCATCGAAAAAATTCATGGAACCTTGGCTTCGATTGTCCTGATCGTCGATTGGAATATGTTCCTAGCATTCTTGATGAGTTATGGTTGAAATCTTGGGGGATTTGGATATCAAAATCAAAAGTTAGATTGATTTGAGATCGTCACAGGTTGTTGTTCTTGTAGCCGGCAGTCAGGTCGGCCACCTGATGGTCAGACTGGCCAAGCCTTGTCGGTCGTATAATGCAAGCAAGCTTCGCCTTGGGGGATTTTTGGGTTCAACTAAGACTTCTGCTGTGATTGTGTTTCTAATCTTCGTAGCTTCCATAGCTACTGAAGTGAAGAAATTGAACACTATTGAGGTCAGGTCGAAAAAGAGTAGTCCTCCTATCCCCAAACCCGGCCAAAATGCTCCGTCGCCGGTGCCGCCTCCTCTGCACCAAATCCTGTCACCGCCCGGAACCCGACCCCAAACCCCCCCAACCCGACCTACATCTTGCAGGAGGGAGACGGACGAGGAAGACGGCGGCGGAGAGGGGGTAGGGGCGGCCGAACAGCTTGGAGGAGAAAGCGGTGGGGGTGTCGGCTGGGAAGGAGTAATCAGAGACAAAGAGGATGTCATCGCCGGAGAAGATGATCTTGCCGAGGTCACCAGGAAGAAAGACGGTAGCGGGCACCATGGCCGGTGAGTGAGGAAGGGAGAAGTTGGAGGAAGAAGAAGAGGGAGGGTGGGAAAGTCGTCCATGGTGACAAATCCCAGAGACTTAAACGAATCCAAGGGCAAATGGTCAATTGCAGCGGGAGGAGTGACAAATCCGAGAGCGCTAAACTGAGAAGTGGCGTACAATCAATTTTCCCATTTGCAAGTGAGTGTGCGGAAATATGCCTCCGCATCCATGTATGTTGGCACCCCCCTGATATTATTCGACGAACTTTCGCACGCATAATTTAACTTGATCGATTCGCATCTTATCTTAGCTGTAAGCTAGTTGCTCTGCCAACTACATTTATGCCATTTCGTCATGTTCCATGTCGAATAACTTGTGATCAAGCCACCTGGGTCCTTGCTTATGCAGATCAGGCGATTTGCTGCAAGCTTCGGTCCGTGGTGGATGTCACGATATCAGAAATTCAGAACCGAGAGGTCAACATCTGCATCTGCATATCTGCAAATGTTTTCCTGCCCGTGGATGGGTGCATGATAGAACGGGCAAAGGAAAGAGACTCTCCTTTGTTTCTTTGCGCTATTCTGGATACCTAGAAATTAAAAGAAAGGAAGCGTTGAACTTTTCTGAGCATTTCTTGCTCGACTCTCTCGTCGACTATGCATACATGTAGCATGATGCTCCATTTGGACAAATTGTGGAGAATCTGAACTCCTAATCTCTCCCAACGACTGGTTACAGATGGAAAGCTCACTATCAACTCAGCAACGTCTCCTCAATAATGGACTCTCAACCTGATTTAGTATCTGTCTAGGAATACAGGTCCTTGACGAGTCTTATCTTCCAGTTAACTGTTAACATGCAACAATCCTTGCTCACCGATCTATCACATCTTGTTTCTCTGAAACAACCGAGATGGCAGCATCTGTTCTGTTTGCAACACACGTCCTCACACAACCAATGCAGCGTGCACCTCGCACAGTTCTAGGGGCAGTGCTCGGTATGCACTCGTATACCAAAAAAATACAGACAGAGTATATAAATATGATGGCCAAATTATTTGTCTCCAGGATCACTGTATAAGGCTTTAGACTTACGTGAAATGTGTACTCTTATTGAAATTTTGAAATTTTTCTAGCTCTGCCACAGCACCAACACTAGACTTGCAACCATGTTTTGCCATGGTGCGTGCTCTAACCGGCCGAGCTATCATACATCCCAAAGTAGAGTTTCAGAGGGAGGAAGCGTCGGCGGCGGGAGCCCATAGCAGTCTGTTCGGCCTATAACGCTCAAAGGCCGAAAGAAGAATGGGCCGAAGCGGTGAAACGTTCCTCTCCTGGCTTCTTGCTGCCACCACCCACCAGTCGGAAAAGAGGAGCAAAGGACGTGGCCGGAGTCGGTGACGGCACGGAGATTTCGGCGAAAACCGAACAAAAAGAAGAAGAGGAAGAAGAAGAAGAAGAAGAAGGAAGCATCGGCGGTGGCGTCGCGGCGATGGGGAGCCCCCTGGGTGACTGGCCGTCCTACAACCCGCACAACTTCAGCCAGCTCGTCCCGGCCGACCCCTCCGCCCAGCCCTCGGTCGGTCAGCCCCCTCCCCTCTTCGAGATCTCTTTGCTATTGCGCTGTCCTGCATGTTATCATACTTCTTGCTGAGCCTATGTATGCTTGTACTTGGTAGCACAAGTTTTATCATCCTTGCCCTGTCGCCTCTCTGGCTTGTTTGTGCCCAACAAGAAGAGGTTTCGTGTCTGCTGCCTGAGGCAGGAAGCAGTAGTCAGTCGTATTGTGCGTCTTTGCTGAAATTCTAGTGTAGATGGCTGAAGAAAGAGGGTGTAGTTGTTTTTTTGAGTCCAACTGCCAACGGATTGGATCATTTTGAGAGGGCTTTGTGCACAATGACTAAACATTCAGAATTTGGTTCCTCTCTTGGCTAGCACCTTCAGGATTCAGTTGGTGTGGTGCTAAACTGCTAATGGGCTTATGGTAGTTGTTCTTTTTGTGTTTCTGGTCGGAATGTCACGCCAGCCACTTATAGTGCAAAGCATATATATTCAGCTGATGTGGTGCTGTTGCTAATGATATTAGTTATTTTTGTGTTTCTCATCAGAACATCGTGCTAGCAACTTATACTGTGATACATATATTCAGTTGAGGTGGCGCTAATGCTACTTTTGTGTGTGCCTCTTGTCAGAATGTCACACCAGCCACGTACATTGCGACGCATAGGACAGATCCACCTCCCAATCAAGGTAACTCCTGCTCATGTTTCTTGAGCCAATGTTGCTATGCTGCTTTCCCTTCTGCAAATGTAGTCTATTTGATTTCCTCATTATGCATCTGTGTTTAATTGAATGCAACTGCTCACTTGCATTACTTTAAAAATCTTTGTACAATGGTATTCTACAAGGCAAAATAGGTCTCCTGAACTGTTTGGTCTGAGCTAAAAGTTATATATGTGGATGACTCTTTCCTTTCAGGAGGGGTGCGAGTTTAACCATAAGAGTTTGTTCTTTATTTTCAATAATGCAACCTCTGCAGTTCTTTTTTTTATGTAAACAGTAGGAAAGTATCCTACTGTGTGTGTGTGTGTATAATAAAAGGTTACAGCGAGATATTTACAATAAGAAACCCCAAATTTTAACTTAAGCTATTGTACCAATCACTAATGTGAGGTTTATATTTTGCCTTTGCCCTATGGATAACCATGGCAAATTCTCGAATAAAAGTGTTACGCCATTCTGCAGTTCTACTTTCATAAAGTAGACCCTCTACCCAACGGCCAACGCCACAGAATAAGGTGTTGGGTCCCCATATGTCAGAGGATGATGATACCAAGATGTCAGAGGATGAGCGCTGGGAGTGGAGACGGATGGGGAGAATCAACTCCGGGGGATGAGGATTGCGTCGGGACGTCGTGGCGGCGGTGCGGATGAACAGTGCGCGCGATGAACAGTAGCACAGGCATGGTTTTGGCGCAAGGGAGATTGGGGAATAACCCAATCCTTTTCTGATTTTCTATTAACCTCTTATCTCCTATATATAGGGGTACAATCTGATTACAAATAGGACTCTTATCCTTTCTTAACTAGGACTCTTTCCTAAAGGATATCTTTCCTAATTTAAAGGGATACAAACTGACTTGGAAAGTATTATCTTTCCTAATGCAATAATGACTGACTTGGAAGGTATTATCCTTCTTAATGCAAACTTCCCTAATGAGACTTTCCTATAGTAAACTTGCATAATTGCAACTTCCTAATTTGAGGATTCCTAAACTGCCGCACATGACATCTCTCCCTCCGTTGACAAACAGCTCGTCCTCGAGCTGAAAAGAGGGATAAGACGCCCGAAATACGATAACATCTTCCCATGACGTATCAGCAATGTGAAGTCCTTCCCATTGAACCAGAATTTGCTGCTTATCTCGAGACAGGCGGCCACGGATCACTGTGGCCGGCATGGGAATAACTTGGCCATGAAGGAGGGGAGGCAATGGCGGTGGATCTTGAGGAGGGAGGCCGTCATACTTCTTCAAGAGATTCACGTGAAAAACATCTTGTAAACGTGCCGAGTTGGGCAAGTCCAAGCGGTACGCGACCTCATTAATCATGGAGATGACACGATAGGGCCAAGAGCCGTCCTTCTTCTTGACCAAAAGCACAGGCGCGGGAAAGGCAGAGCTGTTGTGCCGAATAATGTCCTGTGCCAACAGGGCAGTGCATTGACACTCCAGCTTATCCTTTTGTAGTGGGTATCTATAGGGCCGAACCACCACCATGCTGGTGCTCGACATGAGGTGGATGCGGTGGTCGTGATCATGTAGCGATGGGAGCCCACGTGGGTCGTCGAAGACCGGCGAAAATTCCGCGGGGAGCTCCTCCATGAGCTCCCCTGCGGCTGCTGCCACGTGAAGGTGTGGCGTTGGTTGGGCCGGTGCGACATCCGAGCCTCGCTGGCGGTCTTGCCGATCGGCAAAGAACTCCCTGGCCCTTGTCCATGCGGCGGTTTCTCCATCTTTGTCGCCCTCCTCACTGGCGGGGTGTCCCTCCATGCGCGCCAAGGATACTTCATTACGTGCTAGGATACTCGCAAGAGTTTTTGCCGTATCCTTGGCGAACTGGCGCATAAACTGTTGGAATTCCTCGTCACCACCGTTGCTCGACATGGTGGAAGGAGCAACGGTTGGCTCTGATACCAAGATGTCAGAGGATGAGTGCTGGGAGCGGAGACGGACGGGGAGAATCAACTCCGGGGGATGAGGATTGCGTCGGGACGTCGTGGCGGCGGTTGGATAAACAGTGCGCGTGATGAACAGTAGCACGGGCAGGGTTTTGGCGCAAGGGAGATTGGGAAATAACCCAATCCTTTTCTGATTTTTCTATTAACCTCTTATCTCCTATATATAGGAGTACAATCTGATTACAAATAGGACTCTTATCCTTTCTTAACTAGGACTCTTTCCTAAAGGATATCTTTCCTAATTTAAAGGGATACAAACTGACTTGGAAAGTATTATCTTTCCTAATGCAATAATGACTGACTTGGAAGGTATTATCCTTCCTAATGCAAACTTCCCTAATGAGATTTTCCTATAGTAAACTTGCATAATTGCAACTTCCTAATTTGAGGATTCCTAAACTGCCGCACATGACACCATAGCCATAGGTAGTGGCGTGGTGCCACTGTTTAGACCATTGGATCCACGAAACCTGCCACGGAGGATGGCCACATCAAAAAGGGCCACGTGTAGCAGGCGAATTGGTTCCGCTAAACCAAGTGCCACAGGATTTGGCAGGATGTTCCTAAACTTGGCAATTTGTAGATGTTGATTTGGCAATGGTGTTTTCGTCGCCGTGGGATCTGTGCAGGGGATAGCGTGGTCCCTCATGTCCAAAGGTGATATTTGTACAAGTGTTATAAATTCCTAGCCATTACCATGTCATATTAACTCCCATATATTGTATCCAAGGTACAGTTTTGTTCTGCATGTCCGACACAGATGGTGACAACGTGACATTGCCCATAGTGACTGGACACCTTGTCCTACACTAATGGAGGCCTCGCCACCTTCACCTGAACCCCTGGTCCGTAAAATTCCTGGTTGCTGCTGGTAACTACCAGCTAATATCTATGGATGATTATTCAGCTATACCTGTCTTAGCCGTGTAGACACTAAACTACTTGCCTCGCTGACCTATTTACTAGTTGCATTTGGTAGCAACAGCAGCTGTGACTATAGGTTCAATGTATTTCATTTAATCCACTTTTTCATCCAAATGTCCGGATATCGCCCCTTTTCCAATGTTAAAGCTTTACCTTTCAAAAGACTCAATTTGAGAACATTCTCTCTCTCTGTTCCATTTGAGAAATTTCCAGATTACTAAGGTATGCTTCCTAATTTACTGAATGCATCGGCTAACAGCACCTTAGTAGGATTCCATATATATATATATATATATATATATATATATATATATATATATATTCATTTATGTTGCCTTTTCAAATCACTACATACTAATCATCCAGCTCAAACACTGTAGTTCAAAAGTGTTGAGATTGACGTTGTTGTTGATCATCACTGTTGATAATTGAACTTCCTGGGCAAACACTTAGTGCTTGTGACAGGCAAAAATGTCTCCAGGACAACCCTTTACTGTGCGAGAGAGATGTCCTCTGGGTGATAGATTCATGTACAGATGCTATTGGAGTGTTGGAGATGTCTTCACAGTCGATCCTTTTCCCGTTTCCTTGACAACCTCAGGGGTTTGGTATGTAGCTCACATATATTATGCCAATATTGCTCGGCCTTTTGTACTTTCATCATGTAGGTCTTCAGGGCCTTTGCACTGATATATAGTCTTAGGCTCCAAGTGAATTTTCTCTTGGAGCATGAGGAAGAGGGAAAAAAGTTGAGTTAATAAGCACCTCAAGGGCCAGGACATAGCAAGGATGTTGGCGTTCAAAATTGAACTGAAAAGGCCAGTTAAACACAATCATTATACCTTCAAGTAGAGCCGTCAAGTTTTTCTGAGGAACCCTTCAAGTTGAACCATTGGAGCCTTCCTGTTGAGAATGCCATGGACACAGGGTGATTAGTTGCCCGATGATGAATCGACAGCATTGATTGGGTTTTCAGCTCAAAGACTTTTTAAATCTTGCCCATTGCATTAACTTCCGTAACTTGTTATGGCCTGTTGGCCGGGGTCTTTTCTCAGGGCCTAATCATTTATCAGGCCAGGCCAAACCACCAAAAATCCTGGTTGCTGTCAGGCCTGTTGGCCCAGCCATGTCTTCTGCAGGTAGTCGGTGAAAATATGATTGTGTGCTGCTTTCTGATTCTACAAAATAGGTAATTTCTATGAAGCAAACTAGGCTATTTTGAAGGAGCAAAAGAAACCGGCCAACAAAGCATGAAAGCACTCTGTCATATGAGGCGCCTTTTTCTGGTGCCACTAACATTATTTTGGAGAAGTTATTTGTTAACAATTTAGGAATACTCTAGAACTAAAATAATTTGAATGGATACTTAACCCTGAACTATAGTCCGGACTTCTGGCACAAACTTTGGGTGGTTAAAATTGGATTTTCTATGTTGGCATTGTACTTTGCCGGTGTGTTTCTGGCATGGAGCTGTTTCCTTAGTTGCCAGTTTCTATCGATATCAATGTTTTCTCTGTCTATTTCCTCATGAAATTCTTGTGTGACAAACTTTGCTTCTGGCAGATACATTGACTAAACAAATTGTTATTGAAACTAACTGCTAGTTGTTTTTTTGCATATCTTATTAGATGCATTAGATATATCCATAGTAGATCAGGCTCAATAACTGCCCCTGTTTTCCCCTTTTAATTAATTTTAATTTATTTGGGCACTCATCCGCTCCCACTAAAATTGACCCAAATCTTCCAAGTCTTTTTTATTCTGTATGGAAGTCACCTTTGTGCTATTTTGACTATTTACTGACAGTACGTGCCCTGGAATTGCAGTGATAACAACTGACTCTAGGAACATCCTGTTGAGGCATTTTTATCAAAAATCCGAGGAGAAGGTAAGCTACTACGAGTCTACGACTTTGATCAAGAATAGATAAATTACTATAGAGTAATCTTTTCTTAACATTATATCTTCATCGGTAGTTGAGGCCAAAGAGAGCCGCACCGGACAATCTTACCCTGCAGAACAATTGCAAACAGCCAAGGGGCCCTGTTGCCGATGGTGGAAGCCAGTCAAGTAGTAGAAGCTAAATCACCGCCAGTGTTCTCCTCTCCTGCATCTCTTACGGTCGTTGCGGCTGCTGCTGATGCATGTCATGCTACCTGTGTGGCTGTGTGCTTGTTCAAGCATGCGAAGCCCTCTCATTTCTCATGTATTATCAAAAGAGCTTGGATGCATGTACATACCCTTCAGCGAGCCCCTCAGTGCGGTACCTTTCACATGGCACTACTGCAGTCTCTTCTGAATATAATGTGCCCACACTAGCCAACTTGTGCTTTTGATTGAAACAAAACCATGGCTCCATAATTGCGTTGCTTCAGCTTTTCGAAGGCTGACAGTGATCACTGCCTCTATAATCTATATCTCTTATTCGCGGATTATATTACACATCAATCATGGATGGCCACGCGCGTCGCCTTCCGTTTCCTTTTGATACGGCCTGACTGGTAAACTAGTAGACACGGGAACGTCGGCCGGATCTTTGAACGACGTCGTTGTCCCGTTAGACGACCGAATTCCACCGGAAGGAACGCTTTGTTTTTCTGATTGATGAGCCCGGCCGGCCGGCGTGTCTTGTTGTGCGGCATGCCGCCGTGCCGCGGGAGCGAGTCGCTGTCTGGGCAGCGGAGCGTGCACGGCGTCTGCTCTCCAGCTAAGAAGCCGCGCCTGCGCGTGAAGGAATTCGTTCGTCGCCGGACGTGCCCGAAATCCAAAGGAGCTCTTGGTTCATTCGCGACGCGAGTGCGCACTGGCGTTGCCTGCCAAATGCTGGCCCAGAGACGCCGAGATCTCCTAACCGCCTGGTCAACAAATCGACGCTCTAGGCTGATCTACTTACTGCACGACAACGTGAGATTGACTGCAGCGAATGGAAGATGTCAGCTGTTGATTTCTGATCTTGTGACACGGAGCAAAGGCACGGCGATGTGACGTGTAGCGCTGCGCCTTGCGTTAGTAGAGGCAGGCAGGGGAGGCTGAACCGAACCGAATCCCGGGCGATGGGCAGTGCAGACTGGCATGAGTAGAAGAATCTATCCGCGAACTGAACACAAATTAAGGCTGGACCAGGCGAGACCACCCACGGACTGGCCGTCACCCTTACCTTCTCTAGTCAGGTTCCATGTGGCGCTGCCGCCGTCGGTGGACGTAGGCTCGTGTACTATCGTGTCGTGTCTCTATGCTTCATAATTTGTAGTAGTAGCTCACAACGGTAGTGGCAGCCACGTAGGCATAGCTGATTAGCTGCAGTTTCAGAGACGTCGTTTCTTAATAAGCATTCTCAAGATAGGTGGTTTTTTAATCTCTCAATTAAGGGCATCTCCAATAGTTAGAGACAATCTTGTCTCTAGCATATACTACATCATCTTTAGAGACAATATCTCCAATAGATAGTATCTAGCACACTCTCCAACATTTATATTTTATAATTTTTCTTTAAAACGGGCCTACATGTCAACTAAAGTAGATTAATGTATCATGTCTTATTTCGCGTGCACGACCGTTTCTTCAGGAAGAGACGGTGAGACGACCTGTGCTCTTTCTCCTCCCCCCTCTGCTCCACGTAGGATTTTATTGACGTAGCATAACTAAGAGACGACAATAAATACACTATTGGAGATACCCTAAAAAGTGAAAAAAGCGACCAACGCGTCAGAAATTCACGCAGTCTTGTCCAGCGTGAATTATTTGAGGCAACCGTGCGAATTCACTGGGGCCAGTCGAGCGATTCCTTAGCCTATTTGCTATGTTTTGCCCTCTTGGTTTTTCTGTTCTCGATCCAGTCATCCTCCAGGCCGTTTTTTTGGACACTTCCATAGTTCCACCTCTCTCCCCCTTCAATGTCGTAACTATTCCATCTTTTTTTAATGGAAGAAACTGTCTGGGAACGCTTCTGAATCACAGCAACTCCAAGCTAGCCGTTGAAAAACGAAAGGGACTTCTCTCCTACCAATTTATAGTAGCTAATCAATGGACAAGGTCAAACCGATTTACGCCAGTTTATAGCGTGACATGTTACTTCACAAGTCGTTGCATACAAGGAAAATGTGCTGTAGCTGATCGGTCACATGACCGTAGGATCATTACCTGCTAATTAATCAGTTCTCTGCCAGTGATCAGGTTTAATATTCACAAGATCCAGAGCTGGTAAGCTGTAAAAGAACTACTCAGTGTCGACAAGTCTCGGCAACTGGACGAAGTAAATATGAGTAAGGTCGATCAAGACAAGGCGAAGCGACAAGAACTGACACAAATGCTGTGCAGCTGATCACCAGATGCGGTATAGTGGACAAAAGCATTTGCCAGCGCAATATAGTATGCTCCTCTACTTGTATTGGTCACGTAAAAATGATAGTATTATATTAGTCATGAAAAATATTTTTATGATATAATAATTTTATAATATTTTATGAACATATTCATATAAAAAGTAATAGTCAGCATGTTAGAAACTGTATCAATATCCAAAACATCGAATATTCTTGAAGGGAGTACATTCCAAGCACTGCAGCCAACTAATGGTGATCATAAACAAAGGCTTAGATGCGGGGTGAAAGAGTGATGCAGTGGCATGTGACCTCATGTGCAGGCAGCAAACAGTAGTAAGCTACAAGAAGAACTTCTGCATTTCAGTTCTTCCAGTGAAGTAAAGAGCAAACAGTAGTAAGCTACAAGAACTTCTGTATCAGTTCTTCCAGTGAAGTAAAGGAGGGATCCGGAATACTGCAGAGTACCAGCGCATAAACAGTAATTTCAGTTGTGTGAACTGTGATTTACAGTAACCCTGTAGCATTTCCGTCTAACAGCCTAGGAGCCTTAATGCAGACAACACGATACTAGTTGCAATGACAGAGGATCCTGACAGAGGAGGCAGGAATCAGGAATGGACTACGTACACCAGGATGCAGTAGAGTGGACAAAACAAAACCGTACTTGCATAGTTGCATTAGGTGGAATCCCATTAAAATGCTAACTATTAGCTGGGGGCATGTTAGTCAGAACACCACCCTACACTTGTGTTTGTGTAGTTAAGTATCAAGTGTCATAGAATGATGCTCGCATATATAATACAATAAAAGAGCAAGGAGAGTTGGTTATGAGATCCAATGAGGGGAAAAAGAATGTAATGACAGCACGGTTAATATCGGCAATTTCTAACGGCAATCCATAAAAACTCATATTCCGGTCTAGTATCGCGTTGTTCATCGGCTATACTGTTGGTTCTCGCGCTTGCTGAAGCTCCCATCCTCCTTTGAGCTGTATCTGTCTGATGTCTGAGGATGTACATCCCTTCCGGCCTTCTTATCCTGTATGTATCATTGCAATTGACAATGTGATTACTAGTGTTAAGTGAATGGAAGACAGCAAAATGGCCGTGAGTAGGACATACATCCCGGAATAGTAGGTCATCCATTTCGAGCATGTGAATTACATGCCCCATTTTAGGTCTCTTATGGCCATCAGGATCGACACAGCGAAGGGCGACCAGAAGCGCCCGCTTCAGTGCTTTGGGGGAAGGCTTCTCAGCCAGCTTGGGATCCACTACCTGTTCTGCTTTCCTCTCGGCAACCATGGTCTTAAGCCATTCAACCAAGTTCACCTGAAAAAAAAATGCATTGCCATAGAATAATTTAGCTTCACCAGACCTCCACAGTTCTGAAAAGGAAATTATTAAAAAAAAATGGCAAAAAAAATCCTTACCTCTCCAAGTGCCCTAGTGTAATCTACAGGAGATCTACCAGTTATAATCTCCATTATAAGTACACCAAAGCTATAAACATCGCTCCTCTCGTTTAGCATTCCGGTGCTGGCGTATTCAGGTGCCACATAGCTGCAACATAACCAATGGTTCAGTCATGCCAAGATCTAACTTCATGTACAATAGATTGTACGGTAGTACTGTTAACACTAACCCGAAGGTTCCCATAACACGGGTAGTAACATAGCTTCTCTCTGAGCACAATAGCTTTGCAAGCCCAAAATCTGATACTTTAGCATGCCATTGCTGGTCAAGAAGAATATTGCTAGATTTGATGTCACGGTGGACAACCTTCGGTTCCAGCCCCTCATGAAGATAGGCCAGCCTGGGCAAGCAGAAGTTGGATGTCAGCATTCAGATATTTCACTATCATATCCATCTTTTAAAATAACTGTTTGAGGTTGTTAAAGCAAACCACTGCCAATATTGCTTCCAGGCAAAGAATATAATAGCTAGAATGCTTGCTTAATGCACATGATGCTTGAGTTTAGATTTTGACTGATAAACAGGATCGCAATGTTCTGGTCTAAAAACATACGCAAGGTAAGTATTTACAAACAGTATCTTACATTGCTAGAGAGCGAATCAGAACAATCTCAAACCAGGTGCTTTGATTAAAATAAAGCAAGTTGACAACAGGAAAGCAAAGAAAAGGAAGCATGCAAGATAAGCACATGCAATGCCCGAGAAATTCCACACCATTTTTTGTCCTATTTAAATTGATGGGAAATTCGAATTATTTTCAGAAGCAGATTCAAATGATGCCCCATGATGTACATAATGAAAAAACCAACTTTTTTTACATACCTCCTAAACATAGGTTACAATCAGCTGTCTCTTTCACTTAGAAGGGAATATGTGCATGCTAAGGAATAGGGCCTAACAAACTTGTGAGTGAAGCACCTGAATTCCTTTGACAGCCAATCTCAACAGAATTAGGCTTCATTATCCTAACCAAAACGCATGTCTCATAAAACAAAACAGACCTAACCATGCCAGCTAGCGCCTATGTCTTCTAAAATTTGAATGGTTATGACCTATATTTGCTCACGATCTTCTTAATTCCAGTCACACAGTAACCAGTGCATAGTTGATGCTAAACAATTAACTCATGATCAAAATTATGGTCCAAGAAATCGCACTACGCAAACCACTCAGAATGTAACAGTGAAGAAGCATTACCCTTTAGCAGTTCCAAGAATTATGTTCATCCTGATATCCCAGGTTAGTGGGCTCACTTCCCCAACATCACCATGAAGCCACTGATCAAGATTACCGTTGTCTACATAGTCATACACAAGCATCCTGGTCCAACCATTAATTAGAAACAAACTTGAGAAGAGAACCTGGGAAAGTAATGAACCAACTGATGAAGAGATTGTACTGTACCTATAAGCACCCTCTACGCAGTAACCGAGCAACCTAACGAGATTCTTGTGCCGAACACGACCGATCGCTTCGACCTCCACCTTGAACTCCTTCTCAGCCTGGCCCCTGGTAAAGCAGGAGAAAAAAAGAGAGATTTTTATCAGAAAGCAGAATAAAACGGGATGAGAAATGAGGCAGAGCAATCCAGTCCTAGAAAGATGTGCATGATTTAAATTGCGTCGCAGAAGTCGAGAAGAATCGAATGGAGGTGGGCGCACAGAGAGAGAGTAAATGATTACAGCAATTTGAAACTTCTTGAGCCCCACAAACCAACCATTCATCAGCAAAGCACTGATTCATGAATAAACTGAAACAAATTGCACCTCTAAAGCCCAAAATCTGAACAAAAAACACGGTCAAGGAAGAATCATTTTTCAATTGGAAATCCACAATCGAAGTCAGTTCATTCCCTCATCCAACAAGCATGCGCAATTTTTACTCACTAGACCTTATCGTGCACTTCCATCCCATCCAACCATGCATTTCAGTTAGAGAAGAAGAAAAAGTTTTTTTTTTTCAAAATCCAATCAAGCATCAGGAGAAACCAAATCACATAAACTCGAACCCATCATAAATTTCGAATAGAAGAACGAAAAAATGCATCTTTTCCCACTTTAAATCCAATTGAGAGCTTTCCTAACCTCAACCACTCGCTTAAGGGGAAAATCGACATTACAAGAATGAAAAGGTTGGACATTTCCTAGACAATTCTTCAAATCGAACAGCTCAAAGGAGAAAAAAAAGGAAGGAACTTTCCACAAATGGAGACACAAGATTACCTATTATTGAGCAGGTTCTTCACGGCAATCATGGTGGAATCCTGCAACGTGCCCCTGTAAACAATTCCGTAGCCGCCCTCCCCGATCACATTCTCCTCGGCGAGCCCGTCCGTGGCCTCCTCGAGCTCCCGGAGCGTGAACCAGTGGCCCCACCCGAGATGCGACACTTCCGGCCCCGCCCCGGCGCTCCCGGTGCTCCTCGGCGTGGCCCCGTCCCGCTCGCTCCCGCCGCTCGTCGTGGCCGACATGCCGCTGGCCGCCGTCGAACGCGTGGATCCCGCCGCTACCACAGGCTGATGTGCCCTCTGCTGCTGTGGCAGCGGCGGCTCTGCTTTGGCCAGCTGCACCGCGGGTTGTGCTGCCGGAGGCGGCGCCATCTGCTGCTGCTGCTGCTGCTGCTGTTGCTGGCGGACGATCTCTTGGATGTCCTTGGGCGGCGTGGGCCGCTGCAGGTGCTGCTTGAGAAGCTTGCCCTCGGCGGGGTAGAGGTTGGCCGCGAGGTCGTCGCGCCGGCGGCGACGGCGGGAGAGGCAGAGGAAGAGGAGGACGAGCACGAGCACGATGGAAGCGCCGACGGCGATGCCAATGAGCACCCAGAGGCGGAGCCCGAACACCGCCGTGCGCTGCGACAGCCACGCGTTGAGGTACCCCGCGCTCCACACCGACGGCGGCGCGCCCTGCTGGTGCCGCAACGAGCGCTGCTGCCGCGGCGGCGCCTCGGCCAGCAGCCTCCTCTGTGCCGCCATCGCCACGGAAGCTGATGAAAACGAGCTCTTTCTTTCTTTCGCTTTGGATTCTTTGGCCGCTTACATATGCCTGCGACTTCAAGTCTCGAAGAGACCGATGAGAGAGGTGGAGACGGGGGAGCGTTTTGGGGAGGTTTTGATGGGCGCCGCTAGTGTTTTTGTAGGATGTGGGCTTAGTGTTGTTACTGGTTAGCTTGGGTTGCTTTAGTGGGATTCTTCTGTATGACAGGTGGGTCCGGCTGTCATGTGGGCCCAATGACCGTGAGATGAGAGGGAGTGGGGACGAGGTAATCGGATATGTGTGTGCGCCACTGAAATTTATTTAATCTTTTCAAAAGAATATGTGAAAGCTCTCCTTCCATTTGATGGATTTACTAGTTCATATGGTTCAACTTTTGTTAGGTAGCTCTCCTACAATACTTTTGTAACATTTTTGTAGTTTCCAAAGTCCTTTCGATCTATGAAAAATAGAGAGTGTGTTTGATAGTGGTTTGATGCTCAAAATTAATCCGTTAACATTGTATCATTTTTTTTACAATACCCTTCAAAACTCGACATGACTCTTTTTAGTCAGCCATTAAATTCGTCGGTATAACTACTATAATAAAACCATGATTTATTATCCCAGTTGTCTGCTTCCGTGTGAAGTAGAGGCTAAAGATATAATGTATATCTCCTTAATCAAATATGGCAATGATCCCGAGTCTTGAACTAGAAATAAACTCTCCACATTAGATTGCGGTATTTCCGCAAACAATTTAAAGAAGCAACTCTGAAATATCTCAAAATGATTAAGCATGTACAGGAACAATCATGCGTAAGAAGATAATTTCGCCCAGCCTAATGGTTCTTCTTCTCCGTGTACTAGTCTAGGACCACCGCTTCTTTTCTGGCGTTGCTTAGCATGCTGGGTCCCTTGTGATCTGGATTTTGGGGAGGGGTTAGGTGACGTGTGCTTCCAAGATTTGCACGGGTTGTCTGATAGCTCCATGACAGCTCGGCGGCACGGCGACCGCCCGGCCGGGGGTGAAGTGACCGCGTACGCCGAGCAGCCAAGCGTCCGCTTTCATGAGTTTTTGTTATCAAAATAGTATTATTTTGTGTACAAAATAATAAATCTATCCCCTCGTACATCAAAAAAAAAAAAAAGCACCACGAAGCCATATGGACACAACACATAACCTTGTCCATGCACTTAGAGTCCGGATTCCCCTCGTCCGCGCCCCTAGGGCCAGATTTCCCTTGTCTGTGCCCACGGGGCCAGTCTTTCCCACCTTCGTGCCCCCATGGCCCAGTCTTTCCCCTTTCTCCGTGCCTCTATGGTCCGATCTTTCCCTCTTTTTTTTTTACCTCACACTTGGAATTGGGCAAACACATCAGAATACCCATGAATCAAGTGATCAGATCAAACAAAAGAAAAAAAATACTAGATATTAAAAGTAGTACGACTAGTACTACTCGGAGCACAAAGAAAAATAGCATTGGTACCCGAAGTCGATCGAGATGTAGAGAAATTTGTACTCCGACTTCATGACAATATTTCGATACGGTTTTTATCTTCTTTACGGATGTAACAAAAGAAGAAGTAAATATTATCACATATACCAAAAACTTCATTCCATGAAATTTTTTCAAGTGGTCGCCCTCCTGGCCTATCTCAGCTGAATCTCATACTTCCTCTTCAAGCTATCGATCACCCGGATGTCGTGCATACGAGCTTTCTGCATCTTTTGGTCCATATACCTCTATATGTTCTCGGACCACTGCTTCTCTTCTTCCAACTGTCGTCTCGCTGCAGTGGCTCTATTGACGAAGTAACCAACCATGTGAGTCCAGGTCTCCTCGACGATCGCGGTGATAGGAAGGCACCGCACACCTTTCAGCACACTGTTGTACACCTCGAACATGTTGGTTGTCATAATGTCGCACCTCGCGTCGTCGGTGTCATACAGTGGGACCATTTCTCCAACCCAGGAGCATGGAGATTAATCCACTAGGCGAAACTTATGGGGCTCCTGGATTCTCCACTTACGGTCTGCTATCCCTCATGTGCCTCCAAAGGGGACTCCCTTATATGCCTCGTAGTCTGATGTACGAGGTCTCTCCAGATGCACAACGTCTTGAACATTTTCATGAGTTTCCGACTGTGGAACCACGTGAAAAAGTCCGATGCAAGATGCCTCATGCACCACCGGGTTTACACGTCGCTCCATTGGTATGGGGGTTCCATTGCGTTCTTCATGGTATTTAGAGCGGACAACAACCCAGCATTGCAGTTTGTGATAAGGCATATGTTGGACCGGTCTCCCTCAACCACATGCTCGATATTTGCTAGGAAATATAACCAACTGGATGTGTTCTCATTCTCTACGATGACAAAAGCAACCGGAAGAAGCTGGTCATTCGCGTCGGTCACCACCGCGGTGAGAATGGTACCCTTGTACCTCCCGGTGAGGAAAGTTCCATACATCGTGAGCACCGAACAACAGAACTTGAAGCCCTCTATGGCTTGAAAGAAAGCCCAAAACACACGGTGCAATATGAAGCAGTTAGAGCCTCCATCAAAATCTTCTCTTTCCATCTTGTTTATGTACGTGTCGGGGTTTGCTTCGGCAATCTAGTGAAGCATCCTTGGCATAAAGTTGTACGCCTCCTCGTATGTCTCGTACATGGCCTCGATAACCTTCTGCTTCGCTCGTCAGACCTTGCTATAGCTGACTGGATAACCAACCAGATTGGTGACTTCTGACAATAGCATCTTAGGGGAGACGAACACGTCCTCCGCAACTAAGTGGCTGATGAGGCTTGTAACATATGCGTTAGTCGCATTCTGATGCTACCGCAGCGGCTCACTTAGCTCGCAAGTATGATCGATCACCGCCTTGACTACGAAGACCGAGCCAAAAAACTTCACCATGTGAGTGCTGACCTTGCTAGGTCAACCTTCCAATAGACACTTTACTGTGTAATATCTTAAGTTGGACCGGTGCACCTGGTATACACGGCTGCTGGACAAGGCGTACCATGTTATAGCTTACTGCGCGGCCACCTTGTTAGCGAAGTTCTGCCCAACTAACAGAGTGTTAGCATCAAACCCCCAAAGGGACCTTTCTTCTCGTGGCAGTATGAGCGACCGCACTGCGATATCATGAAGTCTGGATGCCACATAAGGCACCTTCGATAACACAATTCCGCATATGGGACCACCACCCTAGGGTGTGTCCCTCTCGTTGCCATCTGAGCTTGGGTCAGGGACCTCGTCGGACTCCAACCCGACCGACTGGTCTGGTAGAAACTCGTGGCAGTCAATGCGGGTCGACAGCCATTATTCTGCCTTCTCATTTTGCACAAAATTATGCGCAAGTCTTCTCTCGTATTCTTCCTCCAAAACCTCACATTCCGTGCTAACAGCACCTTCTGTGCTACCGTCTCCACACATCGCTTGTGGCTGCCTGCTTCTTGAGGCGCCGGCATCATCAAGGTTTGCTGGCGCCCTGTGCACGAAATTCACGTACATCACCGGCTTCCCGTATATCGCCGTCTCGGGTTGGGAAGCAATATGCATGTACTGATCCCATGCAACGCTGCCATTCACCTTAAGTAGCTCTCATACGCCCTGCCCTCTTCTATTAGTGCATGTGACCACCTCGATGACAAGCATCTTCGTTATTGCATCCGCGTCGAACTCCCTCTAGATGCAGCTCCTAAGCTCATGAATATTCATCGCATCGAGCCCCTCCACCCCGACCAGCTTGTACTATCATCTCGACATATCCAACCCATTGGGTTTGCCCCGTACAAGACTGTCGCTATAAAACTCTAACAAGTCTTGCATATTCGACATTACCTAATGCCACAACAACCGAATTTACTGTACACATTATAACAAAACAAGTCGCACTACGTAGTCTGCATTTCGCAACACGACCAAACCAAAATTAATTAATTACAACTAATTAATTAATAGTATGTAATAAAGCCAGATTAATTAGAATTATTTCATTACCATAATTTAATTAGCTATGTTTTAATTACGTCTAACTAACGCATTTACTAATTAATTATGGTTAAATTAATAGTATGTAATAAAGCCGATTAATTATAATTATTTCATTACGGTAATTTAATTAGCTATGTTTTAATTACGGCTAACTAACGACGACTAATTAATTACGGTTAATTAATTAACCGTAATTACGTTTAATTAATTAGGCTAAATAAATTGTGAGTAATTACAAACATCTAATTAATTGCCAAAGCACATAATTAGTAGTAGTTACTTAGTAATTAATTACGACTAATTAATTATAGTTTATTAATTACAACTATTTTAATTAAGACAACTAACTGCGACTTCTTAATTAAGCCTAATTAATTATGACTAAATGATTAATATTACATAATGCACCTAATTAGTTACTTCTAATTAATTACGGTTAGAAATTTATGAAAAATAAATTGCGATTAATTTATTACGATCAATTAACTACCATTACATAATTAGGATCGATTTGTTAGTAGTATTTAATTAACCCCGATTAATTAGGACTCACTAATTACGGTTGTTTAATTACGCCTATTTTAGTTAATACTAACTAATAACGACTTTCTAATTAAGTCAAACAATTAATTAATACTATTTAATGAAGCATAATTAAATATGACTATTTTAGTTGTGAATTTTAATTATGACTAACAAACTGCGAGTAATTAATTATGACTAACTAACTGCGAGTTAAAATTTACGACTTCATTAAATACAACTAACTAATTTGCAAAGTAAAATACGACTAATTAATTACAACTATTTCAATTATGACTAAATATGTACGACTAACTAACTATGACCAATTAGTTACGACTAAATACTTTAACACTAGCTACACAGTTCAAAAAATAGTGCATATGAGAGAAATTACCTCCTCTAAAATATCTTCAATTGATGTCAAACTAACTCTACTAAAACGACCGCTAAACACGTCTCTAAACACCCTCAAATTGCAACAAAATCGGAGCTAATTTCGGCCGATCGCGCAGCCTCTCTCTCGCTCGATCCTCTTTCTCTACGCAGAGTAGAATGGTTCTAGTGTGGGGGAACCGGGGAATGAGAGCACGTCGCTACGTTTTATAGCCGCCCTAAGGTTGATCGCGAAGCGACGGGACATAATCGTCGTGTTTTACGCGCATGCGACCCGCCGGGTTTTTCACACATGTGAGGGGCAGTGATAATCCGTAGATGCCCAAAGCAAGATTTTAGTTTAAAAAATCAAAGGAAGGGGCTACCGTGCCCGAAGGGGCCGGCCGAGGGAAATATCACGCCCCTAGGGGTCGAGCGAGGGGAATCTATGCCCATGGGGGCCGGATGAGGCATTGCCGCGCCTCTAGGGGCCAGACGAGGCAAAACCGCATCCCTGGGGTGCGAACAAGGCTATGTGCCGGTGGCATTTTTGCTATTTTAGCCAAAAACTCCCGCTTTCATCTCCATCTGTGGCACAACACTAACATTTTTCCTCTCTAAATAAATCATTTCTTTATCATTTTACACAAATAAACCACGACTTTTTTTTCTTTAGAAATAACCTCAGTAGCTGGCCCATGAGGCGACTAGACCCAATCGCATGGTGTGCCAGCGATTAGCTGACGTGGGAGGCCTAGTCGCGCTAAGAAAACACGACTAAGGCCTTGGTGCATCACGTGTCTCGGCCATGGAGTGGTGGCACGATCGAGACCCATGTCGCATACCACCGCCGTAACGCGACCGAGGTCAATGGCGATCAAAGCCGACTAAGCCCAGTCGTGTTCTACTATAGCGACAATAGGCTACTTTTTTGAGAAATTTTTAAAAAATAAACTTAGATTTATTAAGTCAAAAAAAACTTAGATTTAATTTTACAAAAATAAATGATTGGAAGAGTTGTTTGTGAATAGTTGTTAGTGATAAAAAGCTAGAGTTTGATGACTGCAATTCTTTGTAAATCGTTTTACGTGGATGTTCACCCTTTTAAGTTTACACAAATAATCCTAAATTTGGCAAAATATTTTGGAAGCTTTAGTTTGAGCAAGACCTTCGACTCGAACTACAACTATGATACAAACATGCCTTTTGGAAGAAAAAAAAATACTTGACGGATGAAAATCAGGTCAGACTTATGAACATACGTCCTACTCCCCCTTGTGGGCACGGCCTCGCAGTACTCGGATCAAAGGTCTTTTTTGGGTCTATCCTCGTCCTGAATAATCTTTGGTGCAATAGGGGCATCAGAGACTATCAGTGTCTTTCCCTTGCCTTTCCCGCTCTCGGTTGAGTAAGGTTTTCAACAGGTAAAGGCTTTGGGCGCAATTGCATAGTTCGGCATATATTTTTGTTGAATGAATGTCTTACCGTACTTTCCAGATCGTCGATCCATTGAAACAAATAGCAACGCTCCGATGGTTGCCATGCACGGATAAAGTCAGCTATATTTAAAATGCAACATACAATGTGAAATATCAATGTATGACATTCACTTATACGGCAATCCCCGCACATGTAGTAAGCTCGTGCGACGGTACTAGGATGTATAGATTGAATTATCTATGCCAGGTTACCGCAGTTGCACTACAGATGTGAAAACTCTAGTGGTACAGGAGCATCCTTGCAAGAACTATCAGGGTACTTCTGTGCCTTCTTGGCAGACCATTCCATTTCTAGAGCATGTCCTCGTACTCTTTCATCCCCAAACCGAGCGGAGTGACCTCATGTACCTCTCCTCTCCTCTACCTCTCCTCTCTCCTCTCCATGTTTTCCAAACTAGGTCGAATGAATTCTTGTTTGCAGTGGTGGTGTATGCCACAATTTTATAGATGGTTAAGGCGTGCGTTGAGGGAGTAAAATTTGGTGAATGGAAGTCTCTCGCGTCCACCAAAAGAAACCTTTAGGTACATGATAGCTCAATGAGTTGTCAATTCAGGAACTACACAGTCCCATAACGCGCGATTGAGCAAATAATCTCAGTTCCACCGAGCGAGTCGGCCTAGTCGCGAGGTGGAACTGCAATTGTGGGTTATTCCTGTAAAAAAAATGAATCATGGTTTATTTTCGTAAATTAAATAAAAATCAGTTTAATAAAAAAATCCTTCACTAACGGGATGTGATGGACATCGGACAGGACCAATAACTCATTTTTCCACTTGACAGCAAGAGGCTTCGAAATTTTGGTATCGCACTGTTGTATTCTTACTCCTGTGTTTGGATGCAGCATTATACTCTCATCTTCCCCACTTTGCGGTTTGGCAATTGGCGCCGTCTCGGAGAACACTACCGCTTTGCCAGCTTAAAATATTGTAGGCTTGTTGTTACAATATATGTTTGTATCTGGATGATAGCGATGAATTGCTTAAGCCAAACGCAAGTCAAGGCTCGATTTGCCGTTCACACAATAATCATGGCATTCAAACTACACAAAAAGAAAAAATGGGTACACGAAAAATCTAGAACTGTATATCAGTATATTTGCACATAGAGATGGCACTAAGGGACAAAACAAACCAAATATTAGTAACGTCAACGAAAATTAGCTGTTATTTGGTTTACTAACAAATTTTTGTAACATCCACGAAAATTTGGTAACAGTAATGAAATCTCATATCACATGCGGCAATCCGACGGAGAGGAAATTGCTCAACAAAATTTTGATAACACCAAAATTTAGCATATCACAATCCAAACAACAACAATTATTATTTTTTGCTAAATTTGGATTTGACTATGTTTGAACTATGCTAAAATTTTGACTGGCGCATTTTAGCCACAACCAGACCGGCCTGGATACTCGGGTACTACTGCACTCTAGTCACGTCGGATGCCTTTCGCATAAACTCCAACCGTGCGCGAACATGCTGTAGCACAGGAACATTTGTGTCACCGTCCGACGTTTCAAGCCATCCATCAATTCATTCACGAGCGTAGTTGCTTTGCTCCCCATGGACGAGCCACTTCCCGTTAGCATACAGCGATACAAACAAACTAGCAAAACGCCCATAGGTCGGCCGGCGGCGGGCTAACGCGTTACGCCCGCGGGCTCGGCACGGTGCGTTTCGGTGGATTTGGCGCTGCGGCAGCCGCGAGACGCGTGCAGAAAACGGCTTTGAGGAGGGTGGCTGCGTCTGCGTGTTGCCGAAGTCGGGCGAGAAGCGCGCGCCCATGCACTGCACCGCACCGATCGCCGAGTAATGGCTTGGTTGCCAGGTGCACGCCTCCTACCCCTACGACACAGGCGATTTCAATTTTCAACGACCAAAACATGTTCTCCACGCTAGTGTTGTTCGTTTTTCTGTTGGCGCATTATTATCCAAGAACACGACCTCATTAAGGGTATGCATTCCTCCATTAGAACATTGAGTCGGACCAAAGACTTGTTTCGACAGGAATGGAAGGAAATTGGCTAGTGAGGGTTTCACGTGAGGTCTCTTCCCACCGGCCGTTGATTCTTCTTCTATCAATAGAATCATCGGCCGACGTGCGATGCAAAAAAATTTCCGATAGGAATGCACGAGGAAAGAGAAGAAATGCACGAGGAAAGAGGGGAAACCAAAGCATATAAATATGGAGATGATAACTTTACTTGCTGCTGCTTCGCATGAAAAAAAGGCGATAAAAACACAGATACAGTGCCTGTTACATTCTAGGCACAGACAGAACTATGCTCATGAGTCATGACAGTCTTTCCCAGTTTCTACCATCGTTTCCCCTCGGCAGGCAGCGGCAAGAACACACTTACTTTCGCGCTATTCCAAACCAAAGCTGCTGTAGTTACTCAAGTTACCAGGTCAGAAGTCCTTATGGTCAAGAGATTGGAGAACATCTGAGATAATTGAGAATAAAGTCAAGTCATTGCTAAGGTTAAAGGAACTTAAAGGTTGCTGTCATGGCATCGGCGGGCAGGGCACTTTCTGATCAATAGGTATTTCATTTTTCAAGCAACGGAAATTATACCTTGCGTATGAAAGGAATAAAAATCAAAGATTCTGCTTGAGAATCACTCCACAACAACGAAGAAATTAATTTTTTTTGTTTGAAACGGAAAATTAAACCTTTAGATGAGTGCTTTGGAATCAAAATCACAAGTTCAGCACTCTAATGGAGTACATTGCTGTAATAGTATATACTCCATTAAACAAACGGCAGAAAGTTACAAGATATACCTGCTATAACAACTTACCAAGGAAGCAGAACAAAGGTGATTTGTGTTTAAGTTGTTGACAAGATATTATACTTTGGAAGTTGGGAATGCGTTAACTGATACTGAAACTACAGGTAATCCTGTCCTTCCTGTTGTTGAACAACAGGCAGCAGTATTATTAGATTTTTTTTTTGGCTTAAATGGCATATTTGGAGGTGGAATTGCACATTTGGCGTCCGCTATTGCGCATTTGCAGATTTGGCTCCGAGAGCCATCCATTGGACGAACGGACGGCCGACGTAGTGCCACGCCACCCGCGTCCGAACGCCTGCTGGTGCAAGCCACATGCCAAGACTAGCGTTTCAGTCCAACACCGCAGCAGCGGTTACGCGGTGGCAACGCCAAGGCCGTCGCTTCCTCCGCGGCGGTCAAGCCCGCCGCAAGCGTGTCGGGTCCGATCCAGTGCTGCTCAGACAACCATCCCCGCCAGTCCTGCGGCGTCCGATCAAAGCAAGGAAGTGACCAAGAATCGAATATCCCTTTATTCCCTTTCTTTTCAATCGCCCGCGCAAATTGAATCCTCCTGTCATTAGCGGCGCGTGTTTTCGACTCGCTCGAGCTATAAATTTCGAGGAAGTGAGACTCTTCGCTCACACTCTTCCTCTCTCGCTTTCATTTTCACCGTCTCGGTCAGTTTCATTTTCGCGGACAGTTAAATATTGTTAAGTGCCGTCATTAGTGGTCGTATTAGCAGGTAAATTTTTTTCTCATATGAATTGTCTTTATTAAATGTGTAGTTAATTAGTTGTAGTCACTTAGGTGTAATTAATATTGTCCTTATCATTTAAGCGTTATTATATTTGTGTTATTTAGTCAGTTGCGATAAATTAGCCCGTAATAAACTAGTCGTTATTATATTAATCGTATGTAATTACTCGTAATAAATTAGTTGCAATTAATCGGTTGTAGTTAATTAGTCGTACTTTAGTAGCCACAATTAATTTAATCGCAGTTAGTCGGTCGTAAATAATTTAGTTGATTTATGAAGTTGTAACTTTTTTCCTAATTCATTTGTTGTAGTTAATTAGTCTGAATTAATTAGAAGGTTAGAAATACTCGTATTAATTTGGTCACAACTAATTTAATCCTACTAATTAGACATACTTAATTAGTCCTAATTAATTTGCTTGTAGTTAATTAGTGCAAATTTATTTTGTTGTCCGTGCTTAGTCGCAATTTTTAATTTGCAGTAATTCATCGTCAATATTGATTTATTCACTACTAATCCGTGTGTTCCCTCTCTTGCAAGTCATGCCTCTGCTAGAGCTAATGGAACCCTTTTACGACGAGCATCATCGGGGCCAGGTGTGGATCGCCGGGGACGGGGATGGCCCTCCACCTCTGGCGCTTTAGTCTAAGAGGCATTATGGGGACCTCGATGATCGCTACGTCCCAATTCTTCAGGACACGAGCATGTTGCCCTTTGCCAGGCTGCTCTCGGTCGGACGATACATCACCCTGGACGGCAGTTTGATGTCAGCCCTTGTCGGCAGGTGGAGACCCGAGTGTAACATCCTGATTTTTGAGGCTTTTTGAAAATTTTAAAATTAAAATTAACCATTCGATTTTATTAGATTAATAAAGCTTAAACTTGAAATTTTAGAAAATAAAAACAATTTAATAAGAGTTAATCAAACTTCAAATAATTCAAAATTTAGTTTAATTGAAATTCTTGGGTTTTATTGGATTTAAAGTCAAAAAGAGTGCATTAAGTATTTTCTTGAATTTTTTGGAATTTAAAAAGGGTTTTTCTTTTTGCCCGAAAGCCAAAAATAATTTAATTTCAAAATTAAAAGCTACAGTGAAGTTATAAATAATTTTATTAAGTTCCAAATAATTCAAGGAATTTCTGTGTATTTTTCTTGAAATTTTTGGACTTAATTTTCTATTTTCTAAAAAGCCTTTTTAATTTCTTGTATTTTCTTTATTCAAAAATGATTTGGAATTCCTCTTTTGCCTTCGAATCGAATCTCGCTCGGCCCGCTCCTTCTTTCCTCCCAACATGCCCAATCCCCTACCCATCTCCGCCTCCGGCCCGCCCGCTCTCCTTGCTTCCTCTCATCGACAAAGGGCCCCACTGCTTCGGCTGCTGCCTTCCCCAAATTCTCCTTCCCGTTGGCGCCCCATGCCGCTCGCATCAACTCGCCTCCCTGTCCCATTGCGTTTGCTCAGCCTCGCCGCTCCCATCCACAAGCATTAAAGTGTCGGTTCCTCCGTCGTCCGCGCTCCCCCATTTTTCTTCGCCCCACCTGCTCCTCCCCATGCCTTGCCAAGGCCCCCATGCCACTGTGCGCCCATGCCGCACGAAAGTCGTCAGCGCTCCACACGCAACCTCCTCCCCTACTCCTCCTCGGCGCCTATAAAGGTGAGCACCCGGCGCCTCTCCCTCTCCTCTCTCTTTTCCCCCAACCCACTCCATCTCCCTCGCCCTCAATCGCTCGGATTTTGAGCTTCAAGAGCTCCGGCCGAAGCTTGTGCCGTCGAGCATCCTCAACCGCCTCCGCCTCCACCTCCACCGTCGGCTTTGCACGGTCATGGGCCACCTCGTGCGTGCACGCACTCCACCGGACCGTCGCCGAAACGTCGTCGCCACCTATCGATCGTCGCTGCTACCGCTTCTTCACTCACCGCCGGCCGCCGCTACACGCCCCTCCGCCGCTAGCCCGCGCACCAGGTCCGACGGAGTTGCACCTCCCTTTTCCACACACCCACTGGGCTCACCGCAGCGCGTAGCGCCTGCGAGCCTACGCCCTCCCGCCTCGCCGGAGGTGACGCGGCTGCCACGTCTGCGCCACCTAGGCACCACCTCGGCCCCTACGCTCGCGTGGTAGCCCACGTGGCCCAGCCCGCGTGGCGTTGCCACTACGCCACGAGCTGGGTTCATGGTGGACCCGCGTGCCATCGTGGACTTTGTCCACGGCCATGGGGCCCGCATGTCTACCACACAAGATTTTCCTTTAGGAAAATAATTTCGGCCGAAATTCAATAACCCGGTCGTTGACGTCATCATAACGCAATAAAGTGATTTTCCTTTAGAAAAATAAATTGAAAAAAATCTGGAAATTCCCCTTTTTCATCATTTCATGTATTTTCAAACTTCTGAAGGACCGTTCGAACTCCGATTCGAGTAATTCAAATTTCTAAATTCATCTAAATTAAAGATCTAGCTATCTACACTAAAATTATTTAATTCAGAGTTTATTTGAATTTGCTTCGCTTTCATGTGTAGATTTCGATGACTTAGAGGAACCCGAATTTTGTGAAGAAGTAGATCCTCAAGCATTTGAGCAAGTGTCATGACCGGGACTCCCAGGACCACCCAGGATCTGCAGAGAAGGGTACTCCAGAAATCTCCAAGGTAAGATTTGGGCACAGGGAACTAGTCCTCATTTCTGAGCCCGGAGCATGAATTAGCATAGGGTTACTAAAGGAGATATAGATAACCCACATTTCCCCCACAAACTTGTTTGAAACAAAAGAATGAGAAGCTTCCGAATCAAATAAAACTAAGGCTGGTACTGAATTGACAAGAAACGTACCAAGGACCATATCTGGTGCGACTTGTGCCTCCTTAGGCGTGACATGTGTGACACGTCCCTTCGCAAACTGCACTGCTAGCTTCACAGAGGTGGCGCTGCCAAGGGCTGGGGCGACCTGACTTGGTCGGGTGGAGGTAGCTGCTTGTTGCTTCTTTGGGCACTTATTGGCATAGTGCCATACTTAATTACAAAAGAAACAAGTCACCCCAGCAGAGGAGGTCGTGGGTGACTTCTTCTGGAACTGGCTTCCAGGGGAGGTCTTGTGAAAGCTTGAGTGGCTTGGGTGCTGAACTGGCCCAGGTGCTCTGGATGAGGAGGTTTGGGAGGTCCTGCGCTGAGAGGTCTGGGGCTGGGAGGTCCTGGGCTTGGGAAAACCCCCAGAGTTGAACCTCTGAACTGCCTTTTTCCTCTTACGGTTCTCCACCTCCATATGCTTGCCCTCTTGTCGAATGACCTTGCTTACAAGCTGCTGGAAGTCTAAGTGGTCCTGGGCAATAAGAAGGATTGAAATCTCATCATTGAGCCCCTCCAGAAAGCGCTCTAGGGCATACCGGGCCAACTGGTTGAATTTGTGCAAATATTCATTAACTGGGGTACGCTCGACGCAATGAACTAAACTCTTTCCTTTTCAAGGACATCATGCCCAAATGGAATATGTGCACGATTTAAAGGCTTGCGAACTAACTCGCCCCATGTGATGGTCTCGAGCATCAAGATGAGATCGACCGAAGTTGTCCCACCACTCGAAGCCGGGTCCACCGAAATGGTTAGAGGCAAATAAGACCTCTCACGATCCGAGAACCGGATCATGTCCAGCCGCCCACCGCCTCGAGCCAATCATCGGCTTCCATTGGATCGGTGCTACTGGAAAAGGTTGGAGGGCGCAACCTCATAAACTCTGCAATGTTGGCCCTTGGAGGAGGTGGAGCCAAAGCTTGCGGTTGAGCTGCTGCTGCGGCTTGCAATAATGGGGTGTTGGCAATCGATTGGGAGAGTAGGTTGATCAGCTGGGTTTGGTTGGCCATCATCTGAGCCGAGCTAGGTCCTTCAGCTGGAGGAGGTGGTGGCTGCGAAGTTGGGTTCTCTAGCACATTCTCAACTCCTCTGTGCTGATTACTTGAGCTGCCACTGCCATTACGGGTGGTCACCATCTTGCTCGAGCTCCAGAGGCTGAGAAGAGAGAAGAAGAAACTAAGGGGGACAGGCAAAGCAACCCACCCAACACAGCAACCAACACAAAAGGCTCTTAAAACCAAAATAGCTATACAACGTTCTACTCGATACTTACAACTTTGTGGAAGGTCTTGAACACCAGGCCTAACCGAGAGACCACCTATAGAACTTCCAAGGGTAAGGGGATCCATTTGCCAATGTAAAATGGTGCAAAGAAAGAAAGGTAAGATTGGATTAAGGTAAGAAAGAATACCAGAAGGGAGATAAGAACAGAGAGATAACCCAGATAAGAAGGGAACAAATTATTCTTCTTTGTTGTATAAAATAAGCTTTGAAATTTTACGACCATTCTACTAGGTTGTGACCTACAGTCAGGATACTCTAATACCACTTCTTGTCACGACCGGGACTCCCAGGATCACCCAGGAGGTCCTTCAAGACCACCCGAGAGGTTAAGACCACCCGGAGATCCCTCAAGACCACCCGAGAGGTCCCGTAGGACCACCCGGAGGTCTATCAAGACCACCCTGAGGTCCGAGAGTGGTCGTGAGGCTTAGGATCACCCCAAGTTCATGACCAATCCCGAAGGAGGTCATGAGACTAGGGATCACTCCAAGACCTCTGTGCAATTGAGCTAGTCCCAAGATCAGCTGCTAGCCTACACAGTAGCAAAAGTGGTGACATCCAACAACACGAACTTTATTATCAAAATATCAATAAAGTTGCTTACAAAAGTGGCTTAGGAGCCGATCTTAAAATACAACGGAACAAAAGAGTGGCAGTCCATCCAACACGCCACAGACAATTGGCTGGAGGGCACAACCTAGTCGATCTGGTCCTCTTCCTCGCTATAGACGTCTTCACCTGCTCAAGGATCACAACAAGCAAGAGTGAGCACAACAACCGTGCTCGCAAGTCACACCCGTGAGGTAACAAAGTATAATGCATGCATGGATATTTCAAAGGAGGTCTTATAGGGTTGATTTGCACAAAGCCAAGTTTCTTGTAAATACTCATACTAAGTTCCAAGGCAATTACACCATAACTAAAATTCATTTTCCAAAACTCAGTTTTATAGTTGGATAACATTCATCAACAAGTGGTGAAGAATACCCTCCTATCACAAGGCTCCCCGCCCGAAACCCAATTGGATAGACATCCAAAACCAGTTTAACAAATCCTTTTGAAAACAAAACCACCATCTAACTTGGAGAGGCTTGCCAGCATGTCTATGACCGTGGACACGGCTATTCGAATAGTTTTACACTCTGCAAAGGTTGTACACTTTGCCCACATGGCACGAATTCTCTAGTTTATTTGGCATCCGTCAATACCACCACTCACTTCCATAGGTGAGAGGTATAGAGCACGTGACAAGGCCTTTACAATGCGCCATTCCACCGCAGTCCCTCCTCGCTAAGGTTTCACCCCCTTTGGACTAACCATCCGTAGGGTTCAAGCCCCCTCTTGCGCCAGTGGGAAACACAGGTTATAAAAGACCACCCACACATCCAGAGGGGAAGTCGTGACCCACAGGGGTGGTCTTGACCGCAAAGGTGGTCTTTGCAAAAAGATCGAGAAAGGTGGTCTTTGCAAAAAGACCACAGAGGGTGTCCGCTGGACAAGGAGGTCTTGAGAGGTCAAAGGAGGTCTCTGAGGAGGTCTAAAGGGCTAAGAGGTCCTGAGGACTACGAGGTCCAAATGACGAGGAGGTCTAAAGAACTAAGAGGTCCTGAGGACAAGGTGAAATTAAGGGAGGTCCTGACGGTCAAGATGAAGGCAAGGAAGGTCTTGACGGTCAAGATGAAATCAAGGGAGGTCCTGAATGGAGGAATTCAACCCAAACTTTGATTATTTTTTTTGGAGATCAAGGATGTTTGAAACACAAGCCCGAGCTTGGAGCACCTCGGGGGGTGGTCGTAACCCAAGGGGAGGTCAAAACCAAAGGGAGGTCTGGACGCAAGGAGAGGTCCAAACGACAAAGGAGGTCTAGACACGGAGGAGGTCTAACCACAAGGGCAGGTCTAAACACAGAGGGAGATCTGGACACAAGGGGAGGTCCAAACACAAGGGAGATCTAGACACAAAGGGGAGGTCCAAATATAGGGGAGGTCTGGACACAAAGGGGAGGGACAACTCCAGAACCCAAACCACACCGAGAAGACTAACTTTGTTTAATTGAAGTTTGACTTAGTCATTTTTAAGCAATCAAATTCCGAAAATCTCAAGTTAAGTTTTAGGGTCTCGACAAAACCAAATGGTTCTATTTTATTTTGAATACTAAAAAAGGCTCAGAAAATCAGGGTGTTACAGCAAGACAAGTTATATTTTTGATCATATTGAATCCTATTATTTTAAATAATTTAAATTCTGTTTTAAATTATTATGGCATGCTTATTTAAATTCAAGTAATTTAAATTCCTGTTTCAAGCTTTATAGTTATTCCATATTCCTTTGTATAGCCAAACTTTGCTATTAAATCAATCATTCCTTGATACCTTAGTTAAAATCTAGTTGATACATTAGTATAAGCTAGAACATGTTGAAAAACAATATGCTAGACAAAGCTTAGACCAAAAGAGTTTAAATTGGGGAATTTAGCCAAAAGTTCAACTATGATTTGAAATAATACTATGGTATTGCCTTTATCATAGTAGTTTATAAAATGATTTAACTTGTCAAACAAAATTTAAATTAGTTTGGACTTGGACGAAATGGATGGTTGGATGGTGCACGTTGATGCATGGGATCGAGTTATTTCTATGACCGATGCTTATGGGTTTTATGGAAAGTCGCCCAAGTCAATTAAGAACTAGTCTTCGAGCCACATCTTGCTAAGCCCCATCGTACTACCATATGTCCTGTGTGGGCGGGACCTGACTAAATAATTTGTATCATTTCACCGTGGTCGTGCCATTCGGTTGCGTGGGTATCTTTTATGACCTACTTTTATGTATTCCTACCGTGGCCGTGTCGGAATGCATCACTTCTTCCGTTAACACCCCGTACACAGACTAGTGCTCCACCTCGGTCATTTGCACTGCACATTTGAGAGGTGCGAGATTCTTAGTTTACGTCTAGAGTATTCATTTTGACTAACATCATTCTGCCTTGCAGCCTTCAGTTGACCGTCGGGGTGACTACGATCCATCCACTGACGACGATACGGGCCTCTCAACTCCTGCAATGGAGCAGTGCATGGGGTTTGGACCGTACACAGGGCAGAGCTCCTCTGGGGCCGCTGGTACACCGTACAATCAAGGCCAGAGCTCCTCCACACGACCAGAGTTGCAGACGACGTACCTTGGGGCGGACAATTCATGGATGAATTTGCGGAGTCCCTTATTCATAGCATGATTGTAGGTGGCCCCCAGTTCGGCATGCTACAACAGGACGACATCGACACTGCACAGACTGAGCGTATTGGTGCACCTCCACGCACTCAACGGTCTCCGTACGCCCTTCGATCCGATACACACTCTCCGAACCGGTTGACGTATTCCACAAGACATACTCAGCGCAAAACCCGGGCGCGCACGAGGATGCAGCCACAACGAGAAGAGAGTAGTGGCAATGGCTTAGACGAGTAGTTGGAGTAATGGGTGGGAGCGTTGTATCATGTGGAAATAATTTGAACTGCAATTAATCATCTTAACGTATGCATTGTAATTAATCTGACTGCAATTAATCAGCGTAATGTATGCAATAAATTTGTACTGTAATAATTTGTAGATGACGCAATAATTTGATAATAATTTGTAGATGATGCAATAACTTAAGTGACGAACAGGGCACGTCCGCACGGGAGACATGCGGCCGACACACGTCCGTGCGCAGGAAGTTCGGACACGGGCTGCACAGGCACGTCTGTGCGCGGGGCGTTCGGACGACGCTGTCCGCGCGCGGGACGTTCGGGCGTGGGTGGTGTGGCGCTACGTCGGCCATCCGTTTGTCCAACGGACGGCTCTCCGAGCCAAATCTGCAAATGCGCAAAAGCGGACGCCAAATGTGCAATTCCACCTCCAAATACTGCCATTTAAGCCAAAAAATCGTATTATTACACATGGTACAAGGCCACAAGCCTAAAAGTCATTGTGGAAGCCAATGCCATTTCGGCCCAGGAGGAAGACGTCTGCACAAGGCAGTATAATTCCAACAGTCAGACTACACTCGTACGCCTGACATCACCAAATTTTACGGCTAGTCTGTGAACAGCAATGACTCCACTACTGTATGCTGCATATTAAGTATACTAAAGTAGTAATTGCATGGTGGGTGCTACAGCACAGCAGAACTTATCTCATATACTGCCCGAAGATGAATGGAGCAACTCGATTACCATATCATTTCGAGATAGTATAACCATTAACCAATTTAAACCTTTATGAGCTATTCTGGGTACAGAGTGAGTTGACCAAGAATCATGCATCTTCTGTCAGTGCAACAGGAAGAAAGAACATACTGATCTAGCAGAAGAAATCAACTGCACCAGGAAGAACTGAAAATTTGGTTGGAAGAAAACCGAAATGCTCCCCATCAGATTGCACAAAGATGTCACCATCAGCCACCACCTCTACTACTTCGATTGATTGAACTCTGCAATAGCAACATGTTGCTTAGATGAAGATAGACACCAAGAATTATAAATTAAAAAGCCCAGTTATGCTGGTTGTTGTTTCGGAAAGGCTTCAGAACCATGAAGACAGTGTTTTGAAAACTAATCAAATACAGTTCATGAAGAAAGTATTGGAGCTTTCATAAAAATTACCTCAACAATTTGAACCTCCATCAGATACCCTAGCAAGTACTAGTGTACTACTAATCAAGAACGATAGTTAATAAATAGTAGTGTCATCAACATAAATAAAGATCTGTCGGGAGATTTGACCTTACGTTTTAGCGTATAGCAAATAAATTTAGGTGCAACAAGTTCAGACCACTGAAAGGTGTATTAGTTGGGTGAAGCCAATCAGTAGTATAACCCTTGACTCGTTAGTATTTCCAGAACAACACGTAGAACTTTCCACCTTAAGATTCACTAGTTGAGGCCAATTCAAGAAAACAGTTCCACTACCATCCTTGGTAGCCCAAAAAGCAATATGCTTTCTGCAGTATCTCTTTGTGTCTTCCATGCAGGCAAAACTTTTACGAAAGTCACTGTCACGGGCGGTACTGTTCACGCGCGTGAACAGTACGCGTGGCACTGTAGCAGCGCGTACTGTTCATGGCGGGCCCACAGATGCATTAGTGGTTGGAAATACAGATAAGAATAGTTAGTTTCCTTGTTAGTTGGGTTTACTTCTTTAGAGATATATTCCATCTAATAGAGATAGTTTCTTTAAAAATAGAGATTGTTCCTTAGGGGTCAAGTCGGATCGTCCCTATAAAAGGGATAGCATGTATCAATTATCAATCAAGCAAGAAAGATGAATTAATCTAGTCTCCCTCCTAAGGTTCTCTCATCCCAGTCTATAGTCTAATCTCTCATCCCATAAAGCCGACGCCGTCCGGCTTTCTTCTTGGCGTTGTTTACCCCCTATGATCTAAGGATCGTGACAACTTGGTATCAGAGCAGTCGATCCCTTCCCATGGCTTCTGCTACCATGGTTATGGCGACAGATCAGACCATCAGACCTGTCGTCGAGTCGTTGGCTATGATAAAAGCTAACGCCAACAAGATGGCCATGAGTACCAACGACAACGACAAGAAGATCGCGACCATCTTCCTCGACATGCATGCCACTTTGGAGAAGATGATTGTGGATCGGCGAAAAGAAGGCGCAACAAGAGGCGGCGGCGCTTCAAAGAACTACGATGTGATTGCTTGAACTTGCCGCGCCACTACCGCGATCCCGCCATGCCAAGGTTGTTGTCATGCTCGCCGCAAAGAATCGGTGAGTTTGCCGCAACCGCGTGGAGGCAATGATCTTCTAGGACTCATGTCGTCATCACAACCTCTCGTCAACATAGGGTTTCGTAGGGCTTCAGCCATGGCCACCACCACAGCTCGAGGACGAGCTGTCACGAACGGAGGGGAGTAGTGTCACGGGCGGTACTGTTCACGCGCGTGAACAGCACGCGTGTACTGTAGCAGCGCGTACTGTTCATAGCGGGCCCACAGATGCATTAGTGGTTGGAAATAGAGATAAGAATAGTTAGTTTCCTTGTTAGTTGGGTTTACTTCCTTAGAGATATATTTCATCTAATAGAGATAGTTTCTTTAGAAATAGAGATAGTTTCTTAGGGGTCAAGTCGGATCGTCCCTATAAAAGGGATAGCATGTATCAATTATCAATCAAGCAAGAAAGATGAATTAATCTAGTCTCCTTCCCAAGGTTCTCTCATCCCAGTCTATAGTCTAATCTCTCATCCCAACAAGCCGACGCCGCCCGGCCTTCTTCCTGGCAGTGTTTACCCCGTTATGAACTAAGGTTCATGACAGTCACATCATTCAAGTTCACATAATCATTTTATGTAGTTTTCTACTTATGCAGTTATGCTTCCATCCTCAAATGAAAGAGCCTTAACAATAAGACTGAAGGTTGTTTTTACCTTATTGATGACACACCATTCACTGATAGATGTGTGCCTCCATACAGCCTATGTAGCTTAAGAAGAAAGTCGTACCATTTGAAATCTTGTAGAATAACAACCTGTAAAACGTCATACAAATTACTGAAAGCTACAGTTCCTTGGCTTGTACTCAAAATTTAAAAACCAAATTTGACTGTCCTAGGCACCTCAAGGTCGCCACTAAAAGGATCAGCTGTTGGAGTTATCTTCATACCACCACCGAAGTACTTGGCATTTCCTATGCATAGGGCAGTGACTTTATGAATGGTTCTCCATTCTCCCCCATTTACCTATTATATGCATTATCAAATTGCAGAGGTGTGGAAATAGAATGAACAAAACAACCTGTAAGGAACTAAGGATGAAACTCTCTTCCAAACAAAACCTAGGTCAAAGCTCACCTTTATTCTCAGATCCCGATTATTATGTCCCCAAAAGGCTCTTAGAACTCCAAAAACGTAACATAAGTTGCCGAATCTCTTGTACATAGAAGCAAAATAGCCTGCCTTAGCACTCCTGCAGATGTTTTTTTTTTATTTTTTAAAAAACTTTTGTCAAATCATCCATTGAATTTCACGTTTCAAATGGTTATTTTCCACTTACAAATGGATATCGGCAACATTAACAAAGAAATGTGCATATTCGTTTGGTCCTTTCATCATGCCTATGTCTAGTTTTGATTTAACTCCTGCAAAAAGGATTCACTTGTGAGTCTCAGATGTTGATCTAACAAATCCATTGAGTACACAAGTATCAAACTATGTAGCCCTTGGTTGCATAAATGTCACAAATATGGGGGAAGTTGATGTAGCAATGCCGTGTTTAGATTGGTTAGAAGCTTATCATCTCTCTCTTAAAATAAGACTACGGCTATCAGCAATGATGAACCACAAGATACTGAATTAGTTTAATCCAGTTATTGTATATTCATGTACACTTGATAATAGGGGAAGAAACACCACTATAAGATCATTAACATCAAAAACACTATAAAAGAAGACAGTAAAGGAAGAAACCTCTCACAATTCGATCAATCGCCTCACGAGGATCATTCGTCCTGGTTTAATAAAACAGTAGAATCAATCCAATGAGTACAGTGGTTAACAAATCACCATGACATATGTAGATCATGCAGGAAAGAAAATAAAAATACCAGCCAAATGTCCTGGCGAAGTCTGAGCCAGTTCCAAGTGGAATGAGCTGTGAGAGAAAAACAAGGTGATTCACTGCTGAACAATATTCCAGTGCATAAAACAAACATTTCAGAACACTAACAGTTTAGGTCTCAAAAGGCTAACGTTGCAATCTAATAGGGTAGTGCGGCTACTGAGCTACAAGTTATGTGTACTCACACCGAGCGCCGTTGAATGGTCAGGCCCTCGATCAAGTGCACGGACTGGACTTCCTTTCCAAAAGAAGCCATTCACCACCTGCACATGCAAAGTTCCACCAGCAACTCTATCACTGCATGCGCTTCCAATGTCAATTGCTGGAAATGTTAACAATTTGTACCAAGGGTGTATCAACACTCCACACACAAATACCTCGTGAAGCGTTCCATCGCCACCAACAGCGATCACGGCATCAGCCCCATCCTTTATAGCCTACAGCACGAACACGAGAACCAGTGTTCACAAAACAATGGGAAACCCACAAGGGGAAAATTAACAAGTGGGTATTGGTACTGATATGAAGCCAGCCACACACCTCCCTTGTGACATCTATGGCGTGGGACGGGCCCGAAGTGATGGACTCACAAATCTGATCACCCAAAACCCACAAATCAAAACATTCTGTGAGACCACCGAATTACCTCCGGATCTGAGCCCAAACGCGGTTTCAGACGGCGATTGCAGCTTCCGGTTCCAGAGTAGTGTGATCTAGGGATCTAAGAGCTCTCGAAGGCTTACGTTGCATTGGTCGGCGAGGCGGGTGCGGAGGTGGGGGAGCAGCTGCTTCCACTGCTTGCCCGTGCGGCCGTTGGCGCCTGCACAGTGGGATCCGCGCGACGTGAGGGGCGCTTAGAGAGCGAACAGGTAAGGGAGCGCCTAAGCGGGGTGGAGGGGAACGGTACGAGGGCCTACCGGAGGGGTTGACGACGAAGACGAAGTCGCGGCGGCGGCGGGAGGAGACGGTGGCGGCGGCGCGGTCGGATGAGAGACCGACGGCGCCCGATTGGGAGTGGGAGTGGGAGTGTGAGGCCCGCAGCAGGATCAGCGACGGCCTCGGCGTCGCCGGCGCGGCCATGACGTCGCCGCTGCTTATCCCGACTTGACTACGCAGCACGCACACTAGCGGAGTACATGGCTCAGAAGGCGCCGCCTAGCGGCCTAGGCGCCTACTGTAGTTCGCCATCTCTTGGACAAAGCAGATCGGCCGTGACACGTGGCTGTGCGACGTGAATGCGCCACCATTATTTGGTCTCCTATGTACTACGCCTCTTCTTCTGGTTTGCGTATTGTCAATGATCCGTCTTCTGCAGACTTGCAAATGCGCCTATAGGCTACAGAATACGGATCCGAAGATGGACTAATGCACTTCTCTAGCAATGTTTTCAGATGACAATTTGCTGCGTGAAACAATGTTCTATGCATAATTGCCACAATCAACATCCAATCTTAGTTATATGTACGCACCAAACAGAATAACAACCCTGCAAACGCATGAGCAGCTACAGATACAGTACAACACAGACGTGAATGAGCATCACGTACTGTCAGGTTTTTGCTGTAGGAAAGAATATCAAATGTACTCAAAAGTGCGCACATAAATTAGCTAGAAGCTCTGTCGCTCGCAAGGTTTGCAAGATTTGACCCCCATCCGCGAGGGTATATATGTTCTTGTTACATCTACACTGTGGAGCTTAATGTGCTCCACCCCTACATCAATTACGCTCAGGGGCGGTCCCAGCTATAGGGCGAGGCTGGGCGGCCGCCCCAAGTAGCCGACGCCGGCGGAACACCCCTCCCCTCCGGTCGCCGGCGGTCCTGTGTCCTTCCCGCTTCCTGGCTTGACGGCCAGCGCCTGGAGACAGACTGCCCAACGGCCACAGCCCAGCGGCACAGCCCAAGCCCCAAAGCAAGGCCCAGCTAAACTCAACATCTCATCTCACCAAACTCGCTGGCTCTCACTTTGTCTTCGTCATTGACTCACTTCCCCGGTTCCTCATTCCAACCCTAGGCGGCGCGTGGGCGTCGAGCGCTGGCGTTCGGCAGAGCCTCGAGAGCCGAGAGTGGCGAGTGGGATGGACGGACGGCGGCGGCAAGACGGCTGAGGCGCTGAGAAGGGGCTCGAGCTCGAGCCGAGGCCGAGCTCATGGCGTGTCGCATTGCACATGGTGGCCATCGCCCATTGGCAGGGCTGGCTGGCGCCATGGCTTGGCTGGCTGGCATCTCCTGTGCTCCTCTCCACTCCGCCTCCCACTCGGCCCTCCACACCCAAGGTGAGATCAGAATCTGAAGGCTGAGACTATGAGAAGGGAGGTGAAACCGTCTTCCCAAATGCTGAGGTATCTGATTTTATTATTGTGGGCATCCACTATTTTAAGGTTCTGAATGGTAACATTCAATCCAATTTGATGTTAAAGGGAGTCTCCACCCAAGGATGATTCATATTCGAAAAGTGCATAAAAGGGCTTGGGTGTAATGTTTAAATTTGAGAATGGACTATGGGATACATGTAAGAAATGAATCTGAAAATGTGGCTGCTTGCAGTGAAATCTCATAGTCCAGACCTCCAATGCTCCCTAGCGCAGGCCGCAGGGGGTGGCGTCCCAAGAAGAGCAATGTCAAAATTTAATGAGAAGTACTCGTGTCTCACAAAATCGATGCTAAAATGGTATGAATTAGATGATTAGATGCTAAAATGGTATGAATTAGATGTTAAAATTCTGTTATTCCAGTGGTGTGGAAGGAATTCGCAAAATAGGAAATTAAACAGCACAGAGCACGCTTTGTTATATGAATTTGCAAAATAGAAAAAAGAACATGTATGTTGCAGTTGGTAAATCAACATTGTTAATCTACCAAATTATGATAATGGACAATCCATGATTTCAGTATGCGTCTCATCCTTGTCCTTTTCATGAATTATGATATGAATAATGAATTGGTTGTTAAAATTGAATTGGACAGAAATACGTTAAAATCTAGGATGTGTACATATTCCAAAAGGATTCATTTTATTAGTGCATCGAGCACTTGTTCTCTAAGAAGGAGTTTAGTTGAACAAAAGCTCAACGCAATGTGTCGAGCCATCGAGCGATCACTGAGCGACCAAACCCTAGCGGTGCGCGGCGAGGCGGTGTCCAGCAAAGAAGCGATACCGCCATACCTAAGATTTAATCCTGGGTCCGTCACTGATTACGTTCATCAGAAGCAACAATTAATATGACCGCAAGATGCACCCTTTTGCCCTCCACATTGAATTTCCTGCTTCCTTGAAGCTGCAAAACACAAGAAGAAAGATAAATCACATGAGTGTAAGGCAAAACTACAAACACCGTCCGCTCTCCATGCATAGAAGAATACAGCCTGACATCAGCTTAGAATATAAAATAAAAAATGCTTCCTCCAAAAAATAAATATATCAAAAATGCTTCCAAAGGGATTCACATGGTCACAACAAGTCTAATCTACATATCCCAAAACTAAAAGATATTTTCCAAAAATTTATATGCAAGTCCATACTTTCTACCTAGCTAGTCTTTAACATTACTGTAGAAAAACAGATAGCAACACAAAAAACTGAGCTGCCAAATGGCAAGGCGAAAATATACGAACTGTATAGGATGATTCGCTGGGATGGGATAAGTGATTCTTTTATGGGATTCCCATGGGATCGTAGAATCAAGATATATACCTTCCTCTTCAAGAATGATAGAGCTTCACGTCTACAAGAGAAGTTGGAGAATACAGTCGAATGTGCTTCAACAGCTACCTTAAGTTACTTCAATTTCATAGACTGAGATGGGGCCTGGAAAGAATGCCAATCGGTAAACATCATGATCACAGCGCGAGATATGAAGACTCACTGCATCACAGAGAATATAGAGATTATACCTAACGAAGGATTCTTTTGCAAAGATTCTTGACCTTGGATCTAGGTTTAACATCGACGCACACTTCTTTCACTGTATTCTACTTTATTTCTATTAATTCAGCATCATTAGGAGATTTTTCCTCGTCATCATCCTGTTCCATTTCTGACAATTCATTGGACTGGGCTGAATTTTCCTCATTGCTATCACCAAAAGAAGTTTTGTTCCCCTTCCAACGCTGGCCGGCAACTTTCATTGGCAGGCTCTTGATGCCAAGACCCTGCTTTCCAGAAGTAGCTTTGTCCTGCAGAAAATTACATAGATCATTGTGAGGAATGGATATATTGAGAATTCAGGTATATCTATTTGTTTGAAAATACATCAAATGAGTTCAGTGATCATACACAATTTCATCTGTAAACTCAACATAGATTTTAGGACTTCAGGTGAAAATGTAAGAACAAAATCTCAGTGAAATGAAATAAATTACAAGACAAGGTGCTTAGAAGTAGTTGAAAAGCATCTAAAATCACAATCGGGGCACCCTCAGCATTGTCAACATTCCACCAAGGGTCGACATCTAATTTTGCAACAGCAAATTTACAAATGGGCAAGCTGGCTGTAAAACATCATGGGAACTTTATGGACTGTGCATACCAACCTGAACAAGGTTGTATAGATTTTCTTGATCTTCTTCCGCAAATGTCTGGCGGGCATTAGAAGGACCTTTTGGTGCAGAAGATTTATTCTTACGAGATTTTGCTCCTAGAAAGCCCCCTGATACAAATCCGTATTTGTGCCCCCACCAGTTCACATCTTCAGCTTGGGATACTGAACCAACATAGAGTTGACACAGTAGGTTATTAAAACCTCCATGAAGTTAGTATTGTACAAGCTCTCAACACACAATTGCATAATAAGAACATAACAAGTTTATCACAATCATTTAAATCCAAATAGAGGATCTACAACCAATACTATGTAACCAATCAGGCAATCACAATGAAGATCATTGAAGAAGAATGGAACATTAAAGCACAGCGAAAATGTGCTTTCTTTTCGTTTAGTAGCAGTATAGCAGCTCATATGTCGACACAGTACATTTCCTTTCTAAGCGAGAAGAACCAAAATTCGTCGAAGGTATAATAAGAAAAAATTAGATCAAATAGCAGTTAATCCACTTGTATGCAGTGTGCACACATTCTATAATTTTCAGAGAATGTTTTTCTGAAGAAGTATAGCAGCTCAAACCTGAAGATCAAACTTCTATTTCCATTTGAAAGAACCCTAAAAATTCATCACATAACCAACCCAATTTCAATCCAATCAGCTCCCAGTAGCTAGTGCACGGATTTTGGCATCTCAAGAGTGTTTTTATAACTCCTAGAAAGTGCTCCAGCCACAATCTACTCTAGTTCTAGTAGTTAGGCACCTCGGATCAGGAAGTGAATGATGGGCCAAAAGCTAAAGTAAAATAATCTTGCCCAGAAAAACCTAGTTAAACGCCCTCAAAAAAAGAAGAAAAAACTAGTTAAACCACGCATGCAAATTACCAACCTGTACCCTGACAGATGGAGGGATCAGGTTCATCCAAGCATGTTTGTTCAACTTCCTGATCCATATGGCAATCGTCTTCATTTTTGCGAACCTGTGCAAACACAGTATTGCAGTCTCTTCAGGCAAGTTATAAAATATCTTATGTGGTTTAAGCTATTCAAATTTAAAAATGCATGCTATCAAGTAGATTGGACACCATTCTCAGCTTATTAAAGTTAGCCACAAGGTATACACTGTGCAGGAGGAGAAAATGATCATCGACACATATATTACCTAATAAAGAAACAACCACACACAAGAAAACAATAACTCACAAGTATGCCTTGAAGATCCATTGCTGAATAAGAACTCACGCTTTTCCCCCTCTCTCTTTTCTTGTATCTGAAAGAAAATGTTGTGTAAAGGGAAGAAAAATAAATTGGGAAATAGAAGGACTGAAATTAGGGGTCAAACCAACCTTCCTTGCGGCCGGGTAACTTTAGTAATTTCATCATTTGCGGGTTTATCTTTCTTGGGTGTACTATCAGGAGAATTGCTTACATCCTCAACTTCTGCCAAAAAAAATTTGAAAAAAAATGAAAAAACTAATAAAACAACACTTAACAAAAATGGAAATATAAAAAAAACATGTATGAACACTTCCCAATGTACCTTTTAAAACAAGATTAGTATATTGCTGGCAATGCAGAGAAGAATGCCGACCAAATGACAAGAAAAACATAAAAGGAAATTGTTAGACACTGAAATCTGGATGCGTTCATACATAGAGCAAATCAAAATATTGACACACATCATACCACTTTCAGTTTCTTTAGTATATTGTCAAATTGGGTGGTGTCATATACCCGTTTGTTATGAGGACTGTCTACACCAACACCTGCATACAAGATTAGACTCAGGTTTCAGCAATCTCGCCTGTGGCTAATTATAAAATGAACATATTTACTCAGCAAATGTTTAAAGCATGTCGTAGTTCTATCATCTATGAGTAAGCATACCAAATGTGCCCAGCTTGTTTTTCACTCTAACGTGCCCCTTTATGCCTTGCTTATCTTTGCCAAGGCCTTCACCTTCTTCAGTGGCGGATCCAGGATTTTTAGGATGGATGTTCGAAGTTACAGAAATATTCATCAGTATAGTATAGAACATAAAGATCCACAATAGTAATAATGGAAGTACCAATTGTTTGTACTGGAGATAACATCTCAATTCTCAAATAATTCAAAGAAATTATAAAATAATTAAGAAAATTACAATTTAACTTGACGGTGCTTCATGCCTTGGAAGCGAGATATGACGTCATCGTCCTTAACTTGTAGGAAAAATTCTCGCTCAAGAAATGTGACCAAGCAGTCATTCAAGTATTGCTCATTCATTCTATTTCTTAGCTTATTCTTCACATACTTTATTGAAGAAAATACTCTCTCAACACTAGTAGTTGCTACGGGAAGAATTAGCACCAATTTGAGAACTTTGTAAACAATTTTATAATGGAGGTTCTTCTTTGATTGAACAAGCACAATTGATAGCTCGGCAAGATTTTTCACTTTTCTAAACCTTTCATCTCTACGTATATCAGTAATAAAGTGTGTAAGTTGAAAGAGAAGATGCAACAATTTTGTGCTTGAGAAATCTTTAGGATAAAACTGAGCAAGCCTAACCAAGTTTTCCTTATCATAAGTAGCGAATAAATCAGCAGGATTGAATGAAGATATGCAAAGAAGCCGCCGATCCAGGCACATCACGTCGAACTCACATATCGTGCTGCGTTGGCCTAGGCACGAATAGTCCGTCAGGCCCGTGTAGCCCATCGCGTGCCACCGACGCCGCTGCGCGCCTTCGCCGATTCGTGCCCCACCTCCACTGACGTGTGCCCTCGCCTCCTCCGCCGCTGCACGTCGCTGCCACCTCCTCCGCGGAAGCCGCCGACCCGTCGTCTCCTCCTTCACCGGTCGTGTCAGTCGGACCGTGTCATGCCTAGCACTGTGCTTGTCAGGCCAACCCCCTGGGCTGATGTGCCGATCCAAGCATGACATGTCTTGTCGGCCCGTGCCGACCTGACCCATCTACAGTGTCATGTCGTGGGCCAGTCCAGCAGGCATGATCCATTTGGCTACCTCTATATACAACATTCTAATGAAATTCCGAGTTCTTAAACAACCATAAGGCAAGCACGTCGATTCAGAATGGACAAAGCTCATTTGGCATTCAGCTTTTTCAAGCACAGCCCGAGAGGAGAGTGGAAAGTAAACAAAGCCCATTAGTTTGTCATGTCAAATAGGCCCAACATTTTTTATTTGGATTGGGCAAATGTGGAATTCAGCCGAAGGCCACAGATCCACCAAATAAATGACGTCGTGGGATATTGATTGATTGGGCCATTCCCATTCTGATTGACTGCCGACACACCGAGCCGCTGTGGGCTGGGCTCGGCTGCGAGACTGGCAGACTGCGAGGCGGAGCGGCGAGCGTGGTGTTCTACGCTGGTGCGAGGCGTGAGACACCGAGACTCTGATCACGTTACACACTGATTGAAGCTAACTTCCGGTATATACATGTATTATACTCTATAAACACTAAATTTTTGCTCAAAAAATTTGGGTGTTCAGCTGAACACCCATGAACCTAGGTGAGTCCGCCCATGACCTTCTTCCCATCCATACAGCACAATGAATAGTAAGATCATACAACACAATGAATAGTAAGATCAGTAAAAGAGACCGATTCTAAATTAACACAAAGCACAACTTGGAAAAGGCAACTGATTTGTACAGATAGTGCTTCAAGAGAAAGTTCACTCTTTGTGCAGTTGCAGCTCAGTGAAACAATATAAACTTCACCTTCTCTCCATAATTCCAGCCAATACAACCTTATTTGCATACAGCCGTCCTAAAACGATATCATAAGTTTCCATCTCTTAAGCATTAACTAACTTTGCTAGTTACACGTGTACAGGCTAAACAGCAGCAACTACTTGAGACTTCATATCTAAAACAAGCTACATATGCGACTACATAAAGGAATTGAGCTTTGCTCAATTGGCGTGGGGGCCGGCGTGCCCCCAGCCCACTCGCGCTCGAGCGTCCGGGATTGCCTACTATAGCTGATTTCACTAATTGAAATGGGGGAGATAAGCACCCCTTTAATAAAAAAATATATATATACGACTACATATGCGAGAATTGTCCATTCATTGCTCAGCGGCTACATCTAGTTTCCCTCACGTATCAAGCATGTCATATCAGTGTGTGACCAAACAAAAGTCCGGTTTTTCTTTACTAATATTAAAAGACGGAGTTTATCCTGCACAGCGGTAGGATCATGCACAGTCCTCTACCAGAAAAGCAAGAGCCCACAAGTGGGGCTTGCAAACAGCCATGGTCTCGGCAATTTCCGGTTCGCCCCCTCCCCCACTTCTCCCACTATGCAAGTCCACGATAGCAAGGGAGAAAATTGATCGATGTTTCCTCTTCCTTAAGCAGAATCCATGACTCCTAAACCTCTCCCCATTCCCCTGTTACTATCGCCTCCTCTTCTGATTCGTGCCAGCCCAGTCTCCCCCTCCTCCTTGGCCGTCGCTGCCGCGATTGAATTGCTCTCTCGAAGCTGACCTTTGTAAGGTAGGGCCGTGGGTCTCCTCCTTCCCGTTTCTGCAGTTAGCGTACAAGAGTAGGGCCGCCGCCACCACCACCTCTTCTCTGTCAAAGATCACCAACTAATTTCTTCAATTGGTGAACTCGTGAGAGGCCGGCTCCGGGACCCGCGGAATGCAGCGACGAGTGACACGCGGTGGTGATGGCGTCGCTTGTGATGAAGGGCGAGGGATGGCAGTCGCGAGGGAGATGCGGCACAGCAGCACGACGTGGAGCCACGGAGCATGGTGCGAGAGCTCCTCCCGATGACTTCACCGGCTCCTCTGGATCTCCCTCATGCGTCCTCCAAAGGGTGATGATTGCAGGTGCCCATGTGTTTACTGTTATGTTCTTATCGCAGTCGTGATTTGTGGCCGGTAACCGACTCACCGGATAGAAAACCAATAGAACTGGGGTCACTGTTTTGTCGCCGAGAGCAATTTAAGAACGAGATCAATGAACAAGAAAGCCACTTGATCCTGGTTAGTGGAAAGAGTGGCGCTGGTAAGACAGAGACGAAGAAGGTGATGGTTGCGCCTCCGATCAGGGCGCAAAGGATCTCGGAGTTGTTAGCCGAGATCAACCCAACATTCTTCCATTTGATCGTAAGGCTAACACCATAAGCTCATTCTCAATAAAACAGCATATCAAGGTAATGCGTCGCATGGTCAATGAAATGCCATACAACTCCAGTACCTATAGTGTACTATCTCATCTTGAAATAGATATTCATTATACTTAATGGGAGTTGGTTTACTTAAAGGTCCTTTTATCCAGCATCAAAGGCTTTCCAATAGACCCATGTCAGTAACATGATCATGAAATATACTGGGAGGTAAGCCTTTATTAAGCGGATCCGCAAGCATTGACTCGGTACTAATATGCTTGATACTAATAGTTTGATCCTGGATTCTGTCTTTCATAACATAGTACTTAATGTCAATGTGTTTGGCAGTACCACTTGGCTTGTTGTTACTCGCATAAAAGACTGCGGGTTCATTATCGCAGTATAAGGTGAGTGGTTTAGAGATGTTGTCTACCACTCTAAGTCCCGGGATAAAATTCTTAAGCCATACAGCCTGCTCGGTAGCCTCATAATATGCCACAAACTCAGCTTGCATTGTTGAAGATGTCGTAAGGGTTTGTTTTGAGCTTTTCCACAAGATAGCTCCCCTAGCGAGTGTAGAGATATAACATGACGTGGATTTCTTAGTATCAACACATCCCGCAAAATTTGAATCTGAATAACCAACAACTTCAAGGTTATCAGAATTCTTATATATGAGCATGAAATGTTTAGTAGCTTGCATATAGCGCAAGACTTTCTTAACAGCCTTCCAGTGGTTCGGTCCTGGATTTGACTGATATCTGCCAAGCATCCCGGTTACAAAAGCTAAATCAGGGCACGTGCATACTTGAGCGTACATAATGCTTCCGATAGCTGAAGCATAAGGAACCGACTTCATCTGATCAGTTTCATATTGGTTCCTTAGACATTGAAATGTCCCAAACTTATCGCCCTTAACAATAGGAGCAGGCGAGCTAGAGCACTTATGCATATTATATCTCTTCGGTACTCTGTCAATGTATGCCTTCTGAGATAAACCTAATACTCCTTTGGACCTATCTCGATGAATCTCAATGCCAAGAACGTAAGAGGCATCACCAAGATCCTTCATATCAAAATTAGATGAAAGAAATCTCTTGATCTCAAACAGCATATCCTTATCACTGCTAGCCAATAAGATGTCATCCACATAAAGAACTAAGATGGTGAATTTACTCCCCTTCAACTTAACATATATGCAGTTGTCAACTTTATTTTCCTTAAATCCAAAATTCCTTATGACCTTATCGAATTTGAGGTACCATTGCCTCAACGCTTGCTTTAAGCCATAAATTGATTTCTTAAGTCGACATCCCATATGCTCCTTGCCTTTCATGACAAAACCTTCCGGTTGAGCCATGAAAACGTTTTCTTGCAAGTCACTATTAAGGAATGTCATCTTAACATCCATCTGATGTAGCTCTAAATCATAATGAGCTACAAGTGCCATAATAATTCCGAATGAATCTTTAGTTGAGACAGAAGAAAAAGTGTCATTATAGTCAATCTCCTCTCTTTGTGAGAAGCCTTTTGCTACAAGTCTTGCTTTGAACCTTTCGACATTTCCCTTAGAGTCATGCTTGGTTTTGTAGACCCATTTACAACCTACTGTTTTGACTCTGTCAGAAATTTCTACTAAGTCTCATACATCATTAGTGCTCATAGACTTTAGTTCATCCTTCATGGCATCAAGCCACTTAGGAGAATGTTCACTCATCATGGCCTACTTATAAGAGGTGGGATCATCTACCTTCCCTATATCATTAATATCCTCATTCATATAAACAACATAATCATTTGGGATGGCAGATCTTCTCTCCCACTATGATCTTCTAATAGGTTCATCAGCTATTGCAGGAGACTGCTGAGGCTCATCATTAGGTGCGACATTAGGAATTTCAGAGATATCAACAGTGGGTGTAACAATAGTATTCTGTACTGGAGGCGCAACCATCTGAAGCACAGGAATAAAGGTCTTTGGGATAAGCGGTGAAGGAACATAAACCCGCTTCTCTTCAAGATCTATTTTTCTGGGCTCCAGGTCCTTGTCATTGTCTAAGAACACAACGTGCTTTGTTTCTACAAACTTAGTTGTCCTATCAGGGCAGTAAAATCGATACCCTTTGGATCTTTCAGGGTACCCGATAAAATGGCAACTTACTATCTTAGGATCTAATTTCCCAATATGTGGATTAAATATCTTAGCTTTAGCATGATAACCCCACACTCGTAAATATTTCAAACTTGGTTTCCTCCCAGTCCATAATTCATAAGGTGTCTCAGGCACTGATTTACTAGGAACCTGATTAAGAATATGTGCAGCTATCTTTAGTGCTTCCATCCACAAACCAGTTGGTAAACTAGAATAGCTAAGCATGCTCCGTACCATATCCATAAGTATACGGTTGCGTCTCTCAGCTACCCCATTCTGCTGAGGTTCACCTGGTGTAGAATATTGGGCAACAATGCCATTTTCCTGAAGGAACTTAGCGAAAGGGCCAAGAATTTGCCCATTAGAGGCATGTCTCCCATAATATCCTCCCCCACGGTCCGATCTTACCACTTTAATTCTTAAGTTGTGCTGATTTTCAACTTCAACCTTAAATATCTTGAATTTGTCAAGTGACTCAGATCGGTCTTTAATGAGAAAGATATAACCATAACGAGAGAAATCATCAGTGAATGTGATGAAGGAATCAAAACCATCCACTGATGTCACAGGAAAAGGACCACAAATATCAGTATGAATTAATTCTAAGAGTCCTGTGCTGTAACACCCTGATTTGTTTGGAGCCTTTTTGAATTTTCAAAATAAAAAGAACCATTTTGTTTTGATGAGAATTCAAAGCTTGAACGTGAGTTTTTAAAGGAACTTTAAATGACTAAACCAAACTTCAACTAAAGACTCTCCTTTGGTTAGTTGGGTTTGTTGGAGCTTTGGTGATCCCTCCCCTTCTGTGTTGGCTTTGCCATTCTCTGGTCCAGACCTCCTTGGGACTAGACCTTCTTCTTTGATTCTTCTTTGGCTTAGACCTTCCCAGGTCTAAACCTCCCTCATGCTCATTTGAACTCACTCTCTGTTCTGTTGGAACCTCTCTATGTCTATTTGGACCTCCTCATGTCTCTTGAACCTCCTTGTATTCATTTGGACCTCCACGTGTCCTTCAGGACCTCCCTGTGTCCTTTAGGACCCCCCCTTGTTCATTTGGACCTCCCCCTCGTTCATTTGGACCTCCCCGTGTCCTTTAGGACCTCCCTGTGTCTTTTAGGACATCCCCCCTCGTTCATTTGGACATCTCCGTGTCCTTCAGGACCTCCTTGTGTCCTTTAGGACCTCCCCCTTGTTCATTTGGACCTCCCCGTGTCTTTCAGGACCTCCCTGTGTCCTTTAGGACCTCCCCCTCGTTCATTTGGACCTCCCCTTTGGAGATCTTAACCGTTCAGACCTCTCCTTTGTTAGATCTGACCGCTAAGACCTCCCCTTTGTTAGATCTATCCGTTAAGACCTCCCCTTTGGAGATCTTAACCGTTCAGACCTCCCCTTTGTTAGATCTTAACCGTTAAGACCTCCCCTTTGAGGATCCAACCGTCAGGACCTCCCCTTTATGGATCTGACCGTCAGGACCTCCCCTTACCTCTGCGCGATCTCCTCTAGGTCTCCGCAGGACCTCTCCTTGAGCTTTGACCGGCCCGATTTGTCAGTCACAACCTCTTTCTTTATCCTTTGACCATATCCTTTGCACTTGAAAGTCTTCAAAGCATTTAATGTCTGTTGTGTCGCATTAAATGCTACTACCTTTTGGCAGCACTGAGCTACCTTTTGTCATATCTTTTACCAACTCCTATCATTTCCTTCACTTACTTTAGAGCCCGAGAGCCCTTAGAAATCTGGGTGGCTCTGGCTATAAAAGCTTGAACAGCCTTTCCTCTTTACCATTTTGCTCATTTCCACTCTCTGGCTCCTCCAGCAATCTCTTGGACCTCCTCCAAAGCTCTCTAGACATCCTCCCTTAAGCTTCGAACCTCCTCCAGCAAGCTCCTTGGACCTCCTCCAAATCGACCAAACCTCTCTGTTGGTTATTTTAGTGTTCTATTGGAGTTTCTTTGGATCTTATTCGAGCTTGGTATTGAGTTGTTTTGGTTTCCTCGTGTAGATTGTGAAGACACCGAGGAGCTTGAGTGTCCCGAAGAGGAAGACTCTCAAGGCTGTGAGCAAGGCAAGTTACATCCTTGACCATGTTGCACCCATTACTTCAAATTACTATGTTCTGTTTCAAAGGTTTATGCATGCTTACTTTACTTACTTATTTCAATACCTATCTTTAAGTTCATAGTTATGCCCAAATCCTTTATATAGCCAATCTTGACATTGAACCAAACATGTTGTCACCCTAGTTAAAAACTGGTTAAAAGCAATAGCATGAACCAGAACCTTTTGGAAAGGAAAAGCTTAGTTGTGCTTAGACCAAAAGTATTTGATTTTGGAAAGTTTTATCTCTATTGACCAACTGTTATTTAAAAATATTTTAAGCCATGACATTGGATTGTCATGGAGTTTTTCCAAAAGGTTTGTGAAAAGCAAACAAATGCAAAATGGTTTTGGACTGGGGCGACTTGGTTGCTTGGTTGGTGCATGTCCATACACGACCTCAACTTGGGTAGAGTTGAGGCTCAGGAGTTCTGTGGTTGTCGCCCTAGTCATTTGAGGACCGACCTTTAAGCGTCCCTTTGCTATGCCTATAATGGGCTATGCCTCACCGTACAACCACATATCTCCAGAATGGGGCGTGGGACCTAGCTAACTAATTTGCAAAGCTACACCGCGGTTACTCCACTTTGAGGTGTGGGTGGTCTTTCATGGCCTACGATCCTTTATAAACCGGATGTTGCCCACAGGCGCCAGAGGGGGCACCCACTAACCGGGAGGATTTCTATCCAAAGGGGGGATTTGTGAAACCTTAGCGAGGGGGACTGCGGTGGAACGATACATTGTAAAGGCCTTGTCATGAACTCTAGACCTCTTACCTTCGGCAGTGAGAGGTGGCATTGACGAATGCCAAACAAACTAGAGGAATCATATTGTGTGGGTAAAGTATACAACCTCTGCAGAGTGAAAACTATTCGAATAGCCGTGTCCACGGTCATGGACGTGCTGGCAAAGACCACTCAAAGTTAGATATTAGTTTTGTTTTCAAAAGGTTTTAGATAAACTGTTTTTGGGATTTCTATCCCATGGTTTTGGGCGGGGAGCCTTGTGTCAGGAGGGTATCCTTCACCATTTGATGATGAATATTATCCAACTAAAAAATTGAATTTGGAAAGTGAATTTTAGTTATTGTATAACTACATTAGAACTTAGTATATGTAATTGAAAGAAACCTGGCTTTGTGCAAATCAACCATATTATGCCCTCCGTTGAGATATCCATTATGCATTTCATTCTGTTATTCCACGAGTGTGACTTGCGAGCACGGTTGTTGTGCTCATGCTTGCTTGGTTTGATAAATTGAGTAGGAGATGACTCCTTTGAAGATGATGAGGACCAGAACAATTAGGCCGCGCCCTCCAGCCAATTACTTGTGGTGTATTGGATGGACTTGACTTTTGTTTCTACTGTGTATTTTGCTCTTGTCGGTTTGTAAGCAAATCTTGTAATAAACTCTTTTGTGATAATAAAGTTTGTGCTGATGTATACTACCACTTATGTATGCTGTGTGAACTAGCCATTGATTCTTGGGACTAGTTCGGTTCACAGGAGGTTTAGGACTTCTCTAAGTTTCATGACCTCCTCGGGTTGGTCTCTGGACCTCCCTCAGGTCTGGTCGTGGCTCTTAGGGAGGTCCTGAGTCTGTAAACCTCCTCAGGTTAGTTCCTCGGACCTCCAGGAGGTCCGGCTGACCTCCGGGAGGCTCGAGGATCGCTGAGAGATCCTTTGACCTCCGGGAGGTCTGGTGGACTCTAGGAGGTCTTGAGGACCTCTTGGGTTAGCCTGGCCGGTCGCCACATGTGTCATGAGTGGCTCCCTTCTTTATTTGTTTTACATATTTTCCTTTAATGCAATCAATGCAGTGGTCTGAGTCAGAGAAATCTAATGGGTGGAGAATTTCTTCCTTAATGAGATGCTCCATTCTCCCCCTCAAAATGTGGCGTAAATGACAGTGCCACAGTTTCGAGGAAGTCCCATCATTCTTTGTAAGCTTAGCATCACACACATTCAAAGATACAGGAGATTCATTGAGGGAAAGCATATAGAGCTTGTCTTGTCTAAAAGCAAGACCAACATCATTTGAATTAAATGTAATAATGCATTTGTTGTTACCAAAATTACATTTAAAACCATCATCGTCCAATAAAGAAACCGAAATCAAATTCCTCTTGGTGGAAGGGACATATACTACATTATTAAGATGAAGTATGAAGCCGCTATCTAAAACTAATGAAACAGATCCAACTGATTCCACTTCGACTTCTTTTCCATATGCGACTCTAAGACTTCACTCCCTCTTTCTTAGTATTCTCGCGGTAAGGAATCCCTGTAAAGAGTTGGTGACATGCACAGTTGCACCTGAGTCAATCCACCAAGAATTAAGGGAGGAATCAGCATAAAGAGTTTCATCAATGAATGTTATTGTATCATTACCCCTTTTGGTGAGCCACTTCAGAAAACCGACACAATCTTTCTAGAAATGCCCTAGCTTCTTGCAGAAGTGACATTCATCCCCATTAACTGCTCCAGCGGGAGCAACATGGGGCTTAGGTGCATTGTGCACCTTAGGCCCTGACTTATCTGAATTAGGAGAGAATTGCATCTTTTTCTTGGATTTGAAGTCCCCTGAGAACTTTCTTTTGTTTGGACCGCCAACTTGATGCACAAAATCTTTCTTTTCGGCCCTTATTCTCTCTTCCTTCTGGACACACATGGCGATTAAATCACTCATCCTCCATTTATCTTTATGAGTATTGTAATTTATCTTAAATGGTGTGGACGCAGAAGGAAGAGGAGTCATAATAAAATAGACTAGGAAACCATTGGATATCTCCATGTCCATACCCTTGAGCTTTCCAGCCATATTGGTCATCATCATGATATGCTCTCTAATGCTGTTGGACCCGTCATACTTAGTGAATAAGGGCCTCTGGATTAAAGTACTGGCATAAATTTTAGTGGAGCCTTTGAATTTCTCCTCAATTGAAACCAAGTACTCCTTAACATTTTCAGAATCAGGGATAGCTCCCCTGATCCTAACTGAGATAGAGGTCTTCGTGATCATTAGTGACATGCAGTTGAACCGCTCCCATTTTCAGTATTAGCATCGTAAGTTTTCTTTTTCTTATCATAATTATCCTCGCCGTCGGTGGGGGGAACTGAAGCGGTCACCCTTAACGCATAGTCAATGTCCAAAACTCCAAGGACAACATGAATTCTTTCTTTCCAAGTGGGGAAGTTGCTTCCCATAAGCTGCTCAATATTGTTAATTGTGGCGGCAACATTCAAAGCGTTTATTGCTGCAAAATTTGAAATAACATAAAGATGTATTGCATGCAATTAACCCTACGTTGGTTTGATTAACAACATGCAAAACTACAGTTCTAATCCATATCACCGCTGGGCAGAAAATGAAAAAGAACTTAACAATTTAATATGACGACACACGACTACAAACAACGTTGGTCAGAATGTAATCATGTGCATGCATAATGCCAAAATAAAACATAAAAATCTCTAATCAAAATATCTCGTTGGTTCGATTTTAATTAGAGACCAAACATTATGTGTAATACATTGATATTGGGCAACTAATACATTATGTATAAAACAGTGCCTTAAACAATCAAAACTCAACTTCTCAGTCGGCCTCATTGCTCAGCTGGCCCATTAGTGGATGGAGCTCATTTTTTTTGGCCGTAGCCCACTTCAAAACTGAGCAGCATTCCGATCGAAACTGGTTATGGCCGTTGGATCTGATCGGACGGCAGAGAATGGATCCCGAGAAATATAAAACACCCAAAACCTAAACCCTAACTCATTTCTCCCCTTTCTCCTCCCAGAAAAATCGGGCAGCTGTTGGGATACGACGTCGGTGGCGGCAAGACGCTGCGGCGAAGAGAAAGAAGACTGCGGCGATGGCGCAGGGGAGAGCGCGGAGCGGCGGCGCGCAGCATGAGGCGGTGACGCCGCAACCCTGTTCGTCGACGCACGCATGTGACCGAGGTCGCACACGCAGCCATCGAGTGGAGCTACGGTGGCGCCTGTGACCGGAGAGGCTCCGGTGATCTCCAAAAATGTAAGTATTCGCCACACTTTTAGGGTTCCGATTTGGGTTTGAAGGCTCAGGATTTCGTTAGGATTTTACAAAATTTCTTGATTCCCCTCATTCTAAAGTGCTAAACCGAGAGAGAACATCTAATCCGGGCAAGAACAAGTTCGGTTGGGACTAATATGGGTTCAAAACGAGTCTAGGGAGGCTCTGATACCAAATGTGTGCATAATCTAAGGCTAGACTTGATTTAGACAACATTAATCCTAGCTCAGTGAAGAACACTTAGCCTAATCCTTAGAGCGGAAGCATGATTTACATACCCGAACTTGAAGATGCCATTATGACTTGCTTGTAGATCCGTCGGTGTAGAGCCGGGACGTAGTAGCAGATGTGGCGTGGGGAAGGATGGCAGTGTTGCAGTGACGGCGGCGGCCTTCGGTCTTTGCTTACCACAGTGCTCAGAATAGATTGGGTTATTGGGATTTTCGCAGCCTAGAACACACTCATAAAAGGCCTGCCGAGTCCCCTTTTTTATGCAGCGCTAGGTGAACGGGACCGAAGGCCGCCGCCGTCACTGCGACACCGCCGTCCTTCCCCACGCCACATCTGCTACTACGTCCCGGCTCTACACCGACGGATCTACAAGCAAGCCATAATGGCATCTTCAAGTTCGGGTATGTAAATCATGCTTCCGCTCTAAGGATTAGGCTAAGTGTTCTTCACTGAGCTAGAATTAATGTTGTCTAGATCAAGTCTATCCTTAGATTATGCACACAGAAGGAGCTCATGACTCGTGATGTGATATCTTGCATTCAAGGGATGAAGATCCGGATCAGAGGGGTGGGAGTCACTGGAGTGTGGACTGTTGACCAACTGGATATAGAGGTAGGAAAACTCGCCATTTTTTCTTGTTCGTACCCCCTCCTTTTCTAGTTGAATAAATTGTTTCTCCTTGATTACTTGGGCCATAGGTTACCATGTAACTTCTAACTGCTATTAATCCCAGTAAAAAAACACTGTGTTAAAAGTACAGAGCACTTTGGTACAATATGAAGATACACATTTCTAGTAATGTATACCTAATGGATTGCTTTGTTCTTCAAACCATTTAGTTTACATAGGAGGATTGAGTGGGAAGCGATGCAGATCAGAGTACTGCTAACAGGATGATCAAATGGAATGGATAATAAAGTAGTGATAAGAATAACGCTGGTTAATCCAAAAAAAAACTGAAACGAAATTCAGGTAAAGGGTGAGACTAAATTGTACTTGGTTCTTCATTTCTTCATTCTTTCTTGTTACTTGTGTCCAACTGTTAGTGATGAATGGTGATTAGTACTATTTGAAAGTATCCTTAGTACTCTCACACCCTTAGTCTATGCTTCGTGGTCAATGTATGATCATTTGGTATGGATGACCAACTACTGATAACATATGAACTTTTATAACTGAAAAGAATAAATACTTTTATCAAACAATCACCGTGCTTCCGATTTTATAACAGTTGGGCCTACTTTTCAATTTGTGGAATGGTGAGTTCTTTGGCTTAACTGGATGTGCGATCTAACAAAGTTGCAACTTGTAGGATGCAGTCATCTTTCGTCTCCAAAAAAGAAGGATGCAGTCATCTTATTGGTTTTGACAGTGGCTCAAATGAACTCCCGAGTTGATCTCTGCATAAGAGGCGGTCATCTATTCTTTTTATAAGTAGTCAAGTACGAATGCAAATTGGCATTCAGGCTCCTCTTCATCTTCGCATTGATCATGGGATAGTGTTCTGTACTTAAGTTTTACAAAAACGTGTCATGTATGGGTTCGTTCATCTATGTAACTGGAAGGGTATACATATATTATTCCTTCCCTGTATGATCACAATAGGGTTTTGTTTTGGTGAGAGTTTGGACTAGCTTGATATATGGGAGAAGAGGAAGGGAGCGTGGAGAGGGGGAACCCTAGGATGGGCGGTGCAGGGGTCTTGAGGCGGTGTCTTTTGCCTGGAGATTCGTGCTCTGGTTGGTGAGCTTTGACCGACTGCCGCCGCGCCTGGGCCTGGAGATGACGTTTGGTAGGCTTTTCGAACGTGGCTGAGTTGATGGGCTTGTTTTAGCGGGCTTGTATCCGTCTAGCCCGGTGATGGATTGACTTCGGCGGAGTTTTATCCCTGAATCCTGAAGGTGAAGTTGTGCTGAATTCAGTTCAAAAAAGAAGAAGAAAAACAAGAACAAGTTGTGCTGAATTTTTGTTTCTTCGCCGACTAATGCTAAGACCAGTGCTTCGGAGTTCAGATTAGAAGAAGACTATACAAGAGGGACGCTGGGACGGTACAAGCAGCAGTGGAACACAAAATTGATGTATAACAACAGCATAATGACCTAAAAGTTACAAGCATTGAGCGTTTTCAGCAAAACTACTAATGAAACGAGTGTCTTCGGCGCTCGGCCTTTTTTACAAGCGAGCCCCTTCAGGGTGATAGCGGAATGCGTGATGTATGCTGTCGTTTCAGCCTGTGATGTTCTTCATCTGACCAACAATAAACAGGCAAGGCACCTTGCTGTCGACATTCTCAAAGCATGCACTCAACAGTTCTGCTTCTGCTTGACTTTCTCTAGTCGTTCGAATAGTACCCTTATATATTTTCTAATATTGTAATTAAATCACCAAAGTGGCTGTAGTTTAGTGGTTAGAATTCCACGTTGTGGCCGTGGAGACCTGGGCTCGAATCCCAGCAGCCACATTTGTTCTTTTTTTTAGGAGATGTGCTTTGTACGAGTCCCAGCAGCCACAAATTTGTTCCTTCTTTTTTTTTTGAGGGGATGTGCTTTGTACGAGCTAGTATCAGGATTTGCTATGTTTTCCAAAGAACATGAGATGTATGGTTCTCAAACTCCGTTAGTTGTTGACAAGTGCACATGGATGATGGATGGGTATTTTTGCACGTGGACCTGTCAATTCGGTAGGCTATTATCCACGCAGATGTCAAAGTTGTTTCAGTGATCCTTCACTGTCAACGATAACATCGACTATGAACATGCATTGCATGCTGGGGACTGCAGTCTGCAGGTGCCATCAGACACAAATTTGTTCTCTCTTTTTTTGAGGAGATGTGCTTCGTACAAGCTACTTTCAGGATTCGCTATGTTCTCCAAAGAACATGAGATGTATGGTTCTCAAACTCCATTAGTTGTTGACAAGTGCACATGGATGATGGATGGATATTTTTGCATGTGGACCTGTCAATTAGGTAGGCTATTGTCCACGCAGATGTCAAAGTTGTTTCAGTGATCCTTTACTGCAGTGCTGGACGCACCACCGGTCTTGGGCAGAGGACGTCTTGGCGGCTACTCTACAAGACCGGCTCTAGCCGTCGTGCCCTCGAACCCCTCTCTGACTCAGACTGCTCGCTAGAGTCCCCATCTCAAGACAGCACCGCCGCCATGAAAGAAGGAAGGGAGCTGCGAAGGTGAAGAAGGGAGTTGCGAAGGTGAAGAAGAAAGAACTCGGCAGATTGAAGACAACAAGCAATTATTTGGGCCGTTTGGGCCACATTCATTCAATCATTCTATAATTCAATAGCATATGGGCCATTTTCGCACTCCCCAAATCCACATCCGGGCATCCCCACTCCCCAAATCCACACCGGCCATCCCCACTCCCCAAATCCAGAAATCCCTAATTCTATTCCCCATCCCCACTCCCCAAAACCTCACTTTGGGCGTCGTCGACAATGAGGCGACCCAAGGTGAGGCCACGAGTCACTGGCACGCTACAGCACACAATGACGGCTGGCGACGGGCGACGCCACGAGGCGGCGAAGCGCGGGCTGGCTGGGGCTAAGGGCGAGCCACGAGCGCGCCAAGGTGACCAGGGTCGGCCACCGGCCAGGCGAGCGCGAAGTGAGGCGTCGACTGAGCAAGCAGCGTGCGAGGAAGACCAAGACCGGACGCCGGGTGTGGCGCCCAACCCTAGGGCACCCGAGAGGCCTCCCAGATCTCCTAGGACGCCCCTTAGGACCTCCCAGAGGTCCGGTGGCACCTCCCGAGGCTCGGGTGGGACTCGCCTCGGTGGTACCAATTGAGGCCTTGGCAGACCTCTCAAGATTACCACCGAGGGAAGTGGAAGCCACGGGAGATTCTCACCGCCACGGCCACTCAGAGAGGTCAAGGACTGGCCCGAGGAGGTCGTGAGACTTGAGAAATCACTCTATGATTTCCAGCGTGGTCGAGCTAGTCCCAAGGATCTCAAGCTAGCTCTTCACAAAGAAACAAGAATGGTAACATCCACGACATAGACTTTATTTACAACATAGTAAAGGAGTTGTTTACGAAGGTGGCCTTGGGCCAAAAGCAAGCTTACAAAAGAACAAAGACAGAGGTCCATCCACTATACCACAGGCAAAATGGTGGAGGGCACAACCTACTGCCCCTGGTCCTCCTCTTCTCCATTGTTGTCTTCTCTCGATAAGATTTTGCATTGAGCAAGAGTGAGCACTACCACTGTGTGCTCGCAAGTCACACCTGGGGTAACAAAATGACATGCATACATGGATATACAATGAAGGCATAATATGGTTGCTTTGCATAAAGCCAAATTTCTTTCAATTACAATTACTAAGTTCCAAGGCGGGTTTTAATAGATAAAATTCATTTACAAAACTTGATTTTCAGTTTGATAGCATTCATCAACAAGTTGGTGAAGGATACCCTCCGTCACAAGGCTCCTCGCCCAAAGCCCATGGGATAGAAATCCCAAAACAGTTGTTAAACACTTTTAGAAACCCAAAACCAACATCTAACTCTGAGTGGCCGCTGCCAGCATGTCCATGACCGCGGACACGGCTATTCAATAGATTTACACTCGATCGAGGATGTGCACTTTACCCACACGACATGAATTCCTCTAGTTTATCCAAGCATCCGCCGATGCCACCTCTCACTACCAAAGGTAAGAGGTCTAGAGTTCATGACAAAGCCTTTAAAATGCATTGTCCCACCACGCCTCTCCTTGCTAAGGTTTCGCCTCCTTTGGATTGACGCAGATCTAGGCCCCCTCTTGCACCAGTGGGAACATAGGTCATAAAAGACCACCGGCCATAGAAGACCTCCCACTCCTCCAACTGGATCAACTGCGGTGGAAGTTCTGCAAAGTACTTAGCTAGGTCCCACACCCCATACTGGAGACATGTGGTTGCACGATTTTGGCATAGCCCATCATAGGCCTAGCATTGGCAGCTCAAAGACCGGTCCTCAACTGACTTGGGCGACAATCACAAACCCTTGGACCTCCACCTTATCTAGGATAGAGTCCGTGCATAAACCTTGCACCAACCAAGCAACCAATTCGTCCAAGCCTAAATCAATTTTTATTTTCTTTGCTTCCCCAGCAATATTTTCACACTCCCATGACATCCCAATGCCATGGTCAAAACATTTTAAACAGTATTTGGTCATGAAGGTAAAGGTTTCCCAAAACAAGTACTTTTGGTCTAAGCAATACTAAGCATTTGGTTTTTCAATTGCTCCTGGTTCACACTACTGCATCAACCAGATTTTTGTCTAAGGTGGCAACAGATTGGGTTCATTGTCAAAGTTGGCCATATGAAGGAATTAGGCATAACTAAGTGTTTAAAGACAGGCATTAAAATATCTTGGTAGAAATAAGCATGCATTATATTTTGAAACAGAACATAAGTAAATTGAAATATTGGGTGCAATATGATCAAGAGCATGACTTGCCTTGCTCATTGCCTTGAGAGTCTTCTTCTTCAATGTTTCACGCTCCTCAGTGCCTTCACGCTCTATACGAGAGAAAAGAAGACAACTCAAACCACATTCCAAATAAAGAGCCAAAAGAATTTTAAAAGAAACTCCAAAACTCAACCAACTGAAGCATCTTATATTCAAAATAGGTTCTTTGGGAGAGGTCCCAACTCATCGGGAGAGGTCGAATGAGGAAGGTCCTCATGGAAGACCAGAGGGCGCTCTAGCAATGCATCAAGAGGATACTTGAGCGTCAGGATCCAGAGAGGTGATCTTTAGACAAGACCATAGAGTTCCACCGAGAATCCAAAAGAAGAGGTCCTGAAAGGGACACAACCTCTTATGGTGGTGACAAGAACAAGAACAGCGCAACATACAAGGAAACTTACCAGCTATAAGAAGGAGGTGACGGGTGAAGGGGAGGTCGAAGGCAATCTGGGCGGTTGAGGTCAAGCCCAAGCTCCTACCGAGCCTCCAATGGTGAAAAGTGATGAGGGAAGGTGCTCCTGGCGATGTTCTTGGCAGCAAGGACTCACCAGGAAGCTGCTGGGTGTGAGCCAAAGTGTTGAGTGTGTGAAAAAGGTGGCAATGGAGGGCTCCCGGGACTAGTTATAGTCAAAGGAAGTGAAAAGACCACTCAATGCGTACATGATTTGATGAGCATGTGAGATGGGCAAAAGGTACGGGAGTGTCAAAGAAAAATAATAAAGGACATAGTGTACTGTTACGGGAGGAGACTAGAAAGGACACCAATAGTGCCCCAGAATGACCCCATACAATAGAAACAGCCACTTGCTTGGCTGCATTTAATGCGACAATACATGCATTAAATGCTCATGGTACTAGTGTGGCGGGGAAACATAAAATAGGTAAGCCTGGCAGGTGGGACTAGTCAAATCTAGAGACAGTTGGGTCAAAGGGGGAGGTCATGACAGTTGGATCTCCAAAGAGGAGGTCCAACACCAAGATTGAGTGCTAACGGGAGGTCCGTGTGGTAAGAGGGAACCTCACCCGCTAGGGAGGTCTAGAGTCAGAGGATCAAATCCAGACGAGAGGTCTGAAGCGGTTAGGATCTCCGAGGAGGTCCTAACGATCGAGTCTCGCTAACGAGGAGGTCGGGCGGTTAAGATCTCGGGGAGGTCTTAACTCGCCCAGATTCACAAAGAGGAGGTCTGGAGGCTAAGAGGTCCCGATACAGAGGAGATCCGCACATGGGAAGGTCCAAGACACATGGAGGAGGTCCACGTGACTTAGAGGTTCGACAACCAAGATCCCATCAAGGAGGTCCTGGCCGAGGATCCTTAAAAGGAGGTCCCGACTGGTAGGATCTCACCAAGGGGGAGGTCCTATCAGTTAGGCTCTCATGAAGGGAGGTTCTACGGGCTCAAGGAGGTCTTGAGAGGAGGTCTAAAGAACTGAGTCGACAAGGGGAGGTCCTGATCGCTAGGATCTCCACAATGGGAGGTCTGGCGGTGAGGATCTCGATATAGGAGGTCCTAAAGGTTCGGGAGGAAACCCACGGAGGTCAGGGGTTCCTAGTTAAGTGAGTAAGAAGGTCCAATGGATGGGGGAGGTCCAAAGGACTTGAATTCGAAGGGAGGCCTAAACATATAGGCACGCCTTAACCAAGAGCAGGTATGAACCAAAGAGATTCGAACCAACAAAGAGATCCAAAGAGATCTAGCTCAAAGAGAAAGGTCTGGACATAAGGGCACGTCCAATTGAGAAAAGGTCTGAGCCCCCAGCGGAGGTCCAACTTCAAGGACCACTGGGAAGGTCCAGGCCACAGAGAAGGTCTAAACCGAACATAACACAAAAGAGAGACTGAGGGGAGAACTGGCCACATACAGAAGGGGTGACAACATAAAACTTAAACCTCTCCAACGAACCAACTATGAATTCTCATCAAAACAAAATAGTTTTATTTTATTTTACAAATTTAAAAGGACTTGGAAAATCAGGATGTTACACCGGCGGAAGAGGCGAAGAGCGAGAGCCGGTAGTCGAGCTCGGGCACATCTACGCGAGACGGCGTGAGGAAGAGAAATAGAGGGGGTTGAGGAGATTTGGTGAGGACTGAGGAGATCTAGAGAGTGGAGAATGGAGATATATGAAGATGGGACTTTGGAGCAAATCTTTGGACCTTAGAACAAATCCGAAATGCCACTTCATGAAATGAGGTAATCAAGAATGAGAATAACTAATTTTGTAAATTGGTAATTGGTAAAGTAATAATTATTGACAATTAGTAAGCTGAGGTAATCAGCAACAGCAATCACTAATTTTGTAAACCGATAATTAGTAATTGGTAAAGTAATAATTGTTGACAATTGGTAAAGTAATAATTGTTGACACTCGACAGTGGTTTGGTACTTTGGCTCACTCATTTAAATACTTATAAACTTAAAATTGAAATGTAGAAATGTACTTAGTACTCATGGATTATATTCAATTCATTGTAGAGTGGCTCAATGACTTGATGGCGTGTTACACTGAGCGAGAGATATTTAAAAGCATTGATGATAAAACAATCATGGATCGTTTTCAACATATGAAATCTCGTAGAATGGACTTGCCTCCTGCTCCTAGTCATAGCTAGCGCTTAGCGGTTGTGCGCCTTAAGTTTATTTTATATTTTCGATTTATCTTTTTTTTTATTTATGTATGAATCTGAATTGCATTAGACGTATTATGTATATTTGATATGATTTCATCATATTAGTTTTCTCTCATAAATATCCCCTGTATTTTTGTCCTAGCTACGCCACTGCTTCACTGTCAACGATAACATCGACTATGAACAGGCATTGCGTGCTGGGGACTGCAGTCTGCAGGTGCCCATCAGCCACAAATTTGTTCTCTTTTTTTTTTGAGGGGATGTGCTTCGTACAAGCTAGTTTCAGGACTCGCTATGTTTTCCAAAGAACATGATATGTATGGTTCTCAAACTCCGTTAGTTGTTGACAAGTGCACATGGATGATGGATGGGTATTTTTGCACGTGGACCTGTCAATTCGGTAGGCTATTATCCACGAAGATGTCAAAGTTGTTTCAGTCTGCAGGTGCCATTAGACACAAATTTGTTCTCTCTTTTTTTGAGGGGATGTGGTTCGTACAAGCTAGTTTCAGGATTCGCTATGTTTTCCAAAGAACATGAGATGTATGGTTCTCAAACTCCATTAGTTGTTGACAAGTGCACATGGATGATGGATGGATGTTTTTGCATGTGGACCTGTCAATTAGGTAGGCTATTATCCACGCAGATGTCAGTTGTTGTTTCAGTGATCATTCATTGTCAACGATAACATAGACTATGAACATGCATTGCATGCTGGGGACTGCAGTCTGCAGGTGCCATCCAGTCCTGCTGATGCTGTCGACTGTCCTGTTCGATCGTGAACAGTATAGATCGCGGGTGCTTAACTCACAGGAAAGAGCTTCAGGAACTCGATCGATCATGGAGTAGATGGCAGAAACAACTACTGAAGTCGTGTCTTGTTCCACGGGTTTTGTGCTGCCTAAAGTTCAGGCCGATCGCGGTTTCTTCCATGACTCAGCCATGCAGCGGCCATGACGAGTTGGGCAGCTAGTGAAGCCAAAATATCTGCTCGATGGACTGTTGCAGCAGCGAGACAGGAGTATCAGAGAGCATGTGCAATACAGGTAAAAACTGATTTTTTTTTGTCACGTGAGATAGATAAATTGTTTATTTTGTAACATAGGTGCTTAATAAGTAATTATGTGTATAACTATATATAATTAATACATAATATAATTATCTAAGCAACCAGGGGCGGAGGCACCACCGTGTGCTGCAGGGCGCGCAAGACTGCTCCATCGGCGGCGCCCTAGTAACCCCTGCTCCATCGACGGCGACGGCGGGCGAGGCGGCAAGCTGGGTCGGCTGGGGCGAGGCGGCGAAGCGCCTGTGGGAGACGGAGGACTGAGCCACCGAGCCACCAGCACCACCGAGGGCGAGGCGGCGAGTGGCGGCCACCGAGGCGAGGCCGAGGCGGCCGAGAGGAGGCGGGCGATCGGCATGAGCAACCGAGACTCCGAGAGGCCGAGGCGGCAGTCTGTGACGCAGAAGAAGCAAGGCGGTCGGGTCGGAGGTAGGAGAGGCCGAGGAGGCGGCCGAGCAAAGAGGAGGCGAGGCGCAGCTGGCCAAGCCAAGGAGGCGGGCACCAGAGGAGGAGGAGGAGCGCGCCATGAAGCCGCCTGAGAGGGTGGTGCCACTGCAGTCAAGGCAGAAGAGATGGGGAAAGGGAGGTGTCAAGCGCCAATTGACGAGAAGAACGAAATAGGTTGAGCACCCAGCACCCCCTCTATTTCTGTTCTGCGTTCGCCACTGTAAGCAACTACAAAAAAGATAAACTTATATCGAAGAAAATGACTTTTATCCAGATCGCGGCGTCGCCCGCTCGGTCGAATGCTTTCCTCAAGAAGTGTATGTGTGGACAGTGACCACCTGCGCTGCACTGCAGAACAAGTAGAAGAGTTCCAGGCAAATGCAGGGGGAACGTGGAGAGTCCTCAACAACGACCTCCACATTCGTCCGGTCTTGCAATTGCGTATTCCATTCCCATTCATCCATCTGTTTCACAGTGACCTCCAGAAGAAAGAGGTTGTGCAAATTGTTGAGGAACTATCGCTAATGAGTTAAGTCTAAACGATCATCTCATAGACAAGTATAGAATCGTTTAGAATAATACAAGAACATAAGTACAGAATAGTAAATTGAGCACATAGATATAGGGGTTTTTTTTTCTTCTCTTTATTCATTTTTCAATCGACCAGCCTTCTACAATGACAAGCACACCTTATTTATAGTCTAGATACACTGTTAGGGTTTGGATGAGACACCCACCTATGGGTCGGCTGCTGGGCCAGACCCATGATTCCCCAATACTCCCCTTGGGCACTCATCTTCATATGTTCATGTCTTGTCAAAACTCCATAAAAACTCGGTGGAAAAATTTTGGAGAAAGCGTACATGATACACGTTTTGCTGTGTTGCACGAATTGCCTCGTTAAAACCTTAGCCGAGAAATTTCAGGAAAACTCGTCAAGGGAAAAAGAGTACAATTCACCCAATTTCATTTAATCTTCAGGATTTACTCTTTGGGTACTCGATCTTCGTGATCAAGTTTCAATAATGAGTTTGTGAAGATTCGCCTCCTGAATTCTGCACCTCTCTAAATCTTATCATTCCAATCCCACATATGCACCTTTCAAAGCTAGATGCTGAATGTGATTTAGTGAATAAATCTGCAAGATTTTTGCATGACTTAGTATGCAGTACTTTAATTTCGCAATTCATAAGCATAGAAGAACTTGGAGTTGATATGCTTTGTGAGTTGACTCTTCAAATAACCCATCTGCACCTATGCAACACAAACTATATTATCTTCATAGATAATGGTGGGGGTTTGCGCGATATTCAATCAACACGACTGCTGGATATGGTGAATCATCCGTCGAAGCCAATCACATTCTCGTGAGGCCTTGTACAGTGCTATGATTTTCGATTGGTTCGTCGAAGTCGATACAAGACTTTGATTAGACTATTTCCATAAAAATGTAGTTCCACCATACAGAATACATAGCATGTTTGCGAATTGGTCACATGCAGGTCCGACAGGTATCCAGCATATGCATAGCTATTAATAGTTAGATTTTGGTTCTGTCGGTGTTTTAGAACCAATCTTACGTAAAGATTGTTTGATTTGGGGGGTCTCTTAGAATGGAATCACGCAAAGAGATTGACACGGGTATTTTTATACAGGTTCAGGCCTTCTCTGGGGAGAATAACAACCCTACTCCTGTGTGCGTATGGTATTGAGTGTGTCTCGTACAATCGGGAGAAAGACTAAGACTATTGCAGAAGATAGTGTCTAGCTGTCTTCCTGATTGCTTGTTGTCTTCTCCGATTGCCCTCTTTCTCCTCTCTGATCGCTGCCTTTATATAGTCGTGAAGGAGTGGCCGTTTCCTCCTGGTGAAGAGGCGCCTCATCAAATCCAGTAACGGGCACATGTTTGTAGTAATCATCGGAGTGTTAACCCCTTCACGCCGCCTGGCAGTTACTTGTCAGAGATAATGGAGTATTACGTGCTATTACTTCGTAGAGTAACAGTTTATGTTAACTACTTAGATCCCTTAATCAATTGGACCCACTCGTCTGTAGGTTTTATTGATCATAAGGTAGTCGTGGCTGACATGGTCGCAGAAGAGCTTACGACCATAGGGTAGTCGTAGAATAACTTACGACTGGATAGTAATCGTAAAAGAACTTACGACCATAAGGTAGTCATAGCAAGACTTACGACTATGGGGGTGGTCGTAGAAGAACTTACGACCACCTGGTAGGCTTCTCCCTTGTAAATATAAGGGGTATACCTAGGGACCACATGACATCATATTTATCTATACTGAGAATTATAGATAAAAGATAAAATGATGATTATTAGATCCTCGTCAGGTTCTTTCTGTAGAACAGACCAAGTTCTTTGCTTTCTTGGAGGTATCGGAAGATGTCCTTCTTTCTCTGCCAATGCCTTTGGTAGGTTCTGCACTATACCTTGCTAATAGATTCGCGGCAAATGTAATGTCCGATCTAGTACAGTTTGCTAAGTACATGAGTGCTTCTATTGCACTTAAGTATGGGAATTTCGGTCCTAGGACTTCCTCCTCCTCTTCTTTTGGTCTGTATGGGTTTTTGTCTTGCTGCAAAGATCTCCTGGCCATTGGCACTTTCGAAAGGTATGCCTTTTCAAAGCCGAACCTTTATGACACCTTCTAAGTGTAGGTTGACTAACGCACTAAAATCCTTTTAGGGGCATGCTCAAGATGCAAGCCTAGGCAATATTTGGTTTTACCTAAATCTTTCATTTAGAACTCCGACTCCAAGTAAGAGCTTACTTTCTTAATATCTTTCAGGGTGCCGATGATATTTAGATCATCTTCATACACTGAGATTATACAAAATCCATCATGGAATCGTCGTATAAATACACAGTGACAATTCTCATTGTTTCGTGTGGCCTTTCTTGCATAGAAAGTCGCTTCAAGCGAATATACTATATCTTGCCTGATTGCTTAAGTCTGTACAATGACTTTCTGAGTTTCACACTGTACATATTTCTATTTGCTCTGTTTTGGTTCTGGACAGGGTTACATTCAGGTACCTTCATATAAATGTCTGAATCTAAATTTTCATGAAGGTATGCTGTTACCACATCCATCAATTTCACTTCTAAATTCAAATTTATTGCCATTGACATTAAATATCTAAAGGGAGTTCTGCTCATGACCGGCGAATAGGTTTTTTCATAATCTCCTGGACGTTGAGTAAAACCTTGTGCAACGAGCCTTACTTCTTTTCATTTATCTTTCAAACAAACACCCATTTATGCTCTACGGGGTGTACATGGAGAGGCGTGTGGCTTACAGGCCCAAACACCTCTATTTTATTCAGAGATAATAACCCAGTTATTATTGCCTTCTTCCAATTTTCTTAATCTGATCTTTTCTTACGTTCAGCGAGCGATGCAGGCTCTGGATCAAGATTAATGATTGTATCAATTTTTTTTTTGCAAAGTAAATATCGATATTGGCTGTTGTCTTATTTATAGATTCTCCCATGATTACCAAGATTATAGCTATTTCTTCATGGGGCGATTTTTCTAATGATTCTACTTGCTCGCCGTCACTTCCAATTACGGAGGCAAGTCCCTTTAGTTTTTCAGCTCCGATGTGTGCGTACACATTCCTGCTAATGTCTCCCTTCCTAGGGATGTTCAAATCTGGTATGCCTTTTCTGAAGGTTCATACTAGTGCCGGGTCTCAACTGGCTCCCCTTCTGGTTCTGAGGAACTTCGGTGATCGGCTGTGTTAAGTCATTCTTATTCTTTTTCACCAGGCGTCTCCGGTTACTTCATATTTGAGGGGCCGGAGTTTTCTTCCTTTATGAGGCCTTAGGACGGGATTAGGGATATCTTTTTTCTTTCTTCGTTATTTCAACCCTCTCCAGTGCATTGCGTGCAGGCACATACAATTTGGTCATGCTCTTTAAATCACTAAAGTGGTCACGCAGTTGATTCGCTAATGCTTGCAAATCAATTATCTTCTGGACTTCAATTGTCTTCTGAACTTCAATTATCTTCTGGACTTCTCTTGTTTTCTAGACTTTAATTATCTTCTGGACTTCTCTATTTGCTTCACTAGTGCACGGGTCATGTGCATGGACTTCAATTATCTTCTGAACTTCTTTATTTCCTTATATTTTTTATCAAGGGGTTGATTTCCTCCCCCTAATGACAAGAAACTATCCTCATCAATTATACTATCAGCGAAGCGGACTGCATACAAATCTCCAGTCATAGGGTCCAAATACCTGATTATGGATGATGTCTCATAACCAATGTATATCCTAGACATTCGGAGAGGGCCCATTGCAGTTCGTTGTGGTGGCGGTATAGGTACATAAATCTTGCAACCAAATCTTCAAAGATGAGAAATTTTCGGTGCTGACTCTTGCACTAGTTGCATAAGTGAATGGATGTTATATGCAGATGGTCTAAAATTGATGAGAGTTGCTACGAGCAGGACTGCGTATCCCCAACATGTAGTTGGTAAATTACAATACTTCAAAGTGGTTAGGCAAAAATTTAATCCTTTTAATTAATGCCTCTGCTAGTCTATTCTAGGTGTGGACATGCGGTACGTAATGCTCAACTTTAATTCCCATTTCCATGCAATAAACTCTCCGGCGTTGTCCATCTTGACGGACTTCACATGATGATCAGGGAAATTATTCTTAATTTTAATTATCTGCGAGATTAGCTTTGTAAAAGCGTGGTTTATCGTAGACAATAAGCGTACATGCGACCATTTCAGGGAAGCATAGATGAGCACTATAAAATACCTAAATGGCCCTAACAAATGGCTATACAGGGCCGCAAATGTCTCCCTGGATACGTGTAACATCCCAATTTTCTGAGGCTTTTTGAAGATTTTCAAAATGAAAATAACCATTTAATTATGTTGAAGTTCTAAAGCTTAACTTGAGATTTTAGAATTAATTCAAACTTCAATTAATTCGAGCTTGGTTTGTTTTGTGTTTGCTGGAGTTCTCTGGTGCTCATCGTCCCCTTTCTCTGTTCGTCCCATTCCCTCCCTTCCGTTTGGACCTCCCCCTCCGTCCAGACCTCCTTTTCGTTTGGACCTCTCCCTCTGTCCAAACCTCCCTTCCGTTTGGACCTCCCCCTCTGTCCATACCTCCTTTCCATTTGGACCTCCCTCTCTGTCCAGACCTCCCCCTCGTTTGGACCTCCCCCTCTGGGAGACCTCCTGGGTGGTCCTGGACGACCACCCCCTTTGGTCACGACCACCCCTTGGGTCACGACCTCCCCTTTGGTTGGACCACTCTCCCGAGTTTTGACTAGCCCCACCTGTCAGTCCTGCTCACCTTCTTCTTCCTCTCGTAGCGTCACTGCTAACGCAAAAGCCTGTGCGCATTAAATGCTGTTGTGTCGCATTAAATGATGTCGCTCTTTGCAATACCCGTTCCCCCTCTTGTCTCCTCTCCTACCTACCCTCATCTCCTCCTTCACCTACCCTTGAACTCGCGTGAGCCTCTGAGTCTCTCAGTGACTCTCCCAGGCTATAAAAGCCTAAGCAGCCCTCCTTCATCTCCTTTTTCTCACCCCAACTCTCTTGCTCTCGTTAGTTTCACCGTGCTTGAAGTTTTGTCACCAAGGAGTCCACTGAAGCAATGCCGTCACCTCCTCGTCGCTAAGGAGCCCGCTAGAGCCTGCGCCGTCTTCGACCACCTCGTTGCCGAAGAGTTCATCGGAGCGCCCGTGCCATTCTCCGTCCTCCTCCTGTCTTCTCCTCTCTCTCTCTCTCTCTCTCTCTCTCTCGCTCGCTCTCTCTGTCCTGGTGAGTTTCTCCATGCCTTGTTCTTTTCCTTTCTTCCACGACCTCGTTGCGTAGTCGTATCCCCTTTTGTATCCTTTTGTACGACCATGTTGAGTAGTCATACCCTTTGGAGGACCTCCTCCTTTGGACATTCACCTTTAGACCTCCTCCTTTGGACCTCGTCCTTAGGACCTCCCCCTCATCTTTCTTTCGGTTTTAGTTTGGTGCTTTCATTGGAGTTTTTGTGGGTTTGTCATACTTATTTGGCTCTTTTCGCATGTGTAGATTTCGGCTTCTCAGAAGAGTTCTTGGACCCGACGACCTCTACCGAAGAATTTCAGCTTTTCATTGAAGGCAAGTCGTAGACCTTTGATCATGTTGTACCCAGTTTGAAAAAACTATACTATTTTATACCAACATGCATGGCTAATTATATAAAAATGGTTTGGGAATAACTAAATACCTACTTGGCAATATGACTCCTTGAAATACTTGTGATCGACATGTTGACATGTACCCTTGGGCACCATAGGTTGGGTAATCTTAGTTAGACCTCTTTGAGATACCAACATGGGTGCGTATATTGCTTAGACATGCTTTAGTTATGCGATGTCTCTCAATCACATGATTCAATGATAATGAACTTGACTTAATGATATATAGAATTGTGGTGCGACCACTGTTGTTAAAAGATGTTGTGTCATGACTAGGGTGATCATTTGACCGGGTTGAACCCAAAAATGTTTTATACTCGAGCGAGTGATCATGTAGTAAAGAGGGTGCAAGAAGAACATTGGGATGTGGATGTCTCGCCTGAGTAGTCCCTAAGGACTTAAGCTTGCAAGCCATTGATCTGGGCTTTACCGTGCAACCACAAGTTCATTATGGGGTGGACCTGGCCAATTAATTAGCAATGTTTTGGTTCGGTTCTGTTTTGGTAGAAGTGTGAAACCTGGGTTAGATATTCACACTTGGCGCAAGAGGGGGCCAGAAAGGCGAATCCTTAGCGAGCAGAACCGAGTCAAAACAGAGCTTTGTAAAGGTCTTGTCGTGTGCTCTCGACTGCTTACCTAAGGAAGTGAGCAGGGGCATTGACGGGTGCCCGACCAACTAGAGAGGTTGTGTCTTGTGGGTCAAGCTATACAACCTTTGCAAAGTGTAAAACTATTCGAATAATTGTGTCCCCGGTTATGGACAATGCCTGGTGATTTCGCGTAATAGGTAGACTTTCTCAAAATGTGGTCGTGGATGGTTCCAAGTGGCCTGGGTCGTGAATAGGGTGTTCACGAGTGGTCTCAAAAGTGAACAGGGTGTTCACGTATTGTTTCAAAGAAAACTTGATTACTTATGTACTAGTCTTTCAACTTATGCTTTGCAATCTATTTATTGTATTCCCAGCAAATTTTGCTTTTTGCAAAGTAACCATAAAGATGTCCTTGTCAAGCCTGACATGAGTACTATGCACACACATTTCCCTACGACTTGTTGAGTACATTCAAAGTACTCACGGCTTTATGCCCTCTGGTTGATCAGCCACTAAAGATGACCCCGGGAGCTCCAACCTCTTTGAAGAGGAGGTCTTTGAAGACCACGCGTGCTAGGGGACGTCCTCCACTCAATTGTCTGTGGGCATGTCGAATGACTTCCACGTGCGTTTGGTGTTCTGCTGCGAGCTCTCTTTTGTTGTAGCCCTGTGCGACAGACCTCTGTAAAAACCTTGACCATAAGGTCTTCTACTTTTATTAATGTTCATTTGTCTGCTTCGTTTATAGTTTGTGGTATGGTTTTGATTACATCGATGTTGAACTGTGCGGACTAGCTACTGATCATGGGACTGGTCCAGAGTGCACAGAGAGACTTGAGGGTTGTCTACCCGGGGTCCCGACAACGGTGGTATCAGAGCCATATTGACCGTAAGACGTAACTTTAGTTTGCATGGTCGCTTTAGTCAAGAGTTTCAAAACTTATTTTATAAATCAAACCAACAGATTAACATGAATATTTATTCTTCTCTCATCTTACTCTTACCTTTCCCCATATCATCCATAGTTCTTGCACCGTACCTCTTCTAAAACTTTGCGTTCAAAATTTAACTTGATCCCTCTCATCTCGGTAATCTCAACAGGATTGGGCTTTGCTTTAAGACGACCTCCCAGATAAGTTAGGTTAAAAGTGTTTTAGCAGAGCTGCCCTCCTTAGTTCCAGTCTCGTTTAATCTGGTAAATATGACATCCTGTTTGAGTTTTGTTGCCTCTTAATAGCTCTCCGGCTATCTACTCGTTGGGTTTTAACCTCCTCCCCAGTTAGGGTGTTCCATCTTTCTCCCTTGTTCTCGCTCACCTCTGTGATTTTCCCTCTTATCTATCGTGCTTTCTTTTCCTCATCTATTAAGCTTGAGAAGGTTTAATCGTATAGATGGTCCAGATCCGCAATTTCGTAGGTCTAGATGAGCCTGTGGATCCTATCACACCACCGCCACCTCCGGCAGCCCCCACAGATCAGGGTTTGGGATAGTTCATGGCAGCCCAGACACAGTTGATAAATGCCATGATGCAGAACATGAACCAGATGATGACTCAGCAAAATTAAACCGCTGCTGCTCTTCTCGCAATGCTGAACCAGACCGACCAAGCAACTGCCAGGCCACCGCCACCACCAATTGTTCCCCAGTCGAGGCTAGCAGAGTTCAAGAGGACCCAACCACCCACGTTCTCCAGTTCGTCTGAGCCCTTGGACGCAGATGACTGGCTGCGCTCAATTGACAAAAAGCTTGCCATTACCTGGTGTGACGACCATGAAAAGGTCCTTTATGCGACACACCAACTTGAAGGCACTACCGTGGAATGGTGGGAGAACTATTGTGCCGCCCCTGAAGACCACCAGACCATCAGTTGGGCTGAGTTCTCCGAGGCCTTCCGCCACTCCCATATTCCCGATGGAAAGATAGAAAAGAAGAAGAATGAGTTCTGAGAGCTGCGCCAAGGAAACCTGTCAGTGAGTGAATACCTCAACAAGTTCACTCGACTCTCATGTTATGCTCCAGAGGACGTCGCCACGGACAATGCACGTCAGCAGCGTTTTAAGTGAGGACTCTACCCTAGCTTGAAGGTCCAAATCGTCGGCAACGACTACTTGGATTTTCAACATCTTGTGAACAAGACCATGCTGATAGAAGAGTCCCGTCACGAGCTTGCAGAGTTTCATAAGAGAAAGATGGTACAGCATGGTACTCATCAAGGACCTCCGCAGAGAGCCAGGACGAGTGCACACCCTCCTGCCCGCTTTGCTCCTTCTGTTGCTTCCAGGACCTCCCCGATAACCCCTCGCCTGGTTACTCCAGGTCTTCACAGCCCCAGCAACAGCAACCAGCAGCCAAGAAACAATAATTAGGTTGCAAGGATCACCTGTTTCAATTGTCATCAATTGGGACATTACGCCAGCAACAGCCCTTTAAAGCAAGGTCCAGCACTTGTTCGAAACAACATGGGAGCTCCTCCGACCAGGACCTCCATGCCAGGAGCAGGTCGTGGAGCACCTCAGCCTCCAGCCGCACTAGCCAAGACCTTCCGGCCTTTTGGGAGAGGTCGTGTGAACCACGTCACGGCGAAGGAAGCCCAGACAGCCCAGGACGTCGTGCTGGGTAAGTTCCTTGTAAATTCAGTACCAGCTACTATTTTTGTCCAATTCTGAAGCTTTGCATTCGTTTGTTTCTCATATTTTTGCTGCAAAGCATCAGTTGAATGTTTCGACTCTTAAAACCACCTTGTTGGTTCAATCCTCCAGTTCGCAGTTAAGTACGAACCAGGTTTGTCCACAAGTTAAGGTGATCATAGAGGGGTAGAGTTTCTAGCCAACCTGATCATTATCAACACCAAGTCCATAGATGTGATTTTGGGAATGGATTGGCTTACTGATCACTAAGCCATTTTGGATTGTGGTGGAAGAAGCATCACCTTGGTTAGTCCAATTGGGATTAAAGTGAAATTTGAAGCCTCCTCGGAGAAGCATGAAGAAGCAATGGTCTGCAGTGTCAAGGCTGTGTCTTTAGAGGATGTGCTAGTGGTCAATGAGTTCTCAGACGTCTTTCCGGATGAGTTACCTTTAATGCAACCAGACAGAGACCTAGAGTTCGTCATCAACTTAGTTTCCGGAACTACACCAATTTCCAAGAGACCTTACCGTTTGCTTGTGGACGACTTGGTCGAGTTGAAGAAGCAAATTGAGAAGATGCAAGCTAAAGGTTTTATCAGACCGAGTTCTTCACCTTGGGGAGCTCCAGTGATCTTTATTGCGAAGAAGGATGGTACCAGCGGCTGTGTGTGGATTATCACTCACTCAACGAGGTCACCGTCAAGAACAAGTACCTTCTGCGTAGGATGGATGATCTATTCGACCAGTTGAAGGGAGTCGGAGTGTTCTCTAAGATAGATTTGAGGTCTGGATACCACCAGTTGAAGATTCACCAGGAGGACATCCCCAAGACAACCTTCTCAACCCGTTATAGACTTTATGAGTACATGGTCATATCTTTTGGATTGACCAATGCCCCTGCTTACTTTATGAACTTGATGAATAAAGTGTTGATGGAGTATTTGGATAAGTTTGTCATTGTCATTATTGACGATATTCTAGTATACTCTAAAAGTGAAGAAGAGCATGAAGAGTACCTTCTCTTAGTCCTGAGCAAGCTTAGAGATCATTAACTCTATGCTAAATTTGACATGTGCGAGTTTTGGATGAAGGAAGTCACCTTTTTGGGACACGTTTTGTCTACCGAAGGAGTCGCCGTCAACCCTAGCAAGGTCAAGGATGTCCTCAACTAGGAGTCACCCAAGTCAGTGTCTCAGATCAGAAGTTTTCTTGGGATGGTAGGTTACTACCGCAGATTTATTGAAGGGTTCTCCAAAGTAGCATGACCTCTCACTCAGTTGCTGAAGAAGGAAAAGAAGTATGCTTGGACACCAGACTGTGAGCAGAGTTTTCAAGAGTTAAAGAAGCATTTGACCACCGCTCCAGTGTTGATCTTGCCGGATATCCGAAAGGACTTTGAGATTTTCTGTGATGCTTCACGTCAAGGTCTCGGTTGTGTCTTGATGCAAGAAAGGAAGGTAGTGGCTTATGCTTCCCGTCAGTTAAAGCCTCATGAAGCCAATTACCCTACTCATAACTTAAATTTGGCTGCCGTAGTGCATGCTTTGAAGATATGACGCCATTACCTCATCGGTAACCGCTGTGGGGTCTACACTGACCACAAAAGTTTAAAGTACATCTTCACTCAAATTGATCTGAATATGAGGCAGAGACGATGGTTGGAGTTGATCAAGGATTACAATGTGGGAATTCATTACCATCCAGGAAAGGCTAATGTGGTAGCCGATGCTTTAAGTAGGAAGGTTTACTGCAACACTCTAATGATCAAGGAAAGTTAGCCAGCACTACACGAAGAATTTCAGAAGCTCGGGCTTGAATTGGTCGAAGAAGGTTACTTAGCTTCTCTGGAAGTGCAACCAACTCTCCAAGACCAGATCCGGAAAGCCCAAGAGGAAGATGCAGATGTCATGGATATCAAAAGTAACATGAAAAAGGATAAATCCTTAAGATTTTTGGAAGATGAGTAAGGCACCTTGTGGTCCGACAAACGAATTTGTGTACCAGACCAGGGAGAGCTCAAGCAGTTGATACTCAAGGAAGCTCACAAAACCTTGTACTCCATCCACCCCGGAAGCACTAAGATGTATCAAGACCTCAAGGAAGTGTACTGGTGGTCTAGCATGAAGCGTGAGATCGCTGAGTATGTAGTACAATTTGACATTTGCCAACGAGTTAAAGTTGAGCATCAGAGACCTGCTGGACTCTTGCAACCATTGAGCATACCCAAATGGAAGTGGGAAGAAATCGGCATGGATTTTATCACCGGTCTGCCAAGAACCCAAGCTGGATATGATTCTATCTGGGTAATCATTAGTCGCCTGAAAAAAGTTGCACACTTCATCCCAGTCAAGACCACCTACTCGAGAGACGAACTTGCAGAATTATATATGGCTAAGATAGTATGTCAGCATGGAGTACTAAAGAAGATCGTGTCGAATCGAGGATCTCAGTTCACCTCAAGATTTTGGCAGAAGCTATATAGTGTTCTGGATACTAATTTGAATTTTAGTACAGCCTACCACCCCCAGACAGATGGGCAAACAGAAAGAGTAAACCAGATCCTAGAAGATATGTTGAGAGCTTGTGCTCTAGAGAACTAGACCAGCTGGGATCAAATGTTGCCTTACGCAGAGTTTTCATACAACAATAGCTTTCAAACAAGTCTGCAGATGTCCCCGTTCGAAGCTCTTTATGGAAGGAAGTGCCGGACACCATTATATTGGACTGACTAAAGTGAAGGACAAGTGCTAGGGCTAGATATTCCGCAAAAGGCCGAATATCAAGTTAAGTCAATCAGAGACAAGCTGAGAATAACTCAGACCAAGCAGAAAGAGCTATGCTGATAACCGTCACCAAGATTTAGCGTTCACCTCAGGAGATTATGTGTATCTAAAGGTTTTGCAAAACCTGAGGGCCTTTTTGCAAAAAGGGGGAATTTCTTTTCTTTTCCCTTCATTTTTTTTTTTGCTTTCCGAGGATTCGGTTGAGCCCCTTCAGCCTTTTCTGATTTTTGGGCTACGCCCCGCCGGCCCATTTGATGCGCCACAAATGCCAGGTGCTAGGGGGAAACCCTTGCGCCACAACAGAGCGGCGGCTGCTGCGCCTCTTGCGCGCGACGACGGGCGCAGAGGGCACGCGACAGCAGTGAGGGGTTCCCGCGTAGAGGTGGCCGTAGGGCGGCGGAAGGCCCATGCGGGGCAGCGGCGGCTTCAGGCCGGCGACGAGGCTTACACGCTTGTTTTGAGCCAAGCCTTGTCAGGAGGCGCGAGGTCGCGTTCATGCGACAGAGGCCGGCCGCGACGGCGAGGCGAGTGTACGTGCGGCCTTGAACCCGATCGCGGCGGTAGTGCTCTGAGCGCCATAGTGGCGAGGTGGCGGCGGCGCGGCTTTAGCCGACGCCGCAGTACGCGCGTCGGCGGTGGTCGGGCGCCAAGGTCGAGCACGGCTAACCATGCGACGCGAGGCACCGAGTGCCGGCGTTTATTTGTGCGGTATGGCCTTCCACAGCGCGACTACGACCTTTCACGGCTCGATGGGCGCAAAAAGCGTGGCGGCGGTGCGGTGCGAGGCGGCGTATGCGAGTGCGGCATGGCACGTGGGTAACGGCGCTCCGCGGCGTGTTCGAAGCGGCGGTGGCTATGTGACGCGTTGCTTTCGGTCGTGCGAGGCCGGCGGTGGCGCCGTGTCAGACTGAGGCCGATATCATTTTTTCTTATTCTAGCCCCCTTTTTTTTCTCTTGAGCGGCAACAAGATGGGTGGGTGTTCTTGCACGGACGGCGTCACGCTTCGTCGCGAGGGCTCGTGGGTCGTGCGTAGCGATGCGGTTTCGTCTTAAACGCTTGAAGTCGAGGCGAGGGCGGCAGCATCTGCAAGACGCGCCTGTGAGCGGCGCGCGTCAAAGCGGCGTCTTGGGCGGACGGCGGTCGGGCGATCGCCGACGGCAGACCGGTGGTGGCGCTGCCGTCGGGGGGCCGTCGGCCGATTTTCTTTTGTACTGTTCGTACAAAATACTGTTCATGCAATTATCGTTCATGCAATTGTCGATCGGCTTGACCGGTGACTTCAAGTCCGCTCGAGGTAAATTAGAACGTATTTGCAATCCATAGTGCAATCATCATCTACTCTTTCATGCAATCTGCCGATCGACATTGTGCCTGCGACTTCAAGTCGGCTCGCGGTATATTAGAGCGGATTTGCACTGTAGGATAAAATAATCTAGAAAGCAACAATTGCGGAATTGAAAGTGATATAGAAAAAAACGTTTCGATCTACGAGCGTTGTTCTTCGACAGTTACCTTTCGTTCCGAGGAGAGTCGATCGTGTTGAGGACCCGTCACTGGCGAGTCCAGTCCGAACGATCACCCCATAAACAAGCACAAAATCGCTTAGAACAATACAAGAACACAAGTACAGAATAGTAAATTGAACATAGAGATATAGTGGGTTTCTTGCTTCTCTTTATTTCTTTATCAATCGACCAGTTTTTTATAATGACTAACACATCTCTATTTATAGTCTAAAGACCGTATTAGGGTTTGAATAGGACGTCCAACTATAGACCTGCTAGACTAAACCTATAGTTTTCCAACACAAATTAAGCTTGGAGGTCCAAATCAGCCAAAAGTTCCCAACTTAACTAATCTCTCCGAGTTTGACCACGATCCGCGTTACGTGCACCCGTAGAATTAGTTATCCTGACGCAGCGACGTACGTACGTGTCACCGAGCCCGAGCAAATGCGGTGCGGCGGCAGCCCCACTACCACCGTCGGCACCCCGAAAGCACTCACACTTCAATTCACACACCATTATCTATCGTGCAGTGCGTGCATACCGATCACCAGGTGGCAAAAGGACGGAACTTGGGCAGTGCCTGACCTACCCTCGTCCGCGTCCCCCTAGCTTCTTATCGGTTATCACTATCCTGGTCTGGTACAGGCACAAAGACCCAACGCCTCAGAGTTTTTTTTTTCCTTCTCATTTGGTGTCTTTTTAAAAGATATAAAAAATATAGCTTTTGCGGATCTAAAATGACAAAAATAGTACTGTAGTAGGTTAGATAGATTCTTACGGTGCTTTTGAACCGCAGTTGGCACCTGTCGCCCTTCCCGATCGTGGTAGGGACCTTATTCACGCCAGAAATAGGGACATGTAGGGTACCTGCAGTGGATCAGGTCCGCGGCAAGAGATTAGGCCGGGCTAATCGGGGCACACGACAAGCTCCTACAACACACCGTGGCAAGAGGGGGCCTAGCAGACTAGGACCGTGGCAAGTGACGTGTAGCGGTCTAAGTGTATAGTAGGATGCAACCGTAGTTCAAGAGCACATTAGGAGACACACGAGGAATGTCTGAGCTACCGCAGTGCTATTTTTTTTATTTGACACGTGGAAGCTACATTTGCTAAATCGTTTCGTAAAGACGCCGAATGAGCCAAAAGTTCACGCGTGAATCGTTTCGTAAAGACGCCGAATGAGCCAAAAGTTCACGCCTCTAACGCACGCAATATACTATGTTCCTACAAATCGTTTCGTAAAGACGCCGAATGAGCCAGAAGTTCACGCGTGAATCGTTTCGTAAAGACGCCGAATGAGCCAAAAGTTCACACCTCTAACGCACGCAATATACTATGTTCCTACATGGCATTAGTAATCTGTTGAAATTAATGGGGAGCAGCTGGTGTTGTGCATCAGTTGGTAGTATTGGGAGCCTGGGACTGATTGGACATTTGGGCGCTAGGACGCAGGAGGAAAGTGGAATTTTTACCATTTCTGTCCTCTGCTCTCTCTTTTTTTCTTTTTTTTTCTTTGCAAAACTAGTCTTCTGTTGCCATAATTTGCAGATTTAGTCCCGTACAGTGCATCTGCCCTAGGCCCCGGATGCGGTAGATCACCTACCCCCTGCGACAGGCGCAGTAGGCCACCTACCCTCTGCGTTGGGACGGGCAGATGACCTGCCCCATATGGTGGGCGCGACAAGAAGGGGCAGAAGAGAGAGAATATGAGAGGGAGAAAAGAAAAAAGAAAAAATTTAGATTTTTTTGAAAAAAAATACAAAATTTTATTAAAATTACATAAAATCATTGGAACGTGAATAGATTTAATAAAATATTTTAAGTTTAATTGAAGTTTATTTTATTCATTTAAAATATTTTTTATTTTCCAGAATTTTACAATTAAGCTTTAATTAATCCAATAAAATAGAAATTATTTTTTTGTACTTATACCTTCACATGCATGCGTCATTGCATTTGGATTGCTAAATCAAATTATGAATCGGAGTTTTTTGCAATATTAACACTTTTTGCTATCGTATTCTGAAATTGTGTTGTTCCAATTTTTTTTTGCAAAAATAAGCGCGGACACCGCACGATCGCCATCTTGAGACGCATGCCTGGCCATGTCATTGCTGCCGCAAGATGGCCGTCTTGATGGTGCTATCAAGACGGCCATTGTCTTGATAGCATACTGGCCGCCACGTGTTTAGGGTTAGGATGGTTAGGATTTAATCCGGTTTTGGCGATTTTCGTCAAACATGTGCCTCAAAATGGAGGCTGTCGCAACGATAATTTTTTTGGTGGTGTAATGTTTCGATAATTTTATATGTGTTCTAGAATTGTCTCAGAAATTTAGGTTTTAGGTCGCGAGAATTTAGATTTTAGGTTACCGAAATGAGGGTTTCATGATTTCATGTGACTTGGAATGTATTTGAGATTTGCTGATGTTTCAAAGAAGGCCTGCTTGTATGTAAACATCCTGGGTAATATTTTGGTGATATACTTGTCTTGACAGCAAGGTATATTAGCGGTGTAGAGGAGGTTGTGAGATATTCCAAATATGTTATACTTTTCCCTACTTCTTCAAAACTATCTTGAGGGGTTTGAAGTTAAAACAGTCCCGGGCCAGGTCTGTTCGGACTATCCGATCGGGGCCAGATCTATTCGGATGGTCCGATCGGAGCCAGGTCTATTTGAACGGTCTGAACTGACCCGACTCCGATCGGACCGTCCGAACAAACCTGACCCCGATCGGACCGTCCGAACAGATCTGGCTCTGATCGAATGGTTCGAACATACCCGACTCAGATCGGACTCAAGTTTAAATGAAAAACGACACTGTGCATGGGAGCCCACTGTCAGCGAATGAGGCTAGGGTAGGCTCCTGTAGAAAAAGTGTTAATTGCTTTAAGAAATTTTGAAAATCGTTATTTATACACTAAAAAAATAAAATAACTTCAAAAATACATAACTAATTCAAAGTAACTGCAAATCAAGTGAAACCAATTTTGATAATTTTTTTTAAGTGAACTTTACTTTGGAATAGGTTTCAATATTATCTCTGTCCCAGAAAGTATAGTTTTTGGAAATTAATCCAAAACTGATTTTTTTTACACTAGAAAATGTTATTACCTCTGGAAATTCATAACTAATTCATATGAACTCCAAATGAGGTTAACCAAGCTATTTTGGTCTTATATTTTTATTCCCTATTTATCTATGTAATTCTTATATCCACCACTGTTCTACAAAAATTCACTAAATAATTAAAATCGGATGAATAGTAATCGAAGTGTTTTTTTACAGCATTTTTGCAAAACCTGATTTTCAAACTACCATAAGTTTCACATATTAACTCTAAATAGAATAATTCTTTCGCCTAAATTCATTTAAAATCATCATCTAGCTACTGTACAAAAATCATGTATTTTTTAGCACTTTGAATTTGCACCACTGGGAAATAATAAAACTGTATGGAACATGGGGTTTCTAGTAGTGGCGACGGGTTGGTGCTGTGCGCACCGAAAGCTGTTTTGGTTTCTTCTATTTTTGCTTTTTTCCTCCTTTACATCACGTCGTGGTCGCGTTGCGTGTGCCAGGTTAGGAAAGTTTAGCAAGGCGCGCTGACAGCCCGACATATCAACTCCATCTGGACTACCACGCACGTTACCGTGGAACACGTACAGTGTCTCTATTTCTGACGAAAATAATACAATATTTCAACAAAACACTGCACAAAAACCATACATACGTTGCTAAAATGAACTTACCGTTACGATGTTACCGTCTCTTAACCTCAGACAAGGAAGACTGCAAAATCAAACCTGCATCACATTAGTAACTACTTCGGCAAATGGTGCTAACAAAAGACTAACAAAATGGTTAAGTACTAATTCACCTGCTAGGATAGAGGGAGGTACCTCGCAAAGAGGGAGAGATGCTTGAGAGGAACAAATGAGCGAGTGGGAAAATTTCGCGATTGAGACCTGAGGCTTGTGAAGAATGAGTGCGTAGCCGTGCGTTTAAATAGCCGAGCATGGGAGAAAACGCCGTGCAGGAATCGACCGGACGAACACGTGCGCTGCAGCCATCCGCCTGCCGCCACCTCCCACAGGGTGTAGGTCACCTACCGCGCCTGGCACAGGGGGTAGGTCCTTACCATGCCCCACACCGAGGGCAGCTTTGCGCGCGACGTGAGCCAACGAAACAGTTTTGCGCGGAAACGACGCTTCGCTGCTCCAAGATTCGTCCTACGTAGACAGTGAGTAACTCAATGAGACACGACGACGACGTGACGTAAATGAGATAAAAAAGAAAACAAGAAGAAGATAAAAAAAACTTTTCGGCGAGCACACATGCATGAGCACATCGTAGGAGTTGAACTCCCCCTTCCAAGTATCATACATATGACGTATGTCGTAGTACTCCGACATGTACCAAGGTAAGTGACAACACTCTGTCTCGCCAGCTTTTCAGATCGACATGACAACACTCTACCTCCTCAACTTTTCAGACCGAAAAAGAGAGGACTGTGCAAAGTAGGATGTGACCACTCTCTGCAAAGTAAGACGTGACAACACTCTACCTCGCCATTTTAATAAAAAAGAGTTATTATGCCTCATGAGCATGCATGTTGTTTTTGAAGCATTTGTGTTAATTATTGCACTTGAAAAATCTTAATCATAGTTTAAACTATGACCTAAATCAACTCCTCCAAAGAAAACAGAATTAAGTCCTTACAAAGACCTCTGTAAAAATAATTTATTTAAATACTATAATATTTATCATGAATAAATATAATTTTTTCCAAATTTTTGGAACTCTATTCAATGCACACAAAATTCAAACTTTATTCAACAACCTAAGCTAGGTTTGAATTTAGTTTAAGCAAATAACACTTGAACAATGAGGTTTCAAATTTTATTTGAGTATTAGCACATCTCAGAAACCTCCCTGAATTATTTCAGAATTTTAGGATTTTGTTTGCTATTTTATAGAGCCCAGTCAAAATAGGAAGGTTTGAATTTAAAACAGTCAAACAAATTAACCTAATCGGACCAGTCCAATCGGACTCGACCCCTTGGTCCAGCCAGTCCGAACAACACCCCGAGCCTGCCTGTAAGGCTCATAGAAAATGCTATTAACTTTGAAAATTCATAGAAAAAGTTTCTGAACTCCAAATAAGATGAACCAAGTTATTTTGGTCTTATAATTTTATTCTCTATATAGCTTTGTAAACCTTTTCTCCACCACTTCTCTACAAATTTTCACAAAATATTTAAAATTGGATGAATAATGACAGATTGCGTTTTTTAGCATTTTCTGAAAAAAAAACTGGTTTTCAAATTGCTATAACTCTCACATACTAAATCGAATTAGAATAATTCTTTCACCTAAATTCATATAAAATCATGACCTAACTACTGTAGAAAATTCTTGTATTTTTTAGCAATTTAAATTTTATGGTATTTTCGGTGTTTCGAAAAATAAAAAATATTTTAAATGAATAAAATAAACTTCCATTAAATTCAAAAAAATTATTAAATCTATTCATGTTACAAGGATTTTTATGTAATTTTCTTGAAATTTCGGATATTTTTTTTGAATTTTTTTTTCCAGTTTTTTGCCTTCTTTTTTTCCTTTTCCCTCTGTCCTATTTTCTCTCTCTTGCCCCTTCTTGCCGTGCCCACCATATAGGGCAGGTCATATGCCCCTCCCAGTGTAGAGGGCAGGTGGCCTGCCGTGCCTGAGGCCGGGGTAGGTGCACTGTAGGGGAGGAAATCTGTAAATTATGGTGGAAGAGACTAGTTTTGAAGAAAAAAAGAAGAACTGGGGCAGAAATGCCAAAAATTCATGAAAGTGTGGTCGACCGTCAGCAAGTGGGATGCGTAGCGGGGCGGCAGGCAGCACCAATCGCCGAATTTATTTTTAAAATAATCTATTTTTTATTCAAAATAACAAAAATATTCCAGCGATAATTTTTTCTGAAATATACTCACATCGCTCGATCGTTGGCGATGGACCCATCGCCGAAGCGATTGGTTCGATCAGCGGCCCAAAAGCGATCGGGCACTATGCATGCCCGGCTAGATAAGTGAAATTGCATATTAGGACCAGCCATTGAGCGACAAGTGTTCGATCGCTCAAGCGGTTGAGCTATCGAACCGATCGCTCGGTGATTGGTCGATCATTGACGAAGCGATCAGTCGATCGCCAACGGTTGAGCGACGAGAGTATATTTCAGAAAAAATTATCGCGGAATATTTTTGTTATTTTGAATAAAAATATATTATTTTAAAATAAATTCCGCCGGGCCAACGCGCAGGACCCCGGTCTTGACACGTACCATGCCACCTCCGTCGTATATAAGACCTGTAGATGCAACCGCACGGCTATTGTGCTATTGCTAGACAATATCCATTCAGGATAAGCGAATAGGGTAGAGTATTTTATAGAGGAATTATAAAGGGAGATTCGTAAAATAATTTAGTGGCTGGAACCAGAACCAGATGCATGGAAGATACTCTAGTCGGCGATACACTACCAGAACCAGAACCAGAACCAGAACCAGCTAGCTCGTTGCATGCAAACTGCGTAATGTGAAGCTTCACCCGGAGCGGGTGGCAAAGTTGGAGGAGTTCTTTTTTCTCTCTCTCATTTGGCCTGATTAACCACGAAATAGCAAATCTAGATTCCTTTCGGACGGAATGACAAAAATGATATTACGGACCTAAAGTGCACTGACTTCAGCCCCTATGGTGACAAGATAGTACGTAGCAGCCACCGCCACGCCACGATCGATTAAATGGCGGTTTGTCTTCCATGATGGTTTTGTCTTGAGAGAGATGTTATTTTTGCGATTTCGTTCACGCGCAGTGGCGGAACTAGAAAAATTTCGATAGGATACATGTTTTACACAAGTCTAAAGTCTTGTACAATAATTCTCGTCAAGCTGAATAAACCAAACAATTTGGTCTCTACACCCATATACTTTTTACATATTTTCTAATTTTTTGAGTATATCGGTGTATACCCGGCACCACTCTCCGTACGAGGACTAGTTTCGCTAATTTGTTTTGAAAAAAAAGTCTAGATGAGCCGAAAACTCAAGTCGGTGATACAGGGGGAAAACATATGGAAAGACATGGAACGGCGGACACTAGTCACACTACAGCACATCGGCGCAAATCGCGGCACGGGCACGGGCACTACGCGGCGCGCGTATATTCCGCGGGTACGTGCAGTCGTGCGCGCGGGGACAGCCTCCCCGTTGCCGCCACGTGGTGAGGCGCGGCCCGCCATGTGCGTGCACTGTCCTTTTCCACTGCCCCTGGCAGCCTGGCACCGCGGTAGCTAGCTAGGCTGCCTGCTACCAGCCTACCAGATGGCCCTCACCTCCGGAAACGCAGCTCTCCAATGCCCCTCTCCGGGCGGCTGAGCCTGACACCGAAATGGAGCCACCGCATGCAGATGATAACAGCGACACATCTAGTATCGGTACATTCAATCGTTCACTGACACCTGGAAATTCGTTCACTAGAGACGAGTCAGCTCGCATCTCACGGCGTTGACCCGACCTTCCGCGTAAGGAAATTCGCGTGAGGTCTTTCTCCGACCGCCATTGATTTTTCTCCGATCAACAAAATCAATATGACAGCGCCTCGCGCGAGGCGCTCCCCCATCGGATTCCTCCCACCCCCCGCTGCGTTTTCATCCTGTGACTTACTTTTCTCTCTCGTTGCTATAAAATCCGCCCCCTCCGGCCGGCGCACCTCACGCATTTCCGTGCCCACAGGTTGACTCGTCTCCAAGCGACGACCCACTTGTCTTCCACGCCGCTCGCTCCCGGAGGCACAAACGCTGGTGTTCCCAGCCCAGCACAACACTAGAAGCGAGCGCCAACGCCTACTAAACCCAAAAGGCCAAAACCATCCGTCTCCTAGTAATTTACGAGCCATCATGGCCGTTGCGAGGCTGGTGGCTGCTCCACTCCCTCTCGCCGCCTCCCGCGGCCGAGGCGCGCCGTCCGCGGCAGCCACGCGGCTGGTGTTCGCGCCGCTCTCGGCGCGCTTCGCTGTGCCCGTGCGCGTGGCGTCGGACGGCAGGGCTGGCGCGGCGGCGAGCGGCGGCCAGGAGCAGGACGAGGCGGCGGCGGAGCGCGCCGCCCGGAAGCAGTCGGAGCGGCAGACGTACCTGGTGGCCGCGGTGATGTCCAGCCTCGGGATCACGTCCATGGCCGCCGCCGGCGTGTACTACCGCTTCGCCTGGCAAATGGAGGTACCACCGTCGCACCGGCTGGCTCATGCTGCAATTGGGCATCCATGGCAATTCCCTTCTCCTACTAAATCAAATCTCCTTTTGTTCCTACTGCTTTATTAGGGAGGCGAGATTCCGGTGACGGAGATGTTCGGCACCTTCGCGCTTTCGGTGGGCGCGGCGGTAAGTAGTACGGTCCCACATCACGCACCGTGCGTCGTCAGATGGATGCGCATTTCGATCGGTTAACGCGCGCCGTGTTGCTTGCGTCCGCAGGTCGGGATGGAGTTCTGGGCGCGGTGGGCGCACCGGGCGCTGTGGCACGCGTCGCTGTGGCACATGCACGAGTCGCACCACCGCCCGCGCGACGGGCCCTTCGAGCTCAACGACGTCTTCGCCATGATCAACGCCGTCCCCGCCATGTCCCTCCTCGCCTACGGCTTCTTCAACCGCGGCCTCGCCCCCGGCCTCTGCTTCGGCGCGGTGAGTAGCCTTCCCTGCTTTAATGGCCCCTCCCTTCCGCACCTCGCCAACCTTACCTACCTTCGGATTCTACAGTTTGACCAGGCGTGTATAGCGTGGGAATCTTTTTTTCATTTTGTCCCCTGACGTCACCAAATTACGAAAATAGCCCGTGTCGTTTTATTTACAAATCTAGCCTCCTCCCTCTTTTACCACGGTTAAGAGTGGAAAAAAGCTCGAAACTCTTAAGCCAACTCGACTCGTTAAGGGCTCGATTCGAACTCGGTTTCTTAACGAGCCGAGCCGAACCGGCAATTTAGCTCGTTTTCTTAACGAACCAAGTTCGAGCTAGCTAACGACTTACTCGTTAAGCTCGTTAAAAAAACCAACATAGTTGAACAGTAGCACCAGACCAACCTAACCCAGTAACTCTCTGATGGTCCATAGAGATCCAAGTTCAAAGCTGTGATCTCTTGACTTTCTAAAAATTTTATTATGCAGATTTTTCTTTTTTTAGCGAGCCTAACGAGTCCCAAACTAGGATCTCTTGACTTTCTTAACGAGCCTAACGAGCTTAACGAGCCGAGCTGAGCCAAGTATTATGCTCGTTAGCTTAACGAGCCGAGCCGAGCTAACTCGTTATCCATCTCTAACCACGATCAATAAGCGTGGAAGGTAGGTGATCAGCGCGAATCTCCGCGAAAATGGACGACGACCGCGGAACCGAGAGGTTTCCGCGCTTGGCAATCATGGAAAGGCCCTTCTCGCGCTCACGGACCGTGGCTAGTGGCTGGTCTCGTGCTGAGCCAGCGTTCCGTGCTTTTCTGCGCTGCCCGAGTAGGGAATGTGACCTTCTCTACTCCCCGACCACAGGAGGTGAGTGAGAAGTGCTAGATTTATAAATAAAACGATATATGAGCTATTTTCGTAATTAGATGGCGTCAGGCCAAAATAAAAAAAGATTCATAACGGCCGCATCAGAATGAAACCATGTACTAGTTAGTACATGTATAAGCTGATTGGCTCCCGTGTCTTGCCACATAACCTACGGCGTAGATTCTACTACTAAAACAGAACAGGTTCTGTTGTCGCATTGCGATGGTGTCATGGGCACTCATGCGATTTTACTGCTTAATACATACTGTAGCAGTTCGCTATGCGCCGTTAGCTTACGGCGTTCCCTGGCGATCAGACGGTAGAAAAGAGATCTAATGCCACTACTGTACATCTCTGCTGTAACGATCTGCTACGGCGGATGATCCGTTTCCGAGGTACCCATCAACGGTCACACCTAAGGGTTACAATGCGTCGCGAATCTTATGGACTCTAGCTGTAGCGTTTATTTCTGCTCAATCTATCTGGAGTACAATCTTATGTGTGGAGAGAAGGAGAAGGGTCTGAGTGGTGACGCGTCGCGCCCGTGTGCCACAGGGGCTCGGGATCACGCTGTTCGGGATGGCGTACATGTTCGTCCACGACGGCCTGGTCCACCGGCGCTTCCCGGTGGGGCCCGTCGAGAACGTGCCCTACTTCCGGCGAGTGGCCGCCGCCCATCAGGTACGGTCGCCCTGCACCCGACCACACGCATCGCTCAACTTTTTTTTTTTGCTTGCCTAGGTTCTGAATTTCTGGTCGCCATTCATGTCTGCAGATACATCACATGGACAAGTTCGAGGGCGTGCCATATGGGCTGTTCCTTGGTCCCAAGGTGAGTCTTGACAAGTGTGCTTCCTCGTGTGCCGTGCATGTTGGGTTGGAGTGCTCCAACGTAACAGCAGCCAGAAAGAACCGATGAACATGTCCAGTTGTGGAGTAGATGCAGCACTACTAGTAGTACAAGCACGATCTAACATCGGGAATATTGATATTTGATAGACTTTTGAAATTTGAATTGTTCTGAAATGCCCTTTTTACCGATATTTATTGTTCGATATCTTGTTTGTGTTTCCGTGGTTTGTGGTTGGCAGGAGCTGGAGGGGGTAGGTGGGACTGAGGAGCTGGAGAAGGAGATCAAGAGGAGGATCAAGAGGAAAGGGACCTTGGACACGATCCAATGACAGCTACTTGCTGTATGATCCGTTTCTTTTGTTCTATTTTATGCACTCAGATTAGATGTTAGCTTGTGATTCTTGCGAGGTACATGATTTGGACAGTGAAGCACACTGGTATTAGGGTATGTCTGATAATCTGAGGCAATTTGTTGTTTATAAAGAACTCTTCTGCCAATTGTAGACAAAGACTAAAGACAATTTCATCTGATGGGTTGTCGTGATCTGATCATTCTGATTGTAGACAACACACAATCTTTTAATATTTTTCTTGGTTCTGGTGCTACAGTAGGCTATAGGATTGTAGATAGCATATTTCTCTTTCTTTATTCTCTTTCATCCACGCCAGCTTAAATTATACATGGTAGAGGCTATAAATAGCTGATGTAAACCCATTATACATAATCTTAGAAATGTTGTGCTGCGGTTGATGCTTACTAGTACTTAGCATTGACAATGCTGGTAGCATTCTGTATTTATTATTACCTAGTTGTATCGTGCATACTATATAGATAATCTTAGAATCTAGAAAATGGCACATGGGCCACAAACTCATCGCTTTGTCACCGGCTGACCAAGATACGAGTGTGGTAGAACGAAGCTTACACCGGGAGTAGCAAGGTCTATTTCTTCTGCTTCTTGAGCCGAGATGTATGTTTTGGATTTTTTTTTTAAAATAATACATTTTTTAAAACAAATTACAAAACTAGGTTATCATCTCAAAAAATTGCAAAAATATGTTCCTGTCGCCATTTGAAATGACGACAAGAACCTATCGCCAGTTGAAATGGCGACAGAAACCCTGTACACTGGGGGCAGGTTCCTGTCGCCATATCAACTGGCGACAGGAATATATGAATTTTTAAATATAACAAATAAACTCAAAAAATTACAAAATTTTTTGTGGAGTATCTATATAGCGTGTTCTTGCTTGTGTAATTTTTTCATAATTTTATCCATTATAAATTTGTCTCTAAAATTCATTTACGTATACTATTTGTAGAATTTGTAAATATACCAAATGAGGTCCAAAAATTATGAAATTTTTTGTGAACGCTCCTTACATAGTGAACTTGTTGGTGTAATTGTTTCAGAATTTTAGATGCTATGAAATTATCTCAACAATTAAGGGTACACACTTAAGTACACTGTATCGGAAACCTGAATTCAGAATTTTAGAGACAATTTGATAGCATATAAAATTCTGAAAAAAATACAAAAACAATTACACGGTGTAAGGAGCGTTCACAACAAATTTCATAATTTTTGGACCTCATTTGGTATATTTACAAATTCTACAAATAGTATAATTAAATGAATTTTAGAGACAAATTCATAATGGATAAAATTATAAAAAAAATACACAAGCAAGAACACTCTATCTGGGTACTCCACAAATTTTTTTTGTAATTTTTTGAGTTTATTTACTATATTTAAAAATTCATATATTCCTGTCGCCAATTGAAATGGCGATGTGAAACGCCTCTCAGTGCAGGGTTCTGCCGCCATTTCAAATGGCGACAGGAACCTATTTTTGCAATTTTTTGAGATGATAATCTAGTTTTGTAATTCGTTTTAAAAAATGTATTATTTTTTAAAAAAAAATCGTATGTTCTGTTCGCTTTCTCCCCGTTTCTCGCCCGATCCTTGTGCTTCTCGTTGAGGAGAAGATGTTGAGTCCTCGCTTTTACAACGGGACGGATGCATTCCGAGATGCGTAACTGGCCTGCCGTGAAGCTGCACCAGTGCAAGCAAGGCTCCAGGAGCACCCGGTTGCAACATGTTGATTGGCCGTGAACTAATGTCTTCTCCCTGTCTGTCGCCCTATCAACATGCTTCTCGCCGAGGAGAAGAAGTTTGAGTCCTCGCTTTTACCACGGGACGGAGGCATCCTGAGATGCGTAACTGGGCTGCCGTGAAGCCGCACCAGTGCAGGCAAGGCTCCGGAAGCACCCAGGGGCAACAGGTTGATCGAGCGTGAACTAGCGTCTTCTCCCCGTTTGTCGTCGAATGTTTTTCGCCGAGGAGTAGATGATAAGTCCTCGTTTTTACCACTGGTCTACGGAGACGGAGGCACCCGGGAACTAACTGGGCAATACATCGGGAGCAACGGCCGACGGGGGAGGGGGCAACATGTCATGCGTTCATCGCTAGCGAGTTTCACTCGACTGAAGAACAGACAAGAACAGAAGGAAGAAAGAAGCAGGAAGACAATACTGTTCTCTTTTTGGATAATCTCCCGAAATTACACGGTGTACGTCTCTTTAACGCTATGTCCTCCCAATTCTATTACATGGGTCGGGCCCTCTTGTTTCCTACTATGCTTAACTGCGGTCCAACTTAATTTGCCACCAATTACTTGCACGCCGCTTAGCCCTTTGTGCCCGACTCATCGCCTGTTGTCTTCTGCCTTTTCCGCTCTAGTGGCATCACACTGCCGCCCGCTCGAGACACAGCTTGCCCCTAAGCTGAAGCAGTTGGAAACCAGCGTCGTAATACCTCATAGTCCTCCCATGTCGCCATAGCTGCCGGTAGTGATGTCCACTTTATCAATACCTGCAAATGAGCAGCATTACCTTTCTTCACAAGGCGTCGGTCAAGAATATCCTCCGGTTGAACATCCACTTGAGAAAAGTCCACTGGATGAGGTAGTGATGAGAACACTGGGGTATGATCTGGCACTTGAGGTTTTAATTGAGACACATGAAACATCGGATGCATTAAGGCGCTCTCAGGAAGCTCCAGCTTATATGTCGTCGGCCCAATTTTGTCCATAATAGTGTAAGGACCAAATTATTTGTAAGATAACTTCGGATAGGCCGATTAACAATCAAGGATTGAGCATAAGGTTGCAACTTCAGAAACACCTTCTCTCCGACTTGAAATTCCCTCCTAGACCTCTTCTGATCAGCATATTGTTTCATGCGCAGTTGAGCTTTTGCAAGTTGTTGCTTGAGGAATCCTGAATATGTTTCCCTTTCAGTAAGCAACTCAATTACTGACGAGTTGCTGGTTGCAGAAAAATCAAGAAGGATGCCCTCAGGTGGTTCAACCCCATACAAAGCTTTGTAAGGAGTGCAACCTAAAGATGTATGATAACTTGTATTATACCAAAACTCAGCAAGGGGTAACCACTGTTGCCATTTAGCTAGTGTTTTCTGAACAGCACAACGTAAATACATCTCCAAGCATTGATTAACCCGTTCACTTTGACCATCGGTCTGAAGATGGTAGACAATGCTCATTTGTAATTTTGTATCCAATAGTTTAAACAGCTCCTTCCAAAACAAATTTGTAAAGATCCTATCACGATCTGAAGTAATGGTTCTTGGAATGCCATGTAATTTGACAATATTGTTAAGAACTACTTTTGCAACCTAGATAACAGTGAATGGATGCTTCAAAGAAAGAAAATGAGCATATTTGGTAAATCGGTCAACAACGACCATAATAGCATTATAACCTTCTGATTTGCGTAAGCCCTCGATAAAATCCGTCGTCACATCTTGCCAAGCTCCAACTGGAATCGGGAGAGGACATAACAGACCAGGCAACTTGCAATGCTCATGTTTCGCTTGTTGACACACATTGCATTGTTTAACAAACTCCTCCACAACTTGTTTGATGCGTGCCCAACTAAATAGTTTCTTCACTCGCTGATAAGTGGCCTGACTACCCTAATGACCCCCAACTGGAGAAGCATGAAGAGCATGGATTAATTTGGTTTGCAACCCCGCATTACACCCGACCCAAATCCTTCCTTGATGTCGGATAATACCATCCACCAACACATAACCCTGATCATTGGCACCAGTCACATCTAATTGGGTCAACAAGTCTTTCGCATGAACATCCCGTTCATAAGAATTGATGACTTCTTGAATCCAAACAGGCTGGGCAGTTGAAACTGCCTGAATCTGATACAAGTGTCCTACTCGAGATAGAGCATCTGCCACGGTATTGTTCACCCCTTTTTGGTATTGAAACTTGTATTGCAATCCAATCAATTTGGTCATTGCTTTCTTCTGTAAATCCGAATGCAAGAGTTGCTCTTCTAAATTGCATAAACTTTTATGGTCTATCTTGATAGCAAAAGGTCCTTGCTGCAAATACTGCCTCCACTTCTCAATTACCATCATAATAGCTAAGAACTCCTTCTCATAGATGGATAACTACCGATTCTTGACCCCTAATGCCTTGCTGTAAAATGCCATGGGATGTCCTTTTTGACTAAGAATTGCCCCAATGCCAGAATCACAAGCATCCGTTTCCACTGTGAATGGTTAATGAAAATCAGGCAAAGCCAGGACAGGAGTTCTGCTCATTGCTTCCTTCAACCTCTCAAATGCAATATGAGCTTCCTCTGTCCATGTGAATCCTTTTTTCTGTAATAAGACAATCAAGGGCTTATCCAATATACCATAATGCTTCACAAACTTTCTATAATGCCCTGTCAAACCCAGAAAGCCCCTTAGTTCTGTCACATTAGAAGTTACAGGCCACTGAATCATTGCTTGTGTCTTGGAATTATCAGTTGAGGCCCCTTGATCTGAAATGATATGTCCCAGATACTCTAATTGTTTTTGAGCAAAACTACACTTTCTTCTCTTGGCCACAAACTGATGCTCTCTTAAGATGCCCAATACCACAATCGAGTGTTGTGCATGATCTACTAAATCCTTGCTATGAAAAAAAAATGTCATCCATAAAGACTAACACAAACTTTCTCATGTAAGGAGCAAACATGGAATTCATAAGACACTGAAATGTGGCAGGAGCATTGGTTAAGCCAAATGGCATAACCCTAAAATGAAATTGGCCATGATGTGTCTTAAAGGCAGTCTTATGCTCATCATCCTCCGCCATTCTAATATGATGATATCCTGATTTCAAATCCAACTTTGAAAAATATCTAGTACCAGCCAACTCATCTAATAGTTCATCAACAATGGGCATAGGAAATTTACTTTTGACTGTAATCACATTCAACTTCCTATAGTCGACACAAAATCGCCATGTTCCATCTTTTTTTCTTAACTAATAATACAGGGGATGCAAAAGGACTCAGACTAGGTGTGACAACGCCTGCTTGAATCATCTCAAACACTTGACGTTCAATCTCATCTTTTTGTAAAGGAGAATACCGATATGGTCTCGAATTGACAGGGGCAATGTCTGGTAGCAATGAGATAGCATGGTCAAAAGTTCGGTGAGGTGGTAGTCCCTTTTGGTCTTGAAACACATCATCAAACCTCTGCAATACAGACTGAATTTGTCCTGGTATTTCTTCTGTGTCTATTTGCTGATATTTTTCCAGTATAGCCATAGCCCAGATTTCATTTCCTTTGTGCCATTTCTCCACCTTCTCCACTGAAATTTCCTGCAACTCCACGCGTCTCTCAGAATTGGTAACCCCTTGCAGTTTCAACGTCTTGCCCTTGTGTTCAAATTCTATCCATTTCTCTAGCCAATGACACTTCATAACACCCCATTTCTCCAGCCAGTCAGCCCCTAATATTGCATCATAACCACCTAATTCCAACACCTTCATATCATGTTGAAACGTGTGTCCTTGTATCCACCATCTCAATTCTGTAACCACCTTACCACAATACATTACCTCCCCATTAGCAACTTTCACTGTCCTAGTATTGATTCTTGTTGATGTATATCCAAGCCTCTCAACTAACTCAGCATTGATAAAGCTATGTGAACTTCCAGAATTCATCAGCATTAACATCACCTGATTCTCAATCAATGCTCTTCCTCGTAATGTTTTTGGATGGTCAGCACCTGTTATCGCATTCAAGGAAAGATGCATTTCCTCTTCATCTTCCTCAGTTACTACAACATCCAATATTTCATCAGATAGTATTTCTTGTACTTGCATTGCTTTGATCTGTCCTTGAGCTTGTGTCTGACATTTATGACCTGGTGTGTACTTGTCTCCACATCTAAAGCATAGCCCGTTAGATCGTCTGTATTCTTTTAGCTGCTTGGCCTTCCATAGCCCCCTATTTTCAATTTTTTGATGCTGACTATACTCTTCACCCTTCACAGTTCCCTCAGTTTTTCCAGAACCAAAACCACACCCTGCACTTTTTCCTCTATTCATGTACTTTCTGGTTCTTTCAAGCACCCCTTCTTGCACATAAGCATAGGTAGCTGCAGCAGCTACCATGGGTGGCACTTGTATTTCTACTGCTGCTCTCAATTCCTCTTTCAATCCCAACACAAACCTTGTTACCAGCATTGATTCTCCAATTGAGTGATCATACAACCTGATTTGGTATACCAGTGCATCGAATTTCCTCTTGTATTCTTCCACCTAACCGATTTGCCGTAAGATCAACAATTCTCTCATTTTATCCCTTCGTGAGTTTCCTTCAAACTCAGTTATCACTGCATCTTTGAATTACTCCCAATTGTGCCAAATGTTAGTCATCTTGTAAGCTTGATACCAATGTGCACCACTGTCCGACATATACATAGCTTTAGGTGCAACTTTGAACCCTTCTGGAATCTTGTAGATCACAAAGAATGTGTGCCATTTGTCAATCCAGATTCTCACATCTGTTCCATCAAACCTAGGGAAATCCATCTTGGGCATCCACATTCCCCTACCCATTTCTGATGTTCCCTTGTTCGCATCACATATTTCTATTAAAACTGGAGTTGGAGGTGGAAATTGTACCTAAACATTTGAGGGGTGCCGGTGCCTCCTGTCGCACTGCAGTCTGGATCGTAGCTCCCCTAGTTGGAGCTACCAGTATTCCCCCTTCTTCTCTGGCCGGAATCACCAAGGGCGGCAGCACATTTCCATTCAAAGCCTTCTTCACCATCCTTTGGTCCTGTTGGAGTTGTCCAATCGAGTCCATCGACATATAGCCACCTTTAATTGCATCTCTTCAATCTTCGCTCCCCGATTCTCCAATCTCTGATCTATCGCCGCCATGTGTTCCTTCATCTCTTCTCGTGTAGTTTTCATCTACGCCTTCAGAAACTATATCAATCGCACTTCCATTCCTTCCATTGCCGTCACCACTTGACGGACTTGAATCCCTTGCTTTGCCGGTGCCGTGGTGTCTAGATCTCCAAGCCGACCGAACCTCGGTTCAGGAATTACAGCAACCATCTGAAGGCACTCGCTCCCCTTTCCCTTGGAATTTTACCAGTCAAGGCCACGAGAAACTCCAGAACACTCCACCGGATCGACTAGGCTTTGACACCAATTTTTCATGCGTTCATCGCTAGAGAGTTTCACTCGGCTGAAGAACATACAAGAACAGGAGGAAGAAAGAAGCAAGAAGACGACACTGTTCTCTTTTTCGATAATCTCCTGAAATTACACAGTGTACGTCTGTTTAACGCTATGTCCTCCTAGTTTTATTACATGGGCCAGGCCCTCTTGTTTCCTACTATGATTAACTGCGGCCCAACTTAATTTGCTGTCAATTATTTGCACGCCGCTTAGCTCTTCGCGCCCTAGTCGTCACCTGTTGTCTTCTGCCTTATCGGCTCTGGTGGCATCACACAACAGGCTAACCAGCTGTGAACTAGGGAGGCCCCCGCATCCCATCGTCCATGGGGGTCGCGGACTGTATGGTTGGGGGCGGGGATCCAACGGTGGTGGGGAGGGCTTGAGAATTTATTTCGGTGAACTAGCTCCGACTTCCCTGGAAGGAAAAACAGCACGTGGCCGGAGGCCCACTTGATAAGGCCAGCAAAGACTATTTCGAAGGGACTCGGTGCCTTGATGGGCCTGAACTTTTCCTTCACAATTTAATGGGCCACAAACAGTTCCCGTTCCTGTGCTTGACGTAAACCAAGCAGGCCAACCCATCCGTACGACGGTACGAGCAAAACACAAGGAGGCCCATGTTGCAGTGACTGTGACACTCACTGGACAGCGGCAGCCAGCCACAGCCAATTCGCTCGCCTTATCCCGTCATCCACCCATCCCCTCTCTTCCCACTCCGGTCTCCCCGCCCGCTCCAATGGCAGCCACGGCTGTGACCCTGCCCTCGTCGCCCACCCCTTTCCCCATCGCCACCACCTCCCGCCGCTGCCTCCTCCTCCGATCCCCGCCTCCCCGCCGAGCTCTCCGCGTGGCCGCCTCCGCGGCGACCGAAGCGCCTCCCAAGCCGCCGACCTCGCCCTCCGGCATAGTCCTCGTCGACCCCTCCGATGCACAGAAGGTCCACCGCCTCAAGGTAGTATACGACCAGAAGGTCGTCCCCATCATCACCGAGGAGTTCGGCTACACCAATGTCCACCAGGTGCTCCACCCTCCTTGCGCTGCTCACGACAGAAGAGGCAGCCGCAACCATTTCTTGTGTATTAGGCCGATTCGATTGTGGCCGCTTGATTGATTTGCGAAGTGTGTGCTTGTGGTTGCTCGATTTGTTAGGTGCCCAAGCTAGAGAAGATTGTGGTGAACTGCGGGCTGGGGACGGATGCGGGGAACTCCAAGGGGCTGGAGGCCGCCATGAAGGACCTCGCCATGATCACCGGCCAGTGGCCCGTCAAAACCAAGGCCAAGAAGTCCGTGGCCAGCTTCAAGATCCGCGAGGGCAACACCATCGGCATCGCCGTCACGCTCCGCGGCCGGGTGAGCCCTCTGTCCTCTGACCTCTTTGAAATGCATACACCGACTGATAATTTGGCATATGAAATGTGTAGCAATTTGGAATCTTGCGTGTGAGTACAAGCTGCAGTATGAGTGCGAATTGTCAGCCTGTTTGATTGAGGAGCTTAATTTGTCATTGGATTGCTGTAGATAATGTTCAACTTCCTGGATAGGCTCATCAACCTTGGGCTCCCTAGGACCATGGACTTTTTAGGTGTCAACCCGAACAGCTTCGACGGTCACGGCAACTACAGCATCGGCCTCCGCGATCAGGGCGTGTTCCCGGAGATTCCGTACGAGGTGGGCGGGAAGAAGAACGGCATGGACGTCTGCATCGTCACCAGCGCCAGGACGGACAACGAGGCCCTCAGGTTGCTCACCCTCCTCGGCATGCCGTTCGCGGAGAACATCAAGTCCGGCGCGTTGACCCGGAAGAAGAGGTTGAAGCGCCACCACTTCATGAGCAAGGGCAGGGGAAGGCGGTGAAGACCACTCGGTGTTTTCGCACGATGAGATTTGCTTCTCTCTTCGTTAATTGTGATCTTTTTGCAAAGTTTGGTTTAGAAGTTTGATGATTTTGCTGTCTATCACTTGCTGTTCCTGCTGTACCAACTGTCAGAAAACACATTGGAAATGCTTTGCGTTGGATCATTTTGGGAGTTTATCAAACACGAGCATGTTTATCTAGGCCTAACATAAACCTCAACTAACTGAATGTGTAAATTAATAAGATAAGCACGGAGATGTGAAGAAGAGCGTATTATTTCGCAGCATTTTTAAACTTCTTAACTTTACAAACACTTGATAAGTACATAATCTCTTTGGTCCTAGCATCTCATAATCCCCGGGGCGGGGGGAGGCACATACTCCCCATAACTTGACATATATCAGTAGCTACACTTGGGCAATTCGGGCAGGCCGATGACAAGCTCTTCCTCCGGGAAGGCGCACGGCTTGCCCGCCGCCCCAAGCTCCGGGCACGGCTTTGGCGAGACGTCCGAGGTCACGCCCTTGACGTTGGTGCAGTTCCACTGCAGCTTCTTGGCGTCCGGCGCGAGCTGCGCGGTCACGTTGGATATGCAGATCCCGGTGTAGGGGTCGTTCGGGATGCCCTCCATCCTGCCGGCCATGGTCACGTTCTCGGCGTACACGTCGCGGTAGTTGATGCCGGTGACCTCCGGCAGCGCCTTGGGGTCGGACGAGTTGTCGGGGTGCTGGCCGTAGTTGCCCGTCATCCAGAAGACCCAGTTCATGGTGTGGAGGCTGAGCCCGCGCACGAAGATGTCCTTGACGAAGCCGCCCCGCCCCACGCCGGACTTGATCCTGACGGCCGACTCCGTGTTGATGGCGACGTTGTCCTCGGCGCGCACGTCCTGGATGCCACCGGACATCTCGCTGCCGAGTGCGATCATGGCGCTCGTCGGGGAGATGCAGGTGAGCCGCCTGATGACGATGTGCTGGCTCGGCATGTTGAACTTGATGCCGTACTGGTCCCAGCCGCTCTTCACGGCGATGCAGTCGTCGCCGGAAACTATGTAGCAGTCCTCGATCTTGACATGAGAGGAAGAATCTGCACAGGCAAGAAGAGTTCACCGCATTCAGAAGACATGCGTGCTGCTCACCGACGAACATTACTGAATACTAACTGGGACTGATATACCTGGGTCGATTCCGTCAGTGTTAGGCGAATGGACAGGCGCAAGAATGGTGACGCCACTGATGGTCACATTACTGTGCAACACATAACACACGAAGATGAGCATCATGGATTCATGACCGAACTAACAAAACAACCTAGAGCCTGATCTGGGGCGTGAGTTCAGAGCCTTACGTGCAGTACGTAGGATGGAGATTCCACGATGGCGAGTCGACGAAGGTGACATTGGAGATGATGATGTTGTCAGAGTAGATGAGCTCGAGCAGGTAGCCCCGAGTGTAGGTGAGTTCCTTGGCGTGGTACTTGTCCCACCAGACTTGGCCCTGGCCGTTGATAGTTCCATTTTTACCTGAAATGTTGCTCCATATCAGATTTCTGCAGCTATTACCTGATTTTAACAGTTTCAGAAAAGCTTGTGAAATAACAATCTTGAGACGGCAAGCATGTACCAGTGATGATGACATCTGTGAGATTTGATCCAGCAATGAAATTGCTGTATCTTGGGCCAGGTTCGTCCCTTCCTCGTCCGTAAGACGGCAGGGGTGCTATCAGAGGCCAATCTTTCAAATCCTGAAGAACAAGATGTTAAGCTTAGACTGAAAAATGCAGGTCACTAGCTAGACAAATGCAGTTGGTACAAGCAACATGAGCCGCTTACACTGAAAATTGAAAGGACTGAACAAATACAGACACCAATAGCATTGTCCAGTCATAAGAGTGAAGGAATGAGGCAAGACATTTATGAGGAAATCTTCACACGTAAGGTGGGAGATTTAGCTCTTAAGTACCTAGGGATTCCTATGGATAGGAAGAAAGTTACAAATAGGAATTGGAAGATGATCGAGGACGAGTTTGAGCACAAACTAAGATGTTGGCAGGGGAAACTTTTATCAATAGGAGAGAGGTTGATGTTAGTGAACTCTTCTCTTAACAGCCTACCTTTATATATGATGTCCTTGTACAAGATCCCGGTGGAGGTCAGGAAAAGAATAGACCTTTTTAGATCCAGGTTTTTATGGAACTCAGATGGAGGCAGAAAAAAAAACCATTTGGTTGGTTAGCCAATGGTATGTATGCCTAAAGATCAGGGTGGATTGAGTATCCTAGACTTGGGAACTATGAATTCAGCATTGCTAGGTAAATAGCTTTGGAGGTTAGAGAATGAGGATGGTCAATAGTAAAAGATGCTCATGAGGAAATATCTTAGTAAGAACACTTTGACTCGGATGGTATATTCTTGTCTTGTTGTAAGAGAAAAATAGGAGATGACGCTAGAACTAGATTTTGGAAAGATTTGTGGCTTGGGAATGTGCCTTTCTCAGTAAAGTATGCAAGACTCTATAGTATTACCACTTCCAAAAATATTTCTGTAGCAAAGACTGTCCAGCAGGAGTATAGAAATATAAGATTTAGAAGATCGTTGTGGGGGGAAGGAGTCATTTCCCACATTACTTCATTGTGGCTGTTAAACTACCCCTAAAGCTTAAGATCTTTCTTTGGTTAGTTTTGAAGCAAAGCATTTTGACTAAAGACAATCTTATTCCTAGAGGTTGGCTGTGGGACAAAGAATGTATATTTTGTAGGGCCGAAGAAAGTATTTGTCATTTGTTCTTATTGTGTCCTTTGTCGAGATATATTTGGAATATCATGAGTTGTACTTTGGGCCTGCCTAGCCCTCCAACAGATATTACCCAGCTATTCTCTAGCTGGGCAGTTAAGTTTGCCAGGAAGCCTAGAAAGCTGGTGGTGGTTGGTGTAGCAGCTATTTTGTGGAGCATTTGGAAAGTGCGCAAGTTAGCATGTTTTAAATAAAAAATGGCCTGAGGAATCTATCTCAGTTATCCATATCATTTGTCATTGGATTAAACTATGGTCCCATTTACAGAAGGAAGAAGAACAGGAACAGCTCCTCAAGGGCGCGAGAGCAATTGGAAATGTTGCTTTTGAAGTTTTTGGAGCTAGAAGCAGATGGACGCCATGGACAAACAGATTGGGTAATGAAAGCTGTTAATATTTCATTTTGATTTGAGGCCTTCTGAGCCCCACCTCTAAAATTTGTTAGTCCTCTTAGGCTCAAGGTTACTTGTTATATGCATATGAACTTTTGGATGTAATCCAAACTTGTAATTTTGATTAGTTTTTGAACTCTTGTGACTATGTTTCCTTTAATGAAAATGGGGTGCAAACCTATTATATATATATAAAAAAGCATTGTCCAGAACTTATTTACTGACCATTCAAAGCATGCAAGTGGAAGAACAAAAAAAAACTAGGAAATAGTATAGAAGAGTTTTTCTCCTACCCCTTTGATCTTGCAACCACCAGTATGACTCGATAAGCCATTGAGACAGATCACATCAAGATTGAGTGACCGTCTAGTCCAATGGTCCATGCTCAGCAATTGTTTGATCAAAAGCTGTACAAGCAAAGTATTCAAAAGCCACCAACTTATCCTTACAATAAGGCAGCCAATACCAAGGACATAGCCGGTTCCAACTCCCGACTGATGTCCTTGCATACATTTAAGCGCCACCTCGATACCGAAAAATGGTAGGCGCCGATCGTGTTGATTAACAAACGGACAGCAATTACATCACACGTCTCATAAGTGAGATGCATAATTAGAGGATCCGTTTTATACATTTATTAGACATTTCCTGAAACATTTCGTATCCTCAATCGACGATACTATATCCATAAGAGCATGTACAATGGTCTTATGTCAGCCGTTTATAGTCATTGCCATCTAGGATTTTTACTGACATAGATAAAAAAGAATAAAGAGAGAGAAAAATGATGTCTACAATCCTACAGCCGACTATAGCACAAGAAACAAAAAAAGCATTAAAAGATTGTGTGTTCTATAAAGACAACTAAAAAGATAGCAGCTGTCTATACCATTATATGAGCTGTCTTTAGTACTGTCTACAGGTGATATGAGAGTTGCTATAGACAGCAGCTGTCTGTACCATTGTACATGCCCTAATCCATACTTCGATGGTACCACTAGCGCCCAGACATACATGGAAACGCTTGGGTGCAACATTCCGCAAAAACATATGCAATAATTTAATTTAATATCCGCAAGAAATTAACAGTAAGACGCAACATCGATCTTATGGACATGCAATAAAATTCCCCACGGATGCAACAACCCATTACAACAAGAACGATGCAACATCTAGCAAACCCACTGAAACACGAACAAAAATTCTCATGCAACAAATCTGGAACCCCACAGCTACAAAAAAAAACTTGGGCAACAAATTCGCAACCTCACTGCAACAAAATCTTCTTGCTACAACATTTTAGAAGACATGTTGCAACAAAATAAAACACCTCATGCAACAATTTGATAAATTTGTCGCAACAAATTCATACAATGCTTGCAACATTCCGCGAAAACATATGCGACAATTTAATTTTGGTTCACCATGAGGCGGAAGTTGGCGAGATCGGTGCTGATGTAGGTGGTGGGCGCGCGCTTGGATGCCCGCGACCGCCGCTTCAGCGGCCCACCATGAGGCCGACCTTTGCCGCCGTGTGGCGCATCGCCGTAGTGTCCTCCTCCTCACTGGTCCCACTGAGAGAGAGAGAGAGAGAGGGGGGGGAGAGAGAGAGAGACGGGGGGCCCTCCGGTGGCGAGATCCCGGTTGCCAACAAGCCACCCGAGGGGGAAGTAGGTAACTATAGATGGATTTGGAGTAAGGAGGAGGTGGAGCTTGGGAGTGGAAGAGGACATGGATTTAGGATTTTTGGCGTGGAGATCAGTAGGTAACGAGAGCGGTGGTATCCGGCAATGTTCCTCGGAGCGAGAGAAAACAACAACCGCACCGCAAAAATACGAAATTGTGGGTCATGGCTAGAGCTCGCCGGAGTAGCATGTAGAGATTGAGGGGCTATCGGGGTTGGTATGAGAGAGATGAGAGCACAAGAAAGAATAGACTTATGGGAGAATGCAGCAACATAATAGAGTGAGAGAGAGTAATGAATGACAAAAGTAGTCAGTTTACAGCTTTAATGTTGTTGGGGGCATATAGGATTGGAGTATCCAGGAGTGAAGCGTCTGATGCTATTATCCTACCTCGATGCAAGATACGTGATCTGCCATACTAATTGTCACTAAAGCTATCCAAAGAAGCACCAAAATCAAAGCATGCATGAACCTTCCATTCAGCATGTTGGCATTCCAATTACAATTAGGGAGTCCATCAAGAACGCGAAGACGCCTCCTTGCGTCGCGTGGACACATTTTGACGACGGCTTGCTTAGAAAGTTGGGAAAGGAAGGACGATAGCACAGGGAGACCCCCAAATCAAGAGGCTGTGTGGTTCATTGTCCTTACGAACCAATCAAAATTTGGCATAGTTAAAACTTAGCCAAAGTCAAAATTAGACAAAAATAAATGTTGTTTGACTTGCGGTTAAACCAAATTTTAGCGTTATCAAAGTTTTGGTGAATGATTTTCTCACCATCAGATTGTCCGCGTGTGACATTAGATTTCGTTGGCGCTATCAAATTTTTACTAACATTATCAAATATTAGTAGCAAACTAAACGATAACCAATTTTCATTAATATTACTAAACTTTAATTTGGTTCATGTCGGTGCCAAACCAAAGTGGCCCCAAAAGCCTTTGGCCTAGGCAAGCAAGCCCTGTACTCCGTACCCCAAAAGCCACGACCTAGGCAAACGGCCAAGTACCTGTACCCCCAACTTTCTCACCGCTCCGTGCCGTCCCGTCGTGATGGCATGTGACTGTCGGTCCCACGTGTCATACCAGTCACGCGCGATTACAAGCCAAATCTGTACTGAGACTCCGTTGTTTTTCGGCTAAACGCATGGCAAGAGACGTAACACCGGAATTACGAAGCGAGTTAAAAAAATGCTAATGGCTCACCTGGGATGCGAGGATCTCGGCGCCGTGGTCGAGGAAGAGGGTGAAGTGGCTGGTGAGGTTCAAGGGCCCCGTTAGCCACTTCCCCTCCGGCACCACCAGCGCCGCGCCGCCGTCACCCGCGCGCTTGGACAGGTCCGCCACCGCCTTGGCGAACGCCGCCGTGTTGGACGTCTTCCCGTCCCCCACCGCCCCGTACTCCGTGATCTTCGCCACGTGCTTCCGGCACCCCGCCGCCGCCGACGCGCCAATGCCGCCGGCGCACAGCGCCACCGTCCACACCGCCACGGCCGCCTGCAAGAACAAAACTTTTCCTTCTTGATTCGTACCTAGCGAAATCCTAAATCACCACAAAAATATCCGAAGAAAGAGAGAGATAAAGAAGAGATCGCTGGTTACATGCAGAGCTCTTCTTGCGGCCATTGCGAATTCTCGAGAGTAGGGAGGCGTTTCCCCGGCGCAAATTAGGAAGGGGAATAAAAGAGAGGAAACGGTGGTGTTTATATGGGAGCAGGACCGAGACCAGCGGGAAAAATTACGGAATTTTCCATTTTACAGCCTCAATTTACCCCGCGTAAATGTGTGCTATTTTTGGAATTTTTTTATTAATTAAATTTTATTAATTTTATTTTAAAGTTAACCCCGGCGCACTTTATTTTCAATTCTGACCCCTTTGGTCACACCACCACTCATAGCGTGATAAAATAACACTGTCACGCAAGCCTATTTCTAATTAAACTCTTGTCACGCCACTTCTAGTGGCGTGACAGTGTCATTTGGTCACGCCACAACCAGTGACGTGACAAAAAATGCTATTTTAGGGATTTATTCAGGCGCGTGATAGTGTTGTTTTGTCACGCCACCACCCGTGGATTGACTAAGGGGTCAAAATTGAAAATAAAATGCGTCAGAGATTAACTTTAAAATAAAATTTAAAAAAAGATTAATTAATAAAAAGTTCGCTATTTTTGCTGTCTCTGTGCTGCGAGTGCGACAAACTTGCCGAGCCACTAGACGTGGCAAGGGTTGATGAACGTGCCGAGCTCACCGGGACGTTTTGCCGTGAGCCGGTGCCTGGCGTCCGCGTCCACGTCTGTGGTGTGGACTCGTTCTATCCAAGCTATGGTTTGGTGGACAATCTGTGGATTTTTTCGGGTTGGGGCCTCGAGATGATTTGCCTTGCAAGGAGAAGAGAAGGAAGATTGATGTGCAATGCAGGGCGTGATGAAGGTGAAGAGTGCAAGGCATCTTATTACGTGGAATTGTATCTGTTGCCTTTCTTTGTTTCGATAACAAGGGAAGGAAATCAAACAATTCTCAAATAAAAATGGTGAAGGAAATCGAACAAGATTTGGTCCAGTGGATATAAGAGTGAACACGAGTGACAACTGAATTCGAAAAGAAAAATCATTTAGTTGGATCTGCGAGTTTTTGCCTGCAAGTCAGAACTCATAATGAAATCATCTTCTAGAACCACATAACCTGTTGGATTTTTTTAAAAAAAGTAATATTAATTTAAAGATAATTCTAAAATTAAATAATCATTTTTTTTTTACAAAAGTATGTGTCTATTGCCATTTGGAATAGCAACAACATCGCGCATGGTAACCCTAAAGCCAAATATTTTTTTCATTCCGCTCCGAAGGGGGCTGTTTGTGTCATAGAGTCATCGATCTCGTATTCTCTACTCCACATTACATTATCTTCTTCAATTTTGCATTCCGAACTACGCAAACACTTCAAGGTATTACCAATTTTTTTTTTAAAAAAAATGCGAGATCGGGCGGCACAATTAGGAACGCGAGTTCGGCGGCGCAATGACACAAACAGCCCCCTTTGGAGCGGAATGAAAAAAAGGGTTTAGGGTTGCCAAGCGCGATGTTGTCCCGATTGTATTGTTCGTGGAACCGATTCCTTGGGGAAAAGATTACGTAATATTTAACAGTCGAAGTATTCAGAAAAAAAAAGATATGTAAGCTTGAAAGAGTTTATAATTTAATTGCGAAATACATGGCGCGCATGGTTTGGTTATGTACATTTGAAACGCCAACATGCACGAATCAACAAACCGAAATACACCTACGATACATGTGCGCCTTTTTTGAATCTGGAAAAGGTTGTTTGGAACGAAACCGATCAGTCGTGGCGGCCCATCGGTCCCTTCCCCTTGTCTCTGGTCTGCCCGCGGCGGTGGCCAGTCTCGAAGTTAGCCATGTTCTGCGAGACGGGCTGAATGATTGAATAATGTTAGCATAGTACAACGTACGACCAAATTAATGATCATGATGCAGATTGAGCATAGCTTACATCTTCGATCTGGACTGCACCCGAACGACGGGGGGCGCTAGGATGGCCGGCGGTCTCCTTAGTAGGAGCCTTCCCCTTGTGTGCCGCGTACTTGGGCTCCTCCGGTACCTTTTTAGTAGGGTCGGGTACGTAAGGTTTTCAGCGTTTGAAGGTCTCGGCTCATATCGTATAGTTCAACATGTACTTCTGCTCGATGAACGCCCTATCGTACATGTCCGGTTTGTCGATCCATTAGAAGAAGTTGCATCGCATCTCCGGCTGCCATTATGCGCAGTGTAGTTAGGGATTTATGTAATAGAACTTAAGATGTGAAAATCTATGTGTGCGCAAAATACGCTTATGAGGTGGTGTCCACACGTCTAGTACGCCCGAGCGGCCGTCGTCGGGTGTGTGGACTAGATGATCTTTGTCGGTTCTTCATACACACATTGCGGACGTGGGAACTTCGGTGGTACCGGTGCATCCTTCGTAGAACAATCCGGGTAGGGTTTAGCCCTCTCGGCAAGCCACTTGCGCTTCCGCGTGATCTTCGCATAGAAGTTCGTCGACGAATCCGACATCTCCTTCCTCACAGTTGTATGAATCGAGTTCTCGTGAAGTGTTGGGTGTAGTGTAGTGTTATCCGACAGCTCTCTTCTCCTCCACTTCTCTTCTCTCTCCTTTTATAATAGGCTATTTCAGCCTAAGAAGGGGGCGTGGCCTAGTGTGGTCTTGTCGGTCGGAAAAGGTGGTGTGGCATAGTGTGGCCTTGTCGGTCTGATAAGGTAGCGTCACAATGTGTTGTTATCTCGGTCTGCAAAGGTTATAGCATGTGGCGTGACAGGGTGAGGTCTCTTTCGGCCTGAAAAGGCGACGTGGTCGAGTGTGGTCTTTTTGGTCTGAAAATGTGATATGGTATAGTGTGACCTTTTTGGTCTGATAAGGTCGTGTTGTAGTGTGTTGTCATCTTAGTCTGCAAAAGTTGCAGCGTGTGGCATGATAGGGTGCGGTCTTTTCAGCCTGAAAAGAGGGCGTGGCATAGTGTGGTCTTTTCAGTCTAAAAAGGTGGTTTGGTATAGTCTGGTATCATCTCGGTCTACTAAAGTGGTGGTGTGTGGCGTGACCCGGTACGGCCCTTAAGGTCCGAAATGAAGGGGGTGTCGTGATGCTGAATCCCTCACGTGGTTACCCGTGCACACAAAAATAATCAGTATCGGAACACAACACTACCATAATGTAAGTTTTACATATATTTATATTTATATGGCATGACTGATATTTACAACTAGTATCTAATCACGGACCGTCTTGGAGCGTACCCCACGCTTGGCTCCTGGCCTCATCCGGGGCACCTATGGGCGCTGGTACGAGTAGGTCAAAGGCTTAGGTGGCCAGGGCACCCTACCGGCACGAGTAGCCTGAGGGGGTGTCGTGAAGCCCCCATGGAGACCTGGCTGCTCTCTCCGCACAAAGGCCCACCGCCACTTAGGTCGAAATTTTATTACCCTGAGCGTGAGTCCTCGTGCGACACTAGCTCCTTCCTCCCAAAGGGGTGCGTGATCTGTGGAATAGTTAGTTACGCATGTAAACATGGTAGACATACCGATATAATACGTTGTGCATGCTTGCAAACAAGATAGACATACCTAGGTACGCGAAGGTAGAGGACCGCTCTGCATACTCGTGCCGTGTGTACGGGTGGTACTCAGGACCTGCCAGAGAAAATTGATGTTGGTAACTACTGGAGCTCAAAATAAAAAAAAACCAGACGTAAGTGTGTCACGCTGACCTGCGAACTGTGCCGGGGTACTCCCAGCATGCTGCCACGAGAACCTGCTCGCCACGTCCGGGTGAGGAACCATGGGGCGTGACGCACCTGGCTCACCCCCCGTCCACGCACAAGTGGGTCCTCCACCACCCTCGGCCTACGTTAGGACGCTAACTCGATGCCTCGCCTCGTCTCGTCTTCTCGATGAATTGGTCCATGAGCCCTCTGATCTCCCACGACGTTATGCTGAAGCACTCCCCGAGTGTCATACGACGCAGAGAGGTCGCCAACTCATGCATCTCCCAATGTAGATCGACATGTACACTCAATTAACATGTTAGGAACCGAAAACTTGTGAAGCAAATAATATGTAGGACCTTTCAGTACGTACCATGCGATGGAATGCAGAGTCCGACTGGGTAGGGTATGTGTCGAACGTCGTGGCCTCATGTCGTGGTGGATCCTCCATGACCCTAACGCAGCGGACCCTCGTCCGACTGGAGTACCACTCGATGTACTCCTCGTACGTCCCAGGGTCATAGGAAGCATTCTCCCGGACGGCGTCATCAAAGGCGCTGATCCAGCCCTGAACTCAAGGGAACATCCTCTCCATCCAGAAAGTCGTAGCAGGTACTCCCTTTCTAGTGTACCCGTGGAAGGCCAAACAATTGTTTCGTACGTACGTAAGGTATATGGTACGATAGAAGTAAAACGTGAACTTACCCATGGACATTCGGCGCCACCCGCTGCCCCCATGGGGCTGGGACCTCTTGTCGCTGACCGAACTGGCGCATCAGTCGGTGCATGTGGCACTCCTCAACGAAGACATCGTGAACCAAGCACCTCCGCGTGTACCAATACGCGTGGTCTCATGTGCAAAGGCTCGACAACTGTAGGATCAAGGATAACCGACTAGAGGGGGTGAATAGGAGGTTTTTAAAACTATTCGACTAATTAACAATTTTAAACAAGGATTGTCTTTAACAAAGCTTCCTAGCACAAATATAATGATAGAACCACTAAGCTTTAGAAGACAATTATGAGCTAATGTCAATACTAGAAACAATTCTAGCTAAGCAAAACTTATACAAGTAAATTGCTAGAAATGTAAATACGGAAGTAGTAAAGACAAGAGTAAACCATAATGGAGACAATGAAGTTTTTCCCGTGACATTGAAGACTTGCCGGTCTCACTAGTCCACGTTGATGAAACTTGAACGAATCAAGCCGGCTCCATGAATTAAGCCTCAACCCTCAATCACTAGAGCTGCTCTTTCTCCGCTCCGGAGGAGGTGAGCACAACACCACCTCACAATCTTGTCGGGACTCTTCACAATCTCCTTGAAGAGCTCACCGTGCAATTTCTTTCTCCAAGCCGTCTAGGTGCCGGCAAGCACCAAGAGTAATAGATCACGAGTTTTGCTTGAGGAACTATAAGTGTCTAAATGATCAACTAATGAATCAAAGCACTTCAATGCTCTCAACTCCCTCAAGAATGAGAATTCAATGCAAATGAGTAGTTGAAGAGTGTATATGAGCTTAAGAGAGTTCAATGCAAGTGTATATGAGCTTAAGAGAGTTCAATGCAAGAGAGCAATGCTCAATGATCTCAAGAGTTACCGCTAGAAGGCGGGTTGGGGGGGTATTTATACCCCTCACCAATAAATTTAGCCGTTACAACCACTTTCCTGAAATAATTAGGATTTGTGGCAGTACCGCCGTTGAAACCCGGTACTGCCGATTTTCCGCTCAACGGTTGGAACAATAGCATTTAATGCATTGAACTAGCCGTTACACATAAAGTTATGGTACTACCGCCAACTAGAAATCAGTACTACTGTATCGCGGTAATACCGCTCGGCTAGAACGGAACTGTCGTTTTCCAGAGCTCAAGAAATCTCAGAAAATCACCTTCGCTGGAAAAAAAACATACCGCCGTCAAAATATCGGTACGACTGCACTCTGATAGTACTGCTCAAATCATGCGGTCATACCGATTCTCGAGGTAGATCAAAACTCCCAAAAATACACTCTCTTTAATATATGTACCGTTGTATAAATATCGGTACTACCAACCTGCGGTAGTACCACAGTTCAAATGCGGTCGTTCTGATTTTCAGAGAGAAACAAAAACACTTAAAACATGCTCTCTGGAAAATACATACCACTATATAAGTATCGGTACTACCGACCTGTGGTTGTACCGCAATTCACTTGCGGTCAAACCGATTTACAAAACATTTTTCTACAAGATCAAATCAAAATAATGCATGAACCCTAGTTGATTATTATGGCACAAAAAATAGTATCTCAAGCTACTAGCCATAATCCCTCTTTATAGTACGGCGATTATCCTATAAACCCAGTCTTTTCTCCAAACACCGAGACTGGTAAAAACTATAAAAGGGTCCTTAAACTATACAATACCTTTGTCTTGATCCATATTGATCTTCCATTATATTCGCATTGCTAATAGCCTTGTCATCAATTAATCACCGGGACTTAAACTTTAACATATCTCAGCACACATGTTAGTCCCTTAACATAATGTTGACATTAATTACCAAAAACAAATCTAAGAGCCTAGATACTTTCAACAACCCTTGGGGAGCACGCGTGTACACCCTGTCGGGAGTGTGCGGTGTCCAGATAATGCAGTTGTTCATCAACAGATCGAACATAGTCCGGATAGGACACATGTGTAGTGATTGGAGTGAAGGTGATTTGTCTAATGCAACAACAGAAACTTAGCACAAGAAATTGAATTACATTACGGGAAATAATAAATGTTTAGAAAATTTACCCGTCAGCGACACCACACCGTACCCATGGTTGGCTGGTCCACGTTGTCGTCCTCGGCGTACATGGTGACTGCATAGGCGCCTAGGTCTAGCTGTGGTCATCCGATCTGAAAACGCTAAAAGCACCACAATTGAAGAAGTAGTGGACACTCAGAGAGGACGGAGTATCTGAACCGGTGGCATCGTCGCGACAAATCCATGCATATGTCACGACAAGACCGCCGCCCCAAACAAACGACTGGATGTCCTCTACCTCCCAGCCCGCCAGCTGGCGTGCGTAATGGATGTAGTGCTTATCGAGGATGTAGCCGTGGGACCCTAGGAACGTCACCTGATGAGGGCATCCCTATGACACCTTCTTCTCCTCCACCTAAGGATCATGATATACGCCTCGAGTTGCCGACAGGACCAATAACAAGAGCACGTGCCAAGAAACTACAATCTCAGGTGAATTTGCTCCTTAATGAATGTCATTGATTTTAATGAGAATTTTATACTACCTAAAAACAGTGTTTTACTTGTGCTCAGGTTTGAAGATTCAGTGATGGACGGAGATCAAGGATATGCGGCTGTCTTCCAAAGAAGGCCATCAAATGAGGAGGTCAAGACGCTGGCCTATGGCCCATTTGGCCAAAGAGGAGAGGGCCAATGTCTATACGGCCAAGCGAGGGATCAAGGCCCAAGCAGTCAAGTACAAAGCCCATATGAAGGAACCAGGAAGGAAGCCTAAGTTCGCGGCGCGAACGGCAAGCATGCCGTGAACAGTAACCACGCTTCTGATGCGGTCATGAGCGAAGAATCTTTGCGATCTTGGGGCCATGACCATTCTTGCGCTTCTGATGCAGAACCGTGAATAGTAAACGCACGGATGAATAGTACCGCATGAAAAATTAGTACCAAATAGTTCTTAGGCCGAGACTATATATTGAGGGGTAGACCCCTCATTGTAAAGCAGACCAGTTTATGCATAAGAATTGAAACATAGCTATTGCTTGTTCTTTTTAAACCATAGTTCATGCGAGGACTTTGAGAGAGAACTAGGCGATCCATTGTTCGTTCTGCCAATTAAGGTCAAGTTTGCTTTTTCCGCTGGGAATTGAGGACTTGGCGATCTCCGCTCCTGGTCTAGCGGCGATCATCCCGGTACGTGTTGGCGAATATCCATAGAGCTGCAAGTCCGTGCACTGGCACGTGGTGTACAGTTGAGTGTTGTTTGTCATCAAGCACTATTTATCCACGGTTCTACTAGAGAAGATCGGGCCACCCCGTATCATCACCCACCCGAATAGCTACAACAAGTAGACCTCAAAGTGCCTCCTCACCGTGTGCTCGGGTGTGTCCTCTGCCATACGCTCTGGCTGCAAGAAGACAGACACATATTAGCAAGGTGCACAAATCAATTGATGCGGGAGAACAAAAGTTACGAAGACTTATGTAGAACTGGAAGATCCACTTCAGCGTCGCCCCATGGGTGTTGCTTAACTCCCTGTAGTCGTTGTCGGGCAGCAGCACCCCCTAGAACCTCGCTAGGAACTCCATGCGCCACATGGCCAAGATGTCGTGTGTCGCCAGGGGAAGCCAGCGCAGGGCAGCCTAGTCAGGAAGGTCACGTCCTGAAGCGTCGGTGCCAGCTCCTCACGTGGGAGGTGAAACGTGTGCGTCTCCAGCCTCCATCGGTCAACCAACGTCGTCAGGAGGCATTGGTCGTACGGAAAGTGCCTCAACGTACGATCACCGCCCGCGCGGTCCTGGTCATCCTCCCACGTCGCCTCAACCATCCTCGCTAGTGGAAGGATGTCTGCCTCTTGCAAACTGCGTCGAAAGGATTAATAAGAAACGTTAGTCCACCCGTAGTAGTCATACTGCAATTGAGTACATAAAGATCACAACTACACGTACCTCAGAATCCAACGTGGGTCCACCCTCCATGCCTTTATGGCGTGCATAGCCGCAATGCGCCAAGCTCAATTACCGCCTCGCCCTCCTGGAGGAGGATGGTACTGAGGCGGCTACGGTGATGCGCGTCAATGACCGGGTCAAGCAACTCGTACGACCAATGCGCAGTGTCTCCTAGGTTTGCCATACTTGAAAATTCAGTGCATACATTGCAAATACTACGAAACATATACATAAAGTAATAAGAAGTGGCAATTAAAATAATTATCGTGCACAAATGGATACCAAAATTATGTTCGGATTAGTTCAATTAGGCTCTACAAACCCTACTAAGCTACTCTGTAATTATTACAGATTTTTAATAGCTATCTTGCTACTTTCCTTATTTAAAAAGTGTCTCCAGCATTTTTTAAATATTTACTATGTGCAAATAAAAAAAGTTCACAATATTTTAATTCAGTTCTATGTAACCTATGTAGCAACTCTGGATTTTTTTTCACAATTTTAAGATGTATCATGCTATTTTCTTAGTTTAAAAAGTATTTTCGGCACTAACATAATAATTACCGCACACAAAAGGAAATCAAAATGATGTTGGGATTTTTTTCGATTAGGCTTTACAAACCCTACTAAGATACTCTGCAATATTTACAGATATTTAATATGTATCTTGCTACTTTTCTTGTTTAAAAAGGTGTCTCCAGCATTTTAAAAAAATATATTTACAGTGTGCAAATTGGGAAAGAATATAGTTCACAATATTTTAATTCAGCTCTACGTAACCTATGTAGCAACTCTGGATTTTTTTTTTCATAATTTTAAGATGTGTTATGCTATTTTCCTAGTTTTAAAAGTATTTTCGGTACTAACAAAATAATTACCGCGCACAAACAGAAATCAAAATTATGTTGGGATTTTTTTGATCAAGCTCTACCTACCCTACTTAGCTACTCAGCAATTTTTACAGATTTTTAATAGGTACCTTGCTATTCTCCGAGGTGTCTTCCTATTTTTGCAGATTTATTCTAAATCATTCGGGTTCTGCAACTTAAATAATATCTGCACGATGAACTTAACTATACAGAGCTAAAATGATGTACTACATAAAACAGCTAAAATTATCTAATATGTTCAATTCTATGTTGCTATTTTTATTTGATAACATACAAGGTTTCGAATTAATGTACAAAGTTGTAAAAACATTTACCTGCAAAATAGCCGACCAGATATGCCGCTATCTCTCTCTCCTCTGCTACGAACTGACAGGGCTTTGCTACATCTCTTCTCCCTTGTCCTCCTCTCTCTTCTCTTTTTTCAGGAATTGAAATGACGTTTCCACCGATTTTTGGGGGTTTAAATAACTAGTTCATGTCGCTAGTTGAACTGATGATAGGAACTGACGGTTTCCCGTCTCTATTTCAACTGGCGATAGGAACACTGTTCACTGCAAATCATCAGTTGAAATAGCGATATGAAGGTGAACTGACAATAGGCAATAAATAGGTCCCTGTCGCCAATTGGAATGGTGACAGGAGCCTATCGCCATTCCAAACGGCGACAGACAACTACTTTTGAAAAAAAAATACTATTTAATTTTGTAATTATCTTTTAAATTAATATTATTAAAAAAAATCTAACTTGCTGTGGCCATTAATATCTGTGTTCTGTTAACAGAAGAGGGATAATTTAGTTAGGGGTGGAAGCTCGTGACTCTTGCGAGGTGCATGATTTGGACGGTGGAACACACTAGTATTAGAAATGCCGTGCTGGGTTGGTGCTTACTAGTACTTAGCATTGGCAATGCTGGTAGTATTCTATAATTATTATGGGTTAATTCCTTATTTGCCATTGGAAGTTGGCAAGCTCCCCAAAATACCATCGAAAAATTGTTTATCCCTTTTTTGCCACTCGTTCTCAACTTTAATCCCTTTTTTGCCACTCAGTGGGTTAATGAGTGGATTTGACAGATTGACTTGGGCCTTGAAAAGGCGATTTTGCCCTAAGTATCTTTGAGATTTTTAGAATTGTTTAACATAGTAATATAGTTTCAAAAATTATGAAATTTTTAGGGAAAGTTCCTGACATAGTTTAGATTATTCTCTAAAAATCTTTAAATTTTTTGTTGTAACTTGAAAGATTTTTAGATAAAAATATGTTGCAAATAAAACCCTATAAAAATTACAGAATAATCTACACTATGTTAGAAACTTCCCCTAAAAATTTCATAATTTTTGGAACTATATTACTATGTCAAACAATCCCCTAAAGATCTCAGCATACTTAGGGGCAAAATCGTCTTTTCGCGTCCAAGTCAATGGTCAAATCCACGGTCAACTGACCGGAGTGGCAAAAAATGGATTAAAATTGAGAACGAGCGGCAAAAAAGGGATGAATAATTTTTTGATGGCATTTTAGAAAGCTCGTCAATTTCCAATGGCAAATAAGGAATTAACTCAATTATTATCTGGTTGTATCGTGCTGCTGACAGTGAGATGTATAGAGAATCTTATGTTTTGTAGGCAATAGATAGACCATCAATATTTTGTTGCTAGCTCGCAAATACAATAAAAAAAGAAGTAACATAGGACACTAATAACAAATTAATGAGCTAGGTGGTTGTTGCCATAAATACAATAAAGTGTGCAAGGCATCTTATTATCTAGAATCACAATGTATTTAGCATGTACAATCCACTATGGCATTCAAAATTTCATAACGAGTGGATCATTTTCTTCCTGTTGTAAAATCCCTTTCCACAGAAGTTTATTTCCATGTATTCTATAAATCCAACATTTTACTAGCCTCAAGGCTACTTGACCTGACAGAATTATTCTTTACATTTATAAAATGAGAAAACTGTTCATATTACTATTGTTATGTTGTGTTTAGCTTTGTGCAATCCTCTATGGCATTCAGATTTTTCTGATTACTAGGTGATTCTTCCTGTTGCAGAATCCCCTGCTGCAGAAGTGAATTGTCACAGTTATTCCTAAACTTTACTAGTCTTAAATTTTACCTGAAAGTACACCACATGCCCAATTCAAACTGATGTGGTCATTAGTGCTGCGCCGGGGTGGATCTTTTGTTGCCTATAAGCTTTAGCATTTGGCAGCCAATGACTCTAGGTGTTTGTGTTATCACAAGATGTGATGCAGTTTCTGTATATAAATGTTTTGAATGAGTCCTTGCTGGGACATCTTGGGGGTACTTGTTCATAAGATTTGCATGCTGCTGCTCTCAAGAGTTTCAGATATAAAATTAGATTGTTTCTCGTTCTTATATGATTCAAATTTCTTGTTTTTGCAGTTCCAGGTGGTGAGTGGTGACAATAAAGCAAGACCTCATGCTCCGAGAAGACCTGAAGCGCATGGGATCAAAGTTCAGTAATGCCAAATCAGAAATTGAAAAGTATCTAATCACATAGCGCGTAGAATTATAGTCTTTTGGTGGTTACATATATTGTGAAATTGTCTAATACTGCCAGCCTCCTTTCTTGTTAAACTGCAGATCCTTGCTTTATTGTCACCAAAGGAGTTTGATGGGGTTCACCAAAGGAGTTAATTACCATCGGCTGTTTGCCAATCCTTGGTGTGAATGTGTGTTAATCCATTAGGCTTTACGGGGATGTAAATATGATACGGCAAGGTCCTTTGCACATTTAATAGCGTTATGTTTTTTCTTGAAAATGTTGGCAGAATCCAGGGCATCCGCACAATTGAAATAGGTTATATTGCGTCTGAGACTCCCAAGTTTAGTCATTTGCATATGTGCCGCCTTGCTTCAAATGGCTCATGATTATACGATCAAATTATATTGATTGACATGATCCTGAATGGTGCAGCCTTGGTTTGTTTTGCAGTTCAGGCAGGCTAGAACAGAGACTGTCAATGCCAGTAGAGTAGCATACAGATTTATGGCAGGCCTGGGTCAAAATAATCAGGCGACACCAGAGTCCCCAAGTAATCAGAGCAGAAGCAGCCCAAAGTTCCAGGGTACTTGGTTCAAGAACATCATCTCAGCAGGCGCAAAGCCTTCCAGGAGCACATCAAATCTTCCACAGAAGGCTGATGATTAATACCCATTGCAGCGGCAAAAATCCGCAGAACAGCCAACACGGGTATGGCCTCTCCCTTGGGAACCCACTGGCAGTCGAATTGAATGTACTGTACTCTGTAGCCAATATTTGTTTATTCATTCATGACTCTATGAATCTTTATCCCCACATATTGTTTCTCCATTGTCTTACATCAAGAAACAAGAAAAGGAATATGCATTCATGTACACTGACTACTTGTTGAACCATGCTCACACTTCAAAAAGAGCTGATGCCGGAAGCTGGTAACTTTTCTTTCCATAGCTCCATTAGAACGGATTTCTGACCAGGATGTGGCTGTTGTGGAGGGCTTTCAAAAGCACTGAGGCGACGGAATGCATGGCAGCTGACGCTATCCTCGCCTTGATCTGCCCACGCTTTGGCGTGTGCCTTCGGCTTCCACCCGATCCTTCGCCATTTCTGCATGGAACAGCGAAGGCGGCGGCTCCATGGTTGGTCATCTTCCTTCACCGGAGTGGTAACCAAACCCTGCAGAGCTACACTTTGGATTTGTGTGGTCTCTCTTAGCTTTGTGTCTTACAAGCATGCCGATTGGTACCTGTTTATACTGCTAGTCCAAGTGGTGATGGTGGTGTTAGTTGTTTAGTTGGAGTGATTCATTAAGCTTTACATTATTTAATTCTGACCAAACATTCGTTGGATGGGAAAACATCTTTTGAGCTCGTGGGAGTCCTGTGCCTGTGTGTTAGTGTCGGATTATTGTTCACACTAGGCTGAGCTGTGAGCCTCACTGGAGTCCCCATCCCGGCAGCTTCATTCCTGGGAAGGTTGTGTTGTGCCGTTGTTTCTGTTCTTAGGAGCATGCTGTTTTTTAATGTCCGTGGCAATCACATGCGCCTCTATGATTTAACCTTTAGACGGCGCCATAGGATGTAAATTGTTGAGCTTGAGTGTGGTACCTATTGTGTTTGAGTGTGATACAAATTTCTTTTACTACTCCAACTAATAGGGTATATTCCTATAGAGCTTTTCATGTATCACAATAAATCAATGTAGTTTATAGGGCAAGAATAAGAGTTTCATTGTAAATATCTCATCATATAGCGATATCGTCTTCGTGCGTCTATGTTTATTCCCACAAAGGTTTTCCACGTAAAATTCGTACCTCCCGTTCCTATTTTTCGATGCGTTATTTGCTACATAAATTAATCGCAGGTTTTGCTCCTCGTCTTAGCTCTTAGGAGAGGAGCTTTGTTCAGCTAGACTTGCTTCATCTGAAGTTCTGGAAGCCCTGATTCAGATTTATGAGTAGTGTTCTTCTTCCTCCAGCAGTTGAATACTTAGGAGGTGTCGCCTGGTTTACGGTTTGGGACCTGAGAAAACTGTGAGCCTGTGTGCAGGGCTTGGTTTCTTCCGGGGCAGTTGGCCGTGTGAGCTGGAGGCAGATGCTGTGCTGCACCCAGAGACAGCAACACTGCATGTGCAAAGATTTACTTGTGCTGGGTGGTCCGAGCATTGACCAACGGGCTTCTTACGAGCTGTGATGGCTGCCTGATTCAGCTGTGCAGTCAATTGTACGTACAGTCGATCGGACGTAGGCCGGCTGCTGATGCTCTCCTGGTTGCCTGTCAGTTTTGGCTGGAATGCTCGAGCTGCCCTGATTGAGAGACGATCACGTACAACTGTGCTGTACACAGGTTTTGGTAACCGATTATATTTTTTTACCGGGGTGCCTATAGCACCGATTTTCCTGATTTTCGGTTAATTTCGGCCGAAAATTGCAAACCAAAGTTTGAATATTTTTTTTTTAAAAAAAAGGCCGAAAATTGATTGAAAATATCTGACGAAAAATTATTGACAACAAAATGCAAAGAACGAACTCTACTGCCGCGCCACGCATTGAGTTTCTTGCTCCTGGTAGTGCATACTCCGCTTCTTGCGGTTTCGGCATCGTCGATCATGGTGCAGTAGAGCCCGCAGGTGGTCTTCGACGCCGCCGTGCGCGCCGAGCGGGCAGGCCGACATCCCGTCGCAGTTCATCTGACCGGGGGACGAGAGCCCCACCCCTGACGCCGCCGAGGACAAGAGGCGGCCAAATGGGCTTGTTTGGTTTCGAATTGGGCCGGTTTTGTTAAACCAAGTTTGGAATTTAACGGGTTTACCGATAGAACCGATATCGGTGAAAATCGGCCGGTTACCCTAACCCTGGCTCTACTGCCTCTACAGCGCCAGCGCAAGCTGGAGATATGCGCTTATTTCATTATTCCATGCATCTGCAGATATGCGCTTACTTGGGCCAGCTGCTTTCACATTTTCTTGTCCTTTTGTAGTGGATTCGTACGATAGCAGGCCTCAAGAGATCGTCCAGGTTCCTTCTGCCTATGTGTCGATCGAATCTAAATTATCCAGCATTTGAACTCGGTTGGTAACGAATATGATTTAGATTTTTCTATCCAATTAACAATTTCTTCTCTATACGTATGCGCATTCGCATAAAAAAAATATATGGAAACGAATATGGTATGTACTTTTGCCATCCGAAATGTTATTTTATCTGCACTATTCGTATTTGTATCCGAATTCGATAAAATAATATACATATTTTATTGTAGTATAGCTAATTAGTTGGATGCGTATTTTTAGTTTAATATGAATTCATGTTTTTAGGTGAAATAGATAAACTAGAATGATTAGGTGCGCTATATACCAGGATAAAGTATCATAAATATCTTGCAATTACGTAAGTTACAAGGATATCCAAATCCGACCGAATTGAGTAAGTATTCGATTCGTATTCTTATTCGTTACAACATTCGATTCGTATTCGACAATATTCGGATTCATTTTCGTTTAGAAAATCACGAATACGAATACAGAAAAACCACTATTCGATTCGTATTCGATCCGTCGACACCCCTACTCCTACTTCACAAAAAAACCAGAGATTTGAGACCGAGACCTACGGCATGTTCTTTGAAGCTAAAGATTGCCATATTTTGGTCACATACCCACTCACATTGACCGGATTTAGGTTCATTTCCTTGCCAATTCATGGTCACACGGCACTTCTCCTTGCTTCGGTTCGTAACCAAATTTTAATTACACCTTATTTTCTGCACGGATAGGTCAATTTTTTTTACATGAATCAAATAGCACCTAGCCTATACTATCAACCTCACGAAAAGCTGGCACCACATCCGTATCGCAGATTTGCGCGACCGGGCGGAGCCTTTGCCCCCAGCGAGACGGAGACGGACGCCGACGTTGGCGGGCGACGCCAAGACGCGCATTAAAACCCGTTTGTCCCGTGCAGCTACAGCCCCCGCAGACGCATCGGCGGTTGGCGCGCAGCCACTCGCGCGGCCGCAGCTAGCTGCACACACGGCGCACGCAACGTCGCTCTTGGTAGAGAGACGTGCCGTTCCCTGCAGTTCATGGCAATGTGGCCTTCACGTGGGATTGACGCCGACCAGCAGACCGCGCTAGCTCGATCTCTGAATTCTGAACCAGTTTCGCTCCAACCAGCACGTTGGTCAGTACTGAGTAGAGCAGCGCTGGTAGTGGTTCGTTTTAGGCCAGACAGTTGTGCCTGCGACTGTGCCTGTGCGTGATTAATTCATCCAAGAGTACTCCACTTTTGAACGTTTCGCTCCATAGAGTACGCTATACGCTTACTTGTCACTCAGAGCAGCAGGCAGGGCTGAATTGAATTCCAGTAACGGCACCGAATTAATAGGTCAACGTATGCAGTCACACATGTACTACTACTTGGGCATTCGCCACGATAACTTAGTCCTGAACCAGTTAGAAGACCGGCAACTAGCGGCTGACCTGACTATTGGAACCAGCAGCAGTAAACACTGGGAGTTCCTTTTGCCGTTTTACTGCACATTAATTGTGACTTTCCAGTTGTACTAGTAACAAAAGGAAGGAGTTTTTGCTTATTTGGCACCGTTTGGTGCGGCAATAGCAAATCTTGCCTCTCCGAAAATCAAATCCAAAAATAGTACCGCGGACTCGTCAGGAGGCGACACGTGTGCTTTCGGCCACTATTTTTTATACTATTTTTAGATACTATGTTCAACACTATTTCTTCATTTAAATAAATTCAGCCGAGAGCATTTTTTTCTTTGAAATTTTTCTTCTTGTTTTTTTACCTCGCGCTCAAAGCTTCAAACTTAAGTGTTAACCATCACCATCGTCATCCCTCGCTGCCCTCGGTGGCTCGATGAGTCAGCGGACGGTGGTGACATGGTGCCCTTGTTCGTAGGGCTAGGTTGCTGCTTTCTTCTCCCATTTTTGGTTACCAGTAAAGGATAGCTGATCAGCTAGAGCTGTTTGGGAGCGCCCTCAAAACGTCCGTAGGAGTCTGCGGTTAAGGCAACGCTCGCGACAAGAGCAAGCTGGCACAACGGGACGGCGACAAGAGCAAGCTGGCACAACGGGACGGGCAGGTAGTGCACGGCAGATATCCCCCCGGCCGCCTGCTCGCCCGGCTCGATCGCCTCTCCATCCGTGTCCATGTGAGCGGCGCCACCTGGTCCCCGGCGACCCAGTGCCGCCCCAACGCCCGCACACGTAGGCCCAGCTCATGCCCACATCTCCATCGTTCGTCACCTCTCCAGCCTCCTGCATGCGATCGAAAACTTGGCAAATTTGGTTGTTGCTGTTCATACACAGAATTAACTTATCTCCAAAATGCTATATGCCCTACAAAAGTGATGAGGACATTAACCAGCCGGATATGACCGTTACTCCACCTTCAACCGGGTTACTCTACTTCCATCGATTCGGCGGCGTCAAATTCTACTCCAACGGACCGACGAATTTACTTTATTTATATATGGTGTTGCGCTACCTCACTTCGAACCAAAGACCTTGTATCAATCATTGGGCTCTAAGGACAGTTATCATTTTAGTTTATTTGGGCTGGCCACCCCTTGGGCCATACTGTTTACGGTACTGTTTACATGAACAATATCATGAATAGTCCCACACCCTTCTCTCTTAGCTATGTGTGGCTTCCCCTCTCCTATTTAAGGAGACCGCACCCCTTTAGTTTTCTTTGAATTTCGTTTATATTTAGTTTGCCTTCGTTGTAACTTGTATCTTCTGCGTGTGTCGACTAGACCACTCAGTCAAGATCTTTATTCGGAATCCCAACTTAAATCAAATATTTCAATCCTATTTGCAATTCCAGATTGCTATTTATCTCGTTCTTATGTGCTTCTTCGGTGTATGCAGGAATTGATCTTCGTGATCAAGTTATCCGAGTATTCATGCACGGTTTATAACGACTCGTCGAGTAGTTCAGCGATTGCGTGGTTTCAGACCTTGCGAGTTCGTAGCCAGGATCGTGAGAGTTGAGCGACTACTACCAAATTTATCTTCTCATCGAAAGATCAGACCAAATCAGAACCTCCAAGGTTCATCAAAAAGTACCTGTCATTTGTTGCAACAACACGACGACTCGACTCGAGCTTGAGTGCATTATTGCAAGCTGGTCCCGGCCGATCGATCGAATTCATGGACTAGTAAATTTTAATTACTATGTAGGGTTGTTCACTTCTACGCCGAACCAACAAATTGAATCGTACCATCAACTCGGTTTGACCGATAATCAGTATTCGGTTTAGTTTCTATAAATAAGGTTTTTTAGGATTCAGTTTTTTGGGGTAAAAACAGGCTAAAAACCGAACAAACCGAGTAACAATGTCCTGCTGCTCGGCACTGGCTGCTGTGCCGCAGTGATGCATGCCAGTTGGGTGTGCTGGCCTGCTGTTGGCGGCTTGAACAGCCCTACCTGCCGTCGCCTAGCGTGCTACTACGGTTGCTGCACTGCACTACCGAGTGTCGAGTGTCACTGCTGCCTGACTGGTAGGTCCGCAAGTCCCCGACTCGCCCTATTGTTCGCGATTCGCGCTAAGTTTGGTAAATTTGCTATTTACGATACTATACCGAAATAATTTGATATTTATCGATGTCAAACCATATTTTTTTAAAAAAAATATTGTATTTACTGAACTAGCAATATTATATTTATTGAACCGTTTAAAACTGAAAATACTGAATGAACAACCATAGTACTACGGTTCACTAGAATTCTACGTATATAATGTGTCTATATATAATCGCATTTGACATTGTATCAACATGGTGTATATATACGTTGCTTTGGTACACTGTTGCACTGTACATGCACGCTGGTGTACTAAACCAAACGTAACAGTACGCATTCGGGTGGATTAATCAATGCAGATGTGTGCCTCTACGGCGGCGACCCATCGGAATGCAATGATTTGGCATGCAATTAACGGCCCCTTGTTTGTTTACTACTCATTTATCAGGTACGAATCACGCGTCGCAATCCAATTCGCTAGCTGTGTTCGTATACAATTCGCAGTTCCAATCGTTTACGCATTAATTCGATCAGTGAGCTAGGATTTCGACGTTGATGATGTACATATCAAGCAACGTCTGGTATCATTAGTTCAAACTACGTATCGTTCAATAGAGCTAAAAATTTGTTTGTTAGAAGTCAAAAGCATCAAGTAAAAAGTTGATGCAAATACTGATTTAGTATTGCAACTGTATTTCACTATTAAATCTTAAATCAATAAAAGAGATGGAGAAATGAATGTATGTGACATATGAGGAACGAATACATTCCCGTGAACTCATCATCATGCACACACTACTAAAAAACAGGCTATACTGGACACCTCGTCACAGACGATTCCTTTGGAGCCGTTTGTGATAGTTACGTATTACAGACGATTCGTAAATAGAACCATCTGTGATAATCGCAGACAGCCGTCTGCGATTATCACAGACGGTTCTATTTACGAACCGTCTGTGATATACATGCATTATATAATACACGCCCGTTCTGACAGACCCCCTGCCCGTAGCACCTCCACTCCTTCTTGTTTGAGCCGCCACCCTTGTTGTCGCCTCCCTCATTGTGCCACCTTAAAGAGGAGAAGGAAGGGAAGGAAGGAGGCAGGAAGGAGAAGGAAATGAGGAAGCTAAAGAGAGGAGGAAGGGAGGAGAAGGAGAGGAGGAAGATAGAGATCTCGCGGGATATTTGGGAGTTTCGTCGTGAGCTCTGAGGGTAACGATCTGTAACCCTTTATGTTTGCTCTAGGTTAATCGCTAATCAATTTTAGTATGTTTGGTCCATAGGAAGAGTACTTGCGGTTTATTAATATAATTTAACACTAATTTGATACGTACATAGCGTAGATGAACCGAAACTGGATGTACAATGCGAACCGTATTAGTGAAGAGTACATTAATGATGTGTTTGCTTTTAGAAGAGCCGCCGAGCAGGATATGTTGAAGAAGGGGATAAAATTTATGTACTATCCATACATTGTTTGCGGTAATTTGAAGATGATTAACAACCCAACGCAGATCAAAGCGCACTTGATTCGAAGGGGTTTCAAAAAGGGGTATACATGTTGGACCAGTCACAATGAAGAGCAGATTATATAGGAAGTTAATAATAATGACATCGTCAAGGAAGTCAACGATATGCCGGATGTGGACTGTGCTTTTGATGAGGATAGATCGCACGATGACAATCTGGATCAAATGATACGCGACAAAAAAGAGAACTACAGTGAGAGAGAGAGTTTGGTAAATTTGAGGGCTTAATGGAGGACTCAGGGAAACCTTTGTTCCCTGGCTGCAAGTCGGAATACACAAGGTTGTCATCTGTGCTTGAACTGCTGAAATTGAAGGCAAACAATGATTGGTCCGACAAGAGTTTCACGGCGTTATTAGGTCTCCTAGCGGACATCCTTCCGGAAGGAAATATGTTGCCCAACACCACCTACCAAGCTAAGAAGATTCTTTGTCCATTGGGAATGGAAGTTGAAAGAATACATGCATGTTCGTGGGGAAGACGCCGAAGGAACAAGAAAAGCGTGTCGCCGTATCGGTTCCCGAGTCACCTTACAGGAAGATGTGTAGCGGATGTGTCGTTAAGACCAAATCAAAATCGAAGAACATTAAGACGCTTCTCAAGCCCGGGAAATACTCCATCGGAAGTCCGTTAGCCCCCGACATAGTATTAGTCCGCGGTGGAATATGTTGTCGGTCTTTGCATATCTGGTACATGCGGAAGACCAAAGAGAAGATGTGCGATACTGGAATCACCGTCAGATACACAAAGGAGCATTTCTTCGATGAGCCGGGCCACTTCGTTGTGGGCTTCGATGACTTATTCGACCTATTCAATCTCAATGCCCTCGATGCCTCATTTCTACGATGATGGATACTGTAAGTATGTACAATCAAGTTCTACATTCACGTAATACCGATAAATATCACAACTCATTGCTTATGTATAGATACTTGATGAAATTGGCCCGGCGATGGCGAGAACCGATGGGTTTCCTCGACCCACACTTGATCTCTGAGCAATGGATCACCGAAGATGCATTCTACGTCATGAAATACATAACGACGGGATTGCTTACTCAGGGCGACAAGGACTACATAATAGTGCCCTACAACCAGAAGTAAGTGCTTCACTACTTGCTATATAAATTTCATTTGTACTTTATACGTAGCACGACTTAGGTTTAATGACTATAGTGACATACATGAGTAGGTTCCACTGGATCCTTTTAGTCATTGTACCAAAGAGGAACATGATAATATACCTTGATTCTCTACTCAACAAAAAGCACGACATCACCATTGTGCAAGGAATACTCAACAGTTATATTCATTTCCTCTATACATAACTCTATTGTAGTCTTCCTTCGTTTGAAATGGCTGAGGATAACTTTTTGGAATCACGTAGGTCGTTCAGCGCCTATGTTGCCGAGGGAGGCACACACAAGGAATCGAGCACCACACTGCAACACAGGACACGATTTTCGGTACGCGCTACAACACAATAATCCTATATCACACTTCGTAATAATGCGTCTCGAACTAACTATACATATATATGTAATCCTATTTTTGCAGTGTCACCAACAAAAACAAGATCACCTATGTGCATTCTACGTTTGCAGTAATATGCAGCAAATCATGAATGCTAAGACGAATGATCCAGAGATTTGTCAATCTCGCAATAATTATTTCCTAATTATAAATTTAAATATATATGCTTACTACTTTACTCCTACTAGTGACAGGGCATTAATCTCAATTTAGATTCACTCGTTATGACTGGGATCTCGAAGGTTCGAGGAATGCTCTGCGGCTTTATCAAGACGAAGATCGTTAACACCAACGGAGAGTTTCACTCCGTCGACACTATTGAACGACCTTCAAAAAATTGATTCAATTGTAATTCACTTTGAGTAGTTGTAATTGAATTGTAACTCTAGCAACAATACTTAAACATATTCTTTTGTAATCGATTTTGAGTTGTAAATGATCACTTTGAGTTGTCAACAATTGATTCATCTGTGATTCATCTGTTTTCTGCTTGCTTGTTTTCAGAAGGCATGGCTAGCAATTCCTGAGGCTAGCCGAAAACCAAAAAAAAGTAGTTAGGTATAAAGAAATCGCAGGCGGTTTTATCGTATAAACCGTCTATGATATGTCGGATATCATAGATAGTTCTATTTACTAACCATCTGTGATATGCGTCCAATCACGGACGGCTCAAAAACCGTCTGTGATAACCGCCTGTTATCACACACATAAATTCAGACGGTTCAAAAACCGTGATGACAGTTCCGAATTGTCTTTAATGACCATCTCTGTAGTAGTGACACCTGCAAAACGGTTGGCCTTAGTGAGGTCGCCGGCTGCCCACTCGACCTATTGGTAGCCTTGCGCCGCCTTGCCGCGATGTATTGCCGACTGCAACGTGTGCACACCAAGCTCTCCATCCAATTTCAGTCCGATTGATTAGTATCAAGTTTGACATGAAAACAAAATAAAATGATCCAAAGCATACCATCATATCATGGGGTTTCCCCTCATTCTTTAGGGAGGGATATTTTCCAATTGAAATCCACACATTAAGCCTTGAATTATTGTGGCGGTGTGTCGGTGAGTGTCATGCCGCCTACTGCTGCCTGCTGCTTCCGTGCCACGTCGAGTCGCCTGCTGCTGCTCTCCGCCCTACGCCAGCTGCTGAGCCACCGAGCCTCAGGGACCACGTGGGGAGGGGAGGGGAGGAGAGGAGAGGAGAGGAGAGGTAAGAGATTTAGGGTTGGAGATTAGAGAGGAGTTGGAGTATTGCAGATAGAGATGGTTGTGGACTGGTGAGTGGTGAGGTGGCTGTGGGGACACGAGCGGATCATGGGTTATGGGCTTAGCTTCTAAGAGGCTGCACATAAAAGAATATTATGAATATGGCCCAAATGCAAAATTGATCTTACAAATTTTATTTTGATTTTTTGGAGCTGGCTCCGCCCATGAATTCGATCGATCGGTTTCTGTCAGAAACGGTCTCCGACCCTGTTTACTAAGATTTCCATGCATGCGTGCGTGCATCAGCACTGATTTTATTATGTTACTGTAACCATCATTCGACGGGGATAGACGACAGAGGCAGTCTGTATCGTATCCGTTCGTAGAGTTGCTTTCGTGCACAGGTCATGCTGTTGACGCTGGCTCGTATAGTCTCTCTCTCTCCTCCGAGACATTCTGGTGAAATTCGACAAGGACGACATGTAAATAATTGTGTTGAACAATTTCCATTTCTCTTGGGTTGGTGGGAAAAATGAACAACCCCGGCCGGCAGGCCGACGATACTAGTCAGATTTCTTCGACGCAGATTACCCATCCGAATGGCGCATTTAGGATATCTTATGTTTGCCTAATAATGCCATGTGTACGGAACCTTAATTAATTTTGCTAATATTTCTGTGTGTAATCGCAAAAAAAAAGTTGTTTTGGAATGCATGCCACGCCGTCAAACTTTGGTTTATCGGCATATTTTAAAATATTTAGGTTAGATACATAAAAAATTGAAAACTATATGTTTAGATTTGTCTCGAAACGTACTTTCGTAATATTATAATTTTATTGGGGTTTAAAATATATTACAATAATAATTAGTTGTCAAAGTTATATTTTGAAGAAATACGAGCTTTTGCAGACGAGGAAGACTCACCCTCTGCTTGGCATAACTGTTCCGACGCGTGCTGACGGTCTCCGTTCGATTCGAACTTCATTAAACTGGCCAAATAATGCCTCCAACTGAACAGAAATATGCAGCCATTTCCAGCCTAGTTAATCAAGAAGCGCCAAACACAACGTGCTGAACGAGTACAAGGCCAGTAGTATAGAAAGATTTCTTTGCAGGGAGTTATAGCAACGCAGTAATACTCCCGCGGATTAGAGGTGAATTAGAACACGACGAAATCGTGTTCGGGAAATCACGTAATTTGAGCCAACAAATTATGAGATGCTTTTGATCGCCACAATTTCTTAAATCATTCGTCGACCAAAATAACGAAAGAAATCGCCACAATTTTCTCAGTATATGCACGTACATAGGCAAAGACAAATGAGAGAGACAAGAAAGGGAGCCCATCTATTGCACTGTAAACGAGTCATCCATACAAAGGCCAAACGTACTCCTCGTACAGCTTGTCACATGCATATACACTGTGTGATTTGTGTGGATATACACACCAAGACATTGGAGAACACACCAAAAAAAAAACGAACATGAGTTGAGACGAGACAACAACAAGATAGACCAGCTCATGTATACGATCTTGCAGTCTCCTTCCAATCCTGTCTACATATCTTGTCCCTGACACAGATTAAGATTGAAGAAATGGTTTTTAGAAAACGTTCATACTGGTGCTAATCAACATCGATCTTTGTGCTTGCATGCTTGCTTGTTTGGTGGTTTCAGTGCACTTACACTGGACTTCTTGCAGTACAGGATGGCGTCGTGGACGGCCGTGTCGGCACTGCCGTGGCACCACTCGATGCTCGACGTGGACCCGCGCGCCGGGCTTGCCGGAGAGACCCTGGGGCTCGGCGCGAACAGCCGCAGCGCCCTGACCTTGCGGTACAGCGGCATGAGGAACCCCAGGTACCTGAGCAGAACCTTCCACGGAGATGACCCGCCGCGCCTCCCGGCGAACAGCGGCCGCGGCCTGGCGTTCTTGCCCGCGCCGCTCCTCGCGCTGGAGCACGAGCTCAGGGAGGCCGGCGTGCTCTGTGCCGAGTGGAACAGCGGCGACGAGGCGGACGACCGCGGCGCGATCGGCACGTCCACGGCGCGACGGAGCGAGTCGTCGACGTAGCCATCTTCTTGGAGACCGGAGCAGCCGTTGGGCTCGCCGGGGAGGAGGCGGCCGTTGCGGAAGATGTTGCTCGCGCTGACCAGCACCGGGGACGGGGGGCCGCCGCCGCCGCCGGGCAGGTCGAAGTCGAAGTCGCTCGCCGGAGCCGCCATCGTCGTGGTCCATCGCATGGAGAAGAGCTCGGCGGGGTCCATGTCGATGAAGGACCTGGAGCTTCCGAAGGAATGGCCGAGGTCGGCGTCGACGAGGCGGTCGAGCGACGGCTGCGCGCCACACTCGAGCCACCCGTAGGAGAAGCTGTCGTTGAGATGCTGCAGCGAGGCAGCCTCCATGAGCAGTGTGAGCGCACGAGCTTGACGAGGACGAGGAGGAGGTAGTATTGGATGGGTGGTGTGGTGTGCGGTGCGGTGAGGAGAGCAGGCACGGCATGGCACAGACAGATATAAGCGCCTCGCCTTGCCTCGTCCCCTCTCCCTCTCCCTTCTCTCTTTTTTCTTCTGCTTTTCGCTGTCATAACGTGGAGTGGAATCGAGCCTTTTCCCGTGATAAACATAAACGCAGCGAACTTTAATGATCGGGTCGCTATACTCAGATGAATTATTGACAAATACACACATTGTCTACACACATGAGCGAAGCTAGCCACGGTCTAAGCCTCGGGCTGGATCAGTTGTTCTTGAGTCGAACTCGAATATTTTGTGATTTTTCATAAGATTTTTATGAACTTTAACACTGTTAAGATTTATAGACCTCGGACTGTAACCCATCTAGTCCGAGACCTAGATCCGCTATGATATATCTGGTCAGCTGCATGCTGCAGGCATGGAAGCAAAATGCTCAGATGGTTCTGTTACCTTCAGTTCTGGAGTAGCGACAAACATCGGAGCTAGCAAGCACCTAAGCTAAGCCACCAGTGTACGGTAAACGGTAGTTAGTCATCTCGTAACAACTAACAAGGAAAGGAAACTAATGCCCAGACTCGTCAAAGACAAACTTATGTTGCGGAGAGAGAGAGAGAGAGAAAAACTATACGGAGGGGGTTAGTCGGGTGGTTGAGAATGAAAAAAAAACCGGCGACAACGTTGCTGCACGGCATCTTTCCACCCAAAGGCCTGGTCATGTCACGCTGAGAATTCCAGTTGGATCAATGCGTGATATCCATCCAATTCTTACAGCTCGCAACCTCTAGAAATAGCATGCATGTTGCTGCTGTGTCAAGTGGACACAAGGCAAATCGATACAAATGATCTTGGATTCCGATCAAAGAAAAAAAGCTTTTTCACGGCATCCGTCCCATCACACCAATCTACGCCACCAGATCTAGGATAAAAACTGAGCGAGAGCAAATTAAGTTACGCAGTTAGAAATCTAAATAACATAATATGCCGATGTACTGATTTTAGATCGGCGGTGACACCAACGATGGAAATTAGTCCGATGACACCAACGATGAAAATTAGTCCAACACCACTGCATACCAAAGTTAGTGGTCGCTGCTTGGATTCTGGGAGGAGAAGAAGCTAATAAGCTAACTCCTAGCCCATCACAAATCCATGTGGTCCTCACGTTGTGAAATCTCCGCAGGCTGCTACGAACGAAACATCTACGAGCTTTGCTCCCATCATGTCACATTGTCCAATCTTGGATTGGAGCCAAGCAGCCTTAGTTTGCAATATTAAAATCATGGAGCAGGAAATGTGTCATGCAATTGGGGGAGCAGGCTTGGATTATCAATGATCATAAAATACAGTTGAAGAATCAAGAACCTTGTCCTGGCAAAAAAAGTTTGGAGACCCTTAAACGAGGGACAATTGTCTGCGTGCGTGAACACCTAACAGAACAGCAGTGACGACACCCAGACATGCCAGTACTCCGTTCTAGGCTCAGGTTCCATTCGTCGTTCGTGTGCTTCTGTCTGGGTATGGGTTTTGCGGCGAGCGACAGGTTCAGTATACATGGCAGTACAAATCCTAGACAGCATTATTATTGATCGAGGTTAAGTGTTACTAGTAGTTTAGATGCACATGGGGGACTTTTTTTTTGGAAGTGCTAGTAGGAGAGCTGCTGCCATCTAATTTATGGAGAAAAGCCCATGCAGATGGAAAAGTAGTCTTCCTAGTAAGACATTGTTCAGAGAGACATCAGCAGATGGGAAAAGAGAGGAAAACAAAGCACACTAGAGGTATTGAAAATACGGATTTGCTAAATCACATGCCACTGAAAATTTGCAAAATCTCATTCGATTTCCCTCACCTTTGGATTCACGTGGAGATTCGTACTCCAGCTAAAGTCGTCGTCCTCCTCTCTGGCGACAGCGCCGTCGTTTCCCATCAATGCCGATTAGGGTTCGGGTTTACCGATTAGGGTTTAAATTCACCGGAGCCCAGACCTTAGAGGGAGGGAGCGGGTGTTGGAAGCACGGCGATGGGCGCCAGCGGTGACGCCGCCTCGGCCGCGGGACGGAGGTGGAGGGTGGAGGCGAGCGGGTCGAGGACGAGTTCCAAGGAGGAGAGGCGGCGGAAGGTGGTGGCAGATCCGCCGCCACCGGAGACGAAGAAGAAGGGTGGTGGGGGAAGGGGGAGGAGGCGGGTGGCGCCGACGACTGCATCGGACTGCGGCAGTGGTGGGGGAGGAGCTCGCCGGCATGGGGGCAGTAGGTGGCTGGATGTGGGAGGCGGAGATGGGTTAGGGTTAGGGTGTAAGGGTTTATATAGGTGAGAGAATGAGAGAAAATGAGCCACACGATTTTGATCCAACGATGGAAAAAATCTCATGTGTTTTCTAAAATTTTCTATCGAGCGTGACATAGACGCCCCCTCGAAAATATTAGAAGTATATGTGATGTTAGTTGACCATGTACCGTTGTACATTGTCTCTTGATTTTATAGATGTACATTACTAGACGTTTCATGTTCGGGAACGCAAATTGCCATGTTGGTTTTGTCTTGTCTGACGGAAGGAATTAGTCGCTGTTTAGCATCTCGGCTGTTAAAAAAGAAGTTGAGGCACTCTATGGGCCACGGCCACTAGATAAAGAACCTCAGCTGTGGCACGCAGGTTAGAGAGAATCGACAGCACGCAGGTTAAAGAGAATCGCTCGAAACTTTTGGAGTGGAACATTTTCTCTTTTTACTAACGGTAGGGGATTGTGATTACCAATAGAAAAAGAGACATGGAAAGTGTATTCCCGTTCTATTTACAAAAAAAAGAAGAAGACATTTTCACAGAAATTTTGAAAAGCACTTTCTGTACAAGAGCATCTAAAAAGACGAAAGTGTAGAATGATTCAACAACAATGCCGTTTTGTGCTCCAGCAGCACAGTAGTCTTTTGTGTAAGATCACTAGCCTAAGAAATGCGAGGCTCACAACATACAGTTGCTACATGAACGGCAAAAGATTCAGGGATTTAAAAAAGGACGAACAACTTTGCAAATCTCGGGGAGACAAGTGGTAAAAAGAAGAAGAAAAAGAGTGGAGAACCAACAGCTGTGCCCTACACTGGATTTTACCACAGATCTTGTTTCCAGCACTAAACATCACATTAGACAGAGCAACTACACATCAGTAAGCGCCGACCATACCCTTTAACATGACACATTCTGGTAATCCTTTTGTGGAACATTGGGGTACAGTTTGCCCCCACCAGGTTATAGCTTTCTACGGGGAGTTGTGATATGCCGTCTCTTTACTCAAAGCACTTTGCATCATAATTTTGGGAATATATATGGCCCTGAAGAATGCACATACATCGAATCGATGCCGGCATTCCTTTTTGAAGACTGAACCATTACCAACATATTGTCTCCAAATGAAGAAAATAAACACTCATTATAGAGCTACACAGAATAAGGGGTATGCGGTTTGGTTGTTGGGTAGGGAATTGCATTTTTTTTACAAGATTAATTACATAGTTGAGGTATTGGAGCGAGACAGGTAAATCGTAGCATGAGAGGAGATTAGAAACTGAATTAAAGTCGAATTACTTTTCACCAAAAAAAATTCGCTGTAGAAACCGGACAAACCAGACAGGTGAAATTGAAACCACAACATAAATATCCATACCGTCTCTAGCAGGGTACCAGCAGGTAACAGAGAGGCCTTCAGCGGTTTGATGAATTTGATGGTTTAATACTGAGGTGTTTGAAAACGGTAAACGGTAATGGCATATTGGCATAGTCGCTCTTCAGTTTCCAGATGGTTTCCAAAAAGAAAAGTTTGCAGTAATCAGCACGCTTTGTCAACTAATGGTTGTTAACTGGTACAACTACACGTTCCCATGGGTCATGCAAGTGTAAAGCATGCTTTGTGTGTTCCTTTTGAAATAAACGATGCCGGTCATATGCTGGCCTAGTAGCTTGCAAAATCAAGTGAAAATATTACTATAAAAAATCCAGTCAAAATAACACTTTAACTATTTAAGACCGACATGGTTAACCACAATACTAAGATTACAGCAGCCAAATAATAATCAAAATCATCTGATGAAAAAAATGACTCTTCCTAAACGCTTTTCCTTTCTGAAAGGTATGAAAATTCATTTCCAAAATTCAAATTTGAACCCACTGCAAAACTGGCTAGTTTATCAGCAGACAGGGCCAGGAATAGGATTTCCTGTTTCAGCAACAAATCAGTATTCCAAGTAGGTTACAGGCTTACAGCCAGTGTCTGGAACTTTCTTTAACATGCATGTTAATATGTTATATGAGCTTAGTTCATTTGTAAGTGACGAAAACAATGTCTGGAACCCTCTTTAACATGCATGTTAATATGTTATATGAGCTCGGTTCAGTTGTAAGTGACAAAAACAATTATCAAGAAGTATAGGCAATACTTACCGTGAAAAGTTTCTCCCATAAACTGTTCCTTTCTGCATAACATTAAAATTGTGGCATATATAACATTATCATAATCTACTACTACAAGAAACATGTCTAATGGGAAATGATGGGTGAGCGAGTTAGTCGTGATGGGCCATTCATGTTTAGATGGGCTGATCCAATTTATATTCGGTGACCCTAAAATAAATAGATCAATCTACAAATCTTGTTATTTGGGTTCAGAGATGAGGGCAACAAATCAAAGCTGGCAATAGAGGGTGCTCAGCGTTAATTTCAAAGACGCAGTTACCGACTCAGCCGAGCCAAGTACTGGAAAAGTCAACAAGGGAATGCACTACAATTTGGAGTATGCAAAATCATTCAGAAGAGGTACCTCTTTGAAAAAAAAGAAACATCCAAATAGTGGTGTTGGTGTGACAAAAAAATGTTAACAATGCAAACTCACAATACAAGAGAATCAGAAACAAGAGGGAACTGCAGGATTTCGAGCTATTCTATCACTATGGATTATTATGATTTTCAGGAGTTAGAAAAGGCACACATCATGCTTAACAAATGAAGCAGAAGATGACAGCCAACCATATACGCTGTACAGTTCACAAAAGCAATCTCACAACAAGAGCCACCCACAACAGTATAGCAACACAGAGTTGCTGAAGATTCCAATGAAACTTTAAAGAAGTGCGCTCCCAAGTGATGGGATCAGAAAGTTCCACTAATACAGTTTTGCCACATCAATGACCAGGTATTGTTCAAATTGGGAAGTTAAGATCTACTAGTGTTAAAACGTTGAAGATTTTTATCTGATTAGCATGATAAACAAATTAGTCATCCAAACCCAATTAACATTACACCACTCTCTAAGAAAATTTTTGAATGGAAAATATTCTAAAACTTAATAGAAAAGGCATGCAAACTTTGCAAACACAAAAAATCATCAACTGACTAACATTACTGGATAGGATAGATATATTTTCCTCTGCTGTTACCAGTGATCAGGATAGATCAAGATACTACAAACTAACTCTACTACAGAAACACACTGAAATCAAAACATCAATAGGCAGAGTAGGATGGTGAGATTCTCAGGGAGATAGCTTCGTTGTAGATTTTTCTTAAAACATAGAGGGAATATGTATACAAAATCAATCATCATGAATAATTAAAAATAGGCAAGCAAATATTCTTTTGAAGTTGGGCGTCAAAAGGAACAATGCAACACCATCCCTTGGTACATATGGTAAAGCTGGTGGGATTAAATCCACCAAGCAGTCAAACATACAAAACAATTCATCTCATGAATTTTGCGGCAAATGGATAAAAGTAAAACTAGCCCAGACTACGGATTGTGCTTAGTGATGAGGGCCTAAGTAGGGTGGCAGCACAACTCAGAGAATGAGGTTTTTTGAACTTTGGGTAAAACACTAAAACTACAGGAAACATTGCAACTATTTCTTGATTGGTTTGAACAAAGCTTCCCCCTTGCAATAACTAAATTATGCTGCAATCATAAGATAGCCTTTTTTTTTCTTCTGCAATTCTATCAATGTCTTTGTGCCAAGTAATTGTTTTCATGAGAAGGGTACTCCTAATGGCATAATGAAATTACAGTACTATGACACATTGACACCATAAGTAAAGCTAGAAATATTGCAGGCATTCGTTCAAGCATATTCACAAATTGGATAGAAGGGTGTGAAGTAGTAGTAATACAAACATATATCTAAAGTAAAATACAATACAGTGACTGTTCTCCACGAGCCAAGTTCAAACAATCGAAATTTCAACCGTGACATAAAACTACAATACTTACAACTGAAGCACAGCATTATGCCATTATGTCATCAGATACATACAACAGCCGCGTTTGAAGCTCCTCAAAGATGCTCATCTCTTGCAGCTCAATAGTCTGTCTTGGTGGGCACAAGCTGATATGCTCTAGCCAATTTTCCATCACCAGAATCCTTTGGCTGCCAAGACCAAGCTGTACCATTATTCCTCAGCTCAGTCCTCAACCTCAGCACCAGCATGACCAAAACCAACAACAACCCCGCAAAGATTAAACCACAAAGCAGTGAGCGGGCAAATTCCCCAATCCCCTTAGTCACCACATACTCCATGTCCAGAGCAACCGGGAAATCCCCATCCATACCGCCACCCGTTTTGTTCATCCTCATTATCTCCAGTGCATTAAGGATACCTCTCACTTCCTCAGGTTGGCTCTTCTTTGAGCTACCAATGGCCAGTTTCAGCATCCCTTCATCTTCAACATCCACGACAAAGTCAATGTAATAAGGATAGGCCAAGAACCCAGTGGCACTGGAAATATCAAAATCCTTCACTGCAAGATGACCATTGACATAGATATTGAAGTAGAGCTCATACAGCGCCTTACTCGCAATGTCACAGAAGTGCATGCGCACTAGGTACCTGTTGCCAGCAGGCACGGGAAAACCCCATGTCACATTGCCCTCTGACCTCACCGACCTCGCTGAGTTGTACACGTTGTCGGGAGCAACCTCTCGGCTCATCAACCTGCTATACTTGGGATAAGCAATCCGGCCACCGAATGACCATTCCATACTGTTGGATGGTTCTGTGTTGACGAGGAAGCGCTCGTCGTTGATCCATGTCCGCCACAGCGTGTCGTTGAAGGGCGTGACCTTGCGCCCGGCGACGTTGATCCGGTAGAGCGTCTCAAATACCTGAGACGACAGCCCGTCGGTCCGGTCGGCGCGGCCGCGTGCAACGAGGGTGCCGATGTCGCCGACGAGCTCCTCGGGCGCCGAGACGAGCTCGATGGAGTTGACGAAGGCGGTAGAGCCGGACTCGGGGACGAAGGTGAGGACGAGGACGTCGGAATACACGGGGAGGATGAACTCCTTCACGACGGGGGACGAGGCGGTGAAGTTGTGGAGGAGGAGGAATCCCGCAGCGCCGACGTGGAATCGTGCGGATGTGAGGGCAGGGTCAAAGGGGTAGAAGTGCAGGCGGAGGATGTGGTGCCCGCCGCGACGGACGGCGAGGTCGTAGGACGCGCGGCAGGAGAAGACGCGCGCGGCGGCGTGGAGAGGCGACGGTGGCGGGGGCGCGCTGGGGGCGGCAGAGGGGAGGCTGGGAGCCGGGGAACGGAGGCGCGTTGAGGCGCAGCCGGAGTCCGGGACGAAGCGGCGGCCGTCTGGGAGGACGACCGGGGCGGCCGCGCCGCAGGCGAGGAGGTGGTTGTCCACCGGAGCGAAGCGGGCGTCGGCGTACGCGGAGACGAGGAGGCAGAGCAGAAGGACGGCGAGAGGGTTAGGGTTCGGCGAGGAAGCCATGGCGGTGGAGGCGGATTTGGTGCGGATTTGGTGTTTGGGGAAATCGAACGGAAATTTCGATGGTGAACAGCTGTAGATCGGCGGGTCGGGAAGGAATCAATTCAGCCAGCGCGTGGAAGAGGACGACTGGACTGGAGACTTGGAGAGGAGCGGTGGTGGGACCCACGCGTCGTGGCCCTGGCCGTGCCGCTTGGTTTCGCCGTTTTTTAATGCGCCTGGTCAGCACGGGCTTTAGTGCCGTGGTTTCTGGTCGTCGAAATGCGGGGTTTGGTTGGGCTTGGTGGGTGGAAAGTATCTGTGCACGATTTGGCCCAAAGTGAGCGCTCGTCCATTAGTTACATGCAGAGTTTCTTTGTCAGATGTACTCTACTCCCTGTGGTAGTACGTAGTTTAAGCCGAGTATAGGGCTAAAAATGTCATTGGTGTGTGACGAAATAGAAAAAATATTATCCCTGTGAACAAATTAGCAAAAAAATGTCATCTGTTCCGCGCTCAAACCCCACAGCAGAGAGTACATAGTTTAAGCCGAGTTTAGGGCTAAAAATGTCATTGTTGTGCGACGAAATAGAAAAATAGTATCTCTACGAACGAATTAGCAAAAATGACACACATACCATGCTCAAAGCCCACGGTAGGGGGCCTACCGTCTGTATGACAGTGACGTCTTGTTGGCCACTGTGGCGCCTGCTATCGACTCCGTCTTGTTGGGCGACAAGACACCCCTTACCGTGGGTTTTGAGCACGGCACGGCCGCATGGGTGCTATTTTTGCCAAGTCGTTCAAGGGCTATTTTTACTATTTCGCTTCAGAACAGCACCATTTAAGCCAGAAACTTGTTTAAGCCATCCTCTCGGTCTCAGACGGCTGCTAAGCTTGCTGCATCCAAATTGATGAAAATGAAAGCACCTTGCTGTGACATTGGGGTGATGTGATACAGTTCAGGTTGGAACATTACATTTTGTTTTGGAAGGAAAACAGTAGGAGAGTATCCTACTATATGTATATTAATATTTTAAAAAGATTACAATATGTACAAAATATAAAAGAAGAAATTCTAATATTGGAGACTATCTAGCCAATTAACAATGTTGGGGGAAATATTTCTGCTTTGCTCGACGTATGACCATAGCAAATTCATGCTTGAGAATTATTTTGCAATTGTCAAACGAGGGAGAGGTCCCCTTAAAACCTTGTCATTTCTGCAGATCCAAATGCTCCAGGATGCAATGATAGTAATTTCCATAAATGGGAGATCTAGAAAGAGCGCAATGCCAGAATCTTCAACTCTTTGCCCATGGAGCTGGTCTCTAAGATCAAGGAAGAAGGAAGAGCTTGGACACTGGCAGGGGGGAATGTCTGGAGCAATTAATACCCATGTAATCAGTAATTGGTATTTAGATTGTCCTTTAGGGTTTCGGCCCTCGAATACTGGTTGCTCGATCTGCTTTATTAAATTAAAAGCTAGCTCTCCTGCCTGTTTCAAAATAACTTCCATAAAGAAAGATTGCTGAATTTTAACCCACATGTCATCAATGGCCATTTGAACAGAGAGACCACCTTGTCGAGCTGGGCAAATGTAAGACCAAAACTGCTGAGAGAATGGACAACCGAAGAAAAGATGTTCCAATGTTTCTTCTACCTCTTGTGAACATATAGTACACAAGTGTACTCTTGTAGCACAAAATTTTTCCGTTTTAGCAAATCTCTTGTATTCAGTCTGTCTTTAAGTAGTAACCAGAAGGAAAATTTATGCTTTGACTGACAATTGCTCTTCCAGAGCCACTTGAAGGATGGTGGAGTAGGTCTGTAGCACGACAACATCTTGTAAACTTTGACAGAGGAGTAGAGTTCATTGTTCCACATATAAATCCAACTATCCAGTCTATCCTGCTGTGTTGTGACCTCAGTTTCCTGAACAATTTCAGTTAACTGTAAAACTGATTATAAGCAGTCACTGATAAAGGAAGATGGAACATGTCCTGTAGCTCATCCTGCTGTATCATATCTGCTACAGCGGTTGAGGTGGCCGATTTCGCAAAAGAAAAGAGTTCTGGGAACTGCAGGTGAAGTAGCTGGTCATTCCAGATAACAGTCCAAAAAAGAGCTGTATTACCTTGCCCAACAACACACTTAGCAAAACCTTTGAATTGATCCAGCAACTTATGATTATCTCTCCACCAAAAGGACCCCTCTGTCAGCCTCAGTGGAGGAGGATTATCTGAGTAATATTTGTCCCAAACCAACTTCACCCAAGGCAAATCAACTTTGTTAAAGAACTTGTGGAGATTTTTCATAAGAAGAGCATTATTTTCTCTAGCAAGATTGAGCCCTCCTTGCTGCTTAGGCTGGCAAACTTTTTCCCATAACACCTGAGGTGGCCTTTTGGAAGTAATATTAGAACCTCTCCATAAACAACGTCTCCTGTACTTATCTATTTGCTCAATGACCCCCTTAGGTAGCTTCAAACCACACATAGAAAAAGTTGCTAGCTGAGAGAACACCGAATTCGCCATAGTCAATCGACCTCCCTAAGACAGATAGGCAGCACAGCTAGCTAGCCTCCTTTCCACCCTTCGAACCAGGGGGAGAAAATCCTCCACTCGAGGCTTAGTCAATCCCAAAGGAAACCCCCAGATAAGTGAAAGGGAAAGATCCTTCCTGACAATTCAAAGTCTTGGTTAATATGTCCATTTTTTTATCATCAGATGCATTAATAGGTACCATAAAAGATTTATTGTAATTCATTTCCAATCCAGTTGAATCAGCAAATGTGTTCAGGAGAGCCTTAAGACAGAACAATTGCCTTTGACAGGCCTGCATTATAATCAAAGTGCCATCCGCATATTGCACAATAGGGAAATCAGGACAGGCCTCAGAGGGTAAAGGTGGGTTAAGAAGCTGCTTATTCATTGCTTCGTTAAGAATGGACTACAGTAAATCTGCTGCACGGACAAAGAGCAATGGAGATAAGGGATCCCCTTGTCTAACCCCTCTTACAATGAAATGCCTTGCCAGGCGCTCCATGAAGTGCTACCGATGAAGTTGCAGTTGATAATAACTGCTTGATCCAATTTTGCCATCTAGTACCAAAACCCTTGCACCTGAGAATATTCAGTATGACTTTATGCTCCACTTTATCAAAAGCCTTTTCAAAATCCAATTTGAGCACTATAATCTCCTTGTTAGAGTAATGGCAATGGTGCAAACACTCGAAGGACCAAGCCAAGCAGTCTTGAATTGTCATGGTCTTCATGAAGCCATACTGATTAGTATAGACCAATTCCAAAATCACAGACTGAAGCCTATTTGCCAAATTTTTTGTGAGAAGCTTGAGGGAACTATTTTGCAATGAAATTGGCCTGAAGTAATTGACTGTGATAGGACTGTCCTTTTTTGGAACAAGTTTTGTAGGAGGTGTTGATACTCTGTAAAATAATCCGGCCATGAAAGAAATCTTGACACAGAGCATAAAAATCAGGGGCCACAATGGACCAGCATTTTTCCAAGAAATCCCCGTTGAAACCATCTGGTCTAGGAGATTTATTAGAAGGCAACTCCTCGATGATATTATCTATCTCCTCCTTGGTGAAAGGTGCTTCTAAAAAATGGAACATTGGATTACCACCTGAGTAGGGTGGGTGTAAGGAGTACTTGTTGCTCGAAGTGATAAGCATGATTTGACAGGCTCGGGGCCATGAAGACATGATTGATGAATTTCTCAGGGCAGTGTGACTAAATCTGTGAGGGTAAAACCAGCATACATGACCGATTTGTTGAGGAACCGTCGCTGACGAGTTCAGTCCGAACAATCACCTCGTAGATAAGTGTAGAATCATTTAGAACAATGCAAGAACACAAATATAAAATAGTAGATTGAACACAGAGATATGGGGGGCTTCTTACTTCTTTTTATTCTTCATCAAGCGACCAGTCTTTTACAATAAGTAGTACCCCTTATTTATAGTCTAGAGACCCTGCTAGGGTTTAAGATGAGACGCCCACCTATGGGCCGGCTGTTAGGCCAATCCTATAGTTTCTCAACACTTCCCCTTGGGCACCCATCCTCACATGTTCATGCATCGTCAAAACTCTATAAAACCCCAGTGAGAAAATTTTGGAGAAAGAGTACATGATATACGTTCTGCTGCGTTGCACGAATTGCCTCATTAAAAACCTTAGCCGAGAAATTTCAGGAAACCCGTCAAGGGAAAAAGAGTATAATCCACCCAATTTCATTTAATCTCTAGGATTTACTCTTTGGGTACTCGATCTTCGTGATTAAGTTTCAATAATGAGTTCGTGAAGATTCTTCCCCTGAATTCTGTACTTCTCTAAGTCTTATTATTCCAATTCTATGTATGCACCTTTCTTAGGACTTAGGACTTCCTTCCCCTCTTCTCCAGATCTATACGGATCCTTGTCTTGCTACAGGGATCTCCCGACCATCGGTACTTTCGAAGAGTATGCCTTTCCAAAACTGAACATTTCTAACACCTTTCTAGTATAGGTTGACTAATGCATTAATATCCCTTCAGGGGCATGCTCAAGCTGCAAGTCTAGACAATATTTGGTTTTACCTAAATATTTCATTTCAAACTCCGACTTCAGGTAAGAGCTTGCTTTCTTAATACCTTCCAGGGTTCCAGTGATATTCAGATCATGTACACTCATTGAGATTATACAAAATCTATCCTGGGATCGTCGTATAAATACACAGGTACAATTTTCATTGTTCGTGTAGCATTTTTTGCATAGAAAGTCGTTTCAAGCGATTATACCACATCCTGCCTGATTGCTTAAGTCTGTACAGTGACTTTCTGAGTTTCACACTGTACAGGTTTCTATTTGCTCTGTCTCAGTTCAGGACAAGGATGCATTCAGGTATCTTCATATAAATGTCCAAATCCAATTTTTCATAAATATATGCAGTTACCACATTCATTAATTTCATTTCTAAATTCAAGTTTACTACCATTGAGATTAAATATCTAAAGGGTAGTTCCGCCCATGACCGGGAAATAGGTTTCTTCATAATCAACTCTAGGACGTTGAGTGAAACCTTGTGCAACAAGCCATACTTATTTTTATTTCTCTTTCGAACAAATACCCACTTATGCCCTACGGGGTGCACATGGGGAGGCGTGTGGCTTACAGGTCCAAACACATCTCTTTTATTCGGAGATAATAATTTAGTTTCTATTGCCTTCTTCTGATCTTCTCAATCTGATCTTTTCTTACATTCAGCGAGTGATGCAGATTTTGGATCAAGATCGATGATTGTGGCAATTTTCTTTGCAAAATAAATATCGACATTGGCTGTTGTCTTATTCATAGATTCTCCCGTGGTCACCAAGTTTATAGCTATTTCTTCATGGGGCGATTCTTCTAATGCTTCTACTTGCCCACCGCTACTTCCAATTATGGTGGCAAGTCCCTTTAGTTTTTCAGCTCCAATGTGTGTGCACACATCCATGCTGATATCTCTCTTCGTGGGAATATTCAAATCCGGTATGCCTTTTCTGAAGGTTCCATACTGGTTCCAGGTCTCAACTGGATCTCCTTCTAATTCTGGGGAACTTCAGTGATCGGCTGTGTCAAGTCTTTCTTATCCTTTTTCACCAGGCGTCCCTGGTTACTTCGGATTCGAGTGGTCAGAGTTCTCGTCCTTTTCTGAGGCCTTTGGACGGGATTAGGGATATCTTTTTCTTTCTTCGGTATTTCAACCCTCTCTGGTGCATTGCGTGCAGACACATACAACTTGGTCACGCTCTTCAAATCACTAAAGTGATCAGACAGTTAATTCGCTAATGCTTACAAATCAATTATCTTCTGGATTTCAATTATCTTCTGGACTTCTCTTGTCTTCTAGAGTACTTCAATTATCTTCTATACTTCTCTATTTGCTTCACTAATGCGCAGATCATGTGCACGGATTCCCGTAGCTTGCCACGTTATTTTCTGATATTTTTCATCAAGGGGTTGATTTTCTCCCCTAATGATGGAAAACTATCCTTATCTAATATACTATCAGCGAATCGAGCAGTATGCAAATCACTCATCATAGGGTCCAAATACCTGATTATGGATGTTGTCTCATAACCAATGTATATCCCAGACTTTCAGAGAAGGCCCATTACAGTTCACTTCGGTGGTGGTATAGGTACATAAACCTTACAACCAAATTTGCAAAGATGAGAAATTTTCGGTGCTGACCCTTGCGCTAGTTGCATAGGTGAATAGATATTGTATGCCGATGGTCTAAAATTGATGAGAGTTGCTGTGTGCAGGACTGCGTGTCCCTAATATATAGTTGGTAAATTACAATTCTTCAAAGATCTGCTATTCCATTCTGGGTGTGGATATGCAGTACAAAATGCTCATCGTTAATTTCCATTGCCATGCAATAATCATCAAATACCTTTGAAGTAAATTCTTCGGTGTTGTCTATTCTGATGGACTTCACATGACGATCAGGGGAATTATTTTTAATTTTAATTATCTGCGAGATTAGCTTTGCAAAAGCGTGGTTTCTCGTAGACAATAAATATACGTACAACCATTTTGAGGAAGTATCGATGAGCACCATAAAATACCTAAATAACCCTTACAGGGGCTGTATAGAACCGCAAAAGTCTTCCTAGATACGTCCCAGGAATGCAGTGATTTCATCCTTCATTTTCAGAGCAGAATGTCTAGTAATTAATTTCCCGGTGGCACATGCGGGGCACATGAAATCTTCCTGATTCGGGAAATTCTTTACATTGATATTATGTCCCTGAGAATTGTTAATTATATTTCTCATCATTCTAAGACCTGAGTGGCATAATCTATCATGCTAGAGATATAAAAGTTCAAAGCTTCTAAGTATGGTTTTCAGGACAATATAGGCTGCGAGTGCCTTAATATTAGTGTAGTAAAACCCAGTTTCATATGAAGGAAGTTGTTCTAATACCCTTTTCCACTTTTTTCGCGCTTTGTAATGAGCAGGTATTTCTTACCATACTCTTCTTCAGTCTGTACGTGGAAACCGTTAGCGCGAATATCCTTGAGAGTTCTAGTCGATTTCGAGTACAACAAGGTTTCATTAATGACCAAAGTTGTGTCTATCGTGAGTATAATTGTGGCCCTTCCCGAGCCTATTATACAAGTATCACTGCCTGCGATTGTTGTAAGACTACTAGCATTCTTGCTGATCGACTGAAAAAATTTCGTCTCTCTCAAGGTGGTATTCGTTATGTCGTTGTCCGCTAAGCACACTTTCTCCCTAGGGTGCTACATGCGTTCTAATACTTCAAATATAAGAACATAACTTGCTATTATAAATACGAGAAAATAAGCCTTTCAGGACTCATCATGAGAATTTAATGCTTTGCTCTCGTAGAGCTTACAACCTGTCGTAGCAGGGCACCAAGGAGTGCCCCACACCATAGGATCGTCAGGAATACCGGTGTGCCGTCAGGGGTACTGTACATATGTAAAGTTAGCATGTATAGCATATTTTAGGCAAATGTACCTAAATTACCCCCCCCCACCCTCTCTCTCTCTCGCCTATGGGGGCAAGAAGGTAAATATCCCTTCTTGCCCCCTATAAGTAAAGCCCCATGGGCATGTAAGGAGGGGGAGATCCTCATTCAAACTTGAGGCAATACACATACATACATACATATATGTCTTTGGCTCCTCACTTTGGTCCTTCTCCCAAGACAAAGGGTACGGGGTACCTCCGTACCCACTGTCTAGTCTTTTAGCTACGATAATTGGCGCCGTCCGTGCGGACCGAACAAAAAGCTACAAACGAGAGAAGCTGAAGATGTTGGCCGAAGCCTCCACACTGGCCGAAGCCCCCAACTGACGCATGCATTTCCTCAAAACCGAAGGCTCGCATCACCTTCGGCCCACCTTCGTTCAAAAAACCCGGAGCACTGCGTCGACCCTTCGTAGTCATTCCGAAGCCTCTGAGGACCCCTCGACGCAGCAGTTTCCTTCGGCCCCGGCTCATCTTCACCAACACCTTCGAGCGCCCCTGGAGCACCTTCGGCGTCATCCCGAAGCCCCCATCGGCCAAAGGAGCGGTGCAGCACCCCTGCCCGGGCACCCTCCGGAGCGGCGCAGGCACGCTTCGCTAGCCTCGCCCATAAGAGATCAAAGATCCAGAATCAAAACCTTTACGCGGCCCTCACCTACTCGTTGTGGCCTTGCGAGAAGCAGACGAGCCCCTCGCCCGGAGCCCCTTGGCCAACCGCTGCCGCAACCGAAGCCCCTTTGGCTCCGAAGGACTCCTCGTGTGCAGCCCCATCACCGCGCAGAACACCTCCTCCGGAGGCCACCACGCTTCGGAGGAAGCACCACTACGCCCAAGGCGTCCTCGAGCACCCTCCCGCCGCGCAGAACACCTCCTCCGGAGGCCACCACGCTTCGGAGGCAGCACCACCACGTCCGAGGCGTCTTGAGCACCCTCTCACCGCCAGCACCCTCGAAGCGGCACCACGCTTCGGAGGCAGCACCGCCGCGCCCGAGGCGTCCTTGAGCACTCTCCCGCCACGCAGAACACCTCCTCCGGAGGCCACCACGCTTCGGAGGCAGCACCGCCGCGCCCGAGGCGTCCTCGAGCACCCTCCCGCCGCCAACACCCTCGGAGCGGCACCACGCTTTAGAGGCAGCACCGCCGCGCCCGAGGCGTCCTCGAGCACCCTCCCGCCATGTAGAACACCTCCTCTGGAGGCCACCACGCTTCTGAGGCAGCACCGCTGCGCCCGAGGCGTCCTCGAGCACCTCTCGCCGCCAAGACCTCGAGCGGCACCACGCCGGAGGCAAGACCGCCGCGCCCTAGGCGCCTCGAGCACCCTCCCGCCCGGCACCACGCTTTGAGGCGATCGCGACCAAGACCGCCACCGAGGCGTCCTCGAGCACCCTCCCGCCGCCAGCACCCTTGGAGCGGCCCCACCATCCTTTAGCATCGGAGGCTCTTCACAGCCCAAGGCGCCGCCGCCCGGAGCCATCCATCACCGCACAAAGGGGAGCCACCTCCAGCTCCGGCGCCCTTCGAACGGCCGCCTTCGCCTCGCAAGCGACCCTCGCGGCCGCCACCGCCTGGGCAGCTCATGACCTCTACCTTCGGCCCCGAAGCCTTTGGAATTCGTCAAACCTCTTCGCCGCGTGCTTCGTGCTCCTCGGCCAAAGGGAGGCCTCCGCGCGGTGCCCCCTCGCACCCCGCCTCCGGAGCCCTCTCGCACCCAGAGCACCAGGCCACCGAAGCCCCGTCGGAGCGAGGAAGGCCTCCGTGTGCTGCCCCTCTCCAACCCGTCTCCGGCCGACCGCCCTCGCCTACGCACGACGCAGCCACCTTGGGGTCCCCTCGGGCCGCCCTGGGCTCCGTCGGCACCACCTCGTCCCCAAATCAAAGCAAGCTCGGAGGTGGAACTGTGACAGGAGCTTGGGCTCTTCAGATGGAGGCAACACGCTTCGCCACCAGGGCCTTTCGCAGCAAATATGCTTTGGCCAGCACTCGGGCCCGTAGGGACCCTTCGGCTAAAAAAAAGTGTGTCGCCCTTCGGCTGAGAATGGGCTCCAGCAAGCAGGTTTCGGCCCAGCAAAAAAAAAAGACGCCGCGCATGGCCACGAGCCCCGGTGCACGCTAGCTCACTCTCCGGAGTGTGCAGCGAAAGCCCACAAAGATGGCAACATCAATAAGCCCATCACCATGGCAACAAAGATGCCACGTATGGCCGAAAAGCTCTGGCGCGCACCTCGCAAGCTACAGCCTTGATGTATAAGCCCACAAGGATGGCATCGTCAATAAGCCCATCACCGTAGCAACGAAGACATCGCGCATGGCCTCGAGCCCTGGTGCACACCGATGCCCCCCGCGGGCATGAGTGTATAAACTAAGACACCACGCATGGCCTCGAGCCCCGGTGCACACCGATGTCCCCCGCAAGCATGAGTGTATAAATGAAGATGCCACGCATGGCCGAAAAGCCCCGGCGCGCACCTCGCAGGTTACGGCCTCGGTGTATAAGCCCACAAGGATGGCATCGTCAATAAGCCCATCACTGTGGCAACAAAGACACCACACATGGCCACGAGCCCCGGTGCATACCGGTGCCCCCCGCGGGCATAAGTGTATAAACGAAGACGCCGCGCATGGCCAAAAAGCCCCGGCGCACACTTCGCAGGCTACAGCTTCGGTGTATAAGCCCATAAGGATGGTATCGTAAATAATCCCATCACCGTGGCAACAAAGACACCACTCATGGCCTCGAGCCCCCGTGCACACCGATGCCCTCCGCGGGCATGAGTGTATAAACGAAGACATCGCGCATGGCCTCGAGCCCCGGTGCACACCGATGCCCCCCGCGGGCATGAGTGTATAAACGAAGACACCGCGCATGGCCTCGAGCCCCGGTGCACATCGATGCCCCCCCGCGGGCATGAGTGTATAAACGAAGACACCGCGCATGGCCTCAAGCCCCGGTGCACACCGATGCCCCCCGCAGGCATGAGTGTATAAACCAAGACACCGCGCATGGCATTGAGCCCCGGTGCACACCGATCTAGCTCACCCGCATGGGTGTGTAGTGCATAAGCCCACCACCGTGGCAACAACATCACGCTCAAACGCACACCCCTAGTCGTTCCGCAGGCCCCGCCTCGGCGACTAGGGAGTCTCTCGCCGCGAGGGCCTCGCTCCGGCGGAGAGACATTTCAAACCGTGCTCAAACGCTCACCCCTAGTCGTTTTGCAGGCCCCGCCTCGGCGACTAGGTAGTCTCCCGCCGCGAGGGCCTCGCCCCAGCGGAAAGACATTTCAAACTGCGCTCAAACGCGCACCCCTAGCCGTTTCGCAGGCCCCACCTTGGCGACTAGGGAGTCTCCCGCCGCGAGGGCCTCGCCCCAGCGGAGAGACATTTCAAACCGCGCTCAAACACGCACCCCTAGTTGTTCCGCAAGCCCCGCCTCGGTGACTAGGAGTCTCCATGAGGCTTCGCCCAATGAGAGACATTTTAAATCAAGGCCAAACGCGCACCCTAGTCATTCTCAGCAGCACCGCCTCGGCGACTAGGGAGTCTCCCACCTCGAGGGCCTCGCCCCGGCGGAGAGACATTTCAAACCGCGCTCAAACGCGCACCCCTAGTCGTTCCGTAGGCCCCGCCTCGGCGACTAAGTAGTCTCCCACCACAAGGGCCTCGCCCCGGCGGAGAGACATTTCAAACTACGCTCAAACGCGCACCCCTAGTCGTTCCGTAGGCCCCGCCTTACCTCGGCAGAGAGACCTCGCATTCGCGCTCATTCATGCAAAGCCCTAGTCGCTCCGATGGCCCCGCCTCGGCGACTAGGGAGTCTCCCACCTCGAGTGCCTTAGCTCATCATAGAGACCTCGCATTCGCGCTCATTCGCGCAAAGCCGTAGTCGCTCCGATGGCCCCGCCTCGACGACTAGGGAGTCTCCCACCTCGAGTGCCTTACCTCGGCAGAGAGACCCCGCACATTCGTGTAAGGACCTAGTCATTCTGAAGCTTGTCCCCTGCATAAACCATTTTCTCATATCACAAGCCCTCATTCACAAAGCCAAGCTACTTCCACTCTCGTTCAGCACAACCAAAAGACCACCACTAGCCAAGGCAACACAACCGAGCAAACCAAACCACAACCAAGCCTCCCTCTGCCACCAGTAGAGCAACAAGCCAAGCGAGGCCACTAGCAATTAGGCCACACTTGGAACGCGAAGACCATGCTAGAGCACTATTTTTAGAATTGTAAAACCCAGCTGCGCCCAGAAAATAGAACCACCATTTCCAAACAGAGCGGGCATTTACAAAAATAGCTGTAGCTCATTGCATTTTTTGCTCCCCTTCAATGAAAAAGCAGTAAGAGGCCACAACAAAAACAAAGCCACCACGCACGGCCCTCAGCCTCGGTGCAAGCCAATACCATCAATAGACTTGAATGCCTCGATGAAGACAACGCATAAAGCTAACACTGGCACAGCACGGTCCCAAGAGCAAAACGTACCAGGGGAGGGGGGGATGGCGCGAGGCTTCGCCTCCCCCTCGCAACAAAGCATTAGGGCTCCCCAGAGCCCTATCCTGAAAGTATAGGGGACGGCGCGAGGCTTCGCCTCCCCCTCGCAACAAAGCATTAGGGCTCCCCGCAGCCCTATCCTGAAAAGTATGGGGGACGGCACGAGACTTCGCCTCCCCCTCACAACAAAGTATTAGGGCTCCCAGTAGCCCTATCCTCAAAAGTATGTCGAACGACGAGAGGCATCGCCTCCCCCTCGTAACAAAGCATTAGGGCTCCCTGGATCCTAAAAGTATGAGGGACGGCGCGAGGCTTCACCTCCCCCTCGCAATAAAGCATTAGGGCTCCCTCGAGCCCTATCCTGAAATGTATGGGGGACGACGCGAGACTTCGTCTCCCCCTCTCAACAAAGCATTAGGACTCCCCGCAGCCCTATCCTCAAAAGTATGTGGGACAGTGGGAGGCTTCGCCTCCCCCTTGCAACAAAGCATTAGGGCTCCCTGGAGCCCTATCCTGAAAAGTATGGGGGATGGCGCGAGGCTTCGCCTCCCCCTCGCAACAAAGCATTAGGGCTCCTCGCAGCCCTATCCTCAAAAGTATGTGGGACGGCGCGAGGCTTCACCTCCCCCTCGCAACAAAGCATTAGGGCTCCCCGGAGCCCTATCCTAAAAGTATGGGGGGCGGCGTGAGGCTTTGCCTCCCCTCGCGACAAAGCATTAGGGCTCCTCGGAGCCCTATCCTGAAAGTATGGGGGACGGCGCGAGGCTTCGCCTCCCCCTCGCGACAAAGCATTAGGGCTCCCCGGAGCCCTATCCTGAAAGTATGGGGGACGACGCGAGGCTTCGCCTCCCTCTCGCGACAAAGCATTAGGGCTCCCCGGAGCCCTATCCTGAAAGTATGGGGGACGACGTGAGGCTTCGCCTCCCTCTCGCGACAAAGCATTAGGGCTCCCCGGAGCCCTATCCTGAAAGTATGGGGTATGGCGCGAGGCTTCGCCTCCCCCTCGCGACAAAGCATAGGGCTCCCCGGAGCCCTATCCTGAAAGTATGGGGGATGGCGCGAGGCTTCGCCTCCCCCTCGCGACAAAGCATAGGGCACCCGGAGCCCTATCCTGAAAAGTATGGGGGATGGCACGAGGCTTCGCCTCCCCCTCGCAACAAAGCATTAGGGCTCCCCGGAGCCCTATCTAAAAGGTTTAGGGGACGATCCCTCTGCCTCCCCCCACCGGACAGTCCAGTCCCATCACGAACGACGGCATGGTCACTGAAGGTCAGGTGGCATACTCTCAAACGAGCCCAATCAGCACAGAAAGAAACAGAACCCCTTCATGCCACTCCAAGTCGCGGGCGCACTCGACCAGGAATGGCTGAAGGGGGGGGGGGACGGAACCAAGCCCCCAACGAGAGCATCGCAAACGGTCACCCTGAAGAAATAAAAAAAACAAGGGCAGCTACGGCAGCCATGACGTATCCCATGCTTCGGCGTGGCGGCTCCGCATTGACTTCGCCCCCACGGGCTCCACCACTGCTCACCGCCCGCCTCAAGGCTATCGCCACGACGGGCAGGCGGTCGCCGCTTTGCCGAGGCCATGCCTCGGCGTGGCGGCTCGTGTCGACTTCGCCCCACGGGCTCCGTTCTTTGCTCGTCGCCTACTTGAGGCTATTGCCTCGGCGGGTTGCCTCGGCCACCGCCTCAAGGGCCATGCCTCGGCATGGCGGCTCTCGGTCGACTTCACCCCACAGCTCATGGCCACTCACCGCTCGCTTGAGGCTATCGCCTCGGCGGGCGGCCCCAATCGTCGCTCGCCTGAGGGCCATGCCTCGGTGTGGCGGCGCGTCGACTTCGCCCATGGGCCCCGCCCGCCCACCGCCCGCCTTTGGGGTCAGAGCCTCGGCGGGCGACTACGACATGGATATTCCTCCCAAGACACCCTCGGTGCCCGCCACCGGCTCTCCGGAGCACCTCGGCCGGCCGCCGGCTCTGGGGCCTTCACGGCTCACCTGCCTCCCGAGTATCCCGACTTCGAGGGCCGAGGCGATAGGATTGCGTCCCGCCGCCTCGGGACCGGGACTGCCCTCATGACCTCGAACCACGCAGACGAGGGAGTTGTCGTAGCAGGGCACCAAGGAGTGCCCCGCACCCTAGGATCATCAGGAATACCGGTGTGCCATTAGGGGTACTGTACATATGTAAAGTTAGCATGTATAGCATATTTTAGGCAAATGTACCTAAATTACCCTCTCTCTCTCTCTCGCCTATGGGGGCAAGAAGGTAAATGTCCCTTCTTGCCCCCTATAAGTAAAGCCCCATGGGCATGTAAGGAGGGAGAGATCCTCATTCACACTTGAGACAATACACATACATACATACATATATGTCTTTGACTCCTCCCTTTGGTCCTTCTCCCAAGACAAAGGGTATGGGGTACCCTCTGTACCCACTGTCTAGTCTTTTAGCTACGACACAACCATTATTCAAAGTTCCATCATAATCACAAACTGCAAGTGACTGTAAAAAGATCTAAGCGCAATGCATGCATTATATCGAATTAGCGAAGTATGTAGAAACTTCTGCCTGAATCTGCTCCATGGAGATCTTCTCCTCTTGGGCAACTACGGCTGCGGCCGCTGCGATGTCTAAAGAAGGGGTGATGGGGGCCGCTACTGGGCTGTCCACATCCATGAGTGCAACTAATGACTGTGGATCCTCTGTGCTTGCAATGGCGAGGTGTGCCTCATGCTGTCCTTTGCCCTTCTTCTTAGACTGAAAAGCATCAATAACGTGCTGCGACCCACGACCTTACCCTTCTTGCCCCTCTCCTTCGTGAGAGGCTTCCTCACCTTGTAGATGGTAGTATTGGCTTCATGGCCAATATTGCTACTAGGCGGTTGTGAGATGTAGTTATTTATTAAAACATCATCTTGAGTTTCCGCAACTTGCATGATGTTAATCAATTCGACATACTCCTTGTAGCCCTCTTGACGATAGTTGCGTGCGGATTGCATCGCATTTGGGTGAAAGGTAGAGAGAGTATTCGCATTCTTCTGCTCATCCGTGATTACCTTACCACAGAATTGAAGGCTGGTACAAATTCTGGCCATGCTGGGCCAGCTCTTCGAACTCCCGATTCGTGATGCCAGTCATCTACATATTTCATGCAAAGAGTTCATCAGATTACTGCTGGTAATTTGCATAAAATGGTTACAAAATGCTCATAATGCTCTTTGAACTCCCAGTTTGTGATCCCGTATTTTTCTATGTATTTTTCATGATTTACTGCCATTTTCAGTGATTAAAAGCAATATAAATAATTAAAGATAATCAAAATAGTAAATACAATATATAAATTGCATAGAAATAATAATAACAAAGTAAAACATGCTCCAAAAGTTCAAAAGGATTGAAAAATTGAATTCTCGAGGTTCTTTGCTGCTTGAATAAGAACTTTCGGCGAATTCTGCAATGTTCGAGGGTTAAACCGCTAATTTTCAGTTATGAGAAAATATTCGCATAGTTTTCAAAAAACCCGAGGGCCTTCTTGCAAAATCGAGATTTCCTTCCTTTTTTTCTTGTTCTTTTTCTGGATTTATCTCCGGCCAGGCCATCCCTTTTTTGGCCCGATTTTTGGGCCGCACCATCATGGCCCATTCGGCCTCTCCCGGCCCATTATCGCCAGCTAGCCCACCAAGAGGTGGCGGCTACGGTTAAAAACCCTAGCCGCCTGAGTCTTCATGGCCTTGGTGCATGTGTAGCGGCGTGGGAGGCGAGCGAGGTCGGCATGGGCCAGGCACACACGGAGGTGGCGGTGGTGCATGTGGGCGTTTGCATGATGACAAGACGGCCTGGCCAACCAGGCAGCAACCAGGTAAATCGGCAGCGTCTTGGAAGCTGCGGCATGATTTCAAGATGCATAATGCGCTGTACGGCGGCACGGGGCATTCAGCAAAGTGGCGGTAACGACGCCGAGGCGATCGCAAGCTAGTGGGCGGCCGGTGGCGCATGGCAAGCGCGGGCGCGAGTTCAAGGCACAGGCAAAGGGCGCATGGCATGGGAGGGGTCAAGATGACCATGGTGGACACACCACCAAGACGCGTAAGGGCTGCAGTACGGCTCTACCCGTCGCGCCCCTAGAACCCCCGGCTACCATCTCCTCTGCCGGGTCCCCATCCATGGACAAAGAACCCGCTGGCGTCATGAAACGAAGGAAAGAAGGAGGAGAGCGAAGCTTCGAAGAAGAAAGAGCCGAGGAAGAGCGAAGGCGGGAAGCAACAAGGAAGGTTATTTGGGCCATTTGGGTCTTCTTTCCATCATAGGGCCCATTTTCGCACTACCTAAATCCCTAATTCCCCACTCGGCCACTCCCCACTCCGCAAATTCCTATTCCCGAATTCCCCATCCCCACTCCCCAAATCCCTGATTATATCCTCATTCTCCATTCGAAGGCTCACAACAACTCACCTGGGCGGCGCCGGCACGCGTCGCCATCGCCGACGGCGACGCGGGGCAAAGTGGCGAAGTGGGCGGATGGGCAGTCTTGGCCGCGGGTGGCAAGGAAGGTGAGGCGAGCCTTGGGTGAGGCGAGGTGGCGAGCATGTGGCCTACGGAGGCGCGGGCCAGTGAGGAAGTCACAAAGCGAGCAGAAGGCCGAAGGGCGAAGTCGCGACGAAGGCGCGTGAGGAATAGAGGAAGATTGGAAGAGAAGAAGAACTAAGGAAGTGGCGTCTCGCTCTCACGTGAGGAGGCCTGTGAGCCGTGAGGAGCTTTGACTCTTTGAGACTTGAGCAATTGAGTTGCTGAGGTAAATTTAATTACTAGCTACTTAGCTAGCTTGTGTGGTTCAGTAGTTGTGTTCTTGTGTCATTGTGTGTTCATCTTACTTCATGTGCTTGTGTAGTTTAGTATATGTCAATACTCAGTGACACTGTGACAGTGAGTCACTAATTTAAATACTGGAATGTTGAGATGAAGTTGTGAACATGTGATGTTGTCTACTTATCTAGTCTAATTACATGTACTTAGTACTTATGGATTACATACAATTTATTGTAGATTTATAAAAGATGGACAAACGAACTTTGCATAATTATTTCTCCAACAATCCAAATACAAATATTACTCTTCGTACTAATGAGAGCACAACTCAACCAAAGAAGCATAGTTATTTCAATGTTTGTAATTAGTCACAGTTTTCTGTTGATCTCACTAATTTAGCTACTTTTGTTCCACAGATTGCTACTCGCACGTATTTTTAGGCCGTATGCTGGCGCTGGCGCCCTTTTTTTTTTTTTCTTCTGTGTTCATGTAATCTACAATCTACAGTGCAATCAACATCTACTATTTCATGCAACCTACTGATTGGCTTGCCGACGACTTTAAGTCGGCTCGCGGTAGATTAGAGCGGATTTGTACTGTAGGAAATAATCTAGAAAGCCAAATTTGTGGAATTGAAAGCGATCTAGAAAATACGATTCGATCTACGAGCGTCGTGTTATGACGGTTACCTTTCGATCCGAGTAGAGTAGGCCTAGAGGTAGGCCGAAATCGATCGCGTTGATAATGTGTTGAGGAACCGTCGCTAGTGAGTCCAGTCCGAACGATCACCTTGTAGACAAGCGTAGAATCGCTTAGAACAATACAAGAATACAAATACAGAATAGTAGATTGAACACAGAGATATGGGAGACTTCTTACTTCTCTTTATTCCTTCATCACTAGTACCTCTTATTTATATTCTAGAGATCCTATTAGGGTTTAGGATAAGAAACAGCATACAGGCTTTGCCCTGTTACCCTTCCTGCCCTCTTCTGTCCAGTGGAGCGTGGACAAAGAACTCAGCACGCCAAGATTTTGAAGGCGGCGTTAGTTATGGTTGGTGCGCGTCGTTATTGTGGAAAGTTTCTTCCTCTTTGCCTGATTCATGGCAAGAATATGAATATGGAACCAAAGCCCACTTTTGATACGTTGCTCTGGCCCCCTCGGTCTATCTAGGCCAGCAATTGTGTGAAACATACTCAGGAGTTTAAAGCGATTAGTTTATGATCCCATTAACGAGTGTTCAACTAATAAGCTAATCATTATCTAATTGAAGAGTTTGGTGGTGGAACATACTCAGAAGAATCTGACCGCATCAGACTGACGATGACACGCGTAATTTGCGCACAAACACGTCTCTCATAAAGATTTCTGTGTCAGGCCCCCCGGAGAATGATTGTGTTGCTCTCGGCTCGTACTATTATAGCTTGCCTGCGTGTGGCCACTTGGGAAGAAGAAGAGGCAAATGTTTTGCTCCCATGCGAACAAATAAAAACAACCGTAGAGCACCCCACCCGAAAAAGGCCAGTCAATGGATCGTATGTCGACCAATTTTGTCGTGTGCGAACATACAAAACAACGAATTATCCATGATCCAGATTGCAGGGACAGAAAATCCGCGACATTTTGCTTCAGACTTCAGTGTACCACACATGCATGTTCAGCAACAAACACTTCTTGAAGTTTTGGCTGCTGCAACATGCGTGGGAATCAGAAGATTCAGACAAGGGTAGAGGAACAACTCCTGGCTACGTGAGTACGTGACGACGCCCTGCTGCACAATTGGCGCACTCATCGTCCCTCGCCACTGCTCAGCTGGGAGAACACCTTGCCGTTGGCGACGCCCACCTCGGTCATGCCGGTCTCGTCCCCATCATGATCATCCATCAAGAAGCTGCTCGACGACGGCATCCGCCGCGGCACGACCACGTCCGCGAGGAACTGCGTGGCCACGGCGCCGCTGTCCTCGAACGCGTCCCTCTTCACGTGAGTCTCCTGCAGCTGCAGGCAGTACTCCAGGTTCCACAGCACGTCGCCCATGGACGGCCGGTCCAGGCCGTAGTCCGCCAGGCACTTCTCCGCGGTCTCGGCGAACTTGCGCAGCGAGTTCTCGTTAATTTGGCCGATGATCCTCGGGTCGGTGATCTTGTCGAGCTGCCCCTTCTGCTGCCATTTGACAGCCCACTCGGCGAGGTTGATCTGGTCTCCGTCCAGGCTCTGGTCGATCACCGGCCGCGCGCACAGCACCTCGAACAGCACCACGCCGAAGGAGTACACGTCCGACCGGTCCGTCAGCTGCTGCGTCTTGAAGTACTCCGGGTCCAGGTACCCGAAGCTGCCCTTCACCGCCGTGCTCACGTGCGTCTCCCCGAACGACGGGCCGATGCGCGACAGCCCGAAGTCGGCCACCTTGGCGATGAACCCGTCGCCTAGAAGGATGTTGGTCGACTTGACGTCGCGGTGGATGATGTTATCCGAGTGGCCGGTGTGCAGGTAGTGCAGGCCCCTCGCCGCGCCGATGCAAATCTCCAGCCGCTGCTTCCACGACAGCGGCGCCTCCTCGGAGCCGTACAGGTGGCTCCGAAGCGTGCCCTTCTCCATGTACTCGTACACGAGTATCATCTCCGCCTGCTCGCTGCAGTAGCCGACGAGCGACACCAGGTGGCGGTGCCGGATGCGGGACAGCACGACGATCTCCGTATGGAACTCCGGCAACCCCTGCTTCGAGGCGCGCATGGCGCGCTTCACCGCCACGCGTGTGCCGTCGCGCAGCACGCCCCGGTACACGTTCCCGAACCCGCCGACGCCGATGAGGTTGCGCTCGTGGATGTTGTCCGTGGCTGCCTTGATCTCCGCCAGCGAAATGTTCAGCTGCGTGCTCACCCTCTGCAGCCCGCCGGTCGTGCCCTCGCCTGACCGGCTCAACCGGTCAACCCAGCCGGACCCGTCCTGTGTGTACGGCCACGACGGCAGTTGTGTGCTACCCTTCTCCTCCGGCGCGGGCCGCGGAATCCGCCTTCGCCTCCGCAGCACGAAGAACAAGCAGAGCACCCCGCAAGCAAGAACAACGGCGCCGAGCACGATGAGGGTTTTCTTCGTCCTACTGCGCGAGCCGGCCGAGCTCAAATCGGCCGGTCGTAGCTTCATGATCTCCAGCCCGTTCAGTATGCCGCCTTCGCTCGGGCTGCCTTTCACCGACCTGCCGATGCTGACCGTGAGGTTCCCGGCGCTCGGCGCCCTGGCCGCGTAGTCTATGTACAAAGCCTGGTTCGGCTGCGTCCCCAAGTTTGCTGGCGCGAGGTCTTGGCTAGCAATGGCTTGCGCGACGTAGACGTTGAACACGATGCCAACTCCCACGACGGAGCTGATCGCCTCGTAGTCGCAGAAGTGGAGGCGGACGAGGTAGCCGGACCCCGGTTCCGCCGGGAAGGTCCACGTGACGTTGATATTCACACTAGTCGCGCGCTGCGTCTTGTACACGATGTCCGGCGCCACCTCCCTGGTGTATCCGGCCGACTGGTCGTAGAAGATCGGGCTGGAAGTTGAGTTCAATGTGGAGGCCTCGACGAAGTAGAGATAGGGGTCGTCGGGGAGCCACGTCCGCCACAGCGTGTCGTTCTCCTTGGTTACCTTGGGACCCCCCACGTTGAGGCGGTACACCGTCTCCAGCGCCTGCTGCTGCCACAGGACCATGTTGTCTCCCGCCACGGAGCCCACCGGAGTCACCGAGTGGTTCCACAGCAGCTCAGGCGGAGCCGGGAACAGCTCGACGGCGTTGACGAATGCGGAGGAGCCGGCGTACGGGGTGAACGTGATGCGGAATTCGCCGGAGCCGCCAGGCGGGACGAAGAACTCCTTGACAACACCGGCGCTCGGCGGCGAGAAGGAGGACAGTATGGTGTACGCGTCAACAACAGAGACGGAGAAGCGGGCCGAGGAGAGGTTCACGGGGGACTGTGAGGTTGGAAAGGGGAAGAAGTGGAGGCGGAGGACGAGAGACGCGTTTTGCGCGGCGGAGGCGGGGTAGGCAAGGCTGTAGGAGAAGGTTGAGATGGCGGCGCGCGCGGCGGCGTACAGAGGGGAGGCGGGGATGGAGTTCGAGCTTGTCACCGCCGGGACGCGCGCCGGTGAGAGGAAGGGGGTGTCCGGGATGAAGGTGCGGGCGGGGGTGTCGGACGGGAATGGGACGTTGGAGGCCGCGCCGCAAGCGAGGAAGAAGGAGTAGGGCGGGGAGAAGGCGGCAGGGGCGGTGTACGGAATGAAGGAGGCGAGGAGGAGGGTGACGAGGACAGCCATTACGGCGGCAGTGGAGGCGTGCTCGTCCGTACCGCGTGCGCGCCTAGTGCGCGGTGGTAGGAGATGAAAGGGATAAGTGCGCGTGGCGGCGGTGACGGAGGGAGGAGGGAACGACGTTGTGCGGAGCGGTGTGCCGTGTGGACTCGGGCTCGGGCACGGGGAAGGTGGACTTGGAAGGTGGGAGGCGGCAGCGCGTGCTGGACTGGAGTGGAGACTTATTGGGTCGTGACATTTTCCAAGTCGTGCAGCTCGTCCACCGACGGATCCAGATGCTCTGCATCACTGTAGAGTCACGGTACAAATAGTATTCTGTGTCTGTGCAAACAGTACTTTGTAGATGATCTATTTTCTAATCTGATCACGGATGTTATTCGGCTGAATTTTTTTTTGCTCCTGCCGGTTGTTTTGTTGCGATCCAGTACTACTTGTGTTAGGCTGACAAGATTTCTAAGCTCGAAAAATCTCTTCTTCCTGCAGTAGAGGTAGCATGAATGCATGATGCACCCTCAGTACAAAATAGGCGCTATCCACTGTTTGAATAACATGAGCCGATATTTGACTTCGACAAACACACACGTTTTTACTAACATACCTGCAATTCAACCAAATTCCACCTTAATCCACTACAGAAGTTGACTAAACATTTAATCACTTTCCAGCACTGATTGAAGCTTTGAACTGGAATGGCCCCAGTGCCCCACGCACTAGGCCTTATTCCTCGCAGCTCTAATTTGGCCGTAATAAACACTTAAAGATACGACCACCGGGGCCTAAAATAAGTACACCTTCTGACAGTTGCAAATGGAGCGGATAGTTTCCGACCGTCCGGATAAATTCAGAGTGAAATCGGATATCCGGATTTTTTTTTATCGGATTTCAGATTTAGAACCAGATAGTTTTTACTGGATACGGAAACAGATTCGGAAATGAGGTACCCGTCTGATTCGGAGCTATCCGGATAATTTATCTGATAGTATCCATAAGCATTGTCTATAAATGCCGTAGACTTGCTACGTCAACGTTCTGTGTATCCCTAACTAGTTATCTCTACTGGTTTGTAGGCTTTGTATATGTTGTATCTATCCTATTATGTAGTTGGCTAGTTACATTTTGGATATCTTTTGTACTGCTATCACTATGACTTGCTACTACTTCTTTAACTAGCTGTTGTGATAGTGTGATGTAGTTAAATTTGTTTGTTAAATTACTAATATAGTTGCATTTTAGATATATAGTATGGTTTGTTGATTTTTATATATATGATATATATGATTTCTGTTTTTGTATAATATCCGACTAAATATTCATGATCAAAACAATCCATATTCGATTTAACATGTTTATAACCTAGATTATCCGTATTCGGTTCCGCTGCATCCCTACTTCTGAGTTCTGACTAAGCTATTCCCGCTATATGGTAAATTTACTGCGCCACTCGTCCCGACTAATCCGAAAGCCCGGTTGGGAAATCTTCAGGAAAAAAAGTCAAGCAGGCCGTCGAATGGGAAAAATACTGGTTCATGACCCATGGGCCATGGGCGGTCCCAAGCATAAAGACGGTCCAGAATGCTGCATTTTTTTAGCTGTCCACAATACTACAGTTAAAGGGACTCATTGCAGGCAAATATCTGTGGAACAGAGCATTGGATCAGGACTGGAAAATGAAACAAAAAGAAAGGAATTTGACATTCCAAAGTAAATTCCAATTTCTTTCGAGATGATGCTGAAGTAAAATTAGTACTAGTAATGTAGTATCGAACGATTGATCTTTCTGGCTCCATAATTAAGCTCCAACAATGACTAAGGTAGGCAGCGCATCCATTGTTAACAACTAAAGCACCAGCTAAACTGAAAAGGCCATTGAACTGCTAATTCTGGATATATTCTTTACCGTGTGATGAATGGAACACGTGATGTATATTCCATATCACGCGACGTTACATAATCCTAAGACACTGACAACAACCATTGTGTGGTTGAGTGTCTCACAGTCACTTAACAGCAGAGTAGTTGATACTTTATCAACCATCGTCTTGCTCCGACCAGTCGCAACGCTTCACAAAGGACGTCTTCTCTAGGAGTAACCGCTACCTCTTCGGAAGTTATTTAAGGATGGAGCGAAGATGAGGAGAAGGGATATAGGAGATCAGATCATCCTACATTAGATTAGAGCAATACAACCAGCCTTAGACTCCTACTTTAAGTCTGATTGATTAGCATAGCAAGGATCATACTCAGTGTAATTAGGATTAGTCCCCAACCGGGTCGTAGACTCCCCCTGTAAACATCCAGTTCATATCTATAAAGAACAACCCCATTCTCTCCCAGGAGATCTGTGTCATTTTCCTCTATATTTTCGTAAGATCGATGACTCGATCGTTGACAGCTGGCGCCGTCCGTGGGGAAGAAGACGCAAGTTTCCTTAAAAAATTCTTTGCTCATCAAATCCTCACCCATTCCTCATAATTGCACATGCGGCTATGGCAGGAGTTTGGGACGAGGAGAACTAGTTCGACTTGGTGAACTACTCCAACCTCGACATGGAGGGATGCATCCGCACCATGCAAGAAAATGGAATGTCATCATCCTCTTCCTCCGCCGGTTCGCACGTCGCCGACATCAGCGAAATCGATCGGATGGATGAGGATACACCACTACGGCAAGTGGCGCTTTCAGAGGAATCAGCCATTTCGACTAGTTCGGAATATACAAAGACTTCACCAAGCCTGGTCCTTTCGACCGATGAAAAAGGTGACGAAAATTCAGCACCGCAACTCGAGAATCACTATATTCTCGATGAAATCATGGCTGAAAGGTACTCACCTATGGCTTCTGGCGATTCCAGGAGCCAACCGACATCTGGTAACGATGTCGATGAAACCCCCACTGGTCGTGAGCTAAGTAGGGATGATAAGGCTCAGCATACGATCAGTAATCCGCTGGATCAGGTTGAGCCCACCACGAAGACCTCAGGAGGTGCTCATCTCCGACCACTCTCCATCGTGGAAACTCCTAGCAGAAGCATTGGAAGGCTCTCCATTAGTTACGATGGAAGCTCGACGGAAGATTGCTACTGGAGGCACGAGGTCAATGCGATCGGAGATACAAATCAAGATGCCTTGCACGGTCCTACACACTCTGCCACGCCAACACGTGCTGGTAGAAATGATACGGGCCATCAAGCACCAAATACCAGAGGTAACAGAACTGATAGACGTCCATCAGTTAACTCGTCTGGCTGTGCCCCACCAAGAATAGCTGATTGGACGAAATAAACCAGAAGGTCGGGGGAAGTTTCAGATCTTCAAACACCTACTACCAGCATGAATCCTCTGAGACCTTCGGTAACGGTACAAAACCTGCAACGTGTTCAGGATATTTTGAATAATTTTAACCCTGCTCTAGCAGAGACCCTAGGTTTTGTACAACTCGTAGGCCAAGTATCAGAGATTCTTCAGCAAACCATGCAACGAATGGAAGCATACCGGGAACAAAGAAATTCAGGAAGTCAAACCATGACTTCATCCCAATGTTCCTCCCTTAGCAGAAGGCAGCATGGTCATATTGTGGAACAGTCGATACCAAGGCCTCCTCGACGATTCCGACCAAGGAGTCACGAGGGGAGAAGGCTATTTCAAGCAGCCACTCCATCACTTCGTCGAGAGAAGCGATCGCTTGGCCCTGATGATCTTCGTAATCCACTAAACCAAGCAGGCGGTCGGAGGCATCACATTAACGTCTACAACTGGATTGGGACATCGGAGATCCGGTAATCTAACCTCAGAAACCGGTCTCGACCGACATAACTGAACCTTTCAAAGAAGGTGCCATGAATCGATTCTGTGTTGTTGAGCCTTTTTTCGCAGGCTCTAAGTCGCACGATGGCCAAACAGTTCGACCGCCAACTCGATAAGTTCAATGGGACTCAGAACCCATTGGAATTTCTCCAAATTTATACCACCGTCATCAGAGCTGCTGCTGGTGATGAAAATATGTTGGCAAACTATCTACCCACAGTACTCGAAGGGTCTACCCGGTCGTGGTTACTTAACCTACTGATCGGATCGATCTACACTTGGGAACAACTTTGCGACCTTCTGATTGCGAATCTCCAAGGCACGTACGACCGCCCTTGAAAGGAGGATGATCTTCATCGAATCCGGCAAGTATCCAACAAGACTCTCCGTTAGTACATCAAAAGATTCAGCCAGGTTCGTAATTCAATACCAGAGGTCACAGAATCTTCTGTCATCCAAGCTTTCAAAGCAGGTCTAAGGAATCAACGGTTTACGGAGGACATAGCCATGCACCCTCAAAAGACAACCATCGAACTTTTCAACATGGCCGATAAATACGCAGCTGCTAGCGAAGCGGTTGAATGGTATGAGGCCATCGATCGGAAGGATAAAATCCCCCAACCTGGCTTGGATAAACCAGAGAAGAAGAATAAGAAGGCTCTCAAGAAAAAGAAAAATCGCAGACCCGACGATAAGGAAGTCCTTGCGATTCTTGAAAAGTTTACAAAGGGTAAGAAAGACTATACCGGTCGATACAAAACAAAAGCTCCGACCGAAGGATACAATAAAAACAAGAGGTGCTGTATACTTCACCAGCAGGCAGGGCATGACTTGCGCACCTGTCGAGTTTGGCAATAGAAGCTAGAAGATTACAATGCAGGTAAAGGTCTACTCTCCGCAATATAGGAATTCGTTGAGACGAGTTCCAAGAAGGACAAAGATGGCAACGAAGAAATGGAGTACCAGGAGCCTCAACATACGGTCAACATGATCTTTGGTGGGTCTTCTTCGTACGAATCAAGGCGTCATCTGAAGGCCATGGAGTGGAAGGTCAACCTTGTCGAGCCTCCGACCATCATCAAGCCATCAAGGTGGTCGAACATTGTAATCTCCTTCAGCAAAGAAGACTGCTCCATCCCTTTGACTCAACCAGGCAGGTTCTCTATTATCGTTGAACCTACTATTAATAATTGTAAAGTTAATCGAGTCCTGTGGGAGCTTTAGAAGAAATGCAAGTTCCTAAGTCAAAGGTGAAACCTGTGAAATATGCCTTCCATTGTATAGTTCCTGGTTCTACCGCCAAACCGATAGGACAGCTTTCCCTATCGGTTACGTTCGGAAGACCCGACAACTTCTGAACAGAAAAGATTTCGTTTGATGTAGTGGATTTCGAATCCACATACAATGGAATCCTTGGTCGTCTGGCTTTAGCAAAATTCTTGATAGCCACGCACTACGGTTATCAGAGTTTGAAAATGCTAGGACCAAAGGGAGTCATCACGGTTCGAGGAGAACAGAAAATGGCTTACGCATGTGATCGAAAATCCTTAGAGCTAGTCGATGAACTTCCGACTAGAGAGGCTAATCCATCTACCGTGCAGGTCAAGCACTCAAGGCTAAAGATGACACCAAAGCCTTCCGACCAGACAAAGAAGGTACTACTTGACAAAGGCGCTTCTCCGGACAACGCCAAGTTGCCACCTGGGCGGGAAACACTGACTCGTCTACCCGAAAGATACTGGTCGGGGCAAGACTCGACCCCAAATAGGAAGAGTCGCTTGTCTCGTTCGTCCGAACAAATCTGGACGTATTCGCCTGGCAGGCGTTCGACATGCCAGGAGTCCCCCAGGAGGTGATCGAGCACAGGCTAGCTCTCCAGCCTGACAAGAAACCAATCAAGCAGAAGCTGCGGCGTTTTGCACCTGATCGGAAGGAGGCAATCCAGTCAGAGATTAACAAGTTCCTCAAGGCTGTATTTATTCGTGAAGTCGACCACCCTCAGTGGCTCGCCAATCCTGTAATGGTTAGGAAAAATAATGGGAAATGACGAATGTGTATTAACTTTACTAATCTTAATAAAACTTGTCCGAAGGATGATTTTCCCCTTCCACGCATTGACCAACTTGTAGATTCAACTTCTGGGTGTGAGTTATTAAGTTTTTTAGATGCATATTCAGGGTACCACCAGATTAATATGAGTAAATAAGATGAAGAGAAAACTTCCTTCATCACCCCATACGACACTTACTGCTATGTTAAGATGCCATTTGGTCTCAAAAATGCTAGTGCGACTTTTCAAAGGTTGATGCAGAAAACCTTTAGTCCTCAGATAGGTCGAAATTTAGAAGCCTATGTTGATGATCTGGTCGTAAAGAGTATCGACGCCGGCGATCACATTCCCGATCTACAAGAGACTTTCAACAACTTAAGAAGGCATAACCTCAAGTTGAATCCGGAAAAATGTGTATTTGGAGTTTCCGCTAGAAAACTGCTTGGTTTCCTAGTTTCGGCTAGAGGTATCAAAGCAAACACAGTAAAAATATCGGCCATCGACTAGATGCGTCCTCCGACCACGAAGAAAGAAGTTCAAAAACTAACTGGTTGTATGGCAGCGTTAAGTCGTTTAATAGCACGGTTAGAGTAAAAATGATTGCCTTTCTTCAAGCTTCTCCGAAAACATGAAAGTTTCGAGTGGACTCAGGAGGCAAACAACGCCTTTGAAAACCTTAAGAAGTACCTTACGAGTCCCTCGGTCTTAGTTTCTCCAAGATCGAGAGAAATATTGCTAATTTACGTGGCTGCAATGCCACAGACAGTTAGCGGTGTATTGGTCGTAGAGCGTGACAACGTCCAACGACTAGTGTATTACGTAAGCGAAGTCTTACATGGACCAAAGGAAAGATACCCACTGGTACAAAAGTTGCTCTATGGCCTCCTTTATGGCTTCCAGGAAACTAAGACATTACTTTCAGGCCCATAAAGTGGTCGTACCAACCGGATATCCCCTCGGTCAAGTCCTTGGAAACAGGGAATCATCAGGACGAATAGCAAAATGGGCGGTTGAGCTAGGGGCGTTCTGACGAGGATTAAAATCTCTATGTATTATCTTAATGCATAATAAAAGACCATACGTCTTCATGGTCGTAACCCCTAAGGCTAACGGCCTCACTGGTCGTAAGGATTCCAGAGGTTACATAAGGGTACCTGGTCGGACAAGGTCTCAGATTTAGCCTCCCACTGTAATCGCCGAAAAGCTATGAACGGGTATTTGTAACTGATCCCAAGTACATTCTAACCGTCCAATGAATATAGCATATGTTGTATGCTTTATATCACATGGTTACATAGTCCTAAAGACACTGACAACAACCACCATACGGTTGAGTGTCTCTAAGACACTCAACCGTAGTGCAATTAACACATTGTTAACTGACACCTCACCCCGACCAGTCGCAACGCTTCACCAGGGATGCCTTCTCCAGGAGTAACTGCCACCTCTTCGGAAGTTATTTAAGGGTGAAGCACATAATACCAAGGTGTAGACGCAGATGTAAAAGCAGATAGGCAAACAAGGAGATTCTGATCTGAAACAAGCAAGATAGCATCATCAGATTAGAGCATAGCAATCTTCACACTCAGTGTAATTAGGATTAGTCCCTAGTCAGGTCGTAAGCACCCCCTGTAAATACAGTTCATATCAATAAAGAGCGGCCCCATTCTCTCCCAGGAAATATCACGTCATTTTCCTCTTTTATTTTGTAAGATCGGCGACTCGATCGTCGACAGCTGGCGCCGTTCGTAGGGAAGAAGATGTAAGTTTCCTGAAGAAACTCTTCGCTCATCAAATACTCGCTCACTCCTCGTAATTGCTCATGCGACTATGCCCGGAGTTTGGGATGAGGAGAATTGGTTCGACCTAGCGGACTATGCCGACCTCGACATGGAGGGATGCATCTGTGCCATGCAAGAGAACGACATGTCATCCTCCTCCTCCTTCGCTGGTTCGCATGTCACCGACGTTAGCGAAGTCGACCGGATGGATGAGGATCCACCACTATGACAAGTGGTGCTTCCAGCTCGGAATGTCTGGAAGCCACTCCAAGCCCGGTCTTTCCGACTGGCAAAACAGGTGGAGAAAATTCAGCACCGCCACTCGAGAATTTCTGTACTCTCGATGAAATCATGGCTGAAAGGTACTCACCTACGGCTTTTGGCAATTCCAGGAGCCAACCGACATCTGGCAACAGCGTCAATGAAGCCTCCACTGGTCATAGACCAAGTGGGGATGATAAGGCTCAGCATATGATCGGCATTCCGCCGGATCAGGTTAAGCCCACCAAGAAGGCCTCAAGTGGTGCTCATCTCCGACCGCTCTCCGTCGTGGAAACTCCTAGTAGAAGCACTGGAAGGCTCTCCATTAGTTACAATGGAAGCTTGTCGGAGGATCACTGCTGGAGACACGAGATCAATGCGATCGGAGATGCAAATCAAGATGCCTTGCACGGTCCTACACACTCTGCCACACCACCACGTATTGATGGAGATGATACGGGCCATCAAGCACCAACTTCCGGAGGTAACAGAACTGATCGACGTCCATTAATTAACTCACCTGGCACTACCCTACCAAGAGTAACTGGTTGGACGGAACAAATCCGAAGGTCGGGGGAAGGTTCAGACCTGCGTACACCTACGACCAGTATGAACCTCCCGAGACCTTCGGTAACTCTATGAAACCTGCAACCTGTTCAAGATATATTGAATAGTTCTAACCCTGTTCTAGCAGAAACCCCAGGTTTTGTATAACTCGTAGGCCAAGTATCGGAGATTCTACAACAGTCTATGCAACGAACGGAAGCGTATCGGGAACAGAGGAATTCTGGGAGTCAAACTATGACTTCGTCCCAACGCTCCTCCTTCGATAGAGGGCTGCATGGTCGTGTTGGGGAACATTCAATACCAAGACCTCCTCGACGATTCCGGCCAAGGAGTCATCAGGGAAGAAGGCTATTCCAGGTAGCCACTCCGTCATTGCATCGAGAGGAACAAGCGCTTGGACCTCAGGATCTCCGACATCGTCTAAATCAAGCAGGCAGTCGAATACATCATACCAATGTCTACGACCGGATTGGTACACCGGAGCTCTAGCGTTCCAACCCTAGGAACTGGTCTCCGACCGATTACAATCCGGCACCTTTCCAAAGAAGGCGCCACGAATCGATCACAGGTTGTCGAGCCTTCTCCGCAGGGCTTCAAGCTGTGCGTTGGCCAAACAGGTTCCGACCGGCCAACTTGGACAAGTTCAATGGGACTCAGAACCCATTAGAGTTTCTCCAAATATATACTACCGCCATCAAAGCTGCTGGTGGTGACGAAAATGTGATGGCAAACTATCTGCCGACCGTGCTCGAAGGTTTTGCCCGGTCATGGCTACTTAACCTACCGGTTGGATCAATCTATACTTGGGAGCAACTCTGTGACCTTCTAATTGCGAACTTCCAAGGTACGTACGACCGCCCTGGAAAGGAGGAAGACCTCCACCGAATCCAGCAAGGCTCTGATGAAATTCTGCGTCAATACATCAAGAGATTCAGCCAGGTTCGTAATTCCATACCGGAGGTCGCAGGATCATCTGTTATTCAAGCTTTTAAAACAGGTCTAAGGAATCGACGGTTTACGGAGGACATAGCAATGAACCCTCCACGAACAACCGACAAACTTTTCGACATGGCCGACAATTACGGCACCGCTAGTGAAGCAATTGAGTGGTGTGAGGCCATTGATCGGAAAGACAAAATCCTACAGCCTGGCTTGGACAAAACAGAGAAAAAGAATAAGAAAGCTCTCAAGAAGAAGAAGAACCGCAAACCAGACGACAAAGAAGTCCTAGCTATCCCTGAAAAGTTTACGAGGGGTAAAAAGGAATATACCGGTCGAGGCAAAGCAAAAGCCCCGACCGAAGGATTCCAGAAAAATAAGAAGTGGTGTCCACTTCAGCAGCAGCCAGGGCACGATCTCCGCACCTGCCGAGCCTGGCAAAAGAAACTAGAGGACTATTATGCAGGTAAAGGACCATTTCCCGTAATACAGGAGCTCGGAGAGACGAGTTCCAAAAAGGACAAAGATGGCGACGAAGAAATGGAGTACCAGGAGCCTCAACACACGGTCAACATGATCTTTAGAGGATCTTCTTCGTACGAATCGAGGCGTCATCTAAAGGCCATGGAGCGGGAGGTCAACCTCGTCGAGTCTCCGACCATCATCAAGCCATCAAGGTGGTCGGACACGACGATCTCCTTCAACAAAGAAGACTGCCCCATCCCTTCGGCTCGACTCGTAGGTTCCCTATTATTGTTGAACCTACAATTAATAACTCGAGGGTTAATCGAGTCTTGATAGATGGTGGTAGTTCTTTAAATATTTTATTTGCAAGAACTTTAGATGACATGCAAGTTCCCAAGTCCAAGGTGAAACCAGTGAAATATGCCTTTCACTAAGATAGTCCCCGATCCACCGCTAAACCAATAGGGCGGTATCCCTACCGCCACGCTTGGAAGACCCGACAACTTCGAATGTAAAAGATTCCATTCGATATAGTGGATTTCAAATCCGCATACAATGGAATCCTTGGTCGACCAGCCTTAGCAAAGTTCTTGATAGCCACGCACTACGGTTATCAAAGTTTGAAAATACCGGGACCAAAATGAGTCATCACGGTCCGAGGAGATCAGAAAATGGCTTACGTGCAAGATCGAAAATCCCTAGAACTGGTCGATGAACTTTCGACCAGAGAGGCTAATCCATCTACCATGCAGGTCAAGCACTCGAAGCCAAAGATGACGCCAAAGCCATCTGACCAGACAAAAGATGTACTACTCGACAAAGACGCTTCTCCGGATAGCACCAAGTCGCCACTTGGGTCAGGAAATGCTGACCCATCTACCCACAAGATACTGGTCGGGGCAAGACTCGATCCCAAATAGGAAGAGTCGCTCGTCTCCTTCCTCCGAGCAAATCAGACGATTCGTTCGGGCAAGGCCCGACATGTCCGAGTCCTCGAGGTGATCGAGCATGTGTTAGCTCTCCAACCGACAAGAAACCGATCAAGCAGAAGCTGCGGCGTTTTGCACCTGATCGGAAGGAGGCAATCTAGTCAGAGATTGACAAGCTCCTCAAGGCTGGGTTTATTCGTGAAATCGACCACCCTCAGCGGCTCGCCAATCCTGTAATGGTTAGAAAAAATAATGGGAAATGGCGAATGTGTATTGACTTTACCGATCTTAATAAAGCTTGTCCGAAGGATGATTTTCCCCTTCCACGCATTGACCAACTTGTAGACTCTACTTCCGGGTGTGAGTTATTAAGTTTTTTAAATGCGTATTCAGGGTACCACCAGATTAATATGTGTAAATAAGATGAAGAAAAAACTTCCTTCATCACTCCATATGGCACTTATTGCTATATTAAGATGCCATTTGGTCTCGAAAACGCTGGTGCAACTTTTCAAAGGTTGATGCAGAAAACCTTTAGTCCACAGATAGGTCGAAATCTGGAAGCCTACGTTGATGATCTGGTCGTAAAGACCACCAACGCTAGCGATCATATTATCAATCTACAAGAGACTTTCAACAATTTGAGAAGGCGTAACCTCAAGTTGAATCCAGAGAAATGTGTGTTTGGAGTTTCTGCTACAAAACTGCTTGGTTTCCTAGTCTCGGCTAGAGGTATTGAAGCAAATCCAAGAAAATATCGGCCATCGACTGTGATCGCGCCCGACCACTTAAGAGAGAAGTCCGAAACTAACCGGCTATATGGCGTCCGCTTAAGTCGTTTCATAGCAAGGTTGGGAGAAAAAGGATTACCTTTCTTTAAGCTTCTTCAAAAACATGGAAGTTTCGAGTGGACTAAAGAGGCAAACGATGCCTTCGAAGAACTTAAGAAGTACCTTATGAGCCCCCCGATCTTAGTTTCTCCAAAATCGGGAGAAACATTGCTAATTTATGTGGCTGCAACGCCACAGATAGTTAGTGGTGTACTGGTCGTAGAACAGATAACATCCAACAACCAGTATATTACGTAAGCGAAGTCTTACATGAACTAAAAGAAAGATACCCACAGGTACAAAAGTTGCTCTATGGTCTCCTTATGTGTTCAAGGAAACTAAGACATTACTTTCAGGCCCACAAAGTGGTCGTACCAACCGAATATCCCCTTGGTCAAGTCCTTGGAAACAGGGAATCATCAGGACGAATAGCAAAATGGGCGGTTGAGCTAGGGGCGTTTGACCTCCATTTTATCTCACGAACAGCAATCAAGTCCCAAGCAATAGCAGCATTCATTGCCGAATGGACAAACCCTGAACCCACCCAAGGGCCCAAGTACGAACAACACGAAGAGTGGACAATGTACTTTGACGGTTCCTTGATGTTAAAGGGCTCGGGGGTTGGAGTTATCTTGATATCACCTACTGGTGAACACATTAAGTACGCCATCCAATTAAATTTTTCTGCCACAAATAACGTGGCAGAATATGAAGGTTTATCGGCAGACTCGAGCAATTTCGTTCGCTCGGATTCGCAGACATTAGTGAAAGACGATTCTCAACTAGTAGCGAATCAAGTAGAGAAATAGTATCAATGCTCGAGTACCAAGATGTCATCTTATCTGGCGGAAGTACGGAAACTCGAAAAGCACTTCTTCGGTTTCCAGATCCAACATATTCCTAGGAAGGAAAACTTTCTAGCATACCAGTTGGCACGGATGGCCTCCACAAGGTCAACCGTCCCGCCCGGAGTTTTTTTTTAGCAACTTGATTCACCCTCAGTGATCGAGCCTTCCGATAACATACATGATTCTCTACAGATCGTACAAACCGATCGTGAGAACATGGATGCTCCACAGGTCGTTGATAGTTGGCGCTGTCACGATCAAGGTAGAGATTGGATGACATCGATCTATAATTATCTTTAGCTTGACATAATTCCAGAAGATGATGTAGAGGCTGATCATCTAGCACAAAAAGCCAAATCATACACTCTGATCGAATGTATCTTGTATAAAAGAGGATCTCACAGAGTGTTGATGAGATACATATCTCAAACGGATGGCATTAAGTTGCTAACCGAAATCCATGAAGGAGTCATGGAGCACATCATTCCTCTGAGAACATCGGGTCGGTAAAGCCTTCAGCAAAGATACTATCGCCAATCGCCTTCATGATGCAAAAGAGCTCGTGACGGCGCATACAATGTTAGTTTCATAGCGGCAAGTACATCACCAAGACAAGCCTTCTGAACAATCCCTCTTTCTTGGCCTTTTGCAACCTAGGAATTTGGACATTCGGGACCTTTCCTAAGAGCACCGGGGCTTCAATTCCTTTTCGTCATGATTGACACGTTTACAAAATGGATCGAAGCCGAGCGTGTTGTTAAAACAACAACTGCGGCCGCTAAGAGATTTCTCACAAAAATATGGTCACACGATTCGGTGTACCCAGTCGTATAATCACAGACAATGGTGCCCAGTTCTCAAGCGGTCAATTCCAAGAATTTTGCAATGAACTTGGTATCAAAGTTCATTTTGCTTCGGTTTCTCATCTGCAGAGCAACGGAGTAGTTGAGTGAGCTAATGGTATCATTATGCATAGGATCAAATGCCGAGTGTTCGACCAGTTAATCAAACGGTCAGGAGCTTGGGTTCAAGAACTCCCATCTATATTATGGGTCGTTCGAACCACGACCAGTCGTGCGACTAGTGAAACACCATTCTTCTTGGTTTATGGTGCTGAAGATATGCTTCCTCTAGAACTAAAAATTGGCTCTGCTCGAACTGATTGTTTCAACGAAAACGATCAGATTGAATGACGACTTGACGGCATCAATTTCCTTGAAGAATGATGAAACCAAGCCCTGGTACGATCAGCAGTATATCAACAAGCCATGCGAAGGTACCATAGTCGTAAGGTGCAACCTCGCAGCCTTGCTGTAGGTGATCTGATTCTAAGAAAAATTCAGAATCAAGCAAATTGCAATAAACTTTCTCTCAAGTGGGAAGGTCCTTACACTGTGGTCGAAGTCACCCGACCAGGTTCTGTATGATTAGCCATGTCGGACTGGCAAGTTTTGTCAAATTCTTGGAACATTGATCAATTGCGTAAGTTCTATATCTAATTCTTTTGTACATTATTTTAATTCTTTTTATTTTCATTAGTACATTCATTCATTTCTTTTCGACGAGTGATATGGTTTATATATCTATGCCTATATTCTGGTATAGGTCCTAGTCATGATTATTCCAAGAATGATTCCACGCGTGACCATACGAGTAAACAGAGCATAATCCACATAACTTCATATAGTGCTTTATACTATTAAGATCATGAAGACTATATTTCTTTATTTCAAAAATCTATTCTACTCTCGTTTGGCTACTAGTCGGGACACGGAAAGCCTTCTAGTCAAAGTCTCTTCTTTTTTGCACGTGGTCATGCCCACTGGAAGGAGCTTCCTAGCGACGGTTCTTTTCTTACGATCCTCGTTGCCAGTCGGACTTGAGCCTGAGCATGCTTTGCGAAATATTTTTCTATATCTTCTGTTCTTAGCAGTATTTTCGACCAGTTTTTGGTAATATATATAAATACGACCACTTATCGTTTTTTTGTATACATTCTTGCATTTCTACTTTTGTCAATACAACAAATCTTTGTTCCGACCATATACAGTTTTGTCTAGTATTTCGATTATGACAAACAAAGATTTATAACTAATCGAAATCATATACTGGTTCTGACCAAAATGATTTCCTAGTATTGTTACGATCAGTTTTGTCTTATGATCAGTATTTACCTTCACAACAATGGTTTCGACTTTTATTCTCTTTCTTGGCTAACTGCTTGTCTAGTTAAGCTCTTTTACTACAAAGCAGTCGGGGGCTAAGGAGTATATGAGAATTTCAAAAAGTCAACAGGATAAAAAAAGAATTGTTGATAACATAAAGGTAAGTTTTATATATAATTCTTATATTACAAGGTCCTACTCTTGAATGTCTCCAGACTAATTACTCCTTGATGGAGATCTGACATCCATCTCCTCTACAACTTTGTCTCCAAGCGGCCTTAGTTCTTTCATAAACTTGGTCACCTCATCAGGCAGGAGGTTGAAATCATCTTCAATGGCTTGGAGATCAATGGAGGGGTAGGAAGCCTTCAGTTTTGCCAGTGCAAAACTAACTCCATTGGCAACGTCTTCTTTCATAGCTTGGGCATAATTCTTTCGAGTAGTCTTGAGCAGACCACTGAGATTTTCAAGAAGTTGGCCCAAGTAGTTCATTTTCTCTATTGGATCTCTTAAGTCAGGCATACTTGATCCTGATCCCATATCAAAGATCATCTTGTTTAAAGCATGAATCTTCTCATCAAGATTCTGCACAAGAGCTGCCTCTTTATCCTGCTCGAATTTCAAAGTCTTCTTTGTTCTATTCAACGCTTGCGTTTGTTCTACAAGAGTAAAATGAGTAGTAAGCACAACATGATTAGAGGAGGATAATAAGTCAAGTCAACGACCTATTACCTTCAATCTTCTTATTTAGTGTCTCATTCCTAGTCGTCGCCTCTGCAATCGACCGGTCCTTAGCTTTATTCTCTTCCTCAAGCAGAGTTATTCTGGCTTTATCAGCCACACCTTCTTCTTTTATTTTCTCCAAATCTATCAAATACGATAAGGGAGAATAATTAGAGAAGGACAAAGTATTGAAGAAGGAAAGAATATTAAGAGGAAAGTTCTTACTTTCCAGTTCGGAGTGCTTCTGCTCCAAGTCCTTAATTCACTCGGTCAGTCGTTCGACCACAGCAAAGTTCTCGACCATATACTGCACAAATAGCATTTTCTCTTCAAAGTTTCCTATAAACTTTTAAGAAAGACTATGAAACTGGTCGTAGATACTTACCCGGATTGCCCAGTTATTATACCCGGCAAATATCAAATCAGGACTTGTCTTGATTTGATGATCTGTTATTTTTCCCCATGCGTCGTCAAGCTCCTTATCGTTGATAAATCGGAGACGAAAAGGGAACTTATTAGGTTGAGAGGGATTGCCAACATTAGTCAGAACCTATTGAGGGCCTTTAGGGGCATCTACCTCCTCAGAAGGAGTTAGAACCACCAATGGATCCAGCTCGACCGTTGGCTTTGACACCTGCTCGGGGGCTTCTTCGACCGCTTTGTCCTCAGGAACTCTGTCCTGGGAAATGTTTTGGTCGAGGACTTCCACGGTTGCCTGGTCCTCAGGAAGATTCTGGTCGAAAACGACTGGAACACCAAAAGACCTATACAAAATTAAGAAGGGAAGTTCAAAACATCAAATCGTCAAGAAACTATTAAATGTATGCACTTATACAACCTCTTTCATTCGTACATACCTAGTTAATTTCTTGGATTTGACTTTGAAACTCGGTAAAGTAAACTCTGTACCGCTAGCCTTCCTTTTCTTCTCACCCAAATTCGCCGGCTCTGAACCGGCAGGGTTGGTCAAACCCCTCAGATCTTCCAACATGAGGTCGGAAGCAATATCCTCGACCAACTAGTCGAGGGTAGCATTCTAGACCATCAGGTCGGAAGGAGTGGTTTCATCAACCTCCAGATCAGTTGTTTTAGTAACAACTGTAAGGTCGTGAACGATCAATCTGGAGTCTACGGCCTCCGCAGTTAAGCTCTGCGGGCCTTCGGTTCTCTCCACCTAAATAAAAAAAAAGAGCTTGGGCTCAAGAACTCCCTTCTGTATTATGGGCCGTTCGAACCACAACTAGTCGTGCGACCAGTGAAACACCTTTCTTTTTAGTTTATGTTGCTGAAACCATGCTTCCTCCAGAACTAAAACTTGGCTCTGCTCGAACTGATTGTTTCAATGAAAACGATCAGAATGAACGACGACTTGATGACATCAATTTCCTTAAAGAATGACGAAACCAAGGCTTGATATGATCAGTGGTCTACCAACAAGCCATGCGAATATACCATAGTTGTAAGGTGCAACCTCGCAGCCTCGCTGTAGGTGATCTGATTCTTAGAAAAATTCAGAACCAAGCAAATCGCAACAAACTTTCTCCTAAGTGGGAAGGTCCTTACACTGTGGTCGAAGTCACCCGACCAGGTTCTGTATGACTAGCCATGTCTGATGGGCAGGTTTTATCTAATTCTTGGAACATTGATCAATTGCGTAAGTTCTTTGTTTAAATTATTTTGTGATTTCTTTCAACTCTTTTCAGTTAAATAAAGATTATTCATTCCTTTATTTATTTTGACAAGTGATATTATTTATATATCTGTACCTATACTCTGGTCGTCTACCGTTGTTATTTACACTAGTTGGAGAAGACAATCTTCTCTCCGACATCCTTTACAAGGATATCTGTTACTCTTTGGCAACGACTTGTAAGTCATCAGCTGTATGGGTCCTAGTCGTGATCATTCCCTGAATGATTCTCACGCGTGACCGCACACTTTTCTCAAAGAAATATACGAGTAATCAGATCATAATACAAATAACTTCATGTAGTGACTCATATGCTCAAGATTGTGAAGGCTATATTTTCTTATTTCAAGATTCTGTTCTACTCTCGTTTGGCTACTGGTTGGGACATGGAAAGCCTCCTAGTCGAAGTCTCTCCTTTTTCGCACGTGGTCCTGCCCACTGGAAGAAGCTTCCTAGCGACGGTTCTTTTCCTATGATCCTTGCTGCCAGTCAGACTTGAGCCTGAGCACGTTTCACGAAGTGTCTTTCATGTCTTTAGTTCTTAATAGTTCTTCCGACCAGTTTTAGATACTATACATAAATAAGTTTACTTGTCATCCATTGCATACATTTTTGCATAATTTATTTTCTCATCAAAGCAAGTCTTTTTCTTCCTACCATATACTATTTTGTTTGGTATTCTGGTTATTATAAAACAGATCTATAACTAGTCGAAATCATACACTGGTTCCGACCAAATTGATTACCTAGTATTACTACGATCAGTTTTATAATATAATCGGTATATACCTTCAAAATAATGGTTGAGACTTTAAAGTTCTCTTTCTTGGCTTACTGCTTATATAGTAAAGTTCTTTTACTATAAATCAGTCAGGGACTAGAGAATATATAAGTACTTCAAAAGTCAAAAGGATAAACAAAAGAGTTGTTAATGGCCAAAAGGTAAGTTTTATATATTTCATAATTCTTATATTACAATGTCCTACTCCTGGATATCTCCAGACTAGTTGCTGCTTGACGGAGATCCGACGTCCATTTCCTCTGCAACCTTGGCTCCGAGAGGCTTTAATTCTTCGAGAAACCTGGTCGCCTCATCAGGCAAGCAGTTGAAATCTTCTTCAACAACTTGGAGATTGGTAGAGGGGTCGGAAGCCTTTAGTTTTGCCAAAGCAAAACTAACTCCGTTGGCCACAGCTTCTTTCATTGTCCGGGTGTAATTTTCTCTAGTAGTTTTGAGCAGGCCATTGAGATCTTCTAGAAGTTGGCCTAAATAGTTCATTTTCTCTGTTGGATCTCTTAAGGTAGGCAGACTCGATCCTGATCCCATATCAAAGATCATTTTGTTAAGTGCATCGACTTTGTCGTCAAGATTTTGCACAAGAGCTGTCCCCTTATCTTGCTCAAATTCTAGAGCCTTCTGTGTTTTATTTAGTGCTTGAGTTTGCTCTGCACGAATAAAACAAATAGTAAATAAGTATGATTAGGAGAGATGATATGCTGGTCAAGTTTGAGACCAATTACCTTCAATCTTCTTTTCAAGAGTCTCAACGACTCCCTTGTACCTGGTCGTCACGTCTGCGATCGACCGGTCCTTAGCTTGGCATTCTTCCTCAAGCTGGGTTATTCTGGCTTTATCAGCCATGACCTCTTCTTTTATTTTCTCCAAATCTACCAAATATGATAAGGAAGAATAATTAAACAAAAGAACAAAGTATTGAAGAAGAAAAGTTAAGAAGAAAGTTCTTACTTTCCAATTCGGAGTGTTTTTGCTCTAGGAGCTTTATTCACTGGGTCAGTCCTCCGACCACAGCAAAATTCTCGACCATGTGCTACGCAAATAACATTCTTCATTAAGTTTCTTATAAAATTTTTAGTGGAGAAACTATGAAATTGGTTGTGGATACTTACCCAAATTGCCACGTCATTATAATCGGCAAATATTGTATCAAGACCTATCCTGGCTTGATGGTCCGATATTTTTCCCCAAACCTCGTCAAGCTCCTTATCCTCGATAAATCGGGGGCAAAAAGGGAACTTGTTAGCTCGAGAGGGATTGTCAACAGGGGTCGTAACCTGTTGAGGGTCTTCAGGGGCATCTACCTCCGCAGATGGAGTTAGAATCACCATCGATCCTGAGCGACCACGCAAGACCGACATTCGCCGGGGCTTTCTCGACCACTATGTCTTTAGGAGTTTTTTTTCCTGAGAAGTGCTTTGGACGGGAACTTCCTCGGGTGTCTATTCCTCATCAACATTTTGGTCGAAAACGACCGGAACACTAGAAGATTTGTACAGAAAAAAGAAAGGAAAATCAACACTTCAAATTGTCAAAGACTTTTAAAGGTATGTACTCATATGACTATTTCGTTTATACGTACCTGGTCAATTTTTTAGTTTTGACCTTGAAACGCGGTGGAATAAATTCCGTACCGTTGGCCTTCCTTTTCTTCTCAACCAATTTCACCGGTTCTGAGCCGACATGGTTGGTTAAACCCCTCACATCCTCCAACATGAGGTCGGAAGCGATATTCTTGACCAACTGGTCGAGGATAGTGTCCTTGACCATCGGGTCGGAAGGTGTGGTTTCGTCGACCTCCAGATCAGTTATTTCAGTAACAACTGTTAGGTTGTGAACGACCACTCTGGGGTCTACGACTTCCATAGCCTTGCTCTGCGGACCCTCAATTTCTCCCACCTAAGTCAAAAAACAAGTTTGGTTAGGTGATGAAAATTTCTATCTAAGTATATATATCTTCTTTTAAATGCTCTTTTACCTCGGAAGAATCATCTTCTTCCGCTGCCTCTGGGCAGGAATCGGTCGGAACCACAGTAGGATTACGATCCTCACCGGATTGTATGATTTTCAATCCGACCGCCTACAAAATTAAGAGCAAGATCAATCTGATCAGAGGATACACACACACATATACGTATACACACACACACATACACACACACACACACACACATATATATATATATATGTATATGTGTGTGTGTGTGTGTATATATATATATATATATATATGATAAAGGACAATTGATTATCTACCTTAAGTCTCACTAGTCTCTCTTCAGCAGAGACCATCGCTAAGATGCCGGGAAATGAAGCCTTCTCACCAGGATCCCCGGCGCAGATCATTTTGATCCGCTCTCTGATTTCCTCAGGAGAAAGGGCTTAAAAAAGACATAAGAGATTTTAAGGTTTTATGATAATCTATTTATAAAGTATACTAGTCGGAGCTTCTTGAAAGACTTACCATCTCGTGAGTTCGTGATTACTTCATCACGACCAGTGAACCAGAGCAGGGATTGTATTCGGAGTTTTAGAGGACTGATTTGCCGTTTGGTGAAATCTTTCACCACATGCCAGGAAGTCAAGCCCTTGATCCTCAGATCTCGAATGGCATCCATGCACCTTCCGACCCTCCCTGTCTTCTCCACGGTCCCCCTCCACTTAGAATTCTCGTTTGCCCTAACTCTAGCGAAGTAGAGGCCATCGTCACTCGTAACCGTCATATAAAACCAGTTCTTTTTTCCATGACGACCACGAGGACTTTGAGTACATTTGGATGTACTCGTTGGCCTTCCCGTCATGAAGGCGCAGCGTGTATTCTCCAGGAGCAACTGTGGATCTTCCTTATATCGCCATTCGATAGAAATACCTGAAGAGCTTCAAGTTTGGTCGCACTCCCAGGTACGCCTCACACAGATAGGCGAAGATGCTAATGTTGGCGATGGAGTTCGGAGCCAGATTCACCAACTCCACCCTGTAGTATTCTAGCACGCGAGGGAGGAATTTGTGCACTGGCACCCTCAGCCTGCACTTGATGTAGGCGAGGAAAATTGGGATTTCCCCATCTTCACGGCTTGGGTAGTGCTCTCCGGCCGCTGACCTACATTTGATCATATTCCTGTCTGGGAGCATTCCGATTTTCTCCAGCGCCTCAAGCTTCTTCTCACTCGGATCTGAGGGCACCCACTTTGTGATTTGATCCGACATGATGAAAGCTCTCAAAGGGATGAATAAGTGGCCGGAGGGTGCTTTGGGCGGAAAAAAAGCAGAGGTCGGAAAGGTTTCTTGGCAAGGAACTGAAGGGGATTGAAGGAAGATATGGAAGCACAAAAGCTCTAAAGCCCAACAATGGCGATTTTATAGCTTCTGATCTTTAAACTGAATCGGGAGTTGCTTAAAGTCCAACAGACATAACCTCTTTGTCCAACGGATAGAAAAACTCTTTGGTTCCTAATGCAAGTTCTCAACTTTAAAGTGAATACAGACCACTTCGTATGTCACGACATTAAATGAGGGTCTACCCAATACGACTTTGTCGGAATAAAGTGTTCACACGCCCTATTCATTTAAAGTTCGGGGACTAACTAACGATGATTAAAACATCTATGTATTACTTTAATATATAATAAAAGACCATACATCTTCATGGTTGTAACCCCTAAGGCTAACGACCTCACTGGTCGTAAGGATTCCAGAGGTTACATAATGGGTATCCTGGTCAGACAAGGTCCTGTGCCTAGTCTCCGACCAGGTAGCTACTCGGAAAGACTATGAACTGGTATCTGGATCTAATTTCGGATATATTCTTTACTGTGTGATGAATGGAACACGTGCTGTATATTCCATACCATGCGACGTTACATAATCCTAAGACACTGACAACAACCATTGTGCAGTTGAGTGTCTCACAGTCACTTAACCACGGAGCAGTTGATACTTTGTCAACCATCGTCTCGCTCTGACCAGTCGCAACGCTTCACAAAAGACATCTTCTCTAGGAATAACCGCCACCTCTTCGGAAGTTATTTAAGGATGGAGCGAAGACAAGGAGAAGGGATATAGGAGATCGGATCATCCTACATCAGATTTGAGCAATACAATCAGCCTTAGACTCATGCTTTAAGTCCGATTGATTAGCATAGCAAGGATCATACTCAGTGTAATTAGGATTAGTCCCCAACTGGGTCATAGACTCCCCCTGTAAACATCCAGTTCATATCTATAAAGAGCAGCCCCATTATCTCCTAGCAGATCTGTGTCATTTCCTCTATATTTTTTGTAAGATCGGTGACTCGATCGTCGATAGGTCTATCCGACCCCATGTTCTCTAACATGTGTTCATATTATCGATTCGATATCCCTATATCCATGACCGGTGAAACATGGTCATCAATCAATATATGTGATGGTCGTAGAGTAACTGATGTTCCGACCAGTGACATCCGACCAGGGATTCATTTAGAATGACATTATATAAGTTAAAGAGTTTCACCAACAAGTCACGTACTTGTTAATCTTTATAACCAATGAGTCATTCAAGGAACATAATAACATTTATTCAATAACTCATAAACATAGACGTGATACAATTATCTCTATGATTGCCTCTAGGGCATATCACCAACAGTCTCCCACTTGCACTAAAGTCAATCATACATGTATCGAATACCCATAGCTCCTGTGTGCACCTCATGCTTAGGTTGCGGGAGAGGCTTTGTCAATAGGTTAGCAATATTCAAATCCATGTGCACTTTTCATATCTTCACATCACCTCTCTCAATGATCTAACGAATAATGTGATGTCGTCGAAGTATGTGTTTGGACTTTTGATGTGATCTAGGCTCCTTAGCTTGTGCAGTGGCTCCACTATTATCACAATAGAAATCCATTGGACTGGAAGCACTCGAAACAACACCTAGTTCATTAATGAACTTTCTAATCCACACGGCCTGTTTTGCGGCTTCCGAAGCTGCAATGTACTCAGCCTCTGTTGTAGAATCAGCAACCGTTCCTTACTTGGAACTTTTCCAGCTCACTGCTCCTTCATTCAAACAAAACACAAACCCTAACTGCGATATGAAATTATCCTTGTCAGTTTGGAAGCTAGCATCGGTGTAACCATTTACGACCAGCTCTTCCTCACCCCCATAAATAAAGAATGCTTCCTTAGTCCTTCTTAAGTACTTAAGGATATTCTTGACTGCTATCCAGTGACCTTCACCTGGATCTGATTGATATCTGCTCGTAACACTTAGAACATTCGACACATCTGGTCGTGTACACAGTATGGCATATATGATAGATACCATAGTCGAAGCATATGGGATTCTACTCATTTTGTCTCGCTCCTTAGTGGCCGTAGGATACTGACTCTTGCTAAGATTAATATCATGTGACATGAGCAAGAAACCTTTCTTGGAATCTTGCAAGTTGAACCGTTTCAACACCTTGTCAATATATACATCTTGGCTTAGTCCAATTAGCCTCTTAGATCTATCTCTATAGATCCTTATAGCAAGAATATATGCTGCATCTCCTAAATCTTTCATCGAGAAACTATTTCTTAATGAAGTTTTAACAGATTCATGCATTGGAATATCATTTTCGACCAGTAGTATGTCATCCACATACAAGATCAGATAACCAAGCTTGCTCCCACTAACCCTTTTGTAAACACAATTCTTCTTCGTTCTTGATGAAGTCAAACCCTTTGACCACTTCATCAAAACAAATGTTCCAACTCTGAGATGCCTACTTTAATCCATAGATGGATTTATTAAGCTTGCATACCTTTCTAGCTTCATTTGGATCGACAAAACCCTCAGGCTGTGTCATGTATACATCCTAACTTAGGTTTCCATTCAGGAAAGCCATTTTGACATCCATTTGCCATTTCACATAATCGAAATATACATCAATAGCTAGAATGATCCGGATAGACTTAAGCATAGCGACGGGCGAGAAGGTTTCATCATAATCAACACCTTGAATTTGTTTGAAACCCTTTGCGACAAGTCGTGTCTTATGAATGTGAACATTTCCATCCATATCTATCTTTTTCTTAAAAATCCAATTGCACTCAATGGTTTTAACACCATCAGGTGCATCAACCAAGTTCCAAACTTGATTATCATACATGGACTTTATCTCGGATCTCATGGCGTCAAGCCATGACTCAGAGTCTGGGTCCACCATCGCTTCCTCATAAGTTTTAGGCTCATCATTATCCAATAATAAAACGTCATGTCCATACCTTATAGGCAATTGACGTGGCCTTTTAGATCTTCGTGGGGCTGATGCATCATTTACAGGTTCAACAATATTTTGTTCATCCTGTAGAGGTTCGGTAGGAGTTGAAACATTTTCAAATGCTTCCCGAATTTCTTCGAGTTGCACCTTGCTCCCACTGACTCCTTTGAAAAGAAATTCTTTCTCCAAGAAGACACCATTAGGGGAAATAAACACTTTGTTATCAGCCTCCTCTGCGAAATCGCTCCAAGGAACAACAGGCAAAAGTGAAGCAGGCAAAGCTACAAACCAAACTAGGAACATAAACATCTAGTAGCAGTAATCTAAAGTTTGAGCCGCTTCAGGTAAGCGGGGTGTCACACCTTGTCTCCGTGAGTGGACCCCCGCTTGACAGCCTCCGGGTGTTCTGCCGAAGCTCCTACCGGGGCCTTCCCTTTTAGCTTGCTAGGCCTGGACCACCCGGAAGGACTCCGTCGTAGCCTCATGACCATGCGAACCCCAGAAGTCCTGCAGGAGGACTTTGCTAACATTCCGCGTCTAGCACTGCGTGGTGGCAACCTCCTTGGTAGTAGCCACTGCAACGGACCGGGCGGCAAAGGCATCCATGTGAGCACAACCTGCCTTGTCAAGAGAGGCGAGGGTTGTCGACCTCCGTCGCGGTACGCTCGTCCACCTCCGCCGCGGTATGCCCAACCACCTCCGCCTCGGCACCCCATGGGTGAAGCGACACACTCATCAGAGGAAGAGCTGTTGGACCCAGAATACTTCGCTTGATCCGGAGTGCCTTCCGCCACCCTCTTCGCTGGCTGCTCCATCACGCCCTCCACAGTACGGGAGGGGCCGCTAGCGTCACAGGGACTGGCGACACACAAGGGAGCTACCGCAATCGACCCCGTTCTGTCAACCTCAGGCGCCCAAGCGCGCTTCTTCTTCCCCATGTCTTGGTTCGAACATTCGGAAAGACGAACCGACGCTGCGTATGCACGGTTCAGATGAGCTTCCCTCTTGACCAAGCGGCACTTCGCATGCTCTTCACCCGTGTAGGGGTCCAGGAGCATCTCCGTGGCACGGTTCGCTTCGGTGATAGGCGCGACTGCTAGGGCGCAACCATATATATATATATATGGTTGAAAATTGACACTGTTGAAGTTCAGTGTCTCGCCCGTGCTTTTCTTTTTCTTCGGCTGGTAGCGCCCATTGTGCAGGTTGGCGAACAGGCGTCCCTTGTCGTTGGCCTCGGCTGATCGCAGCATCCACTCGAAAACTCCCAACTTTACGATGGAGTTCGGCATCATTTGCGCTAGCTCCACCCCGTAAAGCTGGAGCACCACGGAGACAAGTTCGATGCAGGGGATTCGAAGACAAGCATCGAGGAAAGCAAGAAAGACCACATCCTCGTCTAGCCGCAGCGCAGGCACCGTCTCTGTCCCAGGAGCCCAGACCTTCACAAGGCCCTCCAGCTTTCCCTCGTCCATAAGGGTCCGAAGAACCAGGTCCGTCACAGTGGACCTCCCCATTTCGCTTATGTATGATTCTTCCCCGCTGCCCTCCTTGCTCCACTTCATCATGACCAAAGCCCTAGTACAACCTCTTGCACCCAAGAAGCGTTGCAAAAACGGAGGATGGGAAGTGTAATAGGCAACCACAGAATAAAGCGCGATAGGAGGGGGGTGACCCCTTATTTATACCCATCTAGCCAAAGTGGGAGGGCACCGAAGAGCCACGACCCATGAGCCAATAACAAGGCGACACGTGGCAGCAGCAAAACCACCCTGACAACGCCATTATGGCACACAACCCTCACCCACTACGCACACCTTCCAAAGAGGCACCATCAAGGCTCTGATGGTGGGTCGATGGCTTTAGCTGGCACGCCCTATTCGAGCAAGCGCCATCGGCGTTGACCACTTACTACGCATACTGCCCAAGGACGACTCCGAGGCAAACCTCCGCAACATCAGGACTTGTCCAAAGAACGCTTCACCAGGCTGAAGGGGACGGTGTGCTTGGACCCTTTGGGAGGAAGGCGCGATTTCATACATGACGAAGCAGGACTTCGACCGCTAGGGCCTTGTCGTAGGGGCAGCCTACCGGCCCTTACGAACCGGCGAACACCACAAGAGGGGCCCCGAAGGGGGCCCGAAGGCCACGAGAGAGTCCCCGAAGGGGGCCCGCAGGCCCCAGGAGGTGCTTCGTGTTGGAAATATGCCCTAGAGGCAATCATAGAGATGATTATATTTCATTATGTTCATTATATTGGATAATATGTTATCTTGTTCCTAGAATAATATTGTTAATATTGATTATCAAGTATGTGACTTGATTGTGAGACTCTATATTTCTACGATAATTATTCTTATACGTTCCCTGGTCGGAAACATATGAGGACATATATGAATAGACTAGCATATGCATTGGTTGATGACTATATTTTACAGGTCATGGATATAGAGATATCAAACCAATAATATGGACACATGTTAGAAAACATGATGTTGGATTAGACCCACCTTGAGACACTATTGAGATTGTTATGATTCTATGCGTCGTTAGTTGGTCTCAAGCAATGATGATGTATAATCCTTAGACCTAAGATCAACATGGTTTCCTACATGTGTAATAGCACTCTTAGGGGTTGCCAAACGCTACTCTGTAACTTGGAAGTTATAAAGGTAGCTTTCGGGTATGCTATGAAACATGCTGAGGAATGTGACTGGTCGGATATGAGATTTGCCCCTCCTAACATAACAGAGAGATGTCTGGGCCCTCACAGATCGGATAAAGAAAGTGCATATCCATGCCACTAGTTATCGAAGTGTTCGACCACGTGAAGTTATCCGACACCTAATCGTGAAAGTATTGAATAGTCCATGGATGACACAACATCTCACCTGGAGTTCAACCAGACATCGTGAGGCAAAAGGAGTATACACAAGTAGGTCGCTTAGTTCAATTCATGACCGGTCGTATGGAGATCGAGTGGTCAGTGGGCTGGTCGAACGTAATCACAGAGTGGTGAAACCTAGTCGTAAGGACTTACGAATGAGTCGTGACCAAATACTTAACTGGTCGATAGAGATAGGACCTGGTCGTAAGTGATTGTGAGGACCTTCTCAGGATATACAAGTAAAGTGCTCCCTGCGGGAGCACAGGGAGGTCCGGGAGGACCATTTTTTTTGGCAACCGATACTACCACACGGCATATCCTGAGAGGAGGTCCGCCAAGACCTCCCAGGAGTTCCAAAGACCTCCTGGAGGTCCGGCCTCTGTCTCGAGCCCCCCCAAGAACCGATGCTAGCTCACACAGAACACTTAGGTATAATCACAAGCACAAGGCCAAACAAAAGATGAAGCAGACAAATTAAACCTTGCATTAAACAAGACCTTATAGTCAAAGCTTGCTTACAGGAGATTGCCAACTTGGGCTCAAAAAAATAGACAAAAGGAGAACCTTTACAGCAGAAACACAAAACGCTTCCAAGCCATCTGGCAAGCCCACAGGCTGTCGAGTGGAGGACGTCCTAGGCAGCCGGGTCATCAAAGAACTCCTCCTCGAAGAGGTCTGAGCATCCCTGCACTTGTTCATCTTCGACCACTGCTTTAACACAGGGCTTAAAGCCATGAGTACTTTGAATGTACTCAGCAAATCGCAGAGAACAATTATGCAAATAATATTCATGCATGGGCTTAACAATGAGAGCTGTAGGGTTAGTTGTAAAGAGCAAAGTCTGACAGTAAATAACAGGTATAGATTGAAAAGCTCAATTTTTGAAACAATAATACTTAAGTACCTTTGTTTGAAAAGAGGGGAAGTGAGCTCCAACTCACTCCCCAAGCCACTCCCTAGGACTCCAAGATCTCCTCCGAGCACCCACTCAGAGCTCATTGGACCACCCTAGGTTCATAGGACCTCCACGACTAACCGAGGACGCCACAAGCACTCCTGAGCCACCCAGAGTACCAGAGACCTCCCAAGCCACCATGGAACACCAAAATTTGAGAAGTCTACCCCTTGCACCATTTTCACCGGGCATGTCCATGACCAAGGACTTGGCTATTCGAATAGATTGATACTCTGCAGAGGTGTACAACTTTACCCACAATTCACGACCTCTCTAGGGGGGAGGGTTCCCGTCGGAACCCTTTGCTCACTTCCAAAGGTGAGCAGTCTAGAGAGCGCGACAAGGCCTTTACAAAGCTTTGATTTGGCTCGAAGCTGCCCGCTAAGGTTTCGCTTCCGGTTGGGCTGCAAACCCCCACCGGATTCGTGCCCCCTCTTGCGCCAGCAAATCAACACGCTCCACTACAACAGAACCAAGCCATCTCAATGCTAATTATTTGGCCCAGACCACCCCCATAAAGTGATCTTATGGTTGCACTAAAAGGCCCAGATCAACAGAACACAAAGTTAAGTCCTTAATTGCTGCTCAGGCAAGGCTTCCACATCCTAGTGTGGGAAGAGCACCCCCTTTACTGCACGATCACTTGCCCGAGCAAGAAAGCATTTTGGATTCACCTAGCCAAAAACCACCCTGGTCTTGGCACACAAGATTTTAACAAAGTGGCCACAAACAACACAACTGTGGCATCCCACCACAGTTGCTCATCAGTGGCACCAACCACGGGTTCCATAGTTCCGTTAGTCAAGTTATTAGAGAAGGAACATGATTCCCAATACCCCCGCTTCTACAAGCGAGACTAAGCATATACGTACGGACCCATGTTGGCAATACCAAACAATGCCAACTAAAATACCCCACTTAAGGCGTCCAAGAGGATCATGTCAACATGTCGAATACAATCGTCCAAGGTGGCATATTGTCAAGTAGGAGAATAACTATTGCCCCAAACCATTTCTTATAAAAATAGCCATGCATAGTAAAGTAAAGCAAAATACATTTGAAAAGCTAGGCTCAAAATGATCAAAGGTCTACGACTTGCCTTCGTTGAGCAGTGGTGAACCTTCAAGAGACACATTTGGGTCCAAGAACTCCTCCTCAAACGCGGGATCTACACGTTCGCCAAAGAACCAAATAAGCAAGCCAACTCCAAGCAAGGACCTTAAAAAAAGACTTAAAAAGAAAGCTCAAATCAACTCAGCCAAAACCAGAAAGAAAAGGCTCAGCACAGCCTTGGGAGCTCCTTGGGGAGGTCTTGAGCGTGGGGAGAACCAGCAGGGGCAAGGAGACTGGAAATGAGAAAAAAGGTGACAAAGGGAGGCATGCCCAGGCTATTTATAGCCGGAGCTGCTGGAGAGACAGCAAGGGTTAGAGCAAAACGAGTCAATGATCGGTGGCAGCTAGGACAAGGTTAGGACAGGGTAGGTCACCAAAAGAATAAAAAGAAGTACCCCAGATGTGACTGCATTTAATATGATACAACAGCCATTAAATGCGCACAGAGCAATGCTGACAAGTGGGGCCAGTCAAACTCAAGAAAACAGATCAGTCAAAGGGTTGGTCTCAGCCGCAAGGGAGGTCTTTGCAAAAGACCAGGGGTCCTGACCTCTAATGCAGGTCCTAACCACAAGGAGGTCTTGAGGGCAGGAGGTCCAAAGGACGCGAGGAGGTCCTAAGAACAAGAGGTCCAAAAGACCTGCTCACAGTTCGCAAGAGGTCCGAGGGTCAAGATCTCTCGAGGGAGGTCCTGCGGACCGAGAGATAAAGCGCAGTAGAGCAGACCGTTAGATTTCAATCGGGCGGGGCAAGGCAATTGGGTCGTTCGGACCGAGCGAACGCTCCAACAGATCAGGACCATCCAATAAGGATCGGACGGCCCTAGAGTCACAACCGATTACGCATGAACCTACAGGGTCACACACTTAACGGGTTGGAACAAACCAGTACGAGTACGGTTCGTCAAACGTGTTCGGATAGGATCCGTCACGAGCACTATATAAGGAGATGCACGAGACTGTTGGGAGGGACGCGTGAATCACCACCGAAACCCTGGCCGTCATCTTCCTGAGAGCTCTGCCATGCGACTTGGTGCTAGTACACCGACGTACGGTTGTTCCTTTGCTGGACGTGTGGATACCATAGAGGCGTTACTGCGATTGTTGCGCTTGAGGACGATCCGTGATCTTCACAAGGAACGGCAGACGTTGCTGGAGGAGACGATCGACTCGTGAGGACGCTGGACGATCGACTACGACCACTACATCGACGCGCTCTACGTTGGACCAGGCTGCTCCAACCCTTCTTCCACTGCTCTACGCATCTGGTGGTAACGATCTGTGATCATCTACTTACTTGACTTCCTGGTTTGTGTGGTAGAAATTTTTGATTTGTAGCTATCGTAGTCTACCCTGTGACCCTACACTTCGAACGAGGCCAGAAGGTCTCAAGGGGTTCCCCATGGGCCACCGGGCACCCCGAAAGGCCAACTCGAGAGTAGCAAGGGCATTCGGGGCCCCCTCGGCCCAGAGCTGCCCCGTAGGAGGTGAAGGGAAGAGAAGACGGATGGACCGGACGCACCAACTGGTTGAGCCAAGTCTAAGAAGGCCCACCATGGGCCGAAGGCTACGGGTAGGGATAGGAAAAGACTTTTCAGCCCCTATGCGTGTAGTGCTTTTTTAGGATAGATCAGTAATCTTATGTACCCTACGGAAAGACTATAAATAACAACCTTGCCCCATGTAATAAAGGAGACTCCAATTTTTAGGACAAAAGTAATATACAGTACTCCTAACAACCAATTCCTCTCTATGAGGATAGTCCGATCTCTCGCATAAACACCGAGGTCCTCATTCTTCTGCTGTCTAATCGTTATGTATTTGGGCTCTCAGCGGTCGTACCACGATTTATTCCGGCCGCCAAAAGAAGCTGTCGTCCACTACAGTCCATCGCGTTGAGAAAAAAAGTGAAGAATTTAGCATGCTGAGGTAAAATTGTTGGTACAGAACTGTATATCGCATCCTTCTGGGTCCACAATTAAACTCCCACGAGCACTACCTATAATCCATTTTTTTTCCTGTAGACAAACACGACGTCGTAAGAGAACACATTGTTCGCTACGGAAATGGATCCGCGTCTAAGGATTCAATACAGATGTTGTATCATGTATAGTATTAGAAAACGATTTTCACCGTTTGATTAAAAATCATAGGTGACATCAATAGATACAGTGTTCTTTATTACAGTACTTGCTACGTTCACTACATATTAATATTTGTATACTCACAAAATATTGTTCGCACGATGAACAACTACAGTATACAGAGGATCCTGCTGACACCCCTGCCCGTTTTTTCTGTAACGCCCATGTGTGCGCCGCATTTCAACATGGACAAAGAGACATGCACGTTACACCTAAAGTTACAGCTATGTTGGCCGAAGCGACCAGCTGCCGAGCGACCCGCCGCGACCAGCTGCTGCATCCTGACCCGACCTGCCCGATCTGCCAAAAAACTCTTGCGCCATCCGTGGATCTCAACTGGATAATTTGCTCTCGTTTTGCTGTCCTAGTAAGTCCTAGCCCCTCTGCGCAAACAAAGTATACGGATCCAGAAGATGAGGTCAGAGGCAGGGGAAGCTGCAAATTAACGAAGCCGATTTCTCTAGGGGAGAGGAGCCATAACTTCTATTCTACCCGTCTAAAAATCATGTTTTTGAACTCCGCAGAATACTTACGAAGTTACCTACCATTTTTATGTAGATCAAAATACCAAATTACTCGATATTCTATTTTTAATATACATATTAATGCGTGTTGCCAGAACCCGACAATCTTAATAGACAACAACTTACAAAATTCGTAACTTAAAATCTACACATCCGATCGACATAAATAAATGTTCTACAGAAATCTATCGAGATCCTCTATAACTTCCTAGTAGATAGAATTCCCGAATTATGCCCAATTGGTATCCGAATCTACAGTGCAACAAACACAACAGAATAACTGATCCGCTAAACATTTTCTCCCGACTAGAAAAATTGCTAAACAAAACAAAACAAAACAAATGGTAAACTTGACCGTCACCCTTGGAGATTAAGACGATGAACACGACAACCCAGCGATCCACCTCTCCTTTTTTTTTTCTCTCTTCCTTTTCCTCCTCCCTTCTCTTCCCTGGCCGAACCTCCTTCTTTCCCTTCCCTTTGGCCGGCAGCAGCAGTAGGGGATGGCGGCAAGGCAGCAAAGGGGTGTGGTACCAGAGGAGGCGCACAGGGTGGGGCAGCTAGGGTTTGGTGGCCGGCCCCCTCCCTCTTGCCTTCTAGTGGCAACCGGCCCCCTCTTGGACCATGGGCCACTATGGCCGGCTTCCCCTACCTGACTATGGGATGGTGGCCTATACCTCTTTCAAATTTCTAAATTTTAACTATTACATTTTAATTTTTTAATTCCTAATTATTGATGTTTAAACGAGATATTACACTGCAGCAATTCCTCCTCGGAGACCGCACATGAGTTTCAAAGAACCAACAGACATGAGTCGGGCCCAACCTTGTGCCGCGTTATGTGCACGATGCACGCAGAGAGTCACGGACCGGTGAAGGAAGTTTTTTTGACAAAACTAACAAAGAACATACGTACCTATCTCCAGAGGTTGGGGTCGGGCTTCTTCGACACGACGATGCGAACCAGCAACACGGCGGGGTCAGGGATGCGCCACTGGCATACAATGGGCGTTGCGCGGTGGCGCTCGTACTCAGTCACGGTCGTGTTCCACGGCCGGTCCTTCCGCGACCACCGCATGTAGTACACCTGCTGCTTCTGGCACAACAACCACACCACTGACACCGTCCACTGCTTGTCGCTATCGTAGCACACCAACTGCTGCGTCACGACTGTCGTGTCCAGACTCACAGGCTGTTGGAACAACCTCCTCAGCGCCCTGGTCCGTGATCTAGTCGTCGAGAACACACGGGATGTAGAAAGTCCAAGTGGTGCAGCGTCACGAGCGACACGACGGGGTGCGCGACCAGGAGACCGAGGACGTCGCCCTAGAGGTCGCACTGGTGGAAGCCCAGGTGGCGCGTGAGCGACACGGACATCCACGCGTGGATGCGGTCGTCGCTGCGGTACAGCATGGGGTAGCGGTGCATGCACCCATCCTGCATGTGCGCGAGGGCGCGGCTGATGGCGAACAAGCCGCCGCCGAAAGCCATGCCGCAGGAGAAGATGAGGTTCTGGATGTGGATCTCCGAAAGGTTCTCGATGTAGTACGGCTGCATGTGGTCGTACTATGATAGCATGTCCACCAGCTTGTTCCGGGAAGAACACTGTATCGTTATTGACTAGGATTAAAATCTCTATGTATTACTTTAATACATAATTAAAGATCATATGTCTTCGTAGTCGTAACCCCTGAGGCTAATGACTTTTGTGGTCGTAAGGATTCGAGAGGTTACATAATGTGTACACTGGTTGGATGAGACCCTGTACCTAGCTCTCGACCAGATGACTGCTCGTAGAAGTAATGAATTGGCATTTGGATTTAACTCCAAGCATATTCCTTACCATGTGATGAATGGAGCACATGTCATATTTGCTCCATACCACGCGACGTTTCATAGTCCTAAGACACCACAACAATCACTATACAGTTTAGTGTCTCATAGACATCAACTGCCGAACGGTTGATACTTCATCAACTGCCGCCTCGCTTCGACCTGTCGCGACACTTCCAACAGGCGTCTCTTCAAGAAGTAACTGCCACCCCTCCGTCGACGACTTAAAGGAGACTGCGAACGGCAGAAAGGATCAATCACATTCCATTGGATTGAAGCATTACAATCAGCATTAGATTCATGTTTGAAGTGTGATTCAATACCATTGCTGTTGGGCCACGGGGTAGGCTACGATAGCTACAAACAAAAATTTATACCACGCAAACCAGGAAGCCAAGCAAGTACATGATCACAGATCGTTACCACCGGACGCGCAGAGCTACGGAAGAAGGGTTGGAGCATCCTAGTCCAATGTAGAGCGCGTCGATGTAATGGTCGTAGTCGATTGTCCAGCGTCGAGCAAGTCGATGCAGTGGTCGTAGTCGATCGTTCAGCGTCCTCACGAGTCGATCGTCTCCTCCAACAACGTCTGCAGTTCCTTGTGAAGATCGCGGATCGTCCTCAACCGCAACAGTCGCAGTAGCGCTTCTACGGTATCCACATGTCCAGGGAAGGAACAACCATGCGCCGATGTGCTAGCACCAAGTCGCACGGTGGAGCTCTCAGGAAGATGGCGGCTAGGGTTTCGGTGGTGTAAAAACTTACGTATCCCAACAGCCTCATGCATCTCCTTATATAGTGCTCATGATGGATCCTATCCGAACACGTTTTAATCAGATCCGTCTCGGGTTTGTTCCAACCCGTTAAGTGTGTGACCCTGTAGGTTCATGCGTAATCGGTTGTGACTCGGAAACCTTTTCCGATCACGAGTCGTAGCGGCTCCTAGCAGAATATAGTGATTCCTGAATACACACAAATTATATCGGACGAACCTTAATGCAATATGATCTACGATCAGGTCCTCATCACTTACGACCAGGTCCTATCTCTATACGACCAGTTCGTATTTGGTCACGACCAGTTCGTAATTCCTTACGACTAGGTTACGATCACCCTGTGACTACGTTCGACCAGTCTACGACCTGCTCGTATCTCCATACGACCAGTGTAACACCAAGTTGTCACCTAAATAATCTAATATACAACTATAATGCGGAAGAATTAGAACACCTTCTCATCTAATGACAAAAAGAGATCAATATTCAATAGGACCATGTCATGAATATAGTCCGAAGCTAAGCAATAACTATCGAAGGAATAATCAAAGATCATAAGTACTACTGAATTAACCATAACATAGGAATAGGTATCATTCATCATCTAAATTTATTTATTACAGTTCATCAATAACGAATGAAAGATAAAACTAAATCATAATCTTGGACTTGAATAGGGTGAATTGAATGAGTAGTGCGTGTCTACTCCCTCCCAATAGAGCCAACATCAATAATCACCTAAAATAAACAAACAACGTAAGAATGAGTCTGAGACTCAGGAAGTACAGTGAATAAATGGGACATACACCAAACATGATCAAGCCAACATCATTGAAGAATATGAATAAATCACAAAACAAATATTTGAATGAATGGACTGAATGAAATGAAGGGACTACACACATGCATATACCGGTATCACTAGTGACACACCCGTCGGTGTTCACCTAAGCCCGCATTTAACAAAATGCGGGGATCCAAGTCCCGTATGAAGAACGTTTCATACGGGTGTCCCAATCTACCCACATTGGAATGGTGGGTCTTACGTGCCCATACTGGAATTGATGGGTCTTTTTAATCCACTCCCGTGGATGAAACATGAATAATGGATGCATGGAATGCAATATGTATATTGAAAAGGCATGCTCTCTAATCATGGAGATAACACATATGGAAGGAACATGAACATTAAATATTATCATGGATCTTAGAAAAACACAATATCAACATCAAGCATTCAACATTTTCTAATTATCAGAACATCAAAGTACTTGCCTTCCGCGATGCGACGCGTTAGTAGGCAATGGCGGTGCTCCTAAACCTGAAGCCTCTCCGCATACACAATATATACTCGAAATAAGAACAACATATAACGGGACACTTCTATTAACATTCTACAACGCCTTCCCGACAACCCACAATTAACTAATTAGATCTAATCTGAAAACAGACGACACAATCATGGAACTGATTCTGGACAGCAGCACGGAATCACTCATATCTAACGATCTGGGACTCGGAATGAGGTAAGCCCAGATCCTATGGAAACGTAATGAATATATCTACGAAAACCTAGTTGGTGAGATAACCCAATTCGACCAAAATCAATATACTACAGGCAGATGAACTTAAAAGACAGATTCTGCCCAGACGAAACGGACAGCAGTAAAGAACAGATCACAACTTTTGATCTACAACTCTGATTAGGGCGTTCTTTATTATTCTGGAAAGGTTATGAAAAATTATAAAATAACCTAGTTGGGTGGAAACCCTGAATTTTCCTTTAACATAAACATATCTTAAAAGACAAATTAACTGATCAATCACGTCAGAATTCTAAACAGCAGGAATGAAACTATCATAACTTTTGATCGGTATGTCAAAATTAGGTGTTATTGGCGGCCACGGAAATATAAAAATATTATCTAGATATCTCTAGGAGATGGGCATCCCCAATTTGGCATCTAAGAACCCAAAATCGACCCCGCAAGGTACTAGACAGAATTGAACATCTACCGGCAGCAGGGAAAGCACTTCGTTACCCTCTAATTCGCCTCTAATCATCAACAAACAGCAGGGAAAGCACTTCGTTACCCTTGAAGATCAGCGGGAAGACGATGATCTATCCTCGAAGAAGCTCCTCTCCTAGTTCCTTTTCCTTTCTTCTTCCCGATGGCCGGCAGCAGGGAGGGTGGCGCCGGGGAGAGGAGGAGAAGCAAGAGGCGGAGCATCAGAAGCACGCCGCCATCAGAGCAGCAGCTGACTCTGTAGCAAGGTGACTAGGATTTGGTCCCTCCTCCCTTGCCTTCTAATGGGTGCATGACCACTCATGGGCCTTGGGCCACTATGGTGCTCCTCTCCTCTCGAATATGGGTTGGCGGCCCATTCCTTTCCTAAAATTCTAAATTTTGAACTTAATTCCATCTCTAAACTTTGTTACAATCGATATTGAATAAATTTCCCTCTCCCGAATAATATTTTCTCCAATTGATATTTAGGGTATTACATTCTACCCCCCTTAACAGGATTCGATCATGAATCTAAACACCGAAATAACAAAAGAACAACTGCCTCTGAAATGAAACAACAATTAACACGCTCCGGACGTGAACACATCCGGATATGGCTCGCGCATACGAGACTTTAGCTCCCAGGTTGCTTCACGCTCACATGGATGCACCCATGGCACCTCAACGGATATCAACGTCTTATGCCCCAATGCTCGTCCCGACCCTCCAAAGATATGCGTGCAGGCAGAGACTTCGGGCGTGGGGTCTTACTCAAAGGTCAACGGCTCTAACGAAACCTCAAATCCCAAATTTTGAAGTTCTCACTTAACACGTAACATACCAGACATTGCGTTCCTCGCGTATGGATCCGAGACAGTCAAAGCGATATGCCAACTTCATAATCCATGCAACTGTCGAAAACGAACCAAAGTACCTGAACCAAACTCCTCTTTGGTACGAAAACACACAACAAATGCCCAGAACCAAAGTACCTGGATCAATACTTTCTCGATCGAGTGTCGGATTACTTCACGTGGTCGAACACTTCGACTACTAGTGACATGGCCATGCACTTTCTTTATCCGACCACAATGAGGGGGCCCAGAGACATCTCTCCTGTTATGTTAGGAGGGGCAAATCACATATCTGACCAGTCACATTCCTCTGCATGTTTTATAGCATACCCAAAAGCTACCTTTATAACTACCTAGTTACGGAGTAGCGTTTGGCAACCCCTAAGAGTGCTATTACACATGTAGGAAACCATGCTGATCTCAGATCTAAGGATTATACATCATCATTGCTTAAGACCAACTAACGACACATAGAATCATAACAATCTCAATAGTGTCTCAAGGTGGGTCTAATCCAACATAACGTTCTCTAACATGTGTCCATATTATTGGTTTGATATCTCCATATCTATGACTCGTGAAACATAGTCATCAACCAATACATATGCTAGTCTATTCATATGTGTCCTCATATGTTTTCGACCAGGGATCGTATAAGAATAATTATCGCAAAAATATAGAGTTTCACAATCAAGTCACATACTTGATAATCAATATTAACAATATTATTCTAGTAACAAGATAACATTTTATCCAATATTATGAATATAAGGAAATATAATCATCTCTATGATTGCCTCTAGGGCATATTTCCAACAATTGCAAGCATTACACTCAGTGTAATCAGGATTAGTCCACTGCCTTGTCGAAGGCATTCCCTGTAATATCTAGTTCATAGCAATAAAGAGCAGTCTCATTCTCTCCTAAGAACACTTTGCCATTTTCCTCTGTTTATTTCGTAAGATCGGCGACTTGATCGTCGACAGCTGACGCCGTCCGTAGGGAAGAAGGCATTGAGTTCTTGAAGATTACTTCACTCAAGCATTCCTCATCCACTTCCTTTGCCTCATTATCACTTATGTGAACATGGCAGGGACTTGGGATGAGGAAAACTGGTTCGACCTAGTGGACTAACCCAACCTCAACATGGACGTATGCACCTGCGCCATGGAAGAAAACGAGATGTCATCCTCCTCCTCCTCCACTGGCTTACCAGTCGTAGAGATTAGCAAAATCGATCGGATGAGTGAGAATACACTGCCGCCATCAATGGTGCTCTCAGAGGAACCGCTTGTTCCGACCAGTTCGGAACGTCCGAACGCCTCTGCAAGCCCGATCGATCCGACCAGCAAAAGTGGCAACAGAAACCTAGCGCTGCAATCAGAGAGTCAATGTACTCTTGATATTATCATGGGAGATTAGTATTCGCTAACGGCTCCTACGTATTCTGGGGGCCAACCGACATCTGGTAAGGGTATCAATGAAGTTATCACCAATTGTAGGCCAAGTTGGCATGGTAAAACTCAGCATACGATCGGTAATCCGCTAGATCAGGCTGAGTCTACCACAAAGTCCACCAGAGGTGATGATCTCCGACCACTCCCCATCATGGAGGCTCTTTGCAGAAGCATTGAAAGGCTCTCCCTTAGCTACGATGGGAGCTCATCGGAAGATCATTGTTGGCGCCACAAAGTTACCACAATCGGAGATACCAATCCGGATGCCGTGCACGATTCTCCACGGGTTAACTCGCCACCACTTGTTGGTGAAAATGGTATGGGCGCCAAAGCATCAACTACTAGAGGCAACCGAGCTGATGGACATGCATCAGTTAATTCACCTATTCCTACCCCACCATGAGTAAGAGGTCAGACAAGGCCAACCGAAAGGTCGAGAGAAAACTCAACTCATCGAATGCCCGCTGCAAGTGGGAATCTTCCACGACGTTCGGTAACAATACAAAACCTGCAACGAGTCCGGAATATTATGAATAATCCAGATCCTACTTTAGCAGGAACTTCAGGTTATGCTTAGCTTGCAGGTCAGGTGTCAGAAATCCTCCAACATACCATACAGCGTACAGAAATGTACAGGGAGCAAAGGAACTTGCAAAGTCACACGATGACTTCGTCCCTGCGCTCCTCTCTCAGTAGGGGGCAACATGGTAGAGCGGAGGACCGATCGACACCAAGACCCCTTCGTAGGTTCCCACCAGGAAATCACGAGGGGAGACAGCTCTTCACAGCAGCCACTCCTCATCCTCGTTAAGAGGAATGACCACTTGATTCAGGCGATCTCAGGCATCATCTGAACCAAACAGGTGGTCAAAGACATTATCATAACGTCTACGATCGGATTGGGACACCGGATCATGGGTATGCAAATATGAGGATTCGATCCCAAACTGATTATAATCCGGCTCCTTTTCAGAGAAGGCACCACAATTCTATTACGGGCTGCCGAGCATTTTCGGCAGGTCTCCAAGCTGTTCGTTGGCCGGACAAGTTCCAACCAGCCAACATAGAGAAGTTCGATGGGACTCAAAACCCATTAGAATTTCTTCAAATTTATACTACCGCCATCAAGGCTGGTGGTGGTAATGATAACGTGATGGCAAATTACGTGCCCACGGTCCTTGAAGGGTCTGCCTGGTCGTGGTTGCTCAGTCTACTGGTCGGATCTATCTACACTTGGAAGCAGCTCTGTGATACTCTGATCGCCAACTTTAAGGGACGTACGACCGTCCTGGGAAGGAGGATGATCTTCATCGGATGAAGCAGAAAACCAATGAAACTCTTCGACAATAAATCAAGAGATTCAGTCAGGTTTGAAACTCTATCCCAGAGATCACAGAATATTCTGTCATCCAGGCTTTTAAAGCAGGGCTGACGAATCGTTGGTTTACAGAGGATATTGCAATAAATCCTCCACGAACGGCCGTCGAACTTTTCGATATGGCAGAAAAGTATGCAGCCGATAGTGAAGCGGTCGAATGGTGTGAAGCTATTGATCGAAAAGATAAAAATCCCCAACCAGGCCTGGAGAAGCAAGAGAAGAAAAGTAAGAAGTCTCTCAAGGATAAAAAGAATCGTAAACCCTACAATAAGGAAGTCCTTCTGATTCCTGAAAAGTTTACCAAGGGCAAGAAAGACTTCACTGGTCGGAACGAAGCTAAGGCTCCGACTAGCGATTACAAGAAAAATTAGAAGTGGTGTCCACTTCACCAGGCAGCAGGGTATGATCTGCGCACCTGTTGGGTCTGGCAAAAGAAACTGAAGGATTACTACTCAGGTAAAGGCCCTTTCCCCTCCGTAGCAGAACTTAGAGAACCAAGCTTGACGAGGATCTAATAAATAGTCATTTTATCATTTATCTATAATTCTTATTATGGGTAAATATGACATCATATGGTCCCTGAGTATACCCATATATTTACAAGGGAGAAGCCAACCAGGTGGTCGTAAGTTCTTCTACGACCACCCCCATAGTCGTAAGTACTGCTACGACTACCTCATGGTCGTAAGTTCTTCTACGATCACTATCCAGTCGTAAGTTATTCTACGACTACTCTATGGTCGTAAGCTCTTCTACGACCAGGTCAGCTACGACCACCCTATGATCAATAGAGCCTACAGACGAGTGGGTCCAATTGATTGGGGAATTCAAGCAGTCAATATACGCTGTTATTCTATGGAGTAACATCACATAATACTCCATCATCTCTGACGAGTAATTGCCAGACGGCATGGAGGAGTTAATACCCTGGTGATTACTGCAAACATGCGTCCGTTATAGGAACTGATGAGGCGCCACTTCACCTGAAGAAACGGCCACTCCTTTGCCGACTATATAAAGGTGGCGGTCAGAGAGGAACGGGACGGACAATAGGAACGAGACAGAAGGCAATCCGGAAGATATGCACTATCCTCTGTAATTGTCTTTGTCTTTCTCCTGATTGTAGAAAATACACTCAATACCATACATACATAGGAGTAGGGTTGTTATTCTCTCCGAAGAAGGCCTGAACCTGTATAAAAATCCCCGTGTCAATCTCTCTGCGTGATTTCATTCTTGGAGACCCCCCGAATCAAATAATCTTTACGTAAGATCGGTTCTAAAACACCAACAAAGCTCTAAGAAGGACAAAGATGGTGATGAAGAGATAGAGTACCAGGAGCCGCAGCACACAATCGATATGATTTTTGGTGGATTCTCCTCGTACAAGTTAAGATATCATCTGAAGGTCGTGGAGTGGGAGGTCAACCTTGCCTACTCTCTAATCAACGTCAAGCCGTCCAGGTGGTCGGAAACTGTAATCTCCTTAAGCAAAGAAGACTGTCCTATCCCGTCGACTCGGCCAGGTAGGTTTACTATCATAGTTGAACCTACTATTAACAATTATAAAGTTAATCGAGTCTTAATTGATGGAGGTAGCTCTTTAAGCATTTTATTTACAGGAGCATTAGAAGAGATGCAGATTCCCATGTCTAAGGTAAAACCTGTGAAGTATGTCTTTCACGGCATAGTTCCTAGTTCTACCGCCAAACCGATAGGACAGCTGTCCCTACTGGTTACGCTAGGAAGACCCGACAACTTCCAAATAGAAAAGGTTCTATTTGATGTGGTGGATTTCGAAACCGCATATAATGGAATCCTCGGTCGTCCGGCTTTAGCAAAATTCATGATAGCAACATACTACGGTTATCAGAGTTTTAAAATGCCAAGACTGAAGGGAGTCATCACAGTCCGAGGAGATCAAAAAATGGCTTATGCATGTGGTCGGAAATCCTTAGAACTGGTCGATGAGCTTTCGACCAGGGAAACTAATCCGCCTACATGCAGGTCAAGTACTCGAGGCCAAAGATGGCGCCAAAGTCTTTCGACCAGACCAAGGAGGTACCACTCGACAAAGGCGCTCCTCTAGAAAGTGCCAACACACCGTCTGGGTCAAGAATCGCTAATGCGTCTGCCCAAAAGGTACTTGTCAGGGCAGGACTCGACCCCAAATAGGAAGAGTCACTCGTGTCCTTCCTCCGAGCAAATTAGAACGTATTCGCTGGCAGACGTCCGACATGCCTGGTGTCCCCAGGGAGGTGATCGAGCACAGGCAAGCTCTCCATCCTGACAAAAAACCAGTCAAGTAGAAGCTAAGATATTTTGCACCTGATCAGAAGGATGCAATCCATGTAACAACTCAAAATTTCAAATTTAGTTGAAAATTAAAACTTAATTATTTATGTGGATTTTCTGAATTTTTAAAAGCTTTTTCCTAATTATTTTAAAGCCTTCTTGTCGAAATCCTTCCTCACTACATGTGGTCCTGCCCACTGGAAGGAGTTTTCTAGTGACGGTCCTTTTCCTACGATCTTCGTTGCTAGTCGGACTTGAGCATGAGCACGTTTCACGGAGTGTTTTTCATGTCTTGAGTTCTTGGCAATCATTACAACCAGTTTGGACACTATATATAAATAAAGCCACTTATCGTTTATTGCATACATTCTTTCACAATTTCTTTCTAATCAAGGCAAGTCTTATCTTACGACCATACAATGTATTGTTTAGTATTTCGATTATAAAAAACAGATCTACAACTAGTTGAAGACATACACTGGTTCCGACCACAATTGATTTCCTAGTTTTAATACAATCAGTTTTGTCACATAATCAACACATACTTTATATACAGTGGTCATGACTATTACTCTTATTCTTGGCTTATTGCTTCTATAGTAAAGATCTTCTACTATACAGCAATCGGGGGCTAGGAAATATGTGAGTACTTTATAAGTCAAAGAGATAAACAAAAGACTTTACAGATGAAAGAAAGATAAGTTTTTTACATTCATACTTCTTATATTACAAAATCCTACCCCTTAGGATCATCAGTCTGGTCGCTGCGTGTTGGAGATCCAACTTCCATTTCCTCCACAACCTTATTTTCGAGAGACACTATTTCCTCGATAAGCTTGGTTGCTTCATCTCTCGAGCAATTGAAATCTTCTTCAACAGCTTGGAGATGCACGGAGGGGTCGGAGGCCTTCAGTTTTGCCAGAGCAAAGCTGACTCCATTAGCGATAGCTTCCTTTATCATCTGTGCATAGTTGTCCTGAGTAGCTTTAAGCAGACCTTGGAGATCTTCGAGTTGTTAGCCCAGGAAGTTGATTTTCTTTGCAGGATCCTATATCGAAAAGAATTTTTTTAGAGCTTTAACTTTTTCGTCAAGGCTCCGATCAAGTTCTGCCCCTTGGCCGTGCTCGAACTCAAGAGCTTTCTTTGCTCGGGTTATTTCTTGAGTTTGCTTTGCACGAGTGAACCAAAGATAAATCATTATAATTAGAACATATAGTACCCTGATTAAGCTTACAACCAATTACTCTGGTTAAGCTTACGACCAATTACCTCGATAATCTCCTTGTTCTTAGTCGTCAAGAATTCGGTCGACCGGTCTTTAGCTTGGCATTCACCTTCAAGATTTGTTATTACGGCTTCCTTGGCCACGATCTCTTCTTTAATTTTCTCCGAATCTATCAAACATGACAAGGGGAGAAGTTAATTAGCAGAAGAGAAACAAGATAACAAAGAAGGAAAGGAGAAGACAAGAGGAAAGTTCTTACTTTCTAAGTCAGTCCTCCGACCACAGCGAAGTTCTCCACGATTTGCTACAGATATGGCAAACTCTTTTAGTTTTTTTTTTTAAAAAAAACTTTAGGGGAAAAGGCTATAGAAGTGGTCGTGGATACTTACCCGGATTACCATATCATTATACTCAGCAAAAATAGTATCAGGAATCGCCCCCGCTTGACGGTCCGATATTCTATCCCAGGCCTCGTCGAGTTCTACATCGTAGAAGATTCGATGACCATGGGGGAAGCCAGTAGGATGAGGGGCCTTCAGAGAAATTCCCCGAAGGACCCCAGCAGTGGTCGGAACCTACCGAGACCCTTTTGGAACTTCTGCCTCCTTAGGCGGAGTTGGAGCCGCCGTAGGTTCCTGAGCAGGCACTGGCGCTGCCACCTGCTCGGGGGCTGGCTCAATCTTCTTTTCCTCAGGAACCTTCTCCTGAGGAGTGCTCTAGTCGAAGGCGACCGGAACACCAGAGGACCTTTGAAAATTCAAGAAAAGAAGTTCAAAATATTAAGGACATCAGAAGCATTAATGGTATGTATTTATATAATTCTCTTTCATGTATGCGTAACTGGTCTTCTTCTTTGTCTTGACCTTGAAGTGCGCTGGAGCGAAGTCTGTAGCGTCAGCCTTCCTTTTCTTTTCAATCGATTTCACCAATTCTGAACCAATAGGGTTGGTTGCACTCGTGCCATCCCCGACCTCTGGTCAAAAGTGATATCCTTGACCAGTTGGTTGAGGTCCCTAACCAGCTAGTCGGAAATGATGTCTTCGTTGGTTTCTCGGACAGTTGCTTTGGTAGCAACTGTAAGGTCATGAACGATCGCCCTGGGGCCAACAACCTCCGTAGCTCCGGTCTGCGAATCTTCTTTCTCTCCCGTCTGCATTACAACTTAAGTTTAATCAGGCGATGTAATTTTCCATCTAAATTATATATTCTTTTTTGCAAATGCTCTTTTTTACCTCTAGGAGACCATCGTCTTGTATGGTCTCCCAGCAGGAGTCGGTCAGAACAATGATATAGGAAGAATCCTCGCCGGATTTGATAAACCTCATCCCGATCGCCTATATATTAGAGCAAAATCATATACAGATCAGAGGATATATAAAAGATGAAGAAAAAAAATGGTTTTTTTACCTTGACTCTTCTTAGTCTCTCTTCTTCAGAGACGATGGCCAAAATACCCAGAAATACAGCCTTGATATCAGGCTCCCTGGCGTAGATCATTTTGATCCACTCTCTGACTTCATTAGAGGAAAGGACTTCAAAAAGACAAAGAGATTTCAAGGTTATAAGATAATCCACTAAATAGGCCATATTGGTCAGAGTTTTTCAAGACTTAGCAACCTTTGAGTCCTTGATCGCTTCATCACGACCAATATACCAGAGTAGGGAATACTCTTGGAGCTCCAGTGGACTAATTCGGCGCATGGTGAAATTCCTCACCATGTGCCAAGAAGTCAAATCCTTCCTCTTCAGGCCTTGGACGGCTTCAATCCATCTTTCGGTTGTACCTGTCTTTTCCACGGTCAACCTCTACTTTGTATTCTTGCTCACCCTCTTACCGATGAAGTAGAGGCCGTCATCATTTATGACTGTCATGTAGAACCATTTATTCTTCCATGACAACCACGAAAATTTTGAGTACATTTGGATGTACTCATCAGCCTTCCTGTCATGGAGGCGCAGCGAACACTCCCCAGGTTCGGCCACCGATTTCCCAGATTTTGCCATTAAGTAAAAATACCTGAAGACCTTCAAATTCAGTCGAATACTTAGGGACGCCTCGCATAGGTAGGCGAAGATGTTGATATTGGCAATGGAGTTCGGGGCCAAGTTCACCAATTTAACTCCGTAGTACTCTAGGACCCGTGAGAGGAATTTGTGAGACGGCAACCTGAGCTCGTACTCAATGTAGGCGAGGAAAATGGGGATTTCCCCTTCCTCACGGTTCGGAAAGTGTTCTCCGGCCGCTGACCTCCACTTGATCAAATTCTTATCCGGGAGCATTCCAATCTCCTCCAGAGCCTTGAGTTTCTTCCCACTTAGATCTGAAACCAACCATTTGGTGATTGAATCTGACATTCTTGGGTTTAAGAACAGTGGTCGAAGAAGATTTTGGGTGAAGAAAACAAAGGAGGCCAGAAGAGATTCTTAACAAGAAGATGAAAGGAGTTGAAGAAAATCTGGAAGCGTAAAAACCCTAAAGCCTAGCGCAATGAGGATTTTATACCCGCAGTTCCTTAATTGCAATCGGGAGTCACCAATGGGACTTAACCTTGTAAATACTCACACTAAGGGCAGCAAGAGACCCTTCTTCAATTATCTCCAGGTGCAGATGTTGCAATGCGACACACAAGCTTGCCAAAATGGGAGTTACCGATAAACAGTTGCATTGAGACTTCTTGCTCAAGGCATCGACTACCATATCGGCTTTTCCTAGATGATAACGAAGTCCCAAATCATAATCTTTGATCAACTCAAGCCATCTTCTTGGCCTCAAGTTCAGATCGGCTTGGGTGAAGATGTATTTGAGACTCTTATGGTCGGTGTAGATCTCGCAACGATTACCGATGAGGTAATGCCGCCAAATCTTAAGAGCATGAACTACGGCTGCAAGCTCCAAGTCATGTTTGGGATAATTCACTTCATGAGGTCTTAAATGCCTCAATGCATATGCCACAACTCAGCCCTCTTGCATGAGCACACAACCGAGCCCATGGCGAGAAGCATCGCAGTATATATCGAAGTTTTTTGTGAACATCAGGCAGGATGAGCACTGGAGCTTTGGCCAGACATTCTTTTAAGACCTGAAAGCTACACTCACACTCCGCTAACCATTCGAACTTCTTTTCTTTCTTTAGAAGCTGGGTCATTGGCCCCACAATTTTTGAGAAATCCTGGATGAATCTGCAGTAATAACCCGCAAGTCCAAGAAAACTGCGAATGTCGGTGACGCTCTTGGGTTTTTTTCCCAATTAAGGACATCTTGAACTTTGCTTGGATCAAAAGCGATGCCGCCTTTGGATAGAACTTGACCCAAGAAACTAACTTCATGAAGCCAGAACTCGCATTTACTGATCTTGGCATAAAGTTGATGTTGACGAAGCTTCTCTAACACAAGTCGTAAGTGACACTCATGTTCTTCATCGGACTTGGAGTAGATAAGTACGTCATCAATAAATACAATGACAAACTGATCCAAATACTCCATGAAAACCGAGTTCATAAGGTTCATGAAGTAAGCCGGAGCATTGGTTAAGCCAAAGGACATAACGGTATACTCGTACAAACCGTAACGAGTAAAGAATGCAGTCTTCGGTATGTCTTCAGCTCTAACCTTAATCTGATGATAGCCCAATCGTAAATCAATCTTGGAGAACACTTGGGCTCCATTCAATTGATCGAACAAATCATCAATCCGCGGAAGCGGATACTTGTTCTTGGCGGTGACTTCGTTCAACGATCGGTAGTCAACCCACATCCGCAAACTCTTGTCTTTCTTCTTGACAAAGATAGCCGGGCATTCCCAAGGTGAGGAGCTCGGCCAAAGAAAGCCCTTATCTTGGATTTCATTGAGTTGCTTCTTCAATTCTACCAACTCATTGGGGGGCATACGGTACGGCCGTTTTTGAAATGGGCGCAATACCGGGTGCAAGTTCAATGACGAACTCAACTTCTTTATCAGGGGGCATGCCTGGAAGTTCTCCTGAGATATATCTGGATACTTGCATACCACTGGTACTTTCTCCAATTCAAGAGAGGTACTAGCCTTTATGGCATAGAGATGAGATTTGCCCACTAAAGGTGCAAAACGACTTGATCGTCGTATTCGCTTGTGACTGAAATAGATTGTTGAGCACAAATGAATTGCCTATGATTTTTGGACAACCAATACATTCCTATTGTCACATCATTACCTACTAAAGTTATTACTATTGGATTTCCTGAAAAGATAATTCCTTGAATTTATTCTTTATGGCCCGGCAGACTTGATCGGTTTTGTAAAACCGATCCCGGTGACTGAATCTGATAAGGTGGCCGAAGTGGATACATTTCAATTTGATGGTGTGCAGCAAAATACTTCTTTAAGAATGAATGAGATGCTCTCAAATCGAATAAGATAGAAACTGGAAAAGAATTAACAAGGAGCGTACCCAAAACGACGTCGGTTGCGTCGTTCGCCTCTTTGGCAGTCATGTGGTTCACTTGGCCATGTGCAGGAACTTGATAAATCCAGGGCATCCCTCGTTGCCTCGCAAGGCACTGATGTGCATAGTGGCCAAACGACCACAATGAAAACAAGTGATGTGGGGCTTGTAATTGCTGCGGCTTCGGGATCTTTTGCTCCCATTACATTGTTGTGCCGCTGGTGGAGATTTGGGTGGTATTGGTGCTTGAGAAGGGATATCGGATCCCTGATCAATGGATCCTGGGCGATCTTGATCAAGAATGGTAAAAGCTTGGCGCTTCTCCGGGCAACACGTCCAAAAATGTCCCGGGTGGCCGCAAAGGAAACATGTAACACGCTTGCCTTGATGACGTCGGCTTTGACACTTCTTTTCGAGCTGCCCTAGCGTACCTTCTTGGTCAGGGGTTGCTTTGGTGACGGCTGCATGGAAAATACTTTGTTGTACTTGAATTGACTTAGTTATCATCTGATGCAGATGACACTCCTTGGGGTAGTGATCGTGTCCTTCGCAGAGAAAACAAGTGACTCTAACAGTCAGGCAACTGCCTGGTGGATGGTCTCCGTCGCAGTTGGGACAATTTGTAGTGCATTGACCGATGTAGTGTCCTTCCTCACCACAACATCGACAGACTGTGGCCTCCTCCATGGCCCTCTTTAACTTCCTTAGTTTGCATTGGTGGGCGTAGTGCCCCACCTTACCACAGCTAAAACAAACACATCGAGTTTGCTGCTTCTCAGGACAGCGGGATTCAAAGTGTCCCTCCTTGCTGCATCCAAGACATAAAACGGTGCTTTGAATCCCAGGGAATGGTGACTTTTCCCCTGGTTGAGCGCCTAAAAGAGTACTAGGTCCTGCCATCCTGTTGTTATACGGATGGTCAACTGACAGATGAGAGATACACTCCGTCGAGTGTGGAACTAAAATCTGGACAGCAAGGAGAAGATCTTAAACTATCATGCGATATGACAATGAATGCACACAAATTAACACCAAAAGAAGATACAAAGGCACAAAGGCCATCATAAGATTCATAGAAGTAATTTGTAGTTTTCTAGTTACAATTACATCCATATAGGCTCGTAGGCCAAGAGTAATTGCCCGAAACCAAAGTTCTTACAAAGCAACATCAAAAGTTCAACAACTACAGACCCATTACATAAATTTTAAGGATACACGCTCGCTGAACCTAAGTCCGGACAGCGAGCTTACTCATGCTACAATCCTAAGGATTACGGTTAAATCCCTTCGGAAACTGATCTAGCCAATAGTAATTAGGCGATCCCGTGTCCTCAGGTTTATCCGGGTTAACGAGTCATAGAGGGGATCCTACATTAATGACATGGCCTCCTGCCGGGTCTGGCATCTGAGTGCGAGAGAAACCTACAGACATGTGTGCTTGGCGTCTCTGTCCATACTCAGGTACCCGTCCCCTCACTTTTGGAAGACGGAAAGCTGAGGGTGCAGCAGCATATGGAGAAACCTCATGTTCTGCATAAAGCACGTGTCGGTCTACCAGTCCCATGTCGCATAACAGTTGTAGACGCTCTTGGGCCATGATGAGACGACGCCGCGTCTCCCATAACTCATGCATAGTGCAATGGTGCATTTGGTCCATGATGCGAACCAATCTTGCCAGGGGTTGTACGTGAGGGTCCTCCCCATTTGGAATCTCGGCAAAGGTTTTCACCTTCATGCCACGAGCTCGCATCGGAAAATATTCGTATGGCGGTTGAGCCAACTCCGTTAGGTCATGGCGAAGATGACTCATGGCTATACGAGTTACTTCCTGCAATGTCGTGGCCTCAGAGGTGCCACGAGCCTGGAAACCATATGGGATGCTCCCCGTTACATGCCTAGCAATGATGTTAGCCACTGCCAGGTACTCTTCCATCCCCGGCCCTCTGTCGCGTCGGTAGATGGAGTATTAGGGTTGGTAGGTGAAGTTGGCCCTCTATAACATGTGCCTGAGCAACGTCGGGTATCCATCCACATCTTCCGCTTGAGTCTCTTTAACCAGGTACTGAGGACTCATCTAATGACAAGAAGGGCAAGGTAAGTTAGTTTTGCAAATCGAAACAGGAATAGGTGAGAAATGATACTAAGATGGATGAGGAATAAAAGAGATCTTAACTTAAGTTTCTCAAATTAGTTTGGTATTTGAAAAATAACTTTAAACCAAAGGACTTGCTAAACTTAACGTCTGTGCTATTTCTAACCTACAGTCAGTATGGCTCTGATACCAATGCTGTGGGAACCCCCGGGTTACTCCCGTAAGACTGAGGCATACCCGGCCTTATGGAGGTAACTCAAGGCTCCAAGTTAACAGATTCCAAATTAACTCCATCTAAATGAGGGTTCTTTGTTGAAACTAGAGCCTTGTTAATCATGCAAACTATTTCTCTGCAAGTACTGCATGATTATCAGTTCTTTAAACAATCAAAGACCACACTTAGCGCGTTAAATCAGAATCCACAAACAGCGAGCATGAGATCATGTTGGCTCCCAGGATCAGCGACCAACATGCCCCAAACTCACATAAAGCATTGATCTATCTATACAACAATCATACATTCAAGTTCCAAAAGACATACAACATAATAGTTCAAGTCTACATCTATTACAATGGCTCGGTCGGCCATAATCAAAAGAGAACATAAAGTGATAGCAGAAGCAAGTAAATAAAACAAAATATCCAGCATGGTATGCCCAATACCCATCGGCAACCGACTGGGAGTTAAATAATAGCATTACTCGTTAGCATAGCCTAAATCGGCGTTAACGAGCTCATCGGGCTCACAGTCTTCCTCACCTGAAATTGCAGCAACCGGATTGAGTACAAAGTTGTACTCACAAGTCTTACACAAATAAAAATTAGTTATGCATAGAGGTTGTTCCAAAGGATGGCTCGTATTGGCTTAGTTTTGCGAAAGACGCAACAATTGTAACAACCTACACATACTAGTTTTTCAATTGCCATTTTGTAAACAGATTTGAAGTAGAAATAAAGCATGTGACTAAGTGATAAATTGAATAAAAAAAAGAATCAAACAACAGCAAAGTGGCTGCCCACTTCGATACAACAAATTGCATGAACATCCCATTCATGCCGAACCAAAAGTACCCACATTTTTAAATACATAGTCTAACAATAGTAACTCCCGAACTCAAGCGGTTGTCCATAACCGTGGACACAGCTATTCGAATAGATTTATCTTTGCAGATCTGTACTACTTTACCCACACGACTCGATTATCCCATAAGCCTCTAGATGCCTCCGAAAATAGCATACTTCCTTAGGTATGCCGGCCGGGGAGAATCGAGATACATTCGTTTTTAGCAAGAAAATCCTATTGAGCTAAGTCCCCTATGTGAGACATCTGATAGCACTTGATAGGGGGCTCACAAGTTGTATTGGAAATACCGATGCAATGTACATAAAGAAAAGTGGTGCGTCTCTTGCACTCTATAGAAAAATTACATTGACTCCTAAGGAACATAGGATTTCACGGTCGTTATGTCCTTACACCACCATGAGACTTAACACAGTAAAACATTCCCCCTACTTAACCGTACAACACCCATATCCCGCATGTGGTAGCACGAGTGTACTTGAATCAACGACGTTACTAAAGTTCGGTCCTTAATGGTCCGGACAAGACATCCACATGCCCAAATCTCGTGCACGAATGCACCATCACTAGCCAACACTTGTCCAGACCCCAAAACTCATTTAAAATGATAAAATTTAGTTCACAAAACAGATACGAAGATCTGAAATTTAGAAGAATAAGCGAGTGTATGTTTCCTAAAATTGTCGGGTTAATCCCGACAATCAAACTACCGTTCTAGACTTGCATGGCTAAGCAAACTCGAACAATATATTTCACACATCCTAACTTAAGCATGTGGTACTGGAATAATTCAAGGATAACCTCATGAATAGGATATAACTATTCTACACATCACAAAAATAGCGACATAGTAAAAATAAGCATGCAAGCAATTATCATTGCACTAACTTAACAAAACTAGGGTCAAATATGATGCAAAAGTAAAGTTCAAATGATGCTTGCCTTGCTGGTATCTTAGCTGCTCACTTTCAGTAGCGTAGGAGTCAATATCGATTTCTCCAGAATCTAGAGAAATAACGATATCGATAAACACCGAGAAATTCTTCAAAAATCAAAGTGCTCAAAAATGCATGATTTCTCTACAGTGGCTAGTACATGATTTTAGATGAAAATAGGTGAAAGGTTTATTCCAATTGGAGTTAGTGTGTGAGAGTGATGGCTATTTGAAAATCAGATTTCGATAGGTTCAAGTTCAAGTAATTTAATTATTTGGCCAAAATTTGCAGAATAGTATGGGATACAAGGATTACATAGATAAATAGGGAATATCTTTATAAGTTCAAAACATCTGGGTTTAACTCATCTGGAGTTTTCAAGGATTAGTTAAGCATTTTCCAAGTTAACAACCTTTTTCTATTGTAAAGATAATAGTTTTATGGATCATTCTCCAAATAATAATTTTGGCTATAGAGAAAAGTTTGAAACCAAATTCATAATAAATTTCATTAAGAATGAAAATTATCAGATTTGGTTTCATCCATTTTGGAGCTGAGGAGAATTAGTTATGTATTTTTAAAGTTATTCATATTTTCAGTGTGCAGATTAATACGTTTTGGATTTTCTAAAGTATTATTCCTTCTTACCGAGGGCGGTGCTAGCCTCAGTCTCTACCAGTGGGGCTCCTGCACAGCACCAGTTCTTAATTCGTTTATCGATTCAACGTGCGCTGACAAGTGGGCCCTACTCGTCAGTGAAACAAAGAGGCACGTGCGCGCGAGTAACGATCGGACCAAGTTTGTGGACCGTTAGATTAAAATCCAACGATCCACAATCATGGTGCGTTCAGACGGTCTGAACGGCCCAATTGATCCTGATCGTTCAATCTGCATCATACGGTGCAAATTCGTAGCGTGTTCAGACGGTCCGAACGGCCCACTTAATTGGGATCGTTGGTTTCACATCGAATGGTTCAAAAAGGCACTAGTGTGTTTGGACTGGCTATGCGCAAAGGCAAGGAGCTTTAGTGGATTGGGCTCACATGTCAATTGCTGCAGGTTTCACTTAACTCTATGAGTTTCTGTACAAAGGGGGCCCACATGTAAGTGACTAATTAGTGCAGCTAAGACAGTTATTAAATGCTAAACATTACGCTATAGTGTTTGTCCGTGTACGACAACGGGATTTCGTCCCGCACGCTTTACCGGCGGCTCACCGACGCTACGCGCCACGGCGGCGTGAGCTAAGGGCATGGATGTGTGCACAATAGCATCGTGCACCCGTCGGTGGTGTTCTCAACGGCGGTGCTGGCCTGTACCGGCGGTTGGCCGGAGTTGAGCAATGGCGTGCTACACGGCAAACATGCAAAATGTGATAAAGCTTCGCAGGGGTTCTGATAAGAGGGTGCCCAGCATCTAAGGGCTATTAGCAAGCTACCTGAGCTAGGAGGGTGCTTGGAGAAGCTTAAAGGAGACTTGGAGCACGTCGGCGCCGGAGAAGACAATGGCGTCGAAGCAGCTCAACGTGGAGAATAGGTCCTGAGCAAAACCGCAAGGAGTGAGTGCTCGAGATAGCTCAAAGACCTTATGAGCAAGCTATATGAACAACGAATTGGACAATGGCTTACCAAAAACGAGTGGAAGATGAAAATGGTGTTCTTCGGTTGAAAAGATCAAATCCTTAAATTCGCGAAATCCTGCCACGCATTGTCCCAATAGGTTTAGGGGTTTTCAATGTCATGTTAAATGGCACAAGATGACGTGAAAGATTGACCAAGAAACTTACCGGAGACAAGGAAGACCACTAGGTGCCCTTGGGAGCGTGCTTTGGACAACCTTAATGGCACCGAGTTGCATTGAAAGCTACAAGCAACCATAGGAGCTGAGCTTAGCAAAAATAGAGATGGCATTGAGTGTAAAGTCGAGGGGAACCACCCGGTTGAAACTTACCCTAGTGATGCACATGAGAGTGCTTCCTTTTCCTCAGCCACCGAGAGGAAAAGTGAGGAAAATGGATGCCAAGGAGGAGGTTTAATCCTCGGATACTAACGACAATGGAGGCGGCATGAAATGGAGGAGCTCCAGCATTGGTTCCCATGGGCGGTGTGGTCACGGCGGTGATGGATCAACTTAGAACGTCGCGGCCGCGTGGCATTGAAGCTCTGCGTGAGCGCCAGCGTGAGGGGGAAGACAAAGCTGACAAGCGGGCCCGCCTCGTTAGTGACACACCGCTAGGCGTGCGCGCGAGTTAACTTTCGAAACATGCACGTGGATTGTCAGATTAAGATCCAACGATCCATACGCGTGGCGCGTTCGGACAGTCCGAATGGCCCAATTGATCCAGTCCGTTGATTTTGTATCGGACGATCCACACGCGTGGCGCCTTCGGATGGTCCGAACGACCCATCTGATCTGGGGCGTTGCTTTTCTATCGGACGGTCCATAATAGCCTTAGTTGTTTTTGGGCTGGGCTGGTGTGGATCGGACCACGCGTACGAGCCACAGGATTGAGATCGGACGGTCCTTAAAGGTTGTAGCTAAACTCATGTGACTGAGTTTGAAAACCAAACTACTACTTTGACTAGGCTTCTAAAAATAGAAATAAATTTCCTAAAAATCTGAAATAAATCAGAGGAGTTCCTGGAAACGTCTAGTGTCCCTAAAAATCACTAAACCTCACAGTTCATAAAAATATTTTGTACAAAAGAAATCCACAACCAAAATAGGTTGATGGATTGAGTTTGAATTTTCTAGGGTTTGAAAATAATCCCAAAAATTTGGAAAAATATTTTAACTCCAATTAACTATTGTACTATTTGTATAAAATATCTCCAGAGGAGCTTTAGTAGCCTTTGTTGCAGTTTTGTTCTTGAGTTTTCTTCTTTAAGTGTAGGTTCAAGACTTGCACAAGATTTTCCAAGTGCAATATCTAATGTAATGCTTGAAAACAATGATGCATGCTCATGAGATGCAAGGTAAACCTCTTTATTAACTTGAGGATGTGACACCGGCAGTGCTTGGCCACGGCGATGATGCCAACCGTGTGCTGGTGCTCTCCTCTTGTTCTTGTTGGTCGCTTCAGTCGCTCTGTGGTGGTCGACGGTTCTTGACGTCGTCTTGGCGTCCTAGTTCCGTCAGTCTTCCCTGTCTCCTTTGCTCCTCTTCTCCTTCACTCCCTCTCTGTGGGTGTTTTTGAAAGTGGCAGTGGTAGTGGTGTGCTTGTTGGCAAAGATGGGTGATACTTGGCTTTGCTTGCTCTCTGGAGCCTGATGTTTTGGTGTTGGTTGTGATGCTGGCTTGGGCTTGGCTTTGGTTGTGAGCTAAGGTTTGTGTTGGTTTTTGGAAAGGCAATGGGTTTTGCTTGAGCTTATTGCTCTTGGTTGTGAGGGGGCTTGGTTTTGTGAGGCTATGTGATGCTTTGTAGAGAAAGGCTTAATATTGAGGAGGCCTTCGGCTGCCTCATTCTCTTGCCATATTCATGACCATTATGCCCTCCCCTTATCCACTTCTCTCTCACAAATGACTATTCAGCTTTGGTCCATTGGTTAAAAGAACACTATTCGTCGGATTCTCCGCGGTTTAGGTAAGTCGGTATAACGTGGGTGTTAGATTCTAATAAATGTCAGGTGATGAGACCTAAAGAAGTGAGATGGTGCTGACTAGCCTAGGTTGGTCTGGGAATCTCGATGATCTTCCTAAAATCTGACGACAATCCATTTTACTATAACTCTATTTTATTGCACTTGGTCTACTACTTGTCTTCTGGTTGTTTGGCGAACGATGGATACGTGGCAAGGGTTCGAGTTGGTCGAGGAAAGGGTTCGATGGCTGGCGATACACAGACAAGGATACAAGGAAGGCTTTGGCGATATTCAATGCAAGATTTTATTCTTTTCTTTTGTAATGTACTATGAGTTGTAATCTTTATTTATTCTTTCATGTAATGAATTTCTGTATTTAATCCCGAGTTTGTATTAATGTTTTATTTCCGCGTGTAATGGATTCTTGTAAATGACTCTGAGATTATATTGATGGTTTATTCTTGCGGCAATATTTATATTGTAAATTATGTTGATGCAATCCTAATAGTATTACCTTGCATGAATTTGTTTGGCGATGTGTTCGTTATTATTCCGGGCTTATATTTTGTTCTTGTTTAAAAGAATTTTATTTTATTGCTAATTACCGCTTATCGATGTTTAGATTAGTTTAATTTCTCAGGTTCTCACAGCCTCATATGCTTTCATTATATGACCAGATATGGACGCTTCAAGAAGCACTCGTCCATGGACTTTGGTTCCGTATCCGTGTTCTCATAAGAGAAACTTTAGCAATTATAGAGGCAAAGCGATTGTCGACAACTTTTCTCCCATATCCTCCAAATTGAGGGTATCTCAGTGTTAATCAGATCTTTGTCATTTTCCAAACAAAAGATTCATGGTTGTTTCGCACTCCCAGCATTGTAATATGTGCACATCAAATTGTTGGGGCTTTCATCTTCATGATGAACCTCTTCATGAGGTATTTCACCTTCAAGGTGAGTTCACTTTAGGAGAGTTAAATGAGTGATTAATAATTATTTTGATTAGTGTCATTAGATCTTAGACCTGCAAGTGTCCCTGTAGATTTTATATCAAGAACCAATAAGTAAATTTCGCACAGGTGGATATACTATTCAACCCGGGGTATTCCACTTTTAGCGGCGTATTTACTGCAAGTAAACACTGTGGTAACTCCTCTATAATTGAAAAGTATCTGGCATGCTCCCCGCTTCTGGCGCACAGGAGTATAAACTAAACTTTAAGTTTAGCTTGGCTAGTGCATGTATCTTAGTACTAAAGATCGTTTCTTTTTGGAAAATACGATGACATTCAAACTTTTGGGCATTTCTCCCCCTAATGCCGAGATTCGATCTTTATTAATAGCATACCACAAAATTCCCCTATCATGGACACATGATTGATTGAATTCTAGATCCAACATAATCTCCAACAGCTGGTGGTTGCCCAAAGGTGTATGCTACAGTGGTGATAACATGTGGGAGATATTCGATTCCTCCAACACGCACCTAATAAGGGGTTTGCTGGTTATATGTAGTGAGCTAGACTTTTATCAGTGCAGTGGCAAGAAAATTGCATGATCCTAACATTCTGTAGGATATTCCAACTTCTTGTTGGTTATTAATATACGACGAAGGTCCCATACGGGGTCCGAGAGTTGGCAGACTTATTATGCAGACTACCTTCTTCATTATTTGCCCAAGTTTTGATCCAATTACTCAGACTATATTTTAAATAATTTATATCACTAAACTTTAAGTTTATAATTACACAACATATTTTCTTATGGTCATTAGCAGCGTGTTCTAACAGCATAAAACTACATGATGCTCTTCAGGAACATAAATATAATGTTGGAACATAAATATTTGACCATTATTAATCTGCACGGAAATACTGGATTTTCTTCTGAACTTCAAATCTAGTTTAATCACCCAAATAGTATAATTATTTAACGGGAATATTTATTGTTCAACAGGCACATTGTATTTAATTAAGGGTGATAAATTGTATACCTAATTTTAATTTGCAATGCTAGAATCATCATGGCCAAATTTAGATCATTCAGGATCAACAAAGTCCAATAGGTCATATATCTTTCAGGAGCTATATTTGCTTCAAGCAAGTGATATGGCTTCTGGTGGTGATGCAGTTGCAGACTGTACTTACCAATTTATGCATGTGTCATTTTCGATGAGTATGGCACGCTTCGGTGCATAGCCAAACATAACATATGTGCGACTGCGTCAAGCGGCCGTCGATTTGCCGTGTGCATTCCTGCTTGTTGGCGGTTAACATATTGTGGAAGACACAAATCAATTGCCCTTTGTGGACAGCAATGACTATGGTTGCCAACAACATGGCTATCGGTAATGGTGTAAATGCCATTTTCCATATCAATTGGACAAGGATTATAATCATGGAATTTACTTTAATTATACCCCAAAATAAACTAGATTAATTTATTGCTTCGGGCCAATTTTCTTCTGGCTTTGACCTAGGATATGCCACTGTGCCTACAACTAGGGGTGTTCGTTCAGTTTTTTCGGTTTGTTCGGTTCGGTAAATACGGTATTATTAGTTCGGTAAATACGGTGTTTTTAAACAGTACAGTTCGGTTTCGGTAAATCCCATTTTTTCGGTACGGTATCGGTAAATACCGTAATTACCAAAGTTAACGCGAATTGTGAACGACCACGTTGCACATACATGATAGCGGGCAGCGGTAGCACTATGCCACTATGCATTCGTAGCAAGCTAGCAACCAGCCGAGCCAACTAGGCAACTAGCATTCTAGCAAGTAGCAAAGCATGTAGCACTGCAGCAGCCAACACTCTGCAGTTTGCTGCATTTCTTAATTTCTTTTTGTCAGTTGCAAAGTAAAGCAGCACCGGCGCCAAAGAGAAAGAAAGCAATGTAGTACAGTGCTCAAGAGAGTTAGCACTAGCACTCAAAGAAGACAAAGACGCAAGACGCGCCGCACAATAAGGCCAAAGATTCAATGAGCGTGGTTGACTGGTTGTGGCCTGTGGATCGCCTGTGGATGGGCCGAGCGCAGCGCGAGGACACGAGACGCGAGTAGGGCTGTGCTCGAGCCAGAGCCCAGAGGCCAGAGTAGTTGTAGCGACAGTTCGGTTTTTTTGGTTTTCGGCCGGTTTTAACCGAAAAAACCGAAATACCAAAAAACAAAAATCTGAATACCATACCGAATACTAGTCAAACCGAGTTGATCGGTACGGTTCGGTATTTTTGGTTCGGTTTGAAAATGTACAGCCCTACCTACAACGACTCTTGTTTTGAATATTTTTCTATGCACTTAGGTTTCAATATCCCACACAAGCCCAATATCCTCCCCCTTTTCATGCCAACTATAAAAATCTCAAGTGATAGCGTGTGCATCAGGCATTTGCTTGAAATCAACTCGGAGTTAAAGGTTTGCTATCATACTTCAACAAGAGTACAAATTTTGTTGGCATGAAACCAATATATACTCTGTAATATTATGCTTACAAAGTTCTTTAATTAAGAAAACAGTGTGGTGGAGGATAATGTTATATAGACTCCAAGTCTTAGGGTTGAAGTTATTCTGTACTTATTTGAGGAATATGGTGTTTTCTAGCCAAAGTGATCCATCAGAGATCAACATATGACTAGGCTTGGTCCGGTGCCACTGAGAACAATAGTTTCCCTTTTGCCATCTGGGCATTCATGCACTGCAAGCTAGTGAATTGAGGCTTATTAGATATCAAGAGCACATGTTCAATATTTTGTTAGTAAGGCATGACAAATTATTTTCAATTTTTTCAGGCACGCTGTTTACAAAATTTTATTCTATGCAAGATCAGTTTACTACAATTAAGGTATGCTACTGGCAATATATTCTATTAAGCAGATTTAATGATCTATTCAGAAGAAGATAAGACTTTAATAGAACGACTCAGACCATTAATTTATTTATGGCATATGGAAAACAACCATCTAATGCATAAGGTTTCAGCCTAAAGCAAAAGATAAGAGATGCTCAACAGGAGCAGGACCAAGCTCGACAGGAGTTGAATCTATACTACTAATGCAACTTGTGCAAGAAAACGACATCTTTACAAAATTAAGGGATAACTAGGAGATTGCTATAGGTCTCCATAGAGCATAATATGGGCTTATCATTGCTATCATCTAGGACAAACAAATATCCATTTAGTGATGTCAAACAAGTCCTATACAAATTATGCAATTTTCTATATATTTATAGCTGGTAAAATATTTTAAATGCATGAAACGAGTGCAAGATAGTAAAGATTAATTTTATCTATTTAGTAGATAGTTTTATACATTTCCCAGATTTTTCCTAGGATTTTTAGGATTTTTCTGATAAATTATTTTGAAGGTTTGGGAGAAAATTTCAGGATTACTAAACCCATTAATTAATTTCCCGAACACACAATACCAGAGCAAAAAATAAACCATAAAAATATGATGCTTACAAGGTGTACTAGGTCTAAGGTTTCATAATTTATGGAAGCTCACATACCTTAGAAATTCAGTTTCTAGGATTATTTAAGATTATTGCGTAAAAATAAATATTATTAAAGCAAATAACCATAAGACAAGGTCTAGATTAAAAATAACCATAGAAAATACTAATCAGTCGCAAAAATCGAATTCTTGAAGGGTTATTATGCAAGAATATATGAAAATCCGAAATCTGTTGTAAATTTCCCAAACTCCAAGGGGTTTTTTTTGCAAATTTTCCTTATACCTGAAAGCTTTCTCGTAATTTTCAAAACTCCGAGGGCCCATTTGCAAATTTTAGGGTTTCTATTTTTTGTTTCTTTTCTCTCATTTTTTTCTTTTCTTTATTTTTGGTGGGTCAGGCCGGCACATAAGGCTGCTCCTAGTGCTCCAGCCTGGCTGGTATCTTAAGCCTGTCATGTAGGCAAAATAATGATGTGGCACCATAGTTAATGAAAAGAGAGGGTACTCTAGTATCTAATCTGGATACCGGTTCGGTCTCAAAATCCAACGCATAAAATTTATTGTGATCGATCCCATGTATTTACGTTTGTGTGTGTCAACAAACATGTATTGCTTTAGTACATGCCACAATGCTCAAATAATTGTAAAGATCATGCATGTAATTAAATGAAACAGCCTAAGATACTACATCATAAGAAACCATACATTGGAAAGATAGTATCCTAATACTCCTCATGCACTAAAGAAACTGCACTAAGATACTGCCTATTGGGAGCAGCCTAAGGCCATACGGCAAAAAGATAAAAAAAGGCCATACAAGGGGTGAGGGGAGTTCTATAGGGTTTCCCTGCCCTTGATTTTCAGTGGCGGCGGCGGGGGTTCGAGCGCGGCGGCGTGGCGACGGGCGTGCGGTAGACACTGGCTCGATGATTGCGGCGCGATACCGACTCGATGTTCTCATGGCTGCTGGGCTGGGCCTGAGGAGCCGGTGGTGGTGCTTGAGCACGAGAGCCTCCGATGGTGTGCGTTTGGCGCAGCGTGTGGTGGTGCTCAAGCAGGAGTGCTATGTGAAGGCGCGGTAGCTCGGCAGGAGCACAATGCAAAGGCGGTGCTTGGGGCTCGCCGCGACGCGACGAGCGACGCGGCGAGGTGGCCGTGGCAGAGGTCGTGTTGTGAGCTACAGCATAGTCGGTGGCACGACGGTGTTCGGGCCGAGCGGCGCATAGGCGGCTGCGAGCAATTCCCTGCAGCGCTACATCTTTTTTTTTCCTTTTTTTGTTCGATGAACAGTAACAGATCCAATCCATATCAAGGACTAATCTCTATAATAGGTGAACAATTATCACAAATTATGATGAACAGTAAAACTGATCTAATCTCATGTTCACAAATTAATCTACCAGATTAATATAATAGCAAACTAGGGATTGAAAAGATGGAATTCCGAACGACATACCGATTTGCGTGAAGAACAATTCGTGTTGATAACGTATTGAATAATCGATGACATAATCAGGAGACAATCAATTCAATCACACAATGAACACAAAGAGAGACAATGAACACAAGTGTATAGAGGAGAGCTAGTATCCTTTTTATTCATATATGTGTTACTTGTATATGGGGTCTCTCATATTTATGGCCCACAAGGGATGAAAGCTCTCTGGGGGCAGTTTAGTCTTTTGTCCATACAATTAGGTTTCGTAACACGTAGTGCTGCATATGGACCAATTTTCGATGATTTGGACCTGTGGATAGATTTGTGCTATTATGACACTTTAGTTGTCCTGTATTTCTCTTCTTCTGAAATAAATGGCAAAGCTCCTGCCTCTGTTTTTATAAGTTTTTACTTTTACGGCACACTTAATTTAATATGGGTCGTCTATTTTCTTTGATCCAATGGTTCAGATTAGTTATAATTTAATTATACTACCATGCATAGTAGAATCCTGAGGGGACAGAATTGTAATTGCTCATGTGAAGATTACATGCCACAAGAGTGATATTTTCAACCATAGTTAGAAAAGTCCATAATACCCTCACAAAATATTATAAATACAAAGAAAAATCTAGTATACCTTTAACAAATCAATAGTCAGATTTGATTTATACTATCATTAAATACTACCAGTAAAATGTACCGTAAAATTTCTCAATTAATTAAGTAGTACTACAAGAAGGTCTAGTTAAGTTACCCGAGTGAAACAACTATGATTAATTAACAACTGTTAAACAGCTAAAATGACTGACTTAGGTAATAGAGACAACTCCAAAACTATATTTAATTGGGAATTTTCGTGTTTAGGTGCCTAACTACTGTAAAATCGTCATGTATGCTTAGGTTGTGGCTAACTTGGCCGGGTAGGCTTTTTTGTGTGTGTGTGTGGAAAAGTGACTACTGTTCCCCGGATTGCAGAGAATCTTGCATATTTAATCTCTGAGATGACAACATGGGTGATGGACGTCGTCTTTTGTTCTTCTCCTGACGCCAGAACTTGGCCGATTGATGATATGAAAGTGACCTCCTACCTGACCAAATCTTGGAAACTTTTCACAAATCCGTAATTATGATCTCAACAAACATTTCAAGTTTTGTTTTAGTATTCTTAATGATTGCCCTTTTGCGTGTTACGGCAAGCAACGGAACACACACACACCAATCGACCTTCAAGTATTAAAATATCTTGTGACACTCGCGTCTTGTGATACTCGCTTGATTCTTCACGGCGTTGGTTTTACTTGTTTCTACGGTTCTTTGTTGAAACTTTCACCTGCACTACTACCATGCTGCGCAGTATGCATGAGCACGATTCTAATGCAGTGCATTTAAGGTCCGTGCATATATGGCATGAGTTTTCAGCTTGGCTCCAATTGCTGATGCGTATTGCAACCGAAGGTCAGGTACAAAACCGGAAAACCATTTTATTCTGCAATCTATATGTCTACAAACAACCGATGATATTCAAGTTACCTCCTTCATCTTGGAGGTCTAGAAAATTCCACAATAATCCTTAAATCAGGAAAAAAATCATATAAATTCTCCAATTAGTCGAGAGAGAGAGAAAAAACAATATTTACAACAGTTATTTTGGTGTAGACAGATTATAACGGTACAGATTAATCATGTATATATATTACTACTATTACAATTATATAACAAATATAACTATATTTTTAAAAGACAATAAAGTTATATAACAAATACAATAAGTTGCAATATCTACCCACACGCAATTGCGCGGGAATTCAGGGTTAGGATTCCGCTAGTTCATTGAAGGCCATGACTTGACTAATTGCAGAATTTTTTTTTCAAATAATCTATTTTTTATTATTAATTACAACATTATACCTGCGATAATATTTTTTACGAATATATCTCGTCGCTCAACGGTTGAATTTGGATCCATTATTTCAACCGTTGAGCAACCTGGGACACTTGTCGCTCAGCGGTTAGTTTAAGATGCAATTTCACTTATCTAGCCGGGCATGTATTGTGTCCATTGGGCGACAAGTGTAGTTCGCTCAACCGCTGAAGCGATTGGGACCAATCGTCAACGGTTGAAAGCTTATACGAGTATATTTCAGTAAAAAATATTATCGCATGATAATGTTGTAATTAATAATAAAAATAGATTATTTGAAAAAAATTCACTAATTGCATCGTAAAACTTGGACCAGTTTATATATATATATATATATATATATATATATATATATATAAAATAATTGCACAACTGATATAGTAATGCACACAAATTTATAATTATAATTGAAAGTTTTCAATTTTCCTAGTCATGCATAATCGTCCATTTTTTTTTAATCAGACGATCAAATGGCTAGGAGTTAACCATTTGCATGCAGAGCATTGTGAAATTAATAACAAGTGCCAAAACTGCATGGTAGCAGACAGAATACGGAAATTTACATAGTCCCGAAACTTGTTTTAATGGCGCTGCACATGAGGATTGCTCTTAATTTTATTTTACCCATGATACTGTAGAGCAATGCTATGGTACATGCAATTCTGTTTCCAGCATGTACCAATTAATTTTCGGTACGTACGTATACAGCACTCTCACCAGATGGACTATCTGCATATTTTCCGCAGTGCTGTACAGGAACAAATCACACATATAAGTACCGGCTAGCTGTTATATATTCACGACCCACAAACATTCAAGAAAGTAATTCAATTCACCCTGGCACAAGTCGAATCACCCACCGATTCGATTCGAGCTACAAATATGCTAGCTAGCCGTACGTGTCCACTATACAAGCCCGGGCGACAGGCTGCGCGGCCGCTTCCAAACTACATGGGAAGCACCGTGTAGGTTGGTCTGGCGTACGCAATTGCAACAGATGATTCAGGCAGGGTCGGCCCGCTCGACTCGGCGTACGTCCATGGAGACCTCTGACACGTGACGATGGGGAGAGGTACGTGCGTGCGTACAAACGCGCGCTGCCAATCGATCCCCGTCACCTCCCCAACCGCGGTTACGCATGCGGAGGCGTGCAACCCGGCTGCTTCCACCCGGATCACCCGCCCAAGTCACGGAGCAGGTGAAATCCGGCGCTTAGGCCCCTGTAATGCTCCTGCGCATGGCTGGCCTCGCCCGCCCCGAACTGGACCTGGTGGCCGTGCCCCGAATGCACGCCATCCATCTGCTCGCCGGCCGGGAACAAGAACCCGGCGGCGCCGCCGTCGTGAGAGGGCGGCGCGCCGAACGCGATGTTCACGCCGCCGCTGTCGTGCGAGTCGTGCTGCTGCAGCCCCAGCGTCAGCGACACGCCACCGCCGCCGCCAGTGCCGAAGCCCCCCTGGCTGTCGTACGCGTCGAAGTCGAGGTGGTCCATGGTGCCGAAGCTCTCCATCCGTGCGCCCGCGCCCGCGCCCGCGACGCTGCCGATGTCCACGACGGAGGCTAGCGAGCCCGCGTCGTGGAGGAGCTGCGCCCGCGTCGGCTTCTGCTCACCGTCGTCCCCATCACCTCCATCAACCTGCAGCTGGCCGTCGGAAGCGTGGCTGCTACGGTTAGGGTTGAGACTTCCCTGTCCGCCTCCGCTGCCGCCATCCTGGTCCTTCATCTCCTCCACGTACATCTCCTCCACCATTGGCTTCCACAGCCGCACCCTCGCATTGATGAACCAGTTGGACACCTGCGGTACGTGCGAACCCCCGTTAAAAACGCGCAACATATGTCGCTGTAACGAGAGGTGGGTGTCTAAACAAGATTCTTTTTCCGAAACATTTGCGAGCACAAGTGGACATGGTGCGACCTCGACATGGCAACAAATGAATTGACGTATCATCCACACAACGTACGGGGATCGAAATTCGAACGTACCTGACTCCGTGAGAGGCCCGTCTGGCGAGCCAGAATGTGCTTATCCACGTCGCTTGGATACCTGAATTCGAACGGATCATATATATATATATATATGAACAGAGATGTTTGTATGTATGCATGCATGCGCTATTACTGTATAACACAAGTACCAATTCAATTTGCTATGGATATGGATGTTTTTGTATCCTCAAAATCAAATAAGCTGCGAGAAAGCAAATGCTAAAATATTTATTAAAGACAGCATTTAGACTCAAACACACTACCATATAATTGATTAAATAATCAAACCAAAAACCAAAGAAAGATGCGTGGTATATCTACCCACGGTCACCATCAAGCTAGCTATCCTTTTCTTTAGGACGAATTAATTAATTGTGCATACATACATACATGCACCTCATTCAGGAGCTTAATTAGTTAATTATATATTACATGATGATAATCAGCCATGAGTGAAATAGGACTAAACCGACCGCTTAAAGAGTAAGCACACATGACATTTCGAACGTATATGCTTAAGTAGCAACCGTTGGGCAGTATGGCAAAATGGTCATTTGAGCATTTGATGCCGAGACAAATGTTGTCCGGAAAGAACAATGCTATAGAATAAACCATATGAAGAAACGTTCATTAAGAACAACCATCAATAGTAAATTCGTAATTAATAAGGGTCGTCACGCGCAAACTTATACGACTACTAACACTGACATGCTTGCTTACGTGATTACTAGCTAATTTAGCTTAATATTCTACTAGCTAGCACTTGAACTTATCGTTGCACAATGTACTAGTACTACTGCATAGTTCTACATCAAGCTTGTTCGCTTAAATAAATCCCAAGATGGAACACTGGCTAAGAATATGGAAGCTTAATTAATTAGGCGTTTTTTTAGAAACAATTAATTAGGTGAGTCGTTGGATGCATATGCAACGTATATATACTTACGGGCGCAGGAAATGCTCGAACATCCAGGCCCGGAGAACGGTGACGGCGCGCTCCGGCAGCCCGCGCTGCGGCCGCCAAGGGTGGCTGTCCATCATGCCGGCCTGGTGCAGCGCCTTCTGATGCCTGATGGACTGGTCGAGCACCCTCAACCGCGGCGTCTCCCCTCGCGTCATCCCCGGCACCGTCACGTCCTTCTCCCCGAGCGCCTTCCGCACTGCCTGCAGCAGCCCCACGATCCCGTCCCTCAGGTTCCGGAAGTGCCTTGATATCGTCCGCGACGCCAGCGCCGTGTACGCCGCCGCCGTACGCTCCCCCGCCACCGCCTCGAACCCGCCCGCCAGCGCCCTCATCTGCTCGCAGTACCTTCTGTATCTCCTGTCCACCTGCGCGTGCACGCGCCATGCGTATTTTCAGACACAGTAATTAAGCAAGCTCAAGGACATGCACGCATACTTTTCGATCGCCCCCTAGCTAGCTAATCCACTATCTAGCTAGTCTGCAAGTGCTAGTATACAGACACCAAGCGTACGTACGTAGACGTGGTGAAGATCGAGATGCGTGGGCAATGTAACAGTGAAACTGTAACAACTGTCACTGCTGCAGCTTGTAGTGGCTAGTACTTGTGCGCGCCTACTGCCTTAGCCTTTTTGCGCACCCTAGCTTGCTAGAATTCTGCAACCACTCGATCGAGCTCGATCAGTTGCAGTGCGGTAGTAAAAATTGTTTGTATGAGCTGAGGCGTTGAACAGCAAGCAAGGCCAAGGGGATGAGCAAAGAGGTAGTGGAGGAGCAGTATGCAGAAAGCTTGCAGCTTGCACTCGCAGAGTCATGGCAGGCCTGTGGCTGTGGCTGTGTGAGAGTCTGCATGTATGACCGGCCGGCTAGGTAGGGGACCCTCGTGTAGATACCTAAGAGAGGCAAGGGAATAGAGGTTTCCAAAAGCAAATGGTGAGGCCCCGGAATAGCCTCGCTTCCCTGCCCTAGTCCCAGTTGCACTCTTCAGGCAACCATAATTGAACTCCTAGTACTTAATTTGCTGTAACTTTTTTTTTTCTCTCTTTCAGATTCCTTTTGTGCAGTGCCTAATTAAGTGCGTCTGGATTAGCTCGCTCACCTCTTCGAGCATGATGTAGAGCTTGTCCTTGAGCCTCTGCAGCTCCAGCGCGTCCATGGCCTGGATCTGCGGCGACGGGGTCCAAGAGGTCGACGACGACGACCCGCCGGTGCCGTCGGCGCCCTCTTCTTGCTGCCGTGGCTTCGGCGCCTTCGTGCGCTTGGTGCTGTCCACGGGGAGGATGCAGAATTCTTGCAGGAGCTGCTGCGCCGGGAGGAGGAACCTGGAGCTGCTCAGGTGCCACGCGCCGTGCCCGTGCGCCGCCGACGAATCATGCATCCATGCCGCGGCTGCCGGTTGCTGCCGAGAGGAGCCGCCGAGGTGCTGGTGCAACACGCCCTCCGGCCGGAACAGCGAGAGAGATAGCGGCGCCTGGCTCAGCTGGTGATGCTGCTGCTGCTCGCTGAGGAAGCGCATGGTGGAGCCGTCTCCTCCCGCGTCCATGAGCACAGCCTTGCTGTGAACAGCAGAAGCAGCGGCCCACGTCGTGCCGGGCTGCATCGCGGTCAGGCCACGCATGCCGACCAGCTCCATCCCAGCATGCAAGCCGAACAGCTCGGGCGCCCCCTCGTCCATCGCCGGCATGAGCGTCCCGACCGACGCCGCCGCCGCATCTGCCGCCGAGAAGTAGTCCGCGAACCCCAGGCTCGGATCATGCGCCATCTTCCTTAGCCTACCAAAAGGCCAGCTTAAAGCAAACATCACACCGATCAGCACCAGAGCAAAGCGAACTGGTAAAAAAGGATACGAACAACGAAAGAGATTGCTCACTTTTGTGCAAAGTAGCTAGACAGAGCCTGGTTGGACGATCAAATCTTTCCGGAGAACTGGAAGAGAAGATATGCGAGGTTGTTAGTAGCAGTACCACTGATCCATCGAGCTAATCACCACTGGTGAGAAGGTGAGAAGTACTACTACCTACTACTACTACTACTAGTACACACAGAGAGAAGAACAAAGGTCACACAAGAATCTTGCTTTGGCTTGGGAGAGCAGGGAAAAGAAGAAAAACAAGATCAAAAGCCATGGTGATTTGGACGCACGGGTCTTAAAGAAACCGACCAAACCAAAGATCTCATCAGGAAAGCAAGCAAGCAGGAAACGGAAAAAAGATGGGCTATGGCACAAAAAGCATATACGGGAGCTTGCGAGCTCCGGGGTGGGGCTGTGTGGTGGTTGCCGCGTCAAGCTTTCGCCTCGCCCTGCGGCTGCTACTTCTACTTGCTGCTATATCCCATCCAAATATCTGGACTACTACCAGTCTTCGTCTTGCTGTCTGGGCTGCGGAGGTTAATTTTTTGTGTGGGGGTAGTTGCGTCTGCTCACTCTAATTAATAATATTATTATTACTAGGCGAAGCTGCTGGTTTTTCTCTCTAGCTAACCAGCTAGCTTCCTGTCACTGGCAGGGGAAAACTATCTAGTTTGGAAAATTTTATCGGACCCTACCGGCAGAATCGGTAATCGTCGGTTACCAGATATTTTGGCAAAATTTTGAACGAAAATTTTGAATTAAAATTTGAATTTTTCAGATCTAAAGACGGAATTTTTGAATTGAAATTTGAATTTGAATGAAAATTATATAAATCCGATTTTTTTTCTCGGTATGAAATTTTATCGGACCCCACTGATAATGCCAGTAACTACCGGTTACCGACGAAATTTCGCCGCTAGAGCTTTCCATGGTCACTGCAACTTGTTTGTCCTGATGAACTAATGCTCCTAGGATCTGATACATATATGGCTCGCGGATCTGATACATTTGTTGAAGTTGATCGTTGTCTTCACTAGGATGCAATAATTCTATGTAGCATTCGTTTGATGAGGAAAATATCGGATGGTTAAGATCGAATTTGGATGAATTTTTTTTTTAACATTCTTAAAGTATAAACATAGTCGATTCTGTGTTCAATCCAAGCTCGATCAGTCTTGAAAAAAATCAAGCTCGATCCTAGTTTGCTGATTGTTTGGTTGTCTGGATACACTATCACTACAAAGTTGAATAAATATAACACAACTCGTTTGGAACACGAGAAATTCTCCAAATTCTTACGAGAATTGAATTGTTTCATCGAAATCCTTGTTCCAAACAGAACATAATCTCTGTGTCTACTAAGGGTCTGGAAAACTTGTTCTTTACCTAGAAGTTTTGTCAAGGTTTACAATTGTGGTCCCTTCACTCTACTTGTTTTCATTGCTTCCTATTTGTAGGAGAGTAGTAGAAGGTGGTGGAAATGTTTATAAAATGTACACCCAACTGAATAGAGCGATTTAAAGATTTACCATTAGGAGATAGATGTATTCGAGGATTTAGCTCTCGATGTCTCATGACATGTAGCCCCAGACCCTACATATCAGTGAGTTGAGATATCAAGGGGTATCCTCAAATGCACCTATTTATGGTGGTAAATCTTTAATAATTCCAACTGAATGATTGTTTGTACGCTGTAGTACAGTCATCCTGTTAAACTAAAAATCTATAGAAATAATTTGGCAAAAACACTTAAAAAGGCATATGTGTGCTCCAAGCCTCCAGTAGTTCACTCCCCGCAAAATATTCCGGAAGTAGGGCCTGCCACCAAGTGAGGAAAGAGTGGTCCACAGTTTCCACCAAATTGCAATTAAAACAGCCTACAAAAAAGAATGGTGGAACCATGTCTATTTGTGGGACCATCAACATCGACCTTTGCTTGCTTTCCTTCTATTTGGTTTACTCTTCTATTCCACGTTCTTACTGGATACAGCTCCCACTCATTGTATTATCAGTACAACAATAAACATACACTGGGAGACTGATTACATTTAGTTTAATATTGATGAGTTTAGTTGCGTATTTGAAACAGTATTGGGAGATTGTGCAATGTATATCTCTACTACTTAAAAATTAGAGTTAGTGGTCATCCATCCTCCCCACCTTCTCACATCTGTCCCTCTTTACTGACATGTAAGCCACGTTATCAACAAATTATCTCCTCACATCGTGCGCTCCTTGCTCCTCCTCTCTCGGCATTGCCTCTGACGACGCTCAGGCTTCCTCCTCCTCCGCCTCACCTTCCCATTTCTTCTTCGCGGCGGCGCCCGCCTATTGCCCATCGCTGCTTCCATCGGCCGGAGCTGAACAGGCCTCACTTCCTCCTCTCCGCCACCGCTCTTCTGCTTTGCTGTATGCGCCTTGACGAATTGAAATATATTATATCTACTTAATTGATAAATGATTACATTCATGAGATGTTTCGTAGCAACGCACGGACACCAAAAGAACCCTAACACTTAAATTAATCTAAACGATAATAAACAGTAATCAGCAGTAAATTACTAGCTAATTAAGAACAAATGCCAACACAGTTTAATACAAGGTTATATTATCAAAAGTTTACAATGGGGCTTCTAAAACGAAAATAAAACATTAATACAATCTCTGAGTTAATTACAAGAATTCTTCACATCAAAACAAAATGAAAATTACAACATTGATTAAAAATTACAAATGAAACTCTTGCATGCTTGGTAGCCTCAAACCCTCAAACCATCGCATCTTCTTTTCCTTGTATTGCCAATAAGTAGAGCCATTTCCCTGCCAACCCAAGATCCTGCCACCATTCCATTCCATTGTCAGCAAAAGCCAAAAGACCGAAAGCAAACCAAGACCAAATAAAATGGAGTAGAGGAAAGAAAGGAGTGTCGTTAGATAGCGAGAAGCTCATCGAGGTTCCTAAACTGTCCAGGGCCAGTCGACATCCTCTTACTTCCATGGGTTTCATCATCCGGCAATAGAAAAATCCAACACTCACTTTTCCCGATTTACCTCAACCGTAGAAAATCCAAAGAATAGTGATTTATGGACCATCGGTCCAAGCCTATTAACCAGCCAAACAGCCCGCAAAGAGAGAACAGGGGATAAGGTGAGGGCATTCTGGGCAAGGCACAGGAGGGAGGGAGAGAGAGAGCAGCAGCAAGCCAAAGCCCCAAATAAAAGTCCCCAACACTCATAGCCAAGCCACTTTGCTCCCCTCTACAACCAGTCGAAACCACAAGCAAGCCACCACTATCACCACAAGGCAGCAACCAGAGAAAGCAAGCCGAAGTAACTCCATCAGTACCCACAGCCAACAAGAGGAAGTCAAGGAAGGAGACAAGGAGGCAAGGAGTGGAGAAGGTAGAGGAAGGCATGGGACGATCAAGGGCACTAGTGGACGACCACGGCAACCATTGGACCGACCAAACCTCCAGCAAACCCGCTAATCCCCGACCAACCGACTATCAGGTAAGCCCACATGTTAACCATTCCCATACCTCTTAGCATCACACACAACACTCACACTGCACACAGTCACAACCGATAAGGCAAGGTGACAAGGAGAAAGGCACACCATGCCTCGGTCGGCGTTGATACCACACTGCGAGTGGCAAGCCCGCTAGAGCCACTGAGCACCCTCGAGAGCAGGAATGAGCTCCCTAGCACAAACCCCCACCCCGAGTACCGTCACGGCAACCCTAGCTAGCTACCCAAGCATGCATGGTAAAAATAGAACAAGAATCTAAACTAAAATTTGACAAAGTACGAAAAGGGTAAAAGGAAGTAATCTGGGTTAAGGACTAAGGCCGAAGCCAAGGAACCAATTCCAGGAAACCAAAACCCACCACCATGCCATCACAGAAGCCTTAAGCCACCACCATGCCCAAGAAACCAAGCCGAGGCCAAAACCCATAGAAGCCTCAACCCACCACCACACATTACCATGCCAAGGAACCAAGCCCACAAGCCATAAGTCACCATGCATCACCATCACCAAAATTCCTGAGAAACCCCACAGAAGCCACCAGCCACCACCATGTACCACCAGGTCTAGGAAACAAAGCCATCACCAAAACCACAACCCACCACCATGCTAAGAACACCCACACCAGCACAACAAGCCACCACAAGGTCATCACCATACCCAGGAACCGAAGCCAAGCCACCTCTATGCCACCACCAAAACCCACAGAAGCCACAAGCTCACCATGCCGAAGCCACCACTGAAACCAAGCCCACAGACCATCACCCAAAATCCCCCAACATCCACCAACAATATCACCAAGGACCCCAAATCAAATTGGGGGCAAATCGACACAAATCGGCACAATAGGAAAAAGTAATACTGGTAAAAGGTAAAGGGGAAACCGCGAGAGTAGATGAGCCAGTAGCAACCGAGTAGGAGCCGGAGGAGAGGTGACTAGGAGCTCCATGAAGGCAACCAAGGCGGCACAGATCCAGAGGAGGACCGGCAGAGGGGAGCAGTAGGAGTACCGCAGCACACCGGGCGGAGCCGGAGTTGAGCCAGAGGATGAGATCCACCACGGAGAGGAAGAGGTGTAAGGGCGAGTGCGGGCGAGAGCATTGTGTGCATGAGTGCTGTGTGTTGTGCGTGTGTGTTTGCTGTGTGTTTGATGTGTGTTGTGTGCGTGTAGTGTTGTGTTGTGCGGTGTTGGGTCATGTGTGTAGTGTGGTGTGAGTGTAGTGTTTTATGTTGTGTGAAGGTAGTATAGTGTAGTGTGTGCTGTGAGTGCGCATATTGTTTTGTATTTGGTGTGCGAGCGTATAACGTTAGACTAGGATAGTTTAATTTTGGAAGAATGTAAGGACCCGGATAAAAGAAGCGTAGCACTTCTGTTTCGAGCCAACCCAAGCCAGGGGCAAGCACGTGTGAGTTCCGCGACCTTAGATTGTAGAGCTAACAGGTAGAAAAAATAGCCGTTGGGAAATGCTAACCTACCGGGAATCCGAAAAGTTTAATTAAACTAAAATCTGCTAAAAAAAAGGGAGCAGCGAGTTAATGTAAGCATAGTACCACCCAAACAACTAAGTATTTTTGTTATACGCGTCTATCGTATAATTGCAGAAGACGAACCGGCTCAGGCAGGAGTAGCTGATCTAGGATTCGTTGACACTAAGCTTTACTATGAATGCGAAGGCAATCCTATTATTTTGATCATCAACCTAGTTATATTAAATGTAAAATTTATCTGTTGTATCATCATTATATATGTGCATTAAAACTATCTCTCAAATCAAACCGGATAAAAGAGATAAGAGACAATAGATGAAGCATAAGAAAAGAGCAGTACAGCTGAGAGGAGCAGCTGGACTGTAAGAGTAAATACTAAGTTGGTAAAGGGGGCCCTTGCACAGGAAAGAGAGGGAATGTGGGACCCTTTACATATGGATAATATATATGGACCAACAAAACTCTCACTCGGATAAGGGGCCGTATTTGAGTGCCAACCATTTCCCCATCTTCGGCGGGCAGAAAATACTACCTTGTTACGTTACTATACTCTCCACATCGGATAAATAATATAATGTGAGAGTGATGGAGGAACTCAGAACCGGTAGCGCAAGTCCGGAAGTGAGGGATCTAATGTGCGCATATATTAGCGCAGGTGGAGTGTTGGGTGAAGGGATAACCGGCCCAACCAATACTATTAGAACTCGGTGGAAGACTGGGTGAGCGTCCTAGGACACCAACGGAAAATAGATGGGTGGAGACTTAATCACGTAACATAGAAAACGTTCCGTACTCTGAACTTGACACCGTATCAAAGGAAATACGGGAGATCTAGCTTAAAGAGGGATCAAAGTAGCTATGGGTAAAGTGGTACAAGCCTATGCAGTGCTAAATAAAACCATGAATTCATGCCTATCTCTGCGATTGGAGGCTATGGTGACCACTATGGGTTTATCTTCTCACCGAATGACAAGTAGTCTTTTCAGAACTTAAAACTTACCACTTAATTTTGGTGAATTATTTTCCAGAGAAAGAGATAAATTAGAAAATACGATAATCAATAGAGAAGAAGTCATATAGTGGATCCTTGCTAATAAATGCTTACTGAGTACATTGGTACTCATTCTTACTATTACTTCCTTTGTTAGATCCTAGTTTAACCGGGGATTATCCCGAGTGGGATGAAGGATACACAGGTGCCGAGGAGGCCGCCGGAGGCGAGGTTACTTACTACGAGGACCAGAGTGAGGTAGACACCCTATTTGGCGAGTGGGACGAGTAGACGTTCGGCGGAGCAGGGCAGGCAAGCGAGGGGTTTCGTCCCGTTTTACAGTTGTAATTAAATACTTGTATTAAATACCATAGCCTTGAGTGGCTACCTGCTGTAACAAAGTATAGCTTCTATCTTATTGTTCTGCTGTGTTAACTTTGGTAAGACTTATTATTCGTTAGAGCGGTGTCCTACCAGGCAAACGAATAATAATCCGTTGCTTAAATGTGATTACCCTCGGGGTAATGACACGTGGCGCCACACTTAACTAGTATAAATATATATATACATGTCAATTAAATAGTCCATATTACCTAACTGAGGTAATTTTGGAAGAAGTTCGCTTTTTTTAAAAAAAATAACCAGAAAATTACAAATCAGCAAACGTTTCATGAAGCTAACTAAAACACAATCATTTGCGTTTAAAATAATTTCCACCCCAACACCTCTATCTTACTCTCTTGTTCTAAGAGGAACAACTTTTTTTAGGGAAACCTCTATCTTACGTTGGTTTCTCCTGTATCTTTCAATCGCAGTAATCAAGCTACATCTTGTAACTAACACCTCCCATCAACTCTACAGTAAGATTATTCCCCCTGCATCTTCATTGATCGATCGTAAAACTCGTCAGGAAGAACTATATATAATGGAATTCATGGCAGCTATATCTTAGCCTTGATTATAATTTGTTCTGTACGATCATACATACATATAAATCGATTAAGGTCCACACCTCCAATCTTGTCGATCTTTAATTTAATCGATCTACCCGTCACTGTCCCCCAAAACAAATCACCCGTTTGTATCATCAAATCATATGATTCCTCCTCTCTCATATCATACAAAAACTGCGCACTCACGTGAGCTCGGTCCCTTGCTCTTCCATGGGATTCATGTCATGGTTGCGTCGCCCATTCCCTTTTTTGTTTCGCTGCCTCAGACATAGTATATGCAGTGCAACAAGAAAGATCAATAACCCAAGCGGTTATTATGGGCAAAAGTAAACAAGCCAAGCTAATCATTGCATACCGTTAGGGTTAGGCTATCTTGGCTTTGATTAGGGGTATTTGCTTTACGTATTGTTTGTTTAAGAAGGCTGGGCGGATCCAACAGGGGGCAGGCGGGGCGCGCGGTAGCACTCCCTAGCACCGATCAAACCCTGCATACCTTTATAGCACCAGCATCCATCGATCATTAGACGAGAGTTAGGTTAATTTGAAGGTTGAAGATAAGCAAGGTTCTATAAATATTCCTTCATTTTAATCCTAGGCCCGCTACTGAGAAAGCACTGTATCTATGTTACCTTTTGCTTGTATGCTGTGCATGCAGTGATGGGCTAGTAACCCATGCACGTGTACGTGGCACGTACTCCCTTGCTGTCACTGGCTTGTGGGTCCAGCCCAAACAGTTGGATTCATGTCCTCGCATTCCATTGCAATATGTCACCATGCCATAGTCAATCCCACCCATTGGATAGAAAATCAATGGTCAGGATGCGCTCGGTATTGCGGCGTTGCACTGTAGCACAGGAACAATGCAGTTTTTTGACTGTAGCTGCAGCGCCTGCAGGTCTCGTGAGTAGCCCTTTTGATCGGATGGTCGTGATCGAGGAATGGTAGAGTACTATTGCTCTCTAGTACCGTTGTCTTTGTCAGAGGATCTGAATCTCAGACAGATGGTATATAACACACACATATATAGACACACAAGTAGATGACCCAGGTACTGTACATGTACTTTGACATTGGGAAAGCTACTGTACACATTCCTCGACGTGGGTACGGACACGTTGCCTCGAACACGGGCGAATACACTACCTACAGACTACACAGCACAGTACTCGACTGTACTGTATATCATCATGGTGGGAGGACGAAAGACAACTTCCATTCTTCCATAGTTCCATGGCTCTAGCTTTCATCAACACAACAGCTGCAGTGCTTGAAAGTTCATCAAGCGTACGTACGTAGAACAAGTAGTCACAGTGTTTTATTCGGTACTCCTACTAAGTATGACAGCTTAGTTCTTAATCATAGCAGGTGGCAGGTAACTAATTTCCTTCAGAAATCACTCACATCGCTGAATTTTCAACCGGCATTATTGTCGCCGCCAGTACGTAGCACCGATCGACGCACTCAGCAACACGACTACGCACACCCAACAAGATGGGAGGGAGCAGAAACATTTCCAACGAGATCCCCATCGATGGATGCTATGAACTCATGATTGTCTAATCTTGCTGGTCTCTACTGCGAAGGTGAAGCTGGCTTGGGAGTCATTATCCGTGCTGAAAAGGGCGCCGTTTTGCTGTCTTTTTGGCGTGTTCTGAAGTTTGCTGAAGACGGAGAGGAGATTGAAGCCTGGACTTGTCGCGAGGGTGTTAATTTGGTTGCAGAATGGATAAGTAAACCTGCTGTTCTGGAAACGGACCGTGCTTCGGTGGCGAATTTGTTAACTAACCCGACGACCCAGCGCTTGAGAATATCACCTTCATCATGACAGAAGTCTCGGAGTATGGTGCTCAATTGCCGGCGTTTTCAATCCGGCGCACGAAGAGATAGCTAAAATTTGTGTTGCTCATGAGCTCGCAAAAATGGCGAAACGCATGAATCATTATGCGATTTGGAGTGATCAGTTTCCATCTTGTGTTGAGCAATTAGTTGCTCGGGAATGCGAGTTTTTGGCTAATTTAGCATTGCTTGGCGTTAAAAAAGCAATTCTAGCTCTATCCGTTGAGAAAAATGTAAAAATGACACTGCGGATTTACCGGTAGGCAACATATGCCTTTGTCCGAAAATGTAAAAATAGCACCGCGGACTTGCCGGTAGGCAACATATACCCTTGTCCGCGTATCCACCACATGGAATCGCCGCTGCAGTGCTCGTCCGCACGCCCACCACGTGGCAGTCGCAAAAACCTGAAAAACAATGCTTTTTTTTGCCAAGCCTGCACGCTAGGGGGATGGACGAGCAATATAGCACACTATTTGTATACTGTAGCGACACTACTCATACAATGTTGTCGTAGCAAAAAGACTAGACAGTACATACAGGGTACCCTTTGTCTTGGAAGAGAACCGAAAGGAGGAGCCAAAGACATAATTGTATGAATGTATTTCCTTGAGTATGAATAAGAGAAAGCCCTCTTGAACATGCTCCCTTAGGGCCTTATTTATAGGAGGGCAAGAAGAGATATTTACCTTCTTGCCCTCACAATGTATTGAGAGAGAGGGTTTTTAGGTACGTTTGTCTATAGTACACTATATGGACTTGGTCTACACATGTGCAGTGTCTCTAATGGTACACTGGTATTCCTGACGACTCTAAGGTGCGGGGCACCCCTTGGTGCCCGGCCACGACAACTCCCTCATCTGTGTGGTCCGAGGTCGCGAAGAGTGGTACCGCGATACCGAGGGGCGAGCGGACACAATCTCGTCGCCCCAGGCCCCTCAGGAGTCGGGATACCCGGAAGAAATCGATACGAACCCTCGAGGCAGGTGGTGCGTCGGGGCCGCCCCGCCGAGGCGACAGCCTAGAGGCGGGCAGTGAGCAGCGGCGGAGCCCGTGGGGGCGAAGTCGATGCGAAGCCGCTACACCGAGACATGGACCTCGAGGCGGGCAGCGCGTCAGAGACGCCTCGCCGGGGCGATAGCCTCGAGGCGAACGGTGAGAAGAGGCGGAGCCCGTGGGGGCGAAGTCGATGCGGAGCCGCCACGCCGAGGGTATGGATCTCAAGGCGGGCGGTGAGCAGCGGCAGAGCCCATGGGGGCAAAGTCGACACGAAGCCGCCACGATGAGGCCTGGACCTCGAGGCGGGCAGCGCGACGGGGCCGCCCCGCCGAGGCGATAGCCTCGAGGTAGGCGGTGAGTAGTGGCAGAGTCCGTGGGGGCGAAGTCGATGCGCAACCACCACGCTGAGGCATGACCCTCGAGGCGGGCGGCGCGTCATGGCCATCTTGTCGAGGCGATAGCCTCGAGGCGGGCGGTGAGCAGCGACGGAGCCCATGGGGGCGAAGTCGACGTGGAGCCGCCACGATGAGGCCTGGACCTTGAGACAGGCAGCGCGTCGAGGCTGCCCTGCCGAGGTGATAGCCTCGAGGCGGGCGGTGAGCAGTGGCGGAGCCCGTGGGGGCAAAGTCGACGCGTAGCCGCCACGCTGAGGCCATGGACCTAGAGGTGGACGACGCGTCAGGTCTGTCCTGCCGAGGCGATAGCCTCGAGGCGGACGGTGATCAGCCGCAGAGCCCGTAGGGACAAAGTCGATGCGGAGCCGCCACACTAAGGCATGGCCCTCGAGGCGGACGGTGCATCATGGCAGCCGTTGCTGCTCTCGTATTTGATTAGTTCTTTGGTGTGACCGTTTGCGATGCTCCTGCTGAGGGCCTCGTACCGTCCCCCCTTCGGCCGCTCCGAGTCAAGTGTGCCCGTGACTTGGAGGGGCGCGAAGGGGGCTTTTTTTTATTGGTTGGGCTCGTTTGAGAGTCCAAAACTAACGAGGGGGAGACAAAGCCGATCACCGTCCCCTAACTTTTTTTTTTGATTGGGCTTGTTTGAAAGCCCAAAACTAGCAAGTGGGAGGCGAAACCGGTCGCCGTCCCCAACTTTTTTTGGGTGGACTCGTTTGAGAGCCCAAAGCTAGCAAGGGGGAGGTGAAGCCAGTCGCCGTCCCCCAACTTTTTTTGAGTGGGCTCGTTTCAGAGCCCAAAACTAATGAGGGGGAGGCGAAGCCACTCGCTGTCCCCTAACCTCTTTTTTTATTAGGCTCGTTTAAGAGCCCAAAGCTAGCAAGGGGGAGGCGAAGCCGATCGCCGTCTCCCAACTTTTTTTTTATTGGGCTCATTTGAGAGCCCAAAGCTAGCGAGGGGGAGGTGAAACCGATCGTCGTCCTCCAACTTTTTTTGATTAGGCTCGTTTGAGAGCCCAAAACTAGTGGAGGGAAGCGAAGCCGATCGTCGTCCCCCAACTTTTTGTTGATTTGGCTCGTTTGAGAGCTCAAAGGGATATATATGGTGGCATAAAACTGACTTGAGTTAAAGACAAAAACAAATCCGTCTAGATCAGGTCTGTCGGCGCGACGCTTCGCGTCTCCGGACCTTAGCGTCTCTATAATTTGGATCACATATCAACAATGCCAATGCGCGATCTTATCAGTGTGGCCCAAAATCAATCCCAAGTGTGTCATGTGTTTTGGTCTTTCGGACTGCGTCATGTGTTTTGGTCTTTCGGACCGTTCTTGTATCAGGCTACTAATACCAAATTACTGCTACCGCATCAGATCCTAGTCCGCGGTCTCGCGATCCATCTCTGCCATCCGCGATCATCCTCATGATGTGGACCGGGGGGATGCACCCCTTTATAAAAAGCTCGAGGAGACTACATGTCCACATCGGCACGGACGGCAAAGATGGGTGATCGCGAGGCGTTCCTAACAAGACTAGTGCAACTGCGTTAAAAAGATTTGCTATTTATAAGTTGCCTATTTTTTTCTTTAAGTTTAAGTTGATTATTTTGATCATTGAATTTATATAGAGATTGATATACCATATGATTGTATGTTAATCCAATAGATAAAAAAATATAATTTATACTTAAAAAAAAATTAGTCGTCTTACGAATAGACAATCCCCTCTGTTATAATCATCCATATTAGCAGCGAGCCAGGTTCGCGTGAACACGAAGAACTAGCTAGCTAGGCACACACACTCTGGCCAACTTTTGTCCCGATCTGCCGGTGCTAGGCTGCTAACTCTCACAAATAAACCACAATTAATACGTAAGATGAAACGGACTGTTCATGCTCCCTGGTCGAAAAACACGTACAACGTACGTGCCACTGCCTCGACACAATTAAACCCCGAATTTTGTGCCAAAGATGCATGTTTCGATGGATAAGGCGTCGCCGTCGGCGGGGCCGGGTTAGACAGTGGCGGCAACGCTCCATTCGCGCACCGCGGGAGCACGAAAGCGGCCTCACGTACCCCGATTCATGTCGCCATGATGTATGTACCGTGCCCGGGGAACACTCGCCGGGACGCACCTTTCGTGCTACAATATATATACATGCACGCACGGCTCGGCTTTGGTTTGGAGATCGAGTGCATGCCGCCTCTAGCTTGTTGATCATCTACTTCAACCACAAGCTTGGCTAGTAGCGAGCGGTTGTTGGTGCGGCCGGCACGGGCTCGGCTTTGGTATGGAGATCGAGTGCATGCCGCCTCTAGCTTGTTGATCAGCTGCTTCAACCACAAGCTTGGCTAGTAGCGAGCGGTTGTTGGCGTGGCTGCGTTTGGTCACGTTTCTCGCCGCTCGATAGAGCTTGCCGACCTCCTCTCTTTTACTGCTTGTTTGCAAGTCTAGTCCGTGTTTCAGTTAGACTTTTGGATCTGTCGTTGACACGAGACTGGACAGCAAACGTGTAGGACTTCCGATCGGATGCATCGACCGTCGAGGGGGCAAAGGGGATCTCAACAAGAATCAAACACAATAAGCCTTACCGATATATTGTATATGTGTGGTAAAAGTTACAAGTAATCACCCCCTTCCCATTTACAAGGGGTCCTATTTATAGAGTGAGAGAGAGATCCTTGAAGTTATGTCATTGCCATCGGGGCTTAACTTGCTCTAAGGGTACTTTCGTCCATCGCGTCAAGTGGGTCCACTACGTCTGAGATACATGACACCGTCAGCCTTCCGTCTATACGGGTGTCGATGGGACCTCGGCGCGTGGCTACCCTGGATTGGGTCCGGGGTGGATCCCTCAACGTGTGACGCCTCGCCAAGGTTGCTCCCCAGACCTCTTCCAGGGTGGATCCCCCAATGTGTGACGCTTCGCCGAGGTCGCTCCTCGGAACTCGTCCGAGGTGGATCCCCCGATGTGTTACACCTAGCTAAGGCTGGTCCTCGGACCTCATCCAGGTGGAACCCCCGATGCGTCACACCTCACCAAGGTTGGTCCCCGGACCTTGTTCAAGATGAATTCCCCGATGTGTGCTGCCTCGCCGAGGTTATCATCGGCTCGAGGTAGCGTGTGGACTCTCCCCCAATAGTAGCCCCTTGCCAATCTGGGTGGTCGTTAACTGTCTGACCGGACCGACGCACCGACTTGTAGAAGGGGCTGACGCGCGACCTCAGGTCGATGATTCCACTGGTAACTTGCGATGCACTCAGACAACATGTTAATTTATCTTGGCCCTCATGTGAATTTTAGGCAACAGGTTGTGCACGCACCCCCCGAGGTGAGTTCCCATTGTGTTCATCGTAGGGCCACTACTTCGCTAGGCCAATTTCGGGTCATGTCGGGGAGTTCACTGTCACACAAATGGGCGTGGGGTCACGAACAACTATGGAGTCATGCATCGATTGTCTAGATGCCGAAGTTATGTGGAGGTGCAGATCTAGGACTCTATCCCAAAGGAGTGGCTCGTGAAGTGGGGAGTTCTTGACTCATGGCCTTTGAGATGTGACGGTATGGGTGTGGCTGAGGCTTGGCCTTTGAGGAGCAACGGAATGCTGAAATGTGCAAGGTTGACTCGCGTGAACATGTAGCGATGAGTGTGGCCAACTTTCTAGTCCAAGACACACGGAGCCCTCAAGTGAATGGGTTGTTGCGTGCGAACGCGTTGAGATGTGCATGGATGAACCGCTTGTCCGAGGTGCGATGGAGTTTTAAAGAGCGAGAGGGCGATAGGCGCGTATGCGTCAATTTGTATGAGCTCGATGGGCAACACTGAGTTGGACGACACATTCAGATGCGGTCGATCGATGTACGTCAAAGCGCCGAGATGTGCAAGGTCGACGCGTGTCCAGGGCCAACCTGACGAGGCCTGGACCTCGAGGTGAGGGGATATGCGCTACGACGTTATTTGCTCGACTCATCAAGACATCGCATGCGAAGTGGGGAGGCACGTGTCACGGTGCCACATGCTCGGCTCACGAAGGCGTGGCCAACGAAGCAAGGAGCGCTCTATGTGGAGCTATGTTTGGTCGAGGGAATGCTCTCGAGGTTGATCACACTGCACCGGGACGATGTGTTGGCACTCACCAAGGTAAAGCCACTAATCAAAGGGGAAACACTTAATTGAGGACACTCCTATAGAGTCAAGATAGGTTCGATCGACATAGTGTCGTCGAGGCCGAGTTGTACTATATGGAGGCAAAGCCATTGAGGAGTGTTATCCCTCGCTAGGCGAATTGACCTAGCAACTAGAGGAGGGGTGCGCTGGGGCCCGAAGTACTCGAGGCTGACGTGTCGCCTGCGAGGCAAGGAGGTGTGCATCGAAGCACGTGTTGATTGACACATTGGGGGATCCACCCCGGACGAGGCCTAAGGACCAACCTCGGCGAGATGCCACATAATGGGGGATCCACCCCAAATGTGGTCCAAGGACCAACCTCGGCGAGACACATAGGGGTGTCAACGGATCAAATACGAATCAAATAGTGGTCTTCCCATATTTGTATTCGTATTTTCTAAATGCATACGAATTCGAATATTGTTGAATACAAATACGAATTGAATGTTGCAACAGATACGAATATGAATCGAATACCTACTCAATTTGGTCGGATTCAGATATCCTCATAACTTATGTAATTGCAAGATATTTGTGATACTTTATCCTCGTACATAGCTATAACATCTCGGCTTTTTCGAGTCTTTTTGAATTTTTAAAATAAAAAGAACCATTTGGTTTTGATGAGAGTTCAAAGCTTAACTTGAGTTTTTTTTTAAAAAAAAGATCTTTAAATGACTAAATCAAACTTCAACTAAATCGGTTCAGTTTCTTTCGAGTTTGTTAGAATTCTCTCTTTTCTCTGTTCGCTCTGTGTTCCCCTCGGGCTAGCACTTTCTTCTTTAGACCTCCCTTCGTTTGGATCTAAGGGTCCAGACCTCCCTTCCCTTTGGACCTCCCCCTCCGTCCAGACCTCCCTCTCGTTGGACCACCCTCTTGGTCTTTTTGTAAAGACCACCCTCTTGGTCTTTTTACAAAGACCACCCTCCCGGTCAAAACCACCCCTTGGCCGCGACCTCCTCTTTTGTCGTTTAGTCGCGACCTCCTCTTTTGTCGTTTTGTCGCAACCTCCTCTGTGGTCACAACCTCCCCCTTTTATCCTTTAGTCGTGACCTCCTCTTGGAGTCACGACCTCGCCTTGGAGTCACGACCTCCCCTTTTGTCCTTTAGTCGCGACCTTCCCTTGGAGTCACAACCTCCCCTTTGGTTTGACCACCCACCCGAGTGTTGACTAGCCCCACTTGTCAGTCCTGCTCACCTTTTTCTTCCTCTCGTTGCGTCGCTGCTGACGCAATTGTCCTTGCACATTAAATACCGTTGTGTCGCATTAAATGATGTCTTCTGTAGCACCTGCTCCCATCATCTCCTTCACCTGCTCGGCATACTTTGTCCTGTCACACGTGCCATTGATCGTCTGCACCTCTAAGTCCTCCAGTGACTCTCCCCTGGCTATATAAGCCTGAGAAGCCCTTTATCATCGCCTTTTGCCAATTCTCTTGCTCTCGCCAGTCCTCCCGTGCTTCAAGCTTCATCGCCAAGGAGTCTACTGAAGCTTGCGTCATCTTCAACCATCTCGTCGCCAAGAAGTCTGCCGGAGTCCTACGACTACGTTGCATAATCGTATTCGTTCCTACGACTGCGTTGCATGGTCGTATCCTTTTGTATCTTTTCTTACGACTACGCTGCATAGTCGTATCCTTGACCTCCTCCTCGGGACCTCCCTCTCAGTTGAACCTCCTCCCGTTCCTTGCTGTGGTTTTAGTTTGATTTATTTGGAGTTCATTTGGTTTTTATTTGGTCTTTATTTAATTTGCTTCGTTTTATCGTGTAGACTTCGACAACTCCGGAGAGCCCGAGTACGCTGAAGAAGCAGATCCTCAAGCGTTCGAGCGTTCGAGCAAGGCAAGTTACACCATTGATCATATTGAACCCAGTATCTCAAATTATTTAATTTATGTTCCAAATTATTACTGCATGCCTATTTCAATTCAAGTAATTTAAATCTCTATTTTAACTTCATAGTTATTCCTAACTCCTTTGTACATCCAACTTGATTACTAATTCGACCTTCCCTTGTCACCATAGTAAAGAGCTAGTTGGTACATTAGTATGAACTAGCATGTTTCAAAACTCTATGCTTAGTCAAGCTTAGACCAAATTTTTAATTTGGGAATTTACTGCCAAAAGACCAATGTTGTCTAAATGTTTTAATCCATGATATTGGGTTATCATGGTAGTTTGCACATATTTTTGAAAAGCAAAGAAAAGGGAAAATTGGTTTGGTCTCGGGTGAACTGGTTGTTTGGATAGGTGCATGTTCATGCACAGGATCGATCCATTTCTATGGTCGATGCCCAGGGTTCTGTGGAAGTCACCCAAGTCAGTTAAGGACTGGTCTTCGAGTGTATTTTGCCATGCCTCTCCGTGCAACCGCATGTCCTAAATGGGAAGGAGCTGGCTGGCTAATTTGCAATGTCCTTGATGGCCTACTTTTATTTATTCCCACCTGGCGCAAGAGGGGGCTTAAATCTTGCGGATGGTTAGTCCAAAGGAAGCGAAACCTTAGCGATGGGGGACTACGGTGGAATGGCGTATTATAAAGGCCTTGTGATAATCACTTAGTCGCACACCTACAAAAGTGTGTGAGCGGACAGTATAAGTTGATTATCTCTTGTGGGTAAAACTATACACCTTTGTAGAGTGTAAACTATTCGAATAGCCGTGTCCGCGGTCAAGGACATGCTGGCAAAGCTGCTCCAAGTTAGATGTTGGTTTTGTTTTCAAAAGACCTCTTTGAAATGGTTTTGGATGTCTATCCAAATGTGTTTCAGGCTGAATGCCTTGTGATAGGAGGGTATCCTTCACTACTTGTTGATGAATGTTATCCAACTATAAAATTGATTTGGAAAATGAATTTTAGTTATTGTGTAACTGCTTTGGAACTTAGTACATTTATTAGGAAAGGAACTTGGCTTTATGCAAAGACAACCCTATAAGACCTCCTTTGAGATATCCTTGTATGCATGCATTCAATCTGTTACTTGACGGGTGTGACTTGCGAGCACAGTTGTTGTGCTCATTCTTGCTTGATTCTGTTGAGCAGGAGAGGATGTCTTCGATGAGCCAGAGGACCTCCAAGACGACTAGGCTGCGACCTCCAGACGATTGCTTGTGGCGAATCATGTGGACCACTCCTCTTTTGGTTCCGTTGTATTTGTTTCTTGTCGGCTGTATGCCTCTTTTGTAATCAACTCTGTTGTTATTTTAATAAAGATGCGGTGATGGATGTTACCACTTTTGTTCACTGTATGAGCTAGCTGTTGGTCCTTGGGTCTAGCTCGGTTGTGCACAGAGGGTTCGGGACCTTCTGGGTCCGACCGTGTGGTCGTGCTTTTGGGTGATCCCGGGTCCGGTCGTGACTTTGCGACCTCCCTGAGATCCGGGTCGTAACAAGAAGTGGTATTAGAGCCATCTCAACTGCAGGTCGTAACCTAGTAGAATGGCAATTTCAAAACCTATTTTATATATAACAAGAAGGATAATTTGTTCTCTTCTCATCTTGGTCATCTTTCTATCCTTACCTCCCTCTGGTATTCTTCCTTACCTTATTCTCTCTTCATCATTTTACAGTGTCAAATGGATCCTCTTTCCCCTGAAATCTCTATAGGTGGTCTCTCGAGTAGCTCCTAGTGCTCAGGACCTCCCCCCTAAGACCTCTAGTGTCGAGTAGAACATGTATAGCTATTATAGTATTTTGGAAAAGCTTTTTTTTGTGGTTGTTTTACTTGGGTGAGTTGTTTCGCCCTGTCCCCCCCTTAGGTTCTCCTCTTCTTTTCTAAGTTTCTGGAGATCTGGCAGATGGTGACGACTTCATGGCGATGGCGATCTTGGCAATGTAATCAGAGAATGTTCAAGAAACCCAGTTCCTCCACCACCACCTCCTCCAACTGCAGGACCTGATTGCAATCAAATGATGGCCAACCAGGCCCAGTTGATCAACCTGCTTGCTTAGTCCATCAACAACACCTAGACCTTGCAAGCAGCAGCAGCGACAACAGCTCAACCTCAGGCAATTGCTCCACCTCCTCCAAGGGCCAACATAGCGAAGTTCATGAGGTTGCGCCCTCCGACCTTCTCCAGTAGGACTGAGCCAATGGAGGCTGATGATTGGCTTAGAGCAGTTGGCAGGAAGCTGGACATGATCCAATGCACTGATCGTGAGAGGGTGCTCTTTGTCTCTCACCAGTTAATGGACCGGCATCCGAGTGGTGGGATAACTTCACCCAGTCCCACTCTGATGCTCAGACCATCACTTGGGATGAGTTTGTGCAGGCTTTTCGCCATGCATATATTCCACGGGGCATGATGTCCTTAAAGAAGAAAGAGTTTTGCAACCTGTGCCAGGGCAACCGTACCGTAAATGAGTACTTGCATAAGTTTAACCAGTTGGCCCGCTATGCACCAGAGGACATCGCCATTGATGAAGCTAAGCAAGAGTGTTTCCTGGAAGGGCTCAATGATGATCTCTCGGTCCTCCTGATCGCCCAAGATTACACTGATTTCTAGCAGCTGGTCAACAAGGCCATTCACCAAGAGGGCAAGCATATAGAGATGGAAAATCGCAAGAGAAAGAAGGCAGCTCAGAAGTTCAACCCTGGGGGTTTTCCCAAGCCCAGACCTCTCGGCAATGAGCACCTCAGTATGAGACCTCCTGCACCTCTTGGTCCAAGACACTGTGGTCGGCCAAATACCGACCAACCCGAAGTTTCTACAAGACCTCCCCAGGTGGCCAAATCCCCAAGAAGGCGCCTACGACCTCCTTTGTAGGTGTTACTTGCTTTTATTGCAACGAAGTGGGGCACTACGCCAATAAGTGCCCGAAGAAGCAGCCACCAGCAGCTACCCCAACCCGACCACTTTAAGCAACTTCAACACCTGGCAGTACTTCAACCGTGAAGCCCACAGTGCAGTATACAAGAGGACGTGTGAATCACGTCACGGTGGAGGAAGCTCAGACCGCACCCGATGTGGTCCTTGGTACGTTCCTTGTCAATTCAGTACCAGCCTCAGTCTTATTTGATTCTGGAGCTTTGCATTCTTTTGTTTCAAGTAAGTTTGTGGGCAAATATGGGTTATCTATCTATCCCTTAGTTAACCCTATGTTAATACATTCTTCTGGCTCGGAGATGAGGACCAGTTCCCTATGCCCAAATCTTACCTTAGAGATCTCGGAAGTACCCTTCTTGGCAAACTTAATAGTCTTAACCTCCCAAGGATTGGATGTGATTCTCAGAATGGATTGGCTAGCCAAGAATCAAGACCAGATAGACTGTGCCAGTAGGTCTATCACTCTCACCAATGATCAAGGAATTCAAGTGGAGTTCAGGCCTGAGACCTCTGTTAGAGAAGGACCTCTCTTGACCACTCTGAAGGAAGTAAAGCCAAAGGACCTCCGGGTGGTCCTGGAGACCTCCCGGGTGGTCCTGGAGCATATCCCAGTGGTCAATGAATACCCGGATGTGTTCCCAGAGGAACTACCTGGTATGCCACCCGATAGGGACATCTTGTTCCTAATCGACCTGGCCCTAGGGACAGCTCCAATTTCAAAGAGACCCTACAAGATACCAGCAAATGAGCTAGCAGAATTGAAGAGGCGGATCGAAGAGTTGCAAGCCAAACTTTTCATTCAACCAAGCTCGTCACCTTAGGGAGCTCCAGTTTTGTTCGTCAAGAAGAAGGATAACAATTTGAGGATGTGTGTGTGGACTATAGATCACTCAATGAGGTCACAATCAAGAACAAGTATCCTTTGCCCAGGATCGATAACCTCTTTGACTAGTTGAAAGGAGCAAGTGTTTTCTCCAAGATCGACTTAAGGTCTGGTTATCATCAGTTGAAGATAAAACCAGAAGACATCCCTAAGACTGTTTTCACCACAAGATATGGACTGTACGAGTTCACAGTGATGTCTTTCGGCTTGACCAATGCACCAACTTATTTCATGAACATGATGAACAAAGTGTTCATGGAGTTCTTGGATAAGTTTGCAGTCGTGTTTATTGACGACATTCTCATCTACTCGAAGAATGAAGAAGAGCATGAGAAGCACCTCAGGGCAGTTTTGGACAGACTCATAGAGCAGCAGCTCTATGCCAAGTTCAGTAAGAGTGAATTTTGGCTAAGCCAAGTAGCGTTTCTCGTTCACACTGTTTCGGCAGGAGGAGTTGCTGTTGATCCGACCAAGGTTGAAGCCGTGTTGGATTGGAGGCAACCCAAGTCGGTCACGGAAGTCAGGAGCTTCCTTGGTTTGACTGGTTACTACCGAAGATTCATTGAAGGCTTCTTCAAGATCGCAAGACCTCTGACTCAACTCTTGAAGAAAGAGAAGAAGTTTGAATGGACTGAAGCTTGTGAGCAAAGTTTTCAAGAATTGAAGAAGAGACTAGTTTCTGCTCCTGCGCTAGTCCTACCAGACATCCGCAAGGACTTTGAAGTGTTCTATGATGCCTGTCGACAAGGTCTTGGATGTGTGCTGATGCAAGAAGGAAGAATTGTAGCTTATGCCTCTCGTGAGTTGAAGCCTCATGAAGGGAACTACCCAACGCATGATCTGGAGTTAGCTGCAATTGTGCATGCCTTGAAGATCTGGTGGCATTACCTCATCGGTAATCGCTGTGAGATCTTCACAGATCACAAGAGCTTGAAGTACATCTTCACCCAGTCCGAGCTAAATCTCAGGCAGAGAAGATGGTTAGAGCTGATAAAAGACTATGACCTTGGTATCTATTACCATCCAAGCAAGGCCAATGTAGTGGCGGATGCCCTAAACCGAAAAGGGTATTGCAACACTTTGGTGGTCCAGAAGAGTTAGCCAAAATTGTATGAGGAGTTAAGACGTCTCAACTTGGAGATTGTCAACCAAAGATTTGTGAACACCCTAGAGGTGCAACCAACCATTCAGAGCCAGATCCGAGTTAAGCAAAAAGAAGATGAAGACATCCAAGGAATCAAGAAGAACATGAGAAGAGGCAAAGCTCTGGGCTTTCCGAAGATGAGTAAGACACGGTTTGGTTCGGCAACCGTATTTGTGTGCCGGATCACCAAGAGATCAAGCAATTAATCCTGAAAGAAGCACATGAGTCCCCGTACTCCATTCATCCGGGTGTAGGGATACGGGTAGGCTACGATAGCAACAATTCTAAATTTCTACCACATAAACCAGGAAGCCAAGCAAGAAGATGACCACAGATCGTTACCACTAGACGCGCAGAGCAGCAGAAGAATCGTCAGAGCAGCCTGGTCCAACGAAGAGCGCGTCGATGTACTGGTCGTAGTCGATCGTCCAGCGTCCTCGCGAGTCGATCGTCTCCTCCAGTACCTCTGCAGTTCCTTGCGAAGATCACGGATCGTCCTCAAGCGCAACAACGTAGAAGCGCCTCTATAGTATCCACACGTTCAAGAAAGGAACAACCGTACACCGGTGTACTAGCACCAAGCCGCACGGCAAGGCTCTCAAGAAGATGGAGGCTAGAGTTTCGGGAGAGCAACTCACATCAACTCATCTAACGCCCAACAGCCTCATGCATCTCCTTATATAGTACCAGTGACGGATCCTATCCGAACACGCTTTACGAATTATATCCGTACTGGTTTGTTCCAACCCATTAAGTGTGTGACCCGTTAGGTTCATGCGTAGTTCGGTTGTGACTCGGAAACCCTTTCCGACCACGAGTCGTAGCGGTTCCTAGCAGGACATAACGATTCCCGAATACACACAAATTATATCGGACGAACCTTAATGCAATATGATCTACGACCAGGTCCCCATCACTTACGACTAGGTCCTATCTCTATACGACCAGTTCGTATTTGGTCACGACCAACTCGTAACTCCTTACGACTTAGTTTCGACCACTCTGTGATTACGTTCGACCAGTCTACAACTTGCTTGTATCTCCATACGACCAGTCCGTAACTTGTCGAACTAAGCGACCTACTCATGTATTCTCTCTTTGCCTCACGATATCTGGTTGAACTCCAGGTGAGATGTTGTGTCATCCATGGACTGTTCAATATATTCTCGATCGAGTATCGGATAACCTTATGTGGTCGAACTCTTCGACCACCAGTGGCATGGCCATGCACTTTATTTATCCGACCACTTCGAAGGGCCCAGAGATATCTTTCCTGTTATGTTAGGAGGGGCAAATTCCATATCCGACCAGTCGCATCCCTCCGTATGTTTCATTGCAAACCCGAAAGCTACCTTTATAACTACCCAGTTACGAGTAGCGTTTGGCAACCCCTAAGAGTGCTATTACACATGTAGGAAACCATGCTGATATCAAGTCTAAGGATTATACATCATCATTGCTTGAGACCAACTAACGACACATAGAATCATAACAATCTCAATAGTGTCTCAAGGTGGGTCTTATCCAACACCATGTTCTCTAACATGTGTCCACATTATCGATTCGATATCCCTATATCCATGACCGTAAAACATGGTCATCAATCAATACATGTGTTGGTCGTGGAGTCTCTAGCGTCCGACTAGTGACATTCGACTGAGGATACATTTAGAACGACATCATCATAAGTTAAAAGAGCTTCACCAACAAGTCACATACTCATTTAATCTTCATAAGCGATGATTCATTCATGGAATGTAATAACATTTATCCAATATTATGAACATAAAGAAATGTAATCATCTCTATGATTGCCTCTAGGGCATATTTCCAACAGATCTCCCACCGCACTAGAGTCAATCATTTAAGTATCTAATACCGATAGCTCTTGTGTGCGCCTCATGCTTTGGTCAGGAGAGGCTTTGTCAACGGATCAAGAACATTTAAATCCGTATGAACTTTGCATATCTTAACATCTCTTATATCCACCAATTCGCGAATGAGATGATAACGCCTGAGTATGTGCTTGGACTTCTGATGGGATCTAGGCTCCTTAGCCTGCACAATGGCTCCATTATTGTCACAATAGAGATCCATTGGGCTCGAGGCACTTGGAACCACACCCAACTCAATAATAAAATTCCTTATCCAAACACCTTCTTTTGCAGCTTCTGAAGCCGCAATGTACTCGGACTCCGTCGTAGAATCAGCAACCGTCTCTTGCTTGGAACTTTTCCAGCTCACCGCACCTCCATTCAAAATGAATACAAAACCAGATTGCGAACGATAATCATCTTTGTCGGTTTGGAAGCTTGCATCAGTGTAACCATTTACAACCAGCTCTTCATCACCGTCATAAACTAGGAATGCATCCTTAATCCTTCTCAAGTACTTAAGATTTTCACAGCTGTCCAGTGACCTTCACCGGGATCAGCTTGGTATCTACTCGTAACACCTAGAGCATATGATACATCTGGTCGAGTACATATCATGGCGTACATGACAGATCCAATAGTCAAGCATATGGAATACCATTCATGCGGTCTCGCTCATCAAGAGTCGAAGGACACCGACTCTTGCTAAGACTTATGCCATGTGACATAGGCAAGAACCCTTTCTTGGCATTTTGCATGTTGAACCGAATCAACACCTTGTCAATATAAGTACTTTGGCTTAATCCAATTAGCCTTCTCGATCTATCTCTATAGATCTTCATTCCCAAGATATATCTTTGCCTCTCCGGGTCCTTCATAGAAAAACTATTTTTCAATGATGCCTTAACAGATTCCAAAGATAGGAATGCCATTCCCAATCAATAATATGTCATCCACATATAAGATTAGAATTACAAGTGCGCTCCCACTAACCTTCATGTAAACACAAGGTTCTTCTTTGTTTTGATTTAAACCAAACCTTTTGATCTCCTCATCAAAACGTAAATTCCAACTCCGAGATGCTTGCTTCAATCCATAAATGGACTTCTGAAGTTTGCACACTTTACTAGCATTCTTTGGATCGATAAAACCTTCAGGTTGTGTCATGTACACATCCTCACTTAGGTTTCCATTAAAGAAAACCGTTTTGACATCCATTTGCCATATCTCATAGTCAAAATATGCAACAATAGCTAAAATGATCCGTACAGATTTAAGCATCACTACCGGTGAGAAGGTCTCATCGTAGTCAACTCCTTGAACTTGTCGAAACCCTTTTGCGACTAGTCGAGCTTTATGAATGTGAACATTTCCATCCATATCAATCGTTTTCTTATAGATCCATTTGCACTCAATGGTTTTAACACCATCAAGTGGATCGACCAGGTTCCAAACTTGGTTGTCTCTCATGGAGTCTATCTCGGATTTCATGGCTCCAAGCCATTTCTCAGAGTCTGGGTCCATCATCACTTCCTTATAAGTGTTAGGCTCATCATTATTCAATAATAATACGTCATGCCCATACCTTATAGGTAATTAACGTGGCCTTTGAGATCTACGTGGGGCTGATGTCTCATCTACAGGTTCAACAACATTTTGTTCATCCTGTAGAGGTTCAGTAGGAGTTGATACACTTTCAGATGTTTCCCGTATTTCTTCAAGTTGCACCTTTCTCCCACTGGCTTCTTTGGAAAGAAACTCTTTCTCCAAAAAGACACCATTTCGGGCAACAAACACTTTGCCCTCCTCTTGGTTGTAGAAATAATATCCTTTGGTTTCCCTAGGATATCCTATAAAGAAGTATTTATCCGACTTGGGTGTGAGTTTATCAGACGTCAAACGTTTAACATAGACATCGCATCCCTAAATCTTTAGAAAATACACGCTAGGACTCTTCCCAGTCCATATCTCATATGGTGTCTTATTTACTGATTTAGATAGTACCCTATTTAAAGTGAAAGCGGCAGTTTCTTGAGCGTAACTCCAAAAATACAATGGCAGATCAGATTGGCTCTTCATCGATGGAACCATGTCCAATAAGGTCCTATTATGCCGCTCGGACACCCCATTCCATTGTGGAGTACCCGGTGGCGTAAGCTGTGGAACAATTCCACATTGTTTCAAATGATTACCAAATTCCTGGCTCAAAAATTCACCTCCACGATCAGATCGCAAAGATTTGATTGTCTTGCCAAGTTGATTCTGTACCTCATCCTGAAACTCTTTGAACTTTTCAAACGATTCCGACTTGTGCCTTATTAAATAGATACATCCATTTCTACTATAGTCATCGGTGAAAGTAATGAAGTACTAAAAACCACCTCTAGCTGTCGTGCTCATTGGTCCACACACATCAGTGTGTATGAGTGCCAACAAGTTAGACGCCCTCTCATTCCGACTAGTGAAAGGTGTCTTGGTCATTTTCCCGAGTAGGCAAGATTCGCACGTTTCAAATGATTCCAAATCAAATGAGTTTAGAATTCCATCATCATGGAGCTTCTTCATGCGTTTCTCACTTATGTGACCCAAATGACAATGCCATATGAAAGTGGAATTCATATTATTAGGCCGAAGCCTATTTGCATTAATATTAAAGATGGGTGCATCATCAAGATTTAAAATAAACAACCTGTTCAAAATAGGAGCATAGCCATAAAACATATCATTCAAAAATATAGAACAACCATTGTCCTCAATAATGAATTTATAACCCTTTGCCATCAAACATGAGGCCGAGATAATGTTTCTACTCATGGCTGGAACGTAATAACAATTATTTAATTCCATAATAAATCCTGAAGGCAAAAATAATGGTAAAGTCCCGACGGCTAATGCAGGAACATTTGCTTTATTCCCGACGCGAAGATCCATCTCGCCTCTTGCAACTCTCCTATTCTTTGTTAGACTCTACATCGAATTGCAAATATGAGCAACCGACCCGGTATCAAATACCCATGAGTCAACAGAAGAATCAGCAAGAAAAACATCTATAACATTAATACCTGAAGTGGAAGGTTTAGTCCCACCATTCTTTTTCAGATCAGCCAGGTATTTCTTACAGTTCCTTTTCCAATGTCCTGATTCCTTGCAGTAAAAGCATTCATTCTCTTGAGTCGGGCCAGACTTAGTCTTGGGCTTAGGCTTGTTAGTTTGGATCCCATCCGAAACTTTCTTGCCCTTTCCTTTGACCCAAGTTCTAGCCTTCTTCTTGAAGCTTGTACTCTTTTGCACCATCATCACATGACTATTGCTTTTCTTAATACTGTCCTCTGCAGTCTTAAGCATCATATGTAGTTTAGTGAGATTCTTGTTTAAGCCATTCATATGGAAGTTCAGAATGAACTGACCATAGCTTGCAGGAAGCGGAGCAAGAATCAAATCTGTAGCCAACTCTTGACTAAGTGAAAAACCAAGTTTTTCCAAGCTCTGTGTGTAACCAATCATCTTGATCACATGTGGGCTCATCGGACTACCCTCAGCTAGCTTACACCCAAATAAGTTCTTTGAGATCTCATATCTCTCGGTTCTTACTTGTGTCTCAAACATGCCTTTGAGCGCCACGATCATATCGTAGGCCTCAATGTTCTCAAACTGCTTCTGAAGGTCTGAGTTCATCGCAGCAAGCATGAGACAGCTAACATCAAGAGACTCATCACATGCCTTTTTATAGGCAGTTTTAAGAGTAGCAGCAGCATTATCAGCAGACACATCTGGAATTGGTTCCTCTAGAACATGTTCATTTCTATCATGCCTAAGAACAATTCTTAGGTTGCGGGACCAATCCGCAAAATTTATTCCATTCAGTTTTTCCTTATCAAGTACCGAACGTAAAGCAAAACTAGATGTTGGTACAGCGATTGGTGCCATGATCTACAACATAAAATATGCAAAACTAAGATATATGTTCAAGGCCGAATACCAAAGACCAGCTGGCCTGCTGCAGCCTTTGCTAATCCTCACGTGGAAGTGGGAGCAAGTGGGCATGGATTTTATCACTAGATTGCCTAGGACCCAATCGGGCTATGATTCCATTTGGGTCGTCATCGACCGTCTAACTAAGGTGGCACATTTTATACCTGTCAAAACCACCTACCAAAGCAGTAAGTTGGCAGACTTATATATGGCCCATATTGTTTGTCTACATGGAGTCCCCAAGAGGATAGTATCCGACCGAGGTTCTCAGTTCACGTCGAGATTTTGGAAGAGCTTGCATGAAGCCTTGGGAACCAGACTCAACTTCAGCACATCGTATCATCCCCAGACAGATGGTCAGACAGAGCGTGTGAACCAGATTCTTGAAGACATGCTCCGAACTTGTGCCTTGGACTTTGGGAAGAGTTGGGATCAGAATCTTTCTTATGCAGAGTTCTCCTACAACAACAGCTATCAAGCTAGCTTGCAGATGTCTCCTTTTGAAGCTTTGTATGGCAGACCGTGTAGAACCCCTCTCCTGTGGGATCAAGTTGGAGAGCACCAGTTCTTTGGACCAGAATTGATCAAGGATGCTGAAAGTAAAGTGAGGCTGATCAGAGAGTGATTGAGAGTGGCTCAATCCCGGTAGAAGAGCTATGCGGACAACCGTCGCAGAGACTTGTCCTTTGAGATAGGAGACTTTGTCTACCTTAGAGTGACTCCACTCCGAGGAGTAAGAAGGTTTCAAATCAGAGGAAAGCTCGCACCAAGATTTGTCGGACCATACAAGGTTGTAGACAGGAAAGGTGAAGTCGCCTATCAGCTAGAGCTCCCGACGTCTTTGTCTGTATGCATAATGTCTTCCACGTCTCGTAGTTGAAGAAGTGTCTTCGAGTCCCAATAGAACAGACACCGCTGGAGAGCATTAATCTTCAAGAAGACCTCACCTATGTGGAGCAGCCGATCAAGATCTTGGATGTCGCAGAGCGTGTCACCAGGAGCAGGGTCATCCGTTCGTGCAAGGTCCAGTGGAGCAACCACTTAGAAGAAGAAGCCACCTGGGAGCGAGAATATGATCTCAGAGCGGAGTATCCCCACCTCTTTGCTAGCTAAGTCTGAATCTCGGGGTCGAGATTCCCTTAAGGGGGGTAGGTTTGTAACATCCCGGCTTTTTTGAGTCTTTTTGAATTTTCAAAATAAAGAGCCATTTGGTTTTGATGAGAGTTCAAAACTTAATTTGAGTTTTTTTTAAAAAAAAGAGCTTTAAATGACTAAATCAAACTTCAACTAAATCAGTTCGGTTTCTTTCTAGTTTGTTAGAGTTATCTCTTTTCTCTGTTCGCTCCGTGTTCCCCTCGACCCAGCTCTTTCTTCTTTAAACCTCCCTTCGTTTGGATCTAAGGGTCCAGACCTCCCTTCATTTGGATCTAAGGGTCTAGATCTCTCTTCCCATTTGGACCTCTCCCTCCGTCCAGACCTCCCTCTCGTTGGACCACCCTTTTGGTCTTTTTGCAAAGACCACCCTCTCGGTCAAAACCACCTCTTGGCCGCGACCTCCTCTTTTGTTGTTTTGTCGCGAACTCCCCTTGGAGTCACGGCCTCCCCTTTTGTCCTTTAGTTGTGACCTCTCCTTGGAGTCACGACCTCCCCTTTGGTTTGACCACTCGCCAGAGTGTTGACTGGCCCCACTTGTTAGTCTTGCTCACCTTTTTCTTCCTCTCGTCGCGTCGCTGCTGACGCAATTGTCCTTGCGCATTAAATGCCATTGTGTCATATTAAATGCTGTCTTCTGCAGTACCTGCTCCCATCATCTCCTTCACCTGCTCGGTATGCTTTGTCCTGTCACACGTGCCTTTGATTGTGTGCAACTCTGAGTCCTCTAGTGACTCTCCCCTGGCTATATAAGCCCGAGCAACCCTTTATCATCACCTTTTACCAATTCTCTTGCTCTCACCAGTCTCGTACTTCAAGCTTCATCGCCAAGGAGTCTGCTAAAGCTTGCGTCATCTTCAACCATCTCGTCGCCAAGAAGTTCGCCGGAGCGCTGCGCCGTCTTCGATCATCGCCGTCGCCGTCCTCCTCCAGTCTTCTCCGGCCTCTTTTCCTCTCTCTCTCTCTCTCTCTCTCTCTCTCTCTCTCGGTGAGTTCCTCTCAGATCTCGTTCTTTTCCTTAATCCTACGACCACGCTATGAATCAGATTCGCTCCACGACTCACGTTGCATGGTCGTATCCTTTTGTATCTTTTCTTACGACTACGCTGCATAGTCGTATCCTTGGTATTCCTCGTATGACCACTTTGAGTAGTCGTATCCTCCTCAGGACCTCCTGTGCCCTTTTGTCGTCTCCTCAGGACCTCCCTCTCAGTTGAGCCTCCTCCCGTTCCTTGCTGTGGTTTTAGTTTGGTTTGTTTGGAGTTCATTTGGTTTTTATTTGGTCTTTATTTAATTTGCTTCGTTTTCTCGTGTAGACTTCGATGACTCCAGAGAGCCCGAGTACCCCGAAGAAGCAGATCCTCAAGCCTTCGAGCAAGGCAAGTTATACCCTTGATCATATTGAACCCAGTATCTCAAATTATTTAATTTATGTTCCAAATTACTACTGTATGCTTATTTCAATTCAAGTAATTTAAATCCCTGTTTTAACTTCATAGTTATTCCTAATTCCTTTGTACATCCAACTTGATTACTGATTCGACCTTCCCTTGTCACCATAGTAAAGAGCTGGTTGGTACATTAGTATGAACTAGCATGTTTCAAAACTTTATGCTTAGTCAAGCCTAGACCAAAATTTTGATTTGGGAATTTACTGTCAAAAGACCAATGTTGTCTAAATGTTTTAATCCATGATATTGGGTTGTCGTGGTAGTTTGCAAATGTTTTTGAAAAGCAAAGAAAAAGGAAAATTGGTTTGGACTCGGGTGAACTGGTTGTTTGGATGAGTGCATGTTCATGCACGGGATCGATCCATTTCTATAGTTGATGCCCAGGGTTCTATGAAAGTCGCCCAAGTCAGCTAAGGACCGGTCTTCGAGCGTATTTTGCCATGCCTCTGCGTGCAACCACATGTCTTAAATGGGAAGGTCCTGGCTGACTAATTTGCAATGTTCCACCGTGGTCGTTCCATCCGGTTGTGTAGGTGTCTTGATGACCTACTTTTATTTATTCCCACCTGGCGCAAGAGGGGCATTAAATCCTGCGGATGGTTGGTCCAAAGGAAGCGAAACCTTAGCGAGGGGGGACTGCGTTGGAATGGCGCATTGTAAAGGTCTTGTGATAATCACTTAGTCGCACACCTACGGAAGTGTGTGAGCGGACAGTATAAGTTGATTATCTCTTGTGGGTAAAGCTGTACACCTCTGCAGAGTGTAAACTATTTGAATAGCCGTGTCTGCGGTCAAGGACATACTGGCAAAGCTGCTCCAAGTTAGATGTTGGTTTTGTTTTCGAAAGACCTCTTTGAAATGGCTTTGGATGTCTATCCAAATGGGTTTCGGGCTAAAAGCCTTGTGATAGGATGGTATTTACTACTTGTTGATGAATGCTATCCAACTATAGAATTGATTTGGAAAATGAATTTTAGTTATTGTATAACTGCTTTGGAACTTAGTACATTTATTTGGAAAGGAACTTCACTTTATGCAAAGACAACCCTATAAGACATTCTTTGAGATATCCTTATATGCATGCATTCAATCTGTTACTTGACGGGTGTGACTTGCGAGCACGGTTGTTGTGCTCATTCTTGCTTGATTATGTTGAGCAGGAGAGGATGTCTTCGATGAGCCAGAGGACCTCCAAGACGACTAGGCTGCGACATCCAGATGATTGCCTGTGGCGAATCGTGTGGACCACTTCGCTTTTGGTTCCACTGTATTTGTTTCTTGTCGGCTGTATGCCCCTTTTGTAATCAACTATGTTGTTATTTTAATAAAGATGCGGTGATGGATGTTACCACTTTTGTTCACTGTGTGAGCTAGCTGTTGGTCCTTGGGACTAGCTCGGTTATGCATAGAGGGTTCGGGACCTCCTGGGTCCGATTGTATGGTCGTGCCTTTGGGTGATCTCGGATCCAGTCGTGACTTTGTGACCTCCTTGAGGTCCAGGTCGTGACAATAGCACACTGCACACCTAATCATTATATTTTATCTATTTGAACTAAAAACATGAATTTATATTAAACTAAAAATACTCATCCAACTAATTAGCCATACTGCAATAAAATATGTATATTGTTTTATTGAATTCGAATATGAATACGAATAGTGCATGTAAAATAATATTTCGGATGGCAAAAGTTCATACCATATTCATGTCCATATTTTTTCATGCGAATGCGGACGCAAATACGGATAGGGGAGAAATTGTTAATCGGATGAAAAAAATATAAATCATATTCGCTACCAACCGAATTCGGATGTCGGATAAAATGGATAATTCAGATTCGATTGACTCCCCTAAGGCGCCACACATTGGGGAATCCACCTCGGCCAAAGTCTGGGGACCAACCTTGGTGAGGCGCCACACATTGGGGGACTCACTCCAAACAAGGTCCGGGGAACAAACCCGGACGAGGTCTGAGGACCAACCTCGGTGAGACGCCACACATTGGGGGATCCACCCTGGACCCGATCTGAGGTAGCCACACGCCGAATTCTCGTCGACACTTGCATAGACGGAAGGCTGACGATATCAAGTATCTCAGACACGATTGACGAAAGTAACCTCAAAGCAAGCTAAGCCTCGAGGGCAACAATGTGAATTCACGGATCACCCCCTCCCACTCTATAAATTGGACTCCTTGTAAACGGGGAGGGAGATTCCACTTGTAACTTCGACCACACATATGCGATATATTGGTGCGACTTATTGTATTTGATTCTCGTTGAGCTCACGTTCGCATTCTTGACAGTCAATGCATCCAACCGAGATGCCATACGTTTATTGTTCGATCTTGTTTATACGGCAAGTTTCAGATAAAACATTGATGTTATTTGGCGTTACCTTGGTGGTTCCTTTTCCTAATGATAGTATTTCATTTCAGCTAGCTTGTCTGATGTTCTGTATCAAATTATTGGCTCCCATTTTCCGCTTAATATATTTTTTAGAAAAATCTCCGCTTAATAATTGGATTCCATATGAAAAGCATTCTGGATATCTTGTTGGGCTAAGTAGGCCATTGGGCTAAGGCCAGCAAGTTTTTGAATGCATCACACCACGTTAGGCCTCTCCTGAGTCCTGGTGCACAAGAACGTAATGCAGATCCTTTTTTTTTTTTTACATGAGAAGTAGCCCACAATTCTAGAAGCAACAAATCAAAGTCTTCTTATCCCCTTGGTCAAGGTTCTAGATCGTCAAGTTTTTTGGGCAATTGGAAACTTGCTCCATTCTGTTGACCCTAGTCTTGGGAAAGGTTACTTTTTTATTATCAGGTGCGTCATTGACTCGTTGGTCTGAAATTTCTCCGGAAGGGAAAGTGGTTTCAACTGTTGGGTAAAACATGGAACTTCCTTTCAACGTTAATCTTGTCGGGGCTACACCAAATTCGTTTGATTTAACCACGGTTAGCCATTTGATGATTGTCGTAGCAACAGAACTAAACAGTAGAAAAAAGGGAACCTAGATATCCCATATATGCGAAGGGGAAAACATCGGGATCCTTAGCAAAGGGGAGCGGTGTCAAGATTGTATCAATATGTCTTTATTGCTTTGAAAAAGTCATCTCTTATTACATAGGGCAAAGCCCTATTTATAAGTCATAAAAGAGGGTACGTGAGATTACAATTTTATCCTTACAAAGACTCCCTAGGTGTAGGGGCTGCAGGATCCTTGTGCCTTCCTAGGCGTAACATTTGGTGCACGGTGGTCCTTCTTGGACCAAATCCATCACGTCTGTACTTCTTCAGTCCATTGATAGCCTTGCGGCCCCCCTCACTCCTAGGAGGCGGTAGCCCGGAGCAAGGACCCCTCGCCTCCTACGAGGTGGTCTAGACCGAGGGCCCTCGGGACTCCCTCGGCTGAGCACCTTCGGCAGTCTTCAGGCGTTTTTCGTCTTGTGCGAGGGTACCTGAAGTACCTTTCGTCAGGGTTACGGTGTCCTCCCGGCTTGTCGCCCTCGGGGTCCAGCACACGCTGAACCCCCCTCTCGTTGTGCGAGGGGTGGACCGATGACCCACGTTCTGACTGAGGCGGCCCTGGCTTGGCTCCTACGGTGGCCTTCAGAGGCCCTCACTAGGTCATTGAGGCCGATGGGCCGTCCCTGTGACAACAATCATTGTCTTGGTTGGAGCGAGGAGGGTTTTTCTAAAATTTTGATGAAATTTGTAAATCTCGTGAGATTTGCTGTTAAGTGAGCTTGAATTCGGATTTTACATGCATGATAAGACATTGATTTGATCACTGAGGTTTGAGAAACTGATTGTACCAGAACATCTGTACTCTTTGAAGCGAAATCAGATTTGAGTTTGACAGCCTTTTAGGAAAGAAGAATTGAGATTGGCATCTGTTCTTCCGTAACATATATACGGGTTCTCGCCCAGAACCCGTATTCTATCGGAGTCGATAGTCCGATCAATCCAATCATCAATCGAACTGAACCATGTTGATTGTCACCTCTGCCCGCCTGTGACAATTCACAATTCCAGGCCGGTATGTGTTGAATATATAAGAATTTTTTGAAGTACTTTAATTCAGAAATATGCTAGATAAAATATAGAAAATATTTTAGCTATTTTTATAAAGCAGGTAACCAAGAACATTATAGCAATACTATCGTCTAGAAGAACAGAATTTAGCATAACTATCTCAGTGTTCAAGACAACAACAGATAGTAAAATAAACAAAATAACAAGAGAGAGATAGTCATACCCAGATTCAGTGGAAGAAGCAGCACCAGAATTCTTGATAAGGTCGTTGTTCGTCATGGTGTAGTGGATGTCGTGTAGTCGTGCAGTTGATGTAGAACGTAGCAGAGAGTCGTAGTCGTGCAGTTGATGTAGAACGTAGCAGAGAGTCGTAGTCGTGCAGTTGATGTAGACGTAGCAACGAGCAGTCGCGCGAACGCTCTCCAAAAACCTTATTCGTCCGCGCTCATGCAAACCTTCAAGAACGAAGGTTCCGGAGGTCTGCTCTCCCGGTGTGGCTGTACACGCGCCTCGCCGGGATGGAGATTGCCAAAAGTAGCAACAAAAACAGTGGAGTTCTGTTGTGTGTAAAACTTGAAGAAGAACCAGACTCTGTTCTTTAAATAGCCAGAACCAGAAAGTCCAAAGACCAACAGTCGTCAGGAAGTCCATAAGCCAACAGTCGCCAGGAAGTCCATAAGTCCAAAGGCCAACAGTTGCTAGGAAGTCCAAAGACCAAAAGTCGTCATCATGAACTAGAACTCTGTTCACCAAAAACAACAAAGAGACCAGCGATTGCTATTGATTCGCCATCAATTACGAGTCGGTGCGTTTCGTTTTCCGAATAGATAAAGAAAAACGCGCCCGCACTCGATACACGCACGCACGCATGGCACGCATGCATGGCACAGCTCGACTCGGCGCGCGCGTGTGTTGGCTCTCTCCAATTTCACAAGAGGGGCTACCACGTTCACCTTTTAAAGTGGTGTAACTCCCTTTCATCCCTCCATGTGGGATTAAACAGTTTTAGCACTTGCATATGGGCCTTTGAGATCTTCCAGGAATTAATTAGAATTAAAATTTGGGCCCAGCCCGTATTAATTCCAACAATCCCCCACCAGATCCCAAAGGCACATGTCAAATACCTTGATCCACAGTATTATTTTAATATACCAGTGTTTTGATGGAAACCGGTTAAGGTTAAACATCCATCTAGAACAGAAGCTACACTTATCCACAACTGCACAATGGACTAAGCCTTGAATTGACAGTTTTGTGTGAATAAGTTTCACTTAAGTCCTTAATTGATACTAGGCTACTAAGCATCCCCGCGGGTTGGAGCATATAAGTCATACTCCTGGCCTGTTCATGAGCTTCCTAGAAATTACCCTATTTCATAGACTGTGACTAGCAGTCGGGCTCATATAAGTGTGTTCTTTCAAGACTGCTCTGTAGGATAGCATCTTTGCTTAAACAAGTCACAGAACACATTAAGATAAAAATCAACTTCGCCTTCTGATTTAGGAGAGAATTGCATCTCCAATGGAGTGGGTCTATAAAGGTACTCTCCTCCCGCTAACCAATAGCTTGTTTCGCTAATCCTACTTCACAGATCTCCGATCACATAGGATGGGTTACCACTATGATATAACTCACGAGGTCTCAAACCCATCTCCTCGATGCATTGTCTATCACATTCTCGTGATAAATCCTTTGTGAAGGATTCGCCAGATTCTTAGTCGCTTGGATATAATCCAAAGCTATTACTCTCGAGTTTCTCATTTTCCGACAAACTTGATCTTCTCTTCACATGTCTTGATGACTTCATATTATCCTTAGAACTGTTCACCTTGACAATCACAGTTTGATTGTCACAACATCGAATAGCTTGCGTCCGGTTTTTCAACCACCGGCAAATCCATCAAGAGCTCACAAAGCCATTCGGCTTCAACAGTGGCAGCATCTAATGCTGTGAGTTCTGCTTCCATTGTTGACCTTGCAAGACTTCCATGAAACAACGCCATCTCCAAGTGTGAAGACATATCCACTTGTGGCCTTAATCTCATTAGCATCAGATATCCAGTTTGAATCGCTATAACCCTCCAGTACCTTGAGGTACCCGGTATAATGAATGTCATAGCTCATAGTACCATTTAGATAGCGCATTACCCTCTCAAGAGCATGCCAATGATCATCTCCTGGATTGGAAACAAACCGGCTTAGTTTGCTTACAGCAATCGAGATGTCAGACTTGGTACCGCTAGCTAAATACATTAGTGAACCAATTATCTGAGAATATCTTAATTGGTCTCTGGCTATTCTCCGATTCTTCCTAAGCAACACGCCAGGATCATAAGGTGTTGGAGAGGGTTTGTAGTCGCTATAACCAAAACGACTCTGAACCTTTTCCACATAATGGGATTGCAACAATGTAATCCTACCATTATCACCTCTTAACAGCTTGATGTTCAAGATAACATCAGCTACTCCCAGATCTTTCATCTCAAAATTCTGAGACAAGAAATCCTTGACCTCCTTAATCACATTAAGATTGGTCCCAAAGATCAAGATGTCATCAACATATCGACATAAATGACTCCTCGCCCCCATCATGGCGATAATACACACATGTCCGCCTTCATTCACAATAAAGCTCGCAGATGTTAAAGTTCTGTCGAACTTTTCATGCCACTTTTCAGTGCTTGTTTAAGACCATACAAAGATTTCAACAACTTGCACACCTTTCCTTCTTGACCATCTACTACAAATCCATCTGGTCGTTCCATGTAAATTTCCTCGTCCAACTCTCCATTTAGGAAAGCCGTCTTAACGTCCATCTGATGAACAATAAGACCGTGTGAGGCAGCCAGACATAGTAGTACTCGAATAGTGGTCAATCTAGCCACAGGTGAATAAGTATCAAAGAAATCTTGGCCTTCCTTTTGGGTATAACCCTTGGCCACAAGCCATGCTTCTGGATAGTACCATCAGGCCTAAGCTTCTTTTTGAACACCCACTTACATTCTACAGGTTTACAACCATAAGGACGCTCAGTGATCTCCCAAGTTCCATTAGAGATAATGAAATCTATTTCATTATGGACCGCTTCCTTCCAGTATTCTGCATCTGGAGAAGCATATGCTTCAGAAATGGTACTTGGAGTACCATCCACAAGATACACAATAAAATCAGGATTAAAAGACTTTGCAGTCCTTTGTCTTTTACTCTTCCTTAGAGTTTCATTGTCTTCCTCCTCACGAATTTGCTCAGGGGTTTGCTCAAAATATTCCATTAGAATGGTAGGCTCAGGAATTGTATCACGTTCCTGACTCGATGAACTACACATATCTTTCATCGGAAAAATATCCTCAAAGAATGTAGCATCTTTGGACTCCATAATTGTACCGGCATGCACGTCAGGTACTCCAGATTTCACCACTAGAAATATATATCCAACACTATGGTGAGCATAGCCTAGAAAGACGCAATCCACGGTTTTTGGTCCAAGCTTACACTTTTTAGGAATTGGCACATTGACTTTCGCTAAACAACCCCAGGTGCGCAAGTATAAAAGTGATAGTCTTTTCTTCTCTCATTGTTCATATGGGATTATCTCTTTATTCTTTGTGGGAATCCTGTTTAGGACATGACATGAAGTCAATATAGCCTCCTCCCACTATGTTTTGGAATGACCCGCTGTGTCTAACACGTCGTTAACCAAATCAGTTAGAGTGCGGCTCTTTTTTTCAGCAACCCCGTTTGACTAGGGTGAACAGGGAGGCGTCCTCTCATGGATTATACCATGTTCCTCACAGAATAAATTGAACTAATTAGAAAAGTACTCGTCGCCACGATCAGACCTAACCCTTTTGATCTTCTTTTCAAGTTGGTTCTCAGCTTCTGCCTTATAGATTTTAAAGTAGTGAAGAGCTTCATCTTTAGTTTTCAAAAGATACACATAACAGAACCTAGTGGAGTCATCAATCAAAGTCATAAAATATCTCTTACCACATTTTGTCAACACACCATTCATCTCACACAGATCTGAATGTATGAGTTCTAATGGTGCCAAGTTTCTTACCTCTGCGGCCTTATGAGGCTTACGAGGCTGCTTTGATTGCACACAAACTTGACACTTAGAACCTTTGACAAGGGTGAATTTCGAGATTAACTCTAAACTGGCTAACCGCGTCATGCAAACAAAATTTATGTGACAAAGTCGTGAATGCCAAATAGTAGTCTCATTACCACTGCAAACATGGTTCACAACATTATTACACAAAATCTGAAAGAGATAAGCAGAACAAGCCTCCGCACACATAGCCTTTACCAACAAATCGTCCACACTTGGACACTACAAATTTATTGGACTCAAATACCAGTCTAAAGCCATCTTTACACAGAAGAGATCCGCTGACGAGATTCTTATTGATAGATGGCACATGATGCACGTTCTTCAGTTGCACAATCTTTCCCGAAGTAAACTTTAGATCGGTCGTGCCAACACCATGAACAGTGGCATGCGACCTATTCCCCATTAGAACGGCTGAATCCCGAGTGACCTGGTAAGAAGAGAACAATGAAATATCAGCACACACATGTATATTAGCATTAGTGTCTATCCACCAATCGGTAGATTGACATACAAAAAGAACAGTAGGTAAATTACCATACCCGGAAATTCCCGTCTCAGTAGTACCAACCACAATATTGGCAGACTTAGAATTCTGCCCTTGCTGATTCTTTCCACCCTTGCGTTAGCTGCAATCCTTGGCCCAATGACCAGGTTCGCCACACACAAAGCAAATGCCATCCTTTGTGTTCTTCTTTTTCTTCTTCTTGAAGCTTTTTATTTGTGCACTCTTGTTCTTGCCTTTGAACTTTTGAGTTTGGCCACTCTTCTTCTGCACCACATTGGCACTAGAATATCCCTCATTACCTCTAGTGTGTGTATCTCTTCAACATCAAGAGACCCAATGAGATTTTCAACAGAAAACTCTTGTCTCTTGTGCTTCAGAGAAGTAGCAAAATTCCTCCAAGAAGAAGGAAGCTTGGCAATAATACCTCCCGCGATAAATTTATCCGGTAACACACACTTGAAGTACTCAAGTTCTGTGGCCATGGATTGTATCTTATGAGCCTGTTCAACTACAGAACGGCTATCAACCATTCTATAGTCATGGTATTGCTCCATGAGATATAATTCACTGCCTGCATTCGAAACCCCAAATTTGGCCTCGAGTGCATCCCACATCTCTTTTCCAGTTTTAATCACCATGTATGCATCAACTAACTTCTCACCAAGAAGACTAACCACGGCACCTTTAAAAAGGTTATCAGCAGCCTCGAATGCTTGCTCCTGTTCAAGAGTAAGTATTCCTTCAGGCTTGCCATTTGCCACATGGAAAACGTTCATGGCAGTTAGCCAAAGCACCATCTTGGTGCGCCACCTCTTGTAATTCGCACCATCGAATTCAGAGAGTTTGAGCTCGGCAACAAAGCCAGTTGACGAAAAATTCCTATGCCTAGAATAAGGTTTTTGGATTGTTGAATATATAAGCATTTTTCGAAGTACTTTAATCTAGAAATATGCTAGATAAAACATGAAAAATACTCTAGCCATTTTCACAAAGCATGTAACCAAGAACACTATAGCAATACTATCTTCTAGAGGAACAAAATCTAGCATGACTATCTCAGTGTTCAAGACAACAACAGATAGTAAAATAAACAAAATAACAAGAGAGAGATAGTCATACCCAGATTCAGTGGAAGAAGAAGCAGCACCAGAATTCTTGATAAGGTCGTTGTTCGTCATGGTGTAGTGGACGTCGTGTAGTCGTGCAGTTGATGTAGAAAGAGAGTCGTAGTCGTGCAGTTGATGTAGACGTAGCAGCGAGCAGTCATGCGAACGCTCCCCAAAAACCTTATTTGTCCTCGCTCGTGCAAGCCTTCAACGATGAAGGTTCCGGAGGCCTGCTCTCTCGGTGTGGCTGTACACGCGCCTCGCCGGGATGGAGATTGCCAAAAGCAGCAACAAAAACAGTGGAGTTCTGTTGTGTGTAAAACTTGGAGAAGAACCAGACTCTGTTCTTTAAATAGCCAGAACCAGAAAGTCCAAAGGCCAACAGTCGCTATCATGAACCAGAACTCTGTTCGCAAAAAACAAAGAGATCAGAGACCAACGGTTGCCATTGATTCGCCATCAATTACGAGTCGGTGCGTTTCATTTTCCGAATAGATAAAGAAAAACGCGTCCGCACCCGACACGCCTGCGTACGCGCGTGCACACACCCACGCACGCACGCACGGCTCGGCTCGACGCGCGTGTGTGTTGGCTCTCTCCAATTCCACAAGAGGGGCTACTACGTTCCACCTTTTAAAGTGGTGTAACTCCCTTTCATCCCTCTATGTGGGACTAAACAGTTTTAACACTTGCACATGGCTCTTTGAAATTTTTCAAGAATTAATTATAATTAAAATTTAGGCTCAATCCGTATTAATTCCAACAGTGTGTACACGGAATTCACCTTTCCATAGCATACAGGGAACCCAAAACACCACCAAGTCACCAACAAGAGGCATCTGCCGCACGGCTCATCCTATTTTGCATTGACTGCAGGAGGCCGAAGCACAAATGTTTAATATTTACAGCTCGAGAAACAGTGTAATTACAAGGACGTGTCGATCGGAGTGTACACAACAACTCGAATCAAAATTTGTGACCGGAAGGGTGAGCCCTTGTTGTCTGAACTGAATCCTGCCGTGTCTTCAGATTCCATCCAACTGTGAGGATCAGATGATTGTCATACGATGCATTGCTTCAGTGCCTTGGGTGTTTGGCCCCCCTTTAGCCTTACCTGCATAAACCAATAAGAGTTTAGTAAGAAAATCCAATGGAAATTTCTTTCCGACAATCGTGAAAAATTAATGCAGTTTTCCACAACCATGTGGTAGGAATTGTCAGACAGTAAAACAGTTGGATTTTTTTCTTCACTTTCGTGGCAGCTAAAATTTGACAAAGTCTCGGAGATTTTTGTTCTCTCTTGTTATGAACATGACAGTGACAGTGACAGTGACAGTGACAGGCCAAATTTTGCCGCTGTGATGTCAATTGAGCGCATTGTTCACGGATGGCTGCAATTTTCCAGATATTTCTAGAGAGGGGCGTCATCTTGTTCTGTCCTGATCAATAGACCGTATTCTGCCCAACTCGTGGAAAAATATGTTCCGAGCTACTACTATTGGACTATTTCTTCATGCGGTTGTCCTGCAAATTTTAAGAGGGTTTGGTGCTCTCCGAATTTGTTGACTCTCTGTGTTCTTGGAGGACTAGGACTCTAGGAGCGACCAAGCCAACCAGAAGTTGCTGGTAATAACGCAGGTTTAAGTACAACACTGACCAGTTAATCTTTGTATAAGCTACGACTTGATGAATTCAAGTCGATGTCGCACTCGCACTACTTTGTGCGTAACGAATCGGGAATCTCCAAGCAGGGATTGCGCGGTATTTCTACTCCTTCCTTTGCACCGGCTACTGATACGGTTGGGCCGGCCGGCAAAAGCAGATTCCATGGCGCACCTCGGATTATACTACGTCGACGCGTTAACTACAGGGCATTTTGTTTCCCCCGTCTTTTTGGCCGAAAGCATGGGGGCGATACACCCAACGAGTGCCTGGATTGTTCGCCAGAATCTCGCATTCTTGGCGCTCCTAGGAGCACGAATTGCAAAGCCCTCTTCTCTATGATGTTTAGCCTCTAGCTACAACGACTACGCAAAATTGTTTCGCCCTTTGCTGTGCACAGACATACCATGAAGTCCTAAGGCAAGAATTGCTACGACGTACTCCATGAATAAAGCAGCGGGGAACTCACAGCTTCGACGTCGATCCTGTAGACGAGCAGCCGGCGCCGCTCGCGGCAGCTCGCGCGGTACGCCATGGCGAGGTGCGCGGCGGCCAGCGCGAGCGACATGAGGAACATGGCCTCGACGGCCACGAGCTGGCCCTTACCCTGCAGCTCCAGCCCGCTGCCGTCGGCCGCCGCGCCGAACACCGCGACGGCCTTGGCGAGGACGTAGCAGAGGGAGGCCACACTGCACGCGACCGCCACCCACAAGTAGGCCGCGCCTCCGCCGCACGCCGTGTACGCGCCTGAACACGGTGTTCAGAACACCCCCAAACCGCAGCACTCATCAGCCAAATCAATCATTAAAGTGAATCAAAGAGAGAGAAAAATAAAACTAGGAGGATTGCACATACAGATACAGAATTATCACCGCACGCGCACGGTGTGGGGGGTACGGTACTCACAGAGGATGAGAAGGGATCGTGCGGCGGAGACGGCGGGCAGGTCGACGAGGGAGGAGCGGAAGTGGAAGGCCCTGGCCTGGTCGAGAAGGGAGGGGGAGTGGTGGTGCGCGTGGTGGGCGGAGCGGAGGAAGTTGGAGAGGAGCGCGGGCGGGAGGAGGAGGTCGAGGAGGACGACGAGGAGCGGCGGCGCGCAGACGAGGAGCAGCGAGGCGAGCATGGAGACGAGGAAGAAGGCCGTCTTGGCCCACCGCCACGGCCGCGCCCACAGCCGCTCATTGTGCACCAGAGGCAGCGGCAGCTTCTTCTCCATCACGAGCAATTGAGCAGGCAGCTGATCGATCACAGCGCGTCACGTTGCGTCAGTGCGTCGCCGAGTCACTTCTAGATCGAATCCGCGGGTTTGGGGAGGAGTGGATTTGGTCGGAGCTGAGCTTTTAAGCCACGGAGGCGAGGTGGAGGTGGGGGAGTTGGGAGTTGGGACGGGACGGCACGGCAGCGGAGAGAGTTTTTGTGCGCCGCGGGGGTCAGAGAGACAGAGATGACCGTCGAGGAGGGGGATTTCACCGGATGGCCCCCACGGTTGACGCTGCATCAGCTGGTGCGTGGCGTGGGCGCGCGTTGAGAAGCTTTCGCCCGGTTACGTCACTGTGCAGGATGAAAACAGATCGAATAGTTTTCGGTGGATTCGGACCAAAACGAATTTAGATGGTCATAAAATGATTTTTTTTTTATAATTGTCGGATCAAAAACAGATACAGATTTTTTTTTGTCAGAAATGAATACAAATACGGTAGTCCTAGTATCCGTCGAATACAGATACAAATACGTATTATCCGGATTACGTCAGGCCGGATATCCACAATTCAGCATAACACTAGCAATCCTTCTGTCGGACTTCTAGGCAAACTAAGTTCAAATTTTATGAAACTTTTTGTGAGGGCTCCTGACCTCATGTAGTTCCTTATGTAATTTTTTCAAAAGTTTATCCCTTCTGTGATTTTCTTTAAAATTCTTATAAGTTTTTGTTCTTACGTAATTGTATTTGTTATTCTCAATAACAATTCATATAAGTTGTTTAGTATATTTTCCCCTAAGCAATTATTCTCAAAATAATTCTCACAACCATTTTTATTTCGCTTTAACTCAATTTCCTTTAAGTACATGTTTGTTTGCATTTCAACATTTGCTTTTAAACAAAAGTTCAAATTTCAAACATGAGTAGATTTTCATATGCAAAATGATCAAAGTGTTTTCCTATTGCATTTCTATTATGTATTCCTAAATTATGGATTTTGAGATGTTACACCTCCAACCCATTTCTTCTCTTCCCCTGTCTCTTTTTTTCTTCCTTCTACCACCAGAGCTCTTCCTTCATCTCTCTACTCACTCTGGCTCCTCTCTTCTCTCCCTCTGGCCGACCGAGCTGGCCGGATCCGGCCACCACCGTTGGGCGCCGGGCGGCGCCACGCCTTATGTTGTCGGAGCCGTCGTGGTCTTGTGGCGCCGCTCCACGCCACGCCCGCCGTCAAGGCCACCTCACCTCATACTAACGCCAAGATAGAGCCGCTACCTTGGCGTCATCGCATCCTCGGCCACCGCGCATGTCGTTGCCACCTTGGCACCCTGCGCCTCGGCCGCATGGAGCTACTACGCCTTCTTTCTTTCTTCAAGCATGCCGCATGGAGCTGCTGCGCCTTGGCCGCATAGAGCTACTGCACCTCCTCCCCTAGCCACGGCCGCATGGAGCTACTACGCCTTCTTTCCTTCTTCAAGCATGCCGCATGGAGCTGCTGCGCCTTGGCCGCATAGAGCTACTGCACCTCCTCCCCTAGCCACGGCCACTACTACTACGCCTTCTTTCCTTCTTCCGAAACGTCCGAACCATCTCGCATGCGTGAACCGATTGTGAAAAGGGAACGCTCGCGCGATGACATTGAAATGGTATATCATGCATAAGAGCATTTGTGATTTTTTGGGTAGAGATTGGAAGGAGAGAAGTGGAGATGAGCTAGCTCATGTTTCGTTATATGTGGTTACTGAAAATGTGAATAATTCATAAATGTTTGGATAGAATAAACTACTTATATGTTTCCGTTAATTTTTGGCGTACAATTTAAGGGGTTATCATGTTTCGAAAAATATCTATGACAGTATTCGCTTCAATTCGTATTTGCTCCGTATTTGTATTCGATATAATTCATATTCGTATCCGTATCCGCATCCGAGAAAAAAATATGAAAACAAATATAGTAGAGCCATTATCCGTCCGTATTTAATCCGTTTTCACCTCTACCTCTGTGGTTTGTTTGGACGAGTTAATCGCCTGCGCAAGCAGATGGTTTGTCGTGGGTTTTATTATGCTTTGTCACGTCTTTGGGTGGTAGTAGACCTGTTCATGAGCGGTCCGACCCGAGTCCGACCATGTCCAGGCCGAGCTTGGGACCGGAAATCCGGCCCGAAGGAAGCCCGGCCCGGCCAGAAATCCCGGTAAAAACAATTTAAAAATAGAATTCTATTTATTTAATGCTAAAAATAAATTAAATATTAGCCCGGTCCAGCCCGACCTTTGAACAGGTCTAGGTGGTAGTAGTATTTTTTTAGTTGTTTTGAACTGCTGTTCGCATCCTATCCCAAGCATGGATGATAGAGTTTTATTAAATTTTTTGAAGAAGATGGGTATCTTTCAAAAAACAAAAACAAAATTGCCATCGTTCGAGTACGAGCACACGGTAATGTCCGCAGGGAAACATGATTTACTGAAAACGGAAGTTGGACTTGCATTGTCTATTTATTTTTTGAACTTTTTTTTTAAAAAAAAAACTTAATGCACGAAACCTGGAGGGTTTTAATCAATATGCGGTCGAACCGACTAAGGTATATTACTCCTCTCAACTATCGTGTTTGTCTAAATTTTAGATCCTAACTACGAAACCGGCTAACCCACATCACTCAACTATTAAAGTGTATTACTCCCTGAGGCTATTCCACCCCGGGTTTGAATTTTTTTTTCAAATAATCTATTTTTTATTATTAATTACAATATTATACCGCAATAATACTTTTACGAAATATACTGCCGCTCAACTGCTGAGCGATTGGCGGCCGCCAACCGCTGAGTTGACAGGAGAACCGATCGCCAACCGTTGAGTGACAGTGACACTTGTCGCCTAACGGGCACAACTGCTAGATGAGCGAATCGCATACTAGGACCAACCGCTGATCGACAGTGTTCCAACCGCCAACCGCTGAGCGACAAGATATTTCGTAAAAATATTATCGCAGGTATAATATTGAAATTAATAATAAAAAATGGATTATTGTAAAAAAAAAAATTCCCCCGGGTTTCTTCCGAAGTGGCACTGTTATGGCATCGGTTTTTGACAAGTGGCTCTCATGAGAAAACCCGTGCTATTCGAGTGGAACACATGGCCGCCATGTGGTACGACATCCTTCCGCCAAACTCTCAGATTGAAATCACATGAGGCTGAACGAAATCAACGAATGATAAGCAATAAGCAAAGTCAAACGCCGCTCGCTCGCTCACATGCCGTGATTTGCCCTCTCTCTCTCGCCGAGGAGAGCCGCCATGTGGAGTCGCGGCACGCGCGCATGAGGTAACCGTTAACGGCCGTCTTTGGCTGCTAATCACGCGTCCGAATCCTAAAAAAACCCGGTCTTCCCTGGCGCGCTGCCCACATCGTGGATTATTAAGCAACCGGCCCCGTTCTTTTCTGAAATTTTTTTTTCATGACACTCAAATTGTGTGAAAAATTCGGTTATGCTATCGAAAATTTGATCATTTCGTTTTTATCATTATTCCGGCAATGCACGTTCATTTTTGCTACTCGGTCCAAGTCAACGTTTTTTGTTCGACAATTCAGCAGGAAGCTTCCGCTGATGATCACAATAGAGTTTTTCCCATTTAGTCCTTCATTATTGGTTTGACGAGAGAGTTGTACAGGGATTTTAGTACTCACTGTTGGTCTTTTCTTTACCTTTCTTTTTCTCAGGTCAAAATATTGGACCAAATGAATTCACAGCCAATGAGGATCAAGGGTGCTTCTGAATTTAATTGACTATCATCATATATGCTGTAATCGGAAAACAGATGTGTTGGACCAAATTAGCGACGAGATGGGTGAATAGGAGCCTACCTTTTCTCAGTGGTATTCAACTCTCTTTTCACTCCAATAGCTATAAAAAGCTACAAAGATTAAGGTCTCAAAATCACAGCGGAAGATTTGAGCTGAAACCAATAAAATTAGGTTTTAACCACCCTTGGTCGTCAATGTATGTGCGGTCGGGCCGCTCACCGGTCCGACCGCTCCACCCAGCAGATAGAAAAACAATACGACGAAAGATCCACAAAACGACCTAATTCTTTATCTAGAGATCCAAATCACTTGAGATTTCAGACAAAACTCTACTAGAAGACCAGAAACCTATTCCAATCGAAGATCGAGATGATCATGGCCAAAATTGCATGAATTTCTTGATTTAGAGCAAGAGGGCACAAAACCAGGTCAAAACCTAACTTTGATCCAAAGGCTTGTCCGTGGATGAAAGATGCTTAAGATGACCTCAAATGATCTACCACAAGTCCTAGCAAGCTAGATCAAAGCAAATGACCAATGCAAAACCCCTTGAACATAAGAATCCAAAATCACAAGAAAGAGAGTAAGAACATGAGATAACTCATCTTTACACGAATTGATTGGATTGATATTGAGGAATTGAAGATTTACAACCGCTCCATCATGGAGGACAAAAGTTCACTCATTAACATCTAATCCCACAATTTCTCTCTCCATACATCTCTCTCAAACCCTAACCTCTTCTATTCTTTCCACTTTCTAAAATCATAAATTAGGGTTTATAGACTTTAAGGCTTAGGTGTGCAAATCTGCACCACCCCTTTTATAGTGGAGGCTAGGTCTAGAGAAAAACCTTATCGAGCATCATTTAAGCCCACACACAAACGAGTCTTACATTCGCATACGTTTCTCAAAGCAAATGGTGATCCGGGTCTCGTGAATTCGTCTCTTCGTGATCCTGTCATCCTCATGACCAAAATCGCTTCTCCTTTGCGTCGCCGTGCACCGCGGTTTTTTCAATGTCACTGACCTAATATTTTGGTGAAGATACCAAAATACCCCTTCTCGATCTTTCCATGTTGATCGAGTCCAATCTTATGAAGCAATCCCATGCTTCGTCATGCGTAGGTTCATCAATGACTTTTCTCATACCGACAAGTCTCTCCCATCCATCTCCCACTGGACTGCCTCAACACTTGCACCGGCTCAAGCCACTTGATGCCCATTGCACCAAGCTTTCCGTTCTGGTCCATCTGGCGCCTTGTTCGAGACCAACAACTTTATCCGGCATCCTCGATCGTTCTAGACCTTGATTTCACCGAACCAAGTCCTGATCATCCTAGCTGTTGACCGTAGTTGACTCCAAGCGTCCCTGCACAATAATAGACCAATAAATTGATTTCGGACACAAGTTCTTCATAACTTGACCCATATTAGCCAAAACATGCATCATGCAACACATATGTACTAATCCCATGACTTTGGCGGTTCACAAAATTCAAAGATGACATCAGGTTCGAAATCAAGATGGTCGGTTAGATCGCCGACCTTTGGCTACCTCGATCGCCAACCATCGCCGATTTGATCATGGGTACCCGGTAACAGGGGACTTGTTCGACCGCTTCCCAATTCCAGAAAACACTTTTTTTTGGATTTTTCAGCAAATCTCTACCTAGTTTTGCGTCCGATCTCTATTTTTAATGACACCTGGTGCAGACATGTCCTCAAACACTCCGACACAAATGTTTGATGTCCATTTCCTTAAAGGCTGCACCGCCGGTCTGACCACCGCCTTTGGTAGATCAAACTACCTACACCCTGATAGCAAACGACAATTTGTAAAACTTATAGTTCACTTCATAAACTTTTCAATAACGATGTCAATTGTTTATCGCCAAACCATCTAGTCTCTGCCAGAGGTAACTGCCAGAAATCACCCAGCGGCCAGCGCTGCTGCTGTACAGTCGAAAATAAATGCTCTGCATGGATCGCCATGCTGCCAAATAAATGCTCCAAATCTCAGATCCAGCGTGAGCTGCTGATGCTGCAAATTTGGGAGAGCTCGTGCTTGATACCGCGACAGACAAACTGGACATTCCATGTGCCCACGATGCGCTTAAAATTTGTTACAACTAGGCGGCCAAGTTACAACCAAGCTGATAATCTCAGCAAAAAATGAATTTTGTTTTACAGGCTAGGCTAGATGTTTGATATTTCGTCTTTGTCAGGCCAAATGGAGGGTGATCAGAGGATAAGATAAGCCCACGTCACCCGCACCTTAAATTCTAAACCAAGTGCGCCCGTGTCATATCTTTATCTGCTTCCTTTATTGACATCTCCTGATCTCCCCCATCACCTCACGGGCTGCTCCACTAGACCAGACTCCGACTTGGATTGCACTGCATTGCATCCACTTCAGTAAAGAGTTAAGAAGCTCCTTTTCGTTGTCAACTGTACTTTAGTCCTTCTAGATTGTGATTAGGATTAACCCGAATCTAGTTCTTATCCATCGATGTTTTTTTTTTCTTGAAGCTGATAAAGGATGAGGATCCTTTTCTACTTGCCCCTAAGTCCCAACAACTTCTCACGTGGGGGCTTACACGTACGACGACACCAACCGAATTAACGGCCTGGATTTGTTCACCACTGCTCCCGTTGAAGACATGCTCCCTCCCCTGTGTAACCAAGATGACACCCTGTTGGACATATGCTCCTGTCTGGTCAATATGACATTCAGACGAAAATCCATTCTCGAAGCCGGAAGGCATATATGGAAGGTTGCGTTAACATGGTAGCTACCTATCAAACCAGTTCGAGTGCCGACCGACCTGTTGTTGGAACGCACCTTTGCCATGTGAAGAAGAACAGCCGATGCAAATACTACATTTACGATTTGTTTGGAACATGGATTTTTTTTCTCTTTCAATTCCCCAGTTTCTTTTAAAAATGGATAGTTTCATGCAAAAAATTCATGCGTTCCAAATTCACCACATAGAAAAACCATGAAGTCTAGAAAATTAGATCCCCCGAGAAGGCCAGGGGAGGAGGTACGATGGGAACAAGGAACAATCCGCATAATGACACATGTTGTGTAAGTAACGTCATTATTTCATACATGACGGCGACCCGGGAGGGAGTTGCACTGAATCAGATCTTCTTCCGAGTTCCGACCGAGAGGAAGAAAACAGTGAGGACTTATCGAGTAAGGCACCGTTCGTTCGTCTTGGAGAGTAAGCATTCTTCTGCGTCCCTCCCCTCGTTTTCTTTGCTCCCACGTTGTGTTCCTACTTTGTTTGAGTTCCATGCAAAATGGAACGACGTGTCGCCTGGCGAAGAATCGGTTTGGATGCCTCAAGAATTTCAGTTGCTAGCGTGGTGTGGTCTTGTCGGTTGATAAGGTAGCATCGCATTTTGTTGTTAACTCGGTCTGTAAAAGTTGCAGCGTGTGGCGTGACAGGATCCGGTCTTTTCGGCCTGAAAAGGAGGCGTGGCGGAGTGTGATCATTTCAGTCTAAAAAGGTGGTTTGGCATAGTGCGGTCTTATCGGTCTGGTAAGGTATCGTCGCAGTATTTTGTCAACTCGGTCTGCAAAAGTTGCAGCATGTGGCGTGACCTGATATGAAAAGGTGGTGTAGCATAGTGTGGTCTTGTCGGTCTGATAAAGTAGCGTCGCAGTGTGTTGTCATGTCGGTCTACAAAAGAGATAGCGTGTGGCGTGACCCGGTGCGGTCCATAAGGTCCGAAACGAAGGGGTGTCGCGATGCTAACTCCCTCACGTAGTTACCCATTCACACAAGAACAAATAGTATCGGAACACGACACTACCATAATGTAAGTTGTACAGAAATTTATATTTATATGCTATGACTGATATTTACAACAACAGGTATCTACTCGTGGGCCCTCTTGGGGCGTACCCCACGTGTGGATCCTGTCCTCGTCCGGGGCTGCTGCGGGCGCTGGTACGAGTAGGTCAAAGTCTCACGCAGCCATGCCACCCTAACAGCGTGAGTAGCCTGGGGGTGTCGCGAGATGATCTTACGTCGGCTGGGTCGCTCTAGGCGCACCATGCAGCTGTGAAGCCCCCCACAGAGATCTGGCTGCTCTCGCCGCGCGGAGGCCCACCGCCACCTAGGTCAAAATCGTAGTCCCCGGAGTGTGACTCCTCGTGCGACACCAGCTCCTCCTCCCAAAGGGGTGCATGAGCTGTGAAACAAAAAAAGTTATGCATGTAAACATAATGGACATACCGAGATAATATGTTGTGCATGCGAGTAAACAAGATAGACATACCTCGGTGCACGAAGGTAGCGGACGACTCTGCGTACTCGTGCCACGTGTACGGGTGGTACGTAGGACCTGCCAGAGAAAATTGCCGTTAGTGACTAGTGGAGTTTGAAATAAACAACCAGACGTGAGTGTGTCATGCTGACCTGTGAACTGCGCTAGGGTACTCTCGGCACGGTACCACGAGGACCCACTCACCACATCCGAATGAGGAGCCGTGGGGCGTGACGCACCGTGGCTCACCCCTCATCCACGCGTAGGTGGGTCCACCACCTCCCTAGGCCTGCGGCAAGATGCTAGCTTGATGCCTTGTCTCATCTTCTCAACGAACCGGTCCATGACCCCTCTGATCTCCTGCGTCGTCATGCTGAAGAGCTCCTCAACGTCATACGACACACAGAGGTCGCCAACGCGTGCATCTCCCAATGTAGATCCACCTGCACACGTAATTAACAAGTTAGGAACCGAAAACTTGAGAAGCAAATAATATGTACAGATCGTTCTCTGCACTATTTTGCTTTTGTCCATTGGTTAATAATTCACTATGCGAGGGATTCTCTGCAGTTGAGGTAAGTCGATATAACGAGGGTATCAGATTCTAATAACGCTGGATAATGGAACCTACTGAAGGGCTATGGTGCCGACTAACCTCGGGTGGTCTGGGAACCTCGAGGAACTTCATGCGATTTGACAGCAACCTTCTATACTCTAACTTCTATTTATTGGTTTTAGTCTGTGGTTGGTCTTTTGGTCTTTGTGGAAAATGTGTGCAGGTTTGCGGATTGACCTAAGAATGGTTTCGACGACTGGCGATAAATGTACAAGGACAGGCTTCACGACATGCAATGCAAGATTTTATTTTATTCTTTTTGTAATTTAATCAAAGTTGTAACTTATATATTCCGCTCCACTGTAATTAATCGGAGATTGAACTGTTGTTTTCTTTCTACTTGCAACGAATTCTTTGCAAAAAAATTCGAGATGTAATATTTTACTTTTGCATGCAAGGGTTTCTTGTAATTGACTTTGAAATTATATTGATGATTCTTTAATGCGGCAATAATTTTTGTTGTTGAAACTGATGTTGAATTCCGATTGTATTATTTTATATGAGATTGCTTGGCAATGTGCTTGATATTAATTTGAGATTATCCTTGGTTCTTGATTACAAAATTTTTAATTACTGCTAATTACCGATTAGCGTTGCTTAGCTCTAGTTAATTGTTCGGGTTCTCACCCCCCCAAAGTAAATTTTGTTCCCGAAATTGAAATCTCACTTGAAGAGGTTGGGGTAGGTTTCGCGTAGTTCTTCCTCATTCTCCCATATGGCTTCACAGACGGCGTGGTTCTTCCATTGCACCTTGCATGAACGGATCATTTGGTTCCCTAGTTTTCGGTCTTTAGTAGTTAGAATCTTCATTGGGTGTTCTTTGTAGGTTAAATTGTCTTGTAGTGATATATCCAGATTGGCTAAGTGATAAGAGGGCTCCCTCAGGCATTTTCTGAGTTGAGAGACGTGGAATATATCGTGGATTCTTCATAACTGAATTAGTAATTTCAATTTATACGCTAGGGTGCCTTGACGCTCTAATATCCGAAATGGTCCGACATACCGTGGACTTAGTTTTCCTTTTAATCTAAATCGACGCACCCCGCGCATAGGTGATACTTTTAAATACACGTAATTTCCAACTTCGAACTGGAGGTCTCTTCTATGTTTATCTGCGTAGCTTTTTTGTCTACTTTGAGCGATTTTGAGACGCTCTCGAATTAACTGTATTTTCTCGTCATTCTCCTGTATGAGTTCAGGGCCTAGTAAAGGTCTTTCTCTGACATTAAACCAACAGCTGGGTGATCTACACTTTCTTCCGTAGAGGTTTCATATGGTGTCATTTGAATACTAGACTAGTAGCTGTTCCCGGAATTAAGTTGATAACTCATTTTATCTCTCGATCTGGGGGCATACCGGGTAATTCCTTAGGAAGTACATCTGGAAAATCTCTCACAATTGGTATTTCCTTTGCTTGTAGGCTGGCCAAGCTGGGGTTAGACAGTTTCGGTTGGGTTCTGATTCTAAGATATTTCAGTCGGGTCCTGTCGGGCTTTCTAATATGTATAGCGATACTGGTACGGCGGCAATTGATGTATAACAATATAAGGGTAACCTGGAGGTAAGTTACTAACTTGCTAGTAGGTCACGTAAAAAATAAGAGTGTTGCTTAGTGGCAAGCGATGACATAGCATGTGCCACCTTGGGCGGTTTGTAGCTGTTTTCTACGGTATCATCCTCATGGTTCACTCGGGCCATAATAATTGCCTTAGACGTTGTTTCTAAGACATGCTTGACTTGTTGATCGTTTTCACTATCGTCAACTTGTGTGCTTTAAAATCTCATTTCTCTTTTCACTACTTCATAAGATGTAGCTGAACTCTGAGTTTGCACCATTGCTATTATTTGTGGGCTTCACCTGTTGGCTTTTGGTAAACAGGCTGGCATCTGAAACAGGTGCAACTTTATTTGTTCGATTTGTGCATGTGTACACCTACTCTCCAAATCAATCTATTATGCCTGTTGATCCACCACATCATTGTTTCCGTTAGTCCACCAACAACTATAGATTAACCAATCACTACTATTCAATTAACTCCACTAATTTCATTAATTCTCTATAATTCAACCTATACGTCTGAATTCCAATTATGACTTATTATAATAATTAAACTTCATTCTTTATTCATCACCTATACATGATCAGATTGTCAATACTAGATTCCCAACAATCACTAATAATATATCTAAATCCAAATTCACTATTCAATCATATCCAATAAATCCAACATAACCAAATCATCCAATTAATTCCACAAAGTTTACCAATATATCATGATTCAACTAATCCGCCAAAGATTAACCTCATGTAGTGCTATGAAACTCCAACCTTTTCGTATTTCAATCACCACCTTTATTGGATCAATTTCTCAATACTAATTCTCCAACAATTACTAAAATCTATTTAAATACGCTAAGATATATTTCTATAATCCAACCAAGATTTATTTCTATACTCTAACAAAAATATACTTCGTAATCCAACAATAATATATTTCTAATAATTCTATCATGATATAATCCTATGATCCAACAATGATGAATTCCGATAATCCAACTCCAATAGTTCTATAATCCCACAATCCAATCTTCAACAATACTCTATCTCCATAATCCAATATCCATCAACCCAACAATCCAACACATGTTCCTATAATCCAATATCCAACATTCCTTTCTATATCCAACAGTAATCCAATACTCAATAATCATGTATTTCTAATAATCCAACATACAACAATCCAATATCAACAACCATCTATTTCTATAATTCGACATCCATTAGTCCAATATCCAATATCCAATAATCCAGTAATAATCTATGTATATGACCCAACATCTAATATCCAACCCTCATCTATTTCTATGATCCAACATCCAACAATCCATTAATCTAATATCTAACAATAATCTAATTATATAATCTAATCTCCAACAATAATGTATTTCTAATAATCCAATATCCAACAATCATGCAATCCTTTAATCAGATATTCAACAATCATGCAATCTTTCGTCAGGTGGCAACCTCTACACTTCACACATCTAAGGGTTATGGAAACATGTTGCTGCTGGGTTATGGTTGCGATTAAGGTAGCATCTGGAATGTTGTCCGGGGCGACTACTAAACGTCTTTGTGGGCATTGACTAGCACAATATCCCATATCGTGACAACTGCAGCATGTTATTCCTAACTTTAATGTCTTATTCTTTTGGGGTTGACTACCATTGTTGTCTCTGAATATCTGCATCAGTGGACGTGGTGCTACTCCTGGAATCATGGCAGTGGCTGCTGTGTGTGCTCGGATGGGTCGAGGTTGAGCCATATGAGCTTTGGAGTTTCTTACCACATATTACCCTTGTTCTACCCTCTTTCTCTTGTGACAGGTTGGTGGTGGTGGCGGTTGGATGGCTACTTTAGCAAAAGTGGTAGGGCGAGTTTGGAGGAAATCATCCAAACTAACTCTGCGTGATGGTTGAGAAGTGGTAGGCGTATTCGGGTGAACAGAGCTTCCATGAACCGGTTTTCATTTTCCTAGGCTTCCTTCCTAGAGCTATCTAGATATCCGATTACCTCTGCCAATATTCCTAAAGAGTCTGTTGCTCCAGTGGTTGGCGGTTGGCTGGCTTCTGGTTTTGTGGTAGTTCTGGGTTGGCCTGGTGTTGTCTCCTAAATATGTACCAGTGGGTTTTCTGTTGGTAGGTCTTGTGGTAGGAGTCCCAATCGTAGTCCCAATCCTTGCTCCTCGTGTTCTTGACCTTCTATTTTGTGGGGGAGGTGTTACAAAATGGTTTGCATTAGTAATTGGGTTTGTAGTATTTTATGAGGAGTCATTTCTGTTGATTACAATAATCTCTTTGCTTCTTTAGCAGTGATTTGTGGTAGAGAAGATGGTATCATATTTCTTTGACATATATTAACCCGGGGTGAGTTGTGTTAAGTCATACACAGAGAGCAAATAACATCAAGAAACAATGAGATGAAAAAAGATCTGAATCCTACACTAGTTGAGTCTCTCATGCTCAATCACGCTCGAGATCCCGTTCTCGAGACCGCCCAAACCACGTGTTTGGGACCGCTCAGAGCTTGCCTCTGAGTGCGACCTACACTACACTAGATCCACGTGCTTAGGTACGCTCGAGATCCTGTTCTCGAGACCGTCCAAACCATGTGTTTGGGACTGCCCAAGGCTCATTCCTGAGTACACCCAGGACTTCGCTCCTGGGTACGCCAGAGCTACACGCTCGGAGTGCCACGAACCACTCATTCGGGAAATCTGATATGCAGAAATGAGATAAGTCACATTCTTTCACATCGTCAGCTTTTATTTGCTCTCTTTAAGTATAATTGCTTTGTTTGAGTGCTGACGGTTCATTTGAGTTATACAGATGAAGAGGTAAGGAATGCTATGGGTATGGTCCATACTTATCCCAAAATGGAAGAGTGGGTCCATGCCAGAATTCTACTCTATGCCTCTAGTCCAGGCACTAAAGTCTTATAGCCTTATAATAAAATTCCCACGTTTAGATTTTCGAATAACCTATCCTAGGTCGAGCTGTAATTATGTCTGATCACTAGCATAGGGTAGCAATACAAATCCTATGACAAAGTACACATTCCCCCGCATTCTCTTGGATGAAAACAGGATGGTTCTATGTTAGTACTAGTGTCACTTTAGGAAAGATGAGCTTTTAACATAATACTTTTGAGATGAGACGGAAACAGAAATGGAGACAAGAATTAATAAAGTACTTAGTGCAATATAGCAAGCGAGAAAGGCGTAATTAAGTTCTACAATGGTTTCTATTTTATTAGCGTAGCCCTAACCGATTGCTCTGATACCAGCTGTGGCACCCCGTATCATTACCTCGTAGGGTAATCACACTTAGGCATACGGATTACTATTTACTTGCACGGTAGGACACCGCTTCAACGAATAGTAAACCTTAACAAAGTCTATGCAGCAGAACAATAGATAGAAACTGTACTTTATTCCAGTATTTAGCCATGCAAGGCTATGGTCTGCATTACAATTAGTAATTTACAACTAATAAATGGGACTAAATCTCCTCGCATGCCTTTCTTGCTCCATCGGTCTTCTACTCGTCCCACGCGCCGAATATAGTGTCCATCTTGCCCTGCTCCTCGTAGCAAGTGCCCTCATCCCCTGCGGTCTCATTGGTACCTGCGTGTCCTTCGTCCCACTCAGGATAGTTCCCAGCCGGACTAGGATCTAACAAAGGAGAATAATAGTAAGGTTGAGTACTACTGTACTCAGCAAGCATTAATAGCAAAAATGCACTAGATAACTCATCTCTGTTCGTTATTACATTTTCTAACTCATCTCTTTTTTTTTGAAAATAAACAACTCGTCAAAACTTTAGGTGGCAAGTTTTAATTCAGAAAATACTACTTGTCACTCGGAGAGAAGATAGACCCCTAGCGGTTCCCGTAGACTCCAATCCAGGAGACAGACATAAATTCATTATTTTGTATAGCACTGCGTAGGCTTGTACCACTTTACCCATAACTATTCTGAGCTCTCTCTGAGCTAGGTTCACCATATTTCCTTTGATGCGATTTTGAGTTCAGAATACAGAACGTTTTCCAGGTTACGGGATTAAGTCCCCACCCATTACTTTTTGTCGGTGCTAACCTAGTCACGGTGCTGACCTCATCATCCACCGAGTTCCAATAATGTTGGTTGGGGCGGCTCTCCTCCATGCCCAACACTCCACCTTGGGGCGGCTCTCTTCTGTGTCTAATACTCCAATGTAACTCGTTGTGGAGAACATAATTACGTAACAAGGTGGCATTTTCTGCCCACTGAAATGGAAAGATGGTTGACACTTAAATACGGCCTCATATCCGAGTAAGAGTTTTATTGGTCCTTATATACTATCCATATATAAAGGGGTCTCACCTCTTCCCTCATCTCTTTCCTGCCCCGAGCCCCTTTTACCAGCCATAATATTAATTCTTTTCCCATTCATCATCTCTTTTATCTTTTTCTCCTTTCATTAATCCGATTTGATTTTTGAGACATAGTTTTTATGCACATATGTATAATAATACATCAAGATACTGTTTACATTTAATATAACTATGTTGGTGATGAAGAGATAAGCTTGCCTTCGTAGTCGTAGAAAAGTTCGTCGTTCGTGGTTTTCGGATCAAGTACACTTGTCTGTGTTGTTTTGTCCACTACAATTATACGACGGAACAAATAATAAATAAATAAGTAAATACTTACTGGCATTTAGGTGCTACTAAGCGTACATTAGTTAGTTGATTTTCCTTTGTTAGCTGATTTTAATTTAATAATATTTTTCAGGTCTCCTGTTAAGTTAACACTCCCCAACTACGGTTGTTCTACGGTATACTGGCTCTAGGATCAAGGTCGCCTATTTTCGCATTTTATCGCACGAAAAATAAAAGACTACTCGTACTCGCATGCAACTAGGTTTGTTTAATTTTATGCATGCAAATATGCATCATCGATTTTATTTAAGTACGCACACATTTATTTATTTCTCTAAATAAACTCAGAGTTGTTTATTTTATTTATTTTATTACGATTAAATTATTTTAATGCAACATATTATTGGTCAAATTTATTGGGCTTTTACCGGGGATTAATTAATTTATAAAATCTCTGATTACTTTTACGCTTTTTCTGTTTTTATTTTTCTATCGGTCGGTGTGCTACTAAATATTCTAACACGGTTTAAAAATCTATACTTCTGATGATTTGTCCGAAAATCGCAGGTATGTTGCGTATGCATTCCCTCTATTTATTAATAATTTTTATTTTATTTTATTATACATAATTTTTTATTGGTCTGGTCTATGACTATTTATTCATACGCGACTTATTTACATTCGTTGGTCCAAAAATCACACAGTATCGATAATTAACTTTACTGATGCTCATCTAAAATTATTACTACTAATCTTTTAATAGATTTTACCATTTTGCCATGTCTTAATTTTCCCTTCTCACCCAATCTCCTCCCTAACCCCTTTCTTTATTTCCCACTTAACTTCTCTCTCTCTCTCTCTCTCTCTCTCTCTCTTATCCTTTCCTTTCTCTTTCCTACCCATCCATTCATTCGGTTAAATAGCCATTTGGCTTCCTGGTGCCGTGCTTTCTTCCTCAATTCCTCTTTGACCTTTATTCCACTCTCTCTCTCCTCTATCTATTAAAAACAGAAGCTCTCTGGTTCTTCTTGCTCTCATTTGCCTTACTCCCCTTTCTCTCTCCTATGGATGCTTTGGCCGAAGCTCCCATGGCGCGGCCCCTCTGGTTCTTGGTGCCTCCTCCTTGGCGCCCTATGTCACGGCTCGGCTCTGCCTGGCCGCCGCCTCCCTCCTCTTCCCTAACTCACTGCTCCCTACTCCTCAGTGCGCGCGCCTTCTACTCCCCGGCTTGGCTCCTCCCTGGCTCGACTCCTGGCTCGCTGCTCCGTCGCCCACCTCTGCTGTCTCTGTGCCCGCCACCATCGACTGCTTGCCACCACTCAGCGTGAGCCTCCGGCCTTCGAACTCCCGTCGCTCAGTGCGCCATCACTACGACTCGGCTTTCCCCCTCTTTCTTACTTTCTCTGATGCTTCAATTTTTATTTGTAGGCTTGATGTATTTTTTATTTGCTTACTAATGAGGGTTGATGTTGCTTATGCATGAAAATGATGGAGGTAGATGTGGGTTGTGCTACTGCCGGTGGCGTTGTGTCACACTGAGGTAATGATTCTACTCCTATCTACCCGTTCCCTCCCCTTGCTCTGTGATGAGTGATGAATACTGAGGGCTATGGATGATGCTACTGCTAGTGGGTTCGGCTTACGCTCTGTGATGGATACCGAGGGCTATCGTTAGTGTGAAATGTTTAGTTCTTGAGGAGGGATTTGGCTTGGGCAAGGATGACATTGGGGAAAAGATAGTGGGTTTACCTCTGTGGGTCAGTTTGGGAATGGGATGGCAGTGCTAGATGATGATGTGGTGATGGTGCTTCCCTTGTTCCCATGGTTCCTTCTGGTCCTTGCTTTCCTTGTCGGCCTGACGGTGTCTAGGTGGTCATCGATGGTTCGAAGCCGTCGCCGACACCGTACTTGCTCCTTCGTCTTCCCAGTCTCCTTTGCTCCCCTTTTCCGGTTGCTGTCTTTGTGGGTGGTGGCGGTGGTGGTGATGCTGGCTTATGCTTGCTCTTGGATGGCAATGGGTGGGTTGGTGCTTGGGTTTCTTGCTTGGATGTGGTTGCTTTGCTGGAGGTGCTTTCGGCTGGGGAGGACATGAGGCTTGGTTCGCTTTCTGTTGGCTGTGGGGTGAGAAAATGCCTTATGTGGGGAAGGCTTTAGCTGTGGCTTCCCTTGGCATGTGCATGACTTACGTGCCCTTTGCTTATCTATTTCTCCCCTCACATGGCACTATTTCACTTTGGTCCATTGGTTAATAATTCACTATGCGAGGGATTCTCTGCAGTTGAGTTAAGTCGATATAACGAGGGTATCAGATTCTAATAACGCCGGATGATGGAACCTACTGAAGGGCTATGGTGCCGACTAACCTAGGGTGGTCTGGGAATCTCGAGGAACTTCAGGCGATCTGACGGCAACCTTCTATACTCTAACTTCTATTTATTGGTTTTAGTCTACGGCTGGTCTTTTGGTCTTTGTGGAAAATATGTGCAGGGTTTGCGGATTAGCCGAAGAATGGTTTCGACGGCTAGTGATAAATGTACACGGACAGGCTTCGCGACATGCAATGCAAGATTTTATTTTATTCTTTTTGTAATTTAATCAAAGTTGTAATTTATATATTCTGCTCCACTGTAATTAATTCTTGTATTTAATCGGAGATTGAATTGTTGTTTTCTTTCTGCTTGCAACGAATTCTTTGCAAAAATTTCGAGATGTAATATTTTACTGTTGCTTGCAAGGGTTTCTTGTAATTGACTCTGAAATTATATTGATGATTCTTTAATGCGGCAATAATTTCTGTTGTTGAAACTGATGTTGAATTTTGATTGTATTATTTTATATGAGATTGCTTGGCGATGTGCTTGATATTAATTTGAGATTATGCTTGGTTCTTGATTACAAAAATTTTAATTACTGCTAATTACCGATTAGCGTTGCTTAGCTCTAGTTAATTGTTTGGGTTCTCACATCCACGTCGTTGTCCTCGGTGTACATGGCGACTGCATAGGCGCCGAGGTCCAGTTGTGGTCGTTCGATCTGAAAACACTCGAAGGACCACAGCTGAAGAAGCAGCGAGCATTCGGAGAGGACCGAGCTATCCTGAACCCGATGGCACGCGTCGCACAGTCCGCGGTACGTCACACACAACACCGTCGAGCCCCAGGCATAAGGTTGGATGTCCTCCACCTCCCAGTCCTTCAGTTAGCGTGCGTACCGGATGTGGTGCTTGTCGACGCCGTCGCCGTGGGACCCTAGGAACATCAACCACCTGAATAGCCACAACAAGTAGACCTCGAAATGTCTCCTTACCGTGTGCTCGGGTATGTCCTCTGCCATACGCTCTGGCTGCAAGAGGACAAATACACATCAGTGAGTTGCACAAACCAATTGAAGTGGAATGACAAGAGTTACGAAACTTACGTAGAACTAGCAGATCCACTGCAGCGTCAGTCCGTGGGTGCTTCTGAACTCATTATAGCTGCTGTTGGGCGATAGCACCCCCTGGAACCTCGCTAGGAACTCTGTGCGCCACGTGGTCGGGATGTCGTGCGCTACTAGGAGGAAGCCTGTGCAGGGCAACCCCGTCAGGAAGGTCACGTCCTGAAGCGTCGGCGCCATCTCCCCACACGGGAGGTGAAACGTGTGCGTCTCCAGCCTCCATCAGTCAACCAGCACCGTCAGGAGGCACCGGTCGTACGGTAAGCGCCTGGATGTACGATCACCACTCGCGCGATCTTGGTCCTCCTCCCACACGTCGTCTCAACCATCCTCGCCAGTGGAAGGAGGCATGCCTCCCTCAAATCGCATCGAAAATATTCGGAACAAACGTTAGTCCACCCAAAGTAGTTAGGCTGCAATTGAGTACACAAATGTCGCAACTATACATACCTCAGAACCCAACATGGGTCCACCCTCCATGCCCTCATGGGCGTGTGTAGTCGCAGCTCGCCAAGCTCAATCGCCGCCTCGCCCTCCTGGTGGAAGACGGTACTGAGGCGGCTACGATGATGTGCGTCAATGACTGGGTCAAGCAACTCGTACGGCCACTGCGCAGCGTATCCTGGGTCCACCATACCTGAAAATTTAGTGCATACATTGTAAAAACAATGAAACATATATAAAAAGTAATAAGAAGCGGCATACCTAATTAATTCAATTTAAGTAGGTAACTTGCTACCTTCATTGTTTAAGAAGTGTCTCCAGCATTTACAAAATATTTACCGTGTACAAATGGAAACAACAAATAAGTTCACAATATTTTAATTCACATCTACATACCCTATGTACCATCTCTAGATTTCTTAGAGAATTTTTTGAGGTGTCTAGCTATTTTCCTAGTTTACAAAGTTCTTTCGCCAATAATAGAATATTTAACGTGCACATTTGGAAAGCAAAATTAAGTTGGGATTATTTTGATTAAACTCTGCTCTACATACCCTATTTAGCTACTCTGCAATTTTTATAGATATCCTTCTACTTTTCTTGTATGGAAAGTGTCTTCAGAATTTACAAAATATTTACCGTGTACAAATGGAAACAAAAAAAGTTCACAATATTTTAATTCAGCTCTACATACCCTATGTACCTACTCTTGATTTCTTAGAAAATTTTTAGAGATGTCTTGCTATTTTCCTAGTTCTAAAAGTATTTTCGGCATTAACAGAATATTTACTATGCACAAATGGGGGGAAAATTAAGTTGGGATTAACATACCATATTTAGCTACTCCGTAATTTTTACAGATTTTTAATAGGTATCTTTTTATTTTTACAGGTGTCCTCCTATTTTCCTGGTTTAAAAAGTATTTTCGGCATTACCAAAATTATCTAATGATGTACTGTACACAGCTAAAATGATGTACTACATCAAACAACAATACAACTAAAATTGTCTAATACATTGAATTCTATGTTGATATTTTTATTTGATAACCTACAAGGTTTTGAATTTATGTACAAAGTTACAAAAACATTTACCTGTTAAATGGGCGACCAGGTCTGTTGCTCCGTCTGCTCTGTTACGAACCGGTAGAGCTTCGCTAGGTCTCTTCTACCCTCTCCTCTATTCTCTTCTCTTTTTTTCTAGAATTATAATGACTTTTCTCCAAATTTTGGGGGGTTTATATAGTTATCGCTCATGTTGCCATTGAACTCGGTGACAGAACTCACAGCTTCTGTCACCAGCTCAATTGGCAATGCATGATTGGACCAAAGAACAGATAGTAAATAGGTGTCTGTCGCCAATTGGAATGGTGACAGGAGCCTGTCACCACTCCAATTATCGACATGCACCTATATTTGTAATTGTTTTTTTCGACTATTTATTTTTGTAATTGTCTTGTAAATTAATATTTTTTTTAAAAAAATCATTAGATCAATGTTACCTCGGTCAAGTGAAAAGTAGATGATTATATCAGTGTTACTCTAGTTTGGATTCCTCTTTGTCTCTAAAGTTCATCATTTTTTTGCTATCTTTATTTCTACGAAGTATATATTCTGTTATGACTATCTTTATATACATATTCTTTTGTTCTACATGCTTATTATACCATCCTCGCTTGTTTTAACACATTCATATTTGCATTCTATATTATCATCAAACTTCCTCTAGAAGGAATATGCGTCTAGACATTTTTCTGATGATCCTTTATGTTCCACTTGGCAGAGAGAGAAGCTTTCAGCACATACCTGTGATCATGGCAATGTCAAATTCATTCCAAAATCAATTATAAATTTTTAGACCTAGAGAATAGGTATATATTGTATGGGAGCATTCTCTTCTTATTCTGACATTTTTTATGTGATGTATAACTGAAAGTTGACAATATTAGATGCTTAAATTATTTTAGGTATACTTTTCTTTGTTGTTGGGGATTGCCTCAACTTCATGTCCATTGCTTATGCATCACAGGTTGGACTGTTGCCACTCAGAAAGCAAAGTAAATGTAGTTTAACCTATAACATATTGTAGTAATCAATAATGGTATTCTTTAGACTGTCATGTGCATAGAACTACTCATGCATAAATGTCTTCTACATCAGTGTATTCAATCTTATACTTTTGGCAGTTTCGGTTTTCTCTTCATTGTACCATTGTTTTTCTTGGTGAATAATAATAGATGCCCTCAAACTTTTCCACCTTATCTTGTTTCTTTATAACATTTTTGGGATGATATCTAGCCTCTATGTTATCATATCCTCTTCTTTTCTTGATATTCTGGTTGCGAACTGATTGTTCTTGTGATTTTGTTACAGTCACTTCTTGCAACTCTAGGATCTGTTCAGTTCGTATCCAATATTGCATTTGCATACTTTGTGTTAAATAAGACTGTCCCAGACTCTCAGTGAAGTATGTCACATTTTTCTTGCTGCAACCATTTGAAGCATTAGAACCAATGTACAATATTTAGATTAATAAATGTTTTTACTCTTCTTTTCAGGGTTTTGGTTATTGTCGATGGTTTAGTATCGATCCTATGAATGAATATTGGGGACTTTCCTTGAGTTAAACCACACAGAAAAAGACATAGGGATTTTATACAGGTTCTGACCTTCTCCTGAAAGAATAATAACCCTACTCCTATGTTGTTGTATTAACCATGCTTTATAACAGGAAAGAAATCACTAGAACCAGGGCTTAATGACTTCTGTCTGTTGATTGTATCTTTCTTGTCGTTGTTCCTCTCCTCTCCTTTGTCCACCGGCTTTACTCCTTATATAGCACGTGAAGGGGTGACAGTTATCCCGTACCAAGAGGCGTCCCACCATTTGATGAAATGCGCATATCCTGTGATGGTTATTGTCAGAGACTAACCCTCCCGCATCATCTTGCAGTTATGTCAAAGACAGAGGCTTAATACGTGTAGTTATCCTAGAGAATAACAACACATATTAACTACTCTATGTATTAAACATAGCGCATAAGTATCCCTAGTCGATTGGGTCCACATGTCTGTAGGCTCTGTTGACTGTAAGGTGGTCGTAGTTGACCTGATCGTAGTAAAGCTTACGACTATGAAGTGATCGTAGTAGGGCTTATGATCATGAGGTAATCGTAGAAGCACTTACAACCATATAGGGTGGTCTTAAAATTGTTTACGACCACTCGGATAAGCTTCTTCCTTATTAATGATAATGAGTATCCTTGCGAATAACATGAAGATATTGCTATCTATAATAACAATTACAGATAAACAATTTAATTAATTGAGGATTATTAGATCCTCGTCAGTTGCCACAACATTTATTATTTTTGGCAACATCTTTTTAGTTTCCTTTGGCAATCATCAGTCACTAGGTATGGGTTGTTCCATACATCCACTACTACAGAAAAGTTCTTCACAGACGGTTCAAAAACATCATAACAGACGGTTTCATGAGCCATCTAAGTTTATGGGTCAGTGATGACATGAGGTCATCATAGACGGTTTTTGAATCGCTCAGGAAGTTATCACTGAGCGGTTCTTGTTCGTAATACCGTGATAGTTTTTTCTATTACAAAAAAAATCAGATTTTAAGCTAAACCAATCAATTGTTGGACAGTAGTTTTCATATGCAACCTTTAGCACGACAACTAAAATCCAATTAAAATTCTAATGGCAAACACATTATAGGAGAGGGAAACAAAAAGGTTTCACAACGTCCCCTCCGAATGGGAAAAAAAGAATAAAGTTACAAAGTTAAACTAGCTAGAAACCATCTATGCCTCCAAGCTCCTGAAGAACTCATCGATATCTTAGATTGGTCTTGTAAGCTCCTCTCTGTACCTCACCAGCATATCACAAGATGTTCTTGCATGTCATCGAGTTCAACTCAAGCTCGTCGGCAAGGAGAGACGACTGAAAACCTCCGGCAGCGCTCCAACCTTAGGTAACACAAAATTAAGATAATTTTCTTTACAACAAACAGCCAACAAATTATGGATGTTTTGAGAATGTACACGTAGCTTCCGACAGTCTACCTCCTGCGGCAGACAAGGAGCTCCTCCGCATCCCTCCTCCTCCTCCTCGTCGGCTGTGTCTCCTTGCCAAACCGCGACAGGGAATCGAGGGTGGTCGCTGGAACTCGGTGTGGGGAGGGGAGAGGGAGAGACTAATGGAAGACAAGGCTGGGGTGGCTATAATATATAAGCACAACGCCAAAACATTTTGCCTCTTACACACGCGTTCAAAATTTTTTGAACTCCCGCGCTACGAATCACAGATGGTTTCATACAAAAACCGTCTGTGACGACATATCACAGACGGTTCTTAATACGAACCGTCTGTGATAAGTATGGTAAAATCATGGTAAAATAAGAGAGTTAGTGATTTCAAGCTATGGTAAAATCAGAAATACTTATCACAGACGGTTTTTAATATAAACCGTCTGTGATGAGGACGGGAAGTCACAAACGGTTCGTGTTGAAAACCGTCTATGATACTTCACAGACGGTTCTGAACAAGAACTGTCTGTGATATTTAGTAGTACCACAAACAGTTCTTATTCAGAACCGTCTGTGATACTTCACAGATGGTTTTCAACACGAACCCTCTGTGATATCACTTCTTCACAGATGGTTTTTAGGGTAGCCAATAACACAGACGGTCGCTAAACCAAAACCGTCTGTGATTGTATTTAATACAGACGGTTTTGGGCAATCATCTGTGATGAGACGTCTAGTATTAGCCTTTTTGTAGTAGTGACCATTAGTGCCTTATATTACATTGTATTAAATGTAATCTAAAATATCTTTTAGTTGTGCTTATTTACTTTCTTGAACATCGTATCTTCCTTTGGGAGGTAGACTGTGAACCTAGACTGCAACAGATAATGTAATGCAGTGTTGCAAGTCTGCAACTTTCATTTTCTTGGTTCCCAGGCAGGTGAGATGACACTTTATTTCTCCTGGTAGATTACACACCAAAACAGCTGATTGCAAAATACTGTAATTTGGTGTTTCTTCCCTATTGCCTATCACTTGTCTTTGTTGTTGTATTCAATTGCTTTGTCTAAGGGTGAGAACTTGTTCATATGTACTAATCTTGATTTTTTTTCTTTCTGAGTGATGGTGTTGATAGTCAAAGCTTTATGCAGGAGTGGATAAGATATTCTCTCTGTAAGTGGGAAGGGGTCAAGCACATATTGGCGAACATTACTGCCGTTTTCTTATGCTATTGTGTCTGGTGTTGTTGGTCTTGCTCTGTCTTGTTTGCAAAATCATTGTAAGTACAATTATAGTGGATAAAAGTTCCTATGCATTTGGCATCATAATATTTTCTAATATTTGTGCTTCGACACCATATGCTCCTTTTGACCTTTTTATTATCATCCAGGTCTAACATGCTGTCGGGACCCAAAAAATACAATTCTAGACTCTCTGTATATAATACACTAGTCCAGGATCACGCTAGTGCACACAGTGTCAACAAAGATGGATATCGATCCACACAAGCGAATAATAACATAAACGAATAATTTGATTAATAAATAAGGGTTTGACCTTACTACGAAGTCTACATTTATTAAGCCACGCAGGCTAACAGGAAATAAAGCAATGAAAGCGAAACGGCAATGAGATCCCATCAATTCACCACAGCAACCGATCGATCAATACCCTACGATCAAGCACCTTCGATGAACTCCTCCTCGAATGCGTAAGACTCCTCCTCTTCTGCTTGATTTTTATTAAAGCAAGCATGAGTACACAACCGTACTCGCAAGTCACACCACAGAAATGCAATTATACATGTAGGCTTATTCCAAAGGAATGGCAATCTGTGGTTCTTTTGCAGAAATGCAACATTTGCAATTGAATACGAATAATAGATTGAAAGCATAAGTAAAACAAATAAACAATAATAATTTAATAGTTTGATTTCACAAAGACACACAGTCTAAACAGATTATTCACATAGCCATATGATTTAGATCACACAGCTCCCTTCCCACACAGTTTATGAAGATCTACCCCTCGTGTGAAATCCCCGAGCATGTCCATGACCGCGGACGCGGCTATTCGAATAGATTGTTTAACACTCTGCAGAGGTTGTACACTTTACCCACAAGATACAACTAGTGTTGCAAGCACTAATCATAACAAAACCTTTCAGAAACTTCATCTCAAGTATTAATACTCCCAGTGTGCTTTGTCGTCATACCAACCCCAACATAGTACTTTGGCATAACACACACCGTTGGACAAGGAAGCAACGAACCGTCCCGTGATGTGACTACCTAGTAGCACACCTCCATCCATCACTGAGTACTTAACCTACAACCTGAGTAATCAATATCGAGAATCCATAACTTACTAAGTTAGGCCCGTCCCATAACAGGCATGTGGTCGTACAGTGAGGCTCAGTTCAATGGCGCACAAAGTTAAGTCCTTAATTGACCAAGGCAAGATGATAAGGACATCTCGATTGGACCTATTATACGAGCACGAGCTAAATTAATTAACCAACAGGTGAACTCGCTCTTAAATGATTTTAATCTTACTAATGAGAATATGTCACTACATAATAGTTCTATGTTTTGTTTGTGCAGTTATACACATATAGAAGTATGCAAGACCGACAACAATGGAGCAAGAAGCACTGAACAAATTCTTTGTTAGCTACAGCAGGAAGATGGATTTCAGATGTGCATGCATGCATTTGTGTGTGAGTGAAGCCACGTGCATGCATACATGTATCATGCATGTGTGTGTGTGCATGAGGAGCACTTAATGCATGCATGCATGTGTATGTGTGCGTGAGAAGCTTTGGATGAGATCGCCAAGGTCAGATCGTTTTTCTTTATTGCGTGGGAAGTCAAGGGCTGCGACGGTGATCGTTGGACCGAGCCCAAGTCCGCCGAGAGCATAAATCCGTGATTCCTACCAGAATCAATTAGGACTTCGAGTCCGTTTGTGTTTTCTTTGTTTGACCGCTTTTAGCGATCGACTATTAATACCGAGTGGCGCCGCCTGAAAGAAGGGACGGATATTTTAGATTTCAATATACTCTTGATTCTAGGGTTTGAGCAATATTGCTTCCACTAGAATAGGGAGTTCTAATCTGTTGTGCCGTTCCGTCGTTCTTGTGAATCCTTGTGTTTTGCAGAGCAATGACACGCCTACTTGGTGTGATCGGGTAGACGGGATCATGAGCGTGTGGTTGGGCGAATTCTTTTGTCGCAGTTGTTTGTTTTGATGATGGTTGGCGCCATCGGTTCGTCAGGTTGCACGGATCCAAAGTTATCATCGATTCTACGTCGTGAAGATCGGGCATTCCCCCGCATCACAAGACTTCTAAATTCTAACTAAGGCACATAGATTAATATTCCCATTTCACAAAGCCACCATGTCACACAGTTTCCACCACTTGCCTCAGTCTAAACCTTTTACCACCCAGTTGGTTAAGTGCAACACATGCCATAATAGCACATAGTACACACAGATTATCACAAAGTTCCATAGTCACTTAGTCAAGTTGATAATTGCAACTTTAAATGAACAAGTGATTCGTGGCATGGCTAAGCAATCTAATCGCATCTAACCAACCCACGTTGGTGCTACAATATTACCAACTAAAATACCAACTAGGGTGACAAAGGATTAAGACATAGCAATTATACAAGGAAGATATAACAATTTGGATTTAATAGCTATACCCAAAAGCATTTAAATAATTACTTGAATTAGATGCAATAATTTGAAATAAAATAACATTTAGAAAACTAGGATTCAATCATGGTAAAAGGTATGACTTACCTTGGAAAAGGTATAGAAATTGATCTTGGTCTTGAAAGGCTCCTTCTTCTTCAAACCTTCCCGAAATATCGACGTCTACTCGTAAACGAAGCAAACAAACAAAATAAATAAATAATAGAGGCAAAAAAACTCCAAAAATTAAATAAAAATCTCCAATAAATAGATCTTGAATTTATATGAATTTAGAAATTTGAATGGACTGATTTGGAGTTCGGATGCAAAAGATATAAGCTTTGGAAGTTTGAATCTAAAGAAAAACCTATTTTCAGAATAATCCGAATTATTTCTTAAAAGAAAAATCGGAATATTTGCATAATGCCGACGTCGTGAAGGGTTTTGATCAAGATGATGCTCCACCGATAGGTGGGTCCCACATGTAAGTGGTGGGTGCACCGTGGACTAAGTCCATGCAGGACTCGGGATCTGGACTAGGTCAGGGTGGCGACTCAAGACATGGCTACGAAATGGCGCCGACGTATCGACACGCATGTGCGGTGAGGTGAGTGGCGATTCTGCGGACGCCACGCCGTTCCGACGGCATCGGTTCGTCGGTGGCACTTCGACGGCGGCGATAACGGCGATTAGCGGGCGGACTCAGAATGACGCTACAGATTGTGTAGGTGACGCTTATTGCGCACTGGTGGTACCAGAGTTGGCACGAGGGTCGACGGTGGTGGCGGAATCCAGACCGGAGCGGAGGAGGACGACGGTTGTTGTCGGGATGACCACCGGAGGCATTCCGGAGTAGCGAAGGGGCGCCCGAGGTTGCGGCTCTGACGAGGAAGGCGACGGCGAAGACCACCAGGAAGGGGCACGATCGACGGCAGCGGAATTGAGGCGGCTCGAGGGCGAACGGGGTGAAGTGGATGGCAGCTCTGGCTTACGGAGACGCTGGTGATCCCTAGGGCTATTTATAGGGTCAGGGCGTGTACGGGGAGGCAGGTTGGCGGCGGAGATCAAACTGCCTAAAACGAGCGCACGAGGAAACGGGGATAGAGACGATTTCAAAGTTCGAATTTGAACCGAGGCGGTACAGGAGAGATAAGGCTTCTAGAAGGGATCATCTGCACGCAAAATCGGGGCTGTTTCCCTTTTTGTCGGACGAGCTAGTGAAGGAATCCCGACGGACGCGAGGAGAACAAAGGCACGGCGGAGACGATTTACTCGGCGCCCCACCAAGCGGAGACATTTAATGCGCTGGCCCACGCCGTGGAGATTTCGCTAACGACGACGCGGCGTGGTTAACGGGCTGGCGACGCGCGAAGATGGGCCGCAAAATTTTGGGCTAAAAGCAATAGGAACGGGCCGAAGTGAAGGATTTGGCCCAAAGCCAAAATAGAGATTTTAATTAGCTTTTCTATTTTAGAAAATACTGAGAATTCAAATAAGCAATAGAAATTAGCAAATGAACTTGGACAAATTCTAGAAAAATCTAGAAAATATATCCAAGCACATAGAATCCAAATAAAATAGTTTTGACCATTGTTCGTGTTGACTTTAGTCATATTAAATTGTTTTGTTACTCAAAGTCCATATTTAAGATTTTGAATTAAATTCAAATAAATTCAAATGGTGAATTTTCTCACTACTAACTATTTAAAGGATTTTTAAGGCTCAGAAAATTGGGATGTTACACATGCTAAGGCTGACTATGAGAAGCAAATGCCACCTCCATAGCTGGTTTACATATTCTGTGCTTATGATGTTCCTAAGCACAACATGATTGTGGGTAATTAGACATTAACTATGTCCCAATTTTCTGAGTCCACCCTATGTCCTAAGCAGTCTTGTCTGATTAAACATCTTTCTGTTTCAGATGGCCAGGTTGAATGAAGGGCTATCTCTATTCGATGCAATATTGATTGTTCCAATGTTCCAAATAACATGGAGTTTCTTCTCAATGTGTACAGGGTTTGTGTACTTTTAAGAATATCAAGTGAGTTTTAGTCTATTACAGTTTGTGGTAGCATCTGAATTATGTGTTCTGATTGAAACTAAGGATTTTATTTCTCCATGCTAGGTGTTCAATACACTTAGGATAACTATGTTCCTCTTGGGGATGGCATTTGTCTTCATTGGCATCTCCTTGCTAGCACCTGATGACAATAAAGGTCAGAAAAAAAATCCCTTTCACTATGCTTTTAGATCATCAAATGAGATCTAACTTCATGAAATATTTTGTTATCAGCAATTGATACCAAGGAGTGTTTTTTGTACAAGTTATTTTACAGGGTTATTCATACACTATTTTAACGTAATGATAATTACAATAGAGAAAACAAGTAATTCCTACTTTTATTATAGTTGCCATCCTTAATTCTCTTGTATACAACCAATTCGATTCTCATTAAAGCCAACAACAATCTTATTTCCAACAATTAATAATTAACTTTGTTCGCCCAAATGCACAGTGCAATAGTATTAAGCAATGTTAGTCGGCAATGATTTCTATCTTTTTGGTATTCTCCTGTTTCAAAATATAAAACTCAGAGGCCTTGTGTACATAACTAAGAAAGTGTGTGATAAAAGAAAGAGGAAACTAATTGGACCAACGATGTTTCTCCTGTTTAAGAAGGCAATTGACCTCTAGCCTTGGGTATGGCATCACTTGACGCCATTGGTGTTTGTTCTCAAGAATTTTTTTAGTGTCCACGGTTTTTTTTGGCCAGTCGAATTATTAATCATTTAAATATGAATTTGTTTTTTTGATCAGCCGAATTATTAACCATTTAAATCTGAATTTGTTTTGTGCCGATATGTAAGGAAGGTGTCTTGAATTTTGAACAATCTTGAAGATTTAATTGTCATGTGCACATGGCCACATGTTATCATAGATATGTAGCAATGGCATCTCCATCTAACTCCTAAGTGCTAACAAACTCCTCTATTATCTCTTAGTTACCATTTCAAGATTCCATGAATAAGCTACGCCGAACAAGTCTCCACTAGTCCATATTAAGCCAATAATAGCACCAAAGGTTTAGTCGCTCAAATTACCACAGTGCGTATTTAATTCTTGTTGGTTGCTTCCAATTCGTTACATATGCATTTCGATGTAAAATTGTGCTATGAGCAGGCATACATGTAAATACTAAACCGCTAATGGACCAACAAACTTATTTAGCTAAGTCACATTGGTGGTTAATAATTAATCTTGTAGATTTTACACTAGCCTGTAGCGTAGGCGCTGGCGGCGAGCTGGGCTAGCTTCTCCATGTGCTTGTGGTGCTTCTCTTCCTTGTGGTGATCGATCATCTTGGATGGCTCAGCCTCCGCCTTGTGGTGTGCCATTTCGATGATCCGTAGCTAGCTAGGAATCAATCGAGTAGCTGGTGCAGTGGTTCATGCACAAACAACGTGTCTTGTGTGGATTTAATTAGTTAATTAGAGGATGCACAAACAACGTGTCTTGTGTGGATCTAATTACAGGATGTACGTCGCTATAGATGTCTACGTGCTTCAAAGTTGGTCTTTTATTAGTTAACGTTATTATCTAACTAATGTTGTAGTGAGTAGTTAATGTTATCTATCTAATAACTAATGCTGTTGTGAGCTCACCAAACTGGTGCTAATTATTTGGGTAATGAACCTAATACTGTTTAGATGGATGAGTTTGTTTGTGTCTGACCAAACTGGTGCACGGATGGGCTGATCGAACCTAATATTGTTTGTGCCGGATTAGGATGGCCCAAATTTTGAATTTCAATACCTGTAATTAGCCGCCATTTTTTCGAGCTTCAACTCTATATATAACACACACATGCACATTATTTGCAGCTCATAGCAACTCTACCAGCGCACAATCTCCCTCACATCTTCTTCATCTGCGTGCCACCAAGAAACCGAGGTGGTGATCGGATATAATGTGCAAGCATCCAAGAGGATAATGGTCATGCCTCCATCATTTGGTTGTAGAGGCACAATTGTCAGCAGGTAGATGTTCATTTCCTCTCCTCAATTCCCTTGTGATTACTACTTGTAGTTTTATTTTCATCCTTCTTGTCTTACGATGTAGATTGGTGCTATTCCACGAGGTTGAGATGGAACATGTGTACCAGACCTGTTGGATGATCCGCGCAAAGGTGCTATGGAAATCTCAGATACGAGAGGACTCTCTTGGATCTCACTACTTGCGAGTACTTTTTACTAGATCACACTGTGAGTAGAAGATCATATGAGTTCTGTATTATACTTTTTTTAGCGCAGAATACAGAATAAGCTGTGCATATATTATTTTTCCCCTTTCCATTGACATAAAACTTTTCTAAACCTTTTTATAGAGGCAACAATTAAGATAACAAGTCTATGTTAGCATCGTTTTAGACCTACTCTCATATGCTATTTGTATGTTAGATCGGTGACAGTCGCTTGTCATTTATTAGCTTACTTTTGCATTATCCATTTCTGGTTAGTTTCAGTTCAGCCATTCCCTATCATTAGATCATCACACGCAGCACGCTGAGGGGAAAAAAGAAAAAGAAGGGAACCTCTCTCTCATTGCAGGTGGGGCCCGTAGAGAATTGGAAGCAGCTAATACCAGTGGCTGCCACGTGGATCCCTCTTGTCCATCCCTCTAATATAATATTACTCCGTGTAGCAACAAACCGCTGACGTAGAACAGAATCCCACCGCCCCTCCTCTCACTGTTCCCGTGTCCCACACCCCCATCCAGTACGCCCCAAATGCACACACCCAAAACCCACAACCCCACACTGACACGTGGGACCCACATCATCTCAGTCGCAGAAAGTGCATCGGCAATTCGGATTCAGCCCTTGCTACCACTGATCGATGAACACAAAGATGTAGTATATATGTGTACGATGCTACACTAATTAATCAACCTTGCTTTTAGTACAGATGTAGCATGAATGTGTGTGTGAAAACATGGGACAACAATAGAAAAACAAAGCCAAAGCAATGATGTGTAAACAACAACGTGAATGTGTGACCCTCCCGTTTAATTTCTTTTCTCTCTGCTTCTCTCTCTTCTTCTTCACCCTCGCGCACACAGAAAAACCAAGCCGAAGCCGAAGCTGAGAGAGAGAGAGATGAGTGAGTTGGTCTCCGACTTTGAACGCAAAAAAAATCCCAAACAAAAGAGGAAAAATTTGGTTTCTGTTATATGGCACTTTAGACCATTTGCTATGACCAATATGATAAATGCCAAAATGGAGGGAACAAAAATGTTGTTATATTTTTTTGCTCATATGTTGTTATTCTTTTTAGCACATGTTCTGTCTCATATTTAATTTATGTTATGCAAGTAAAAAAATAGAGGCGTTATCATACGAACGGCAGGCGGTCCGTTTCGATGTTATACTCCGGGCCGGCAAAGTTTACAATTTTGTAAACGCCGACTTTGAACCCACATATATGCCCGTGCGTATGTTCTGGTTTGTGAAGTCTGAGTTCTATATGAACCTGAACACCTGAACAATGATAAATACCCCTGCAAGGCATATTGATTTCCTAATCTGTCCGTGGACATTCATGGATTTTTGTGACTGTACACCCAGCCAGACAAGACTCTGGCAGGTAAGCCTTCATTCTATAAAGATTTTATGTTTCCTTATCGAGCTTTTCAATCATATATCTGTTATTATTTGGTTTGTGACTTTTGCAGATGTCATTGGCATGGTCGTGCACGTCGGCGACATTGAGTACCATGAATCATGGCCCTGTCGGATGCCAACCAGGGAGATAACCTTGATGAATGTTCGGTATGATCAATATAAACTGTTTCAACTATTGATGATTAAATATGATTGGCATTTTTGGATTCTCATTACTTGCTAAACGCACAGCCGAGAGTTGATATTCATATGAGTCTGGGACTTCCATGTGGCGCGACAGCGTTCGGCAGAGGCAGACTTCTATTGTCTAGCAGCTACCCTATTGAAGGTGAATAGGACCACTGGTAAGGAGAATATGCCTTTGCTTTCACAACATGATGGTATTTTTTTAAATTTCTACTATGTTTCATCTTTAGGCAGGTTGTCGACCACTGTAGAGAGTGAACTCTTATTCTTCTCAGGCTCAATCCATGCCGACGAGTTGGAAGGTATAAGTATCTACGTCATCTATCTACTAATTATATTGCATCTCTATAATAATTACCTTTCCATGGTAACCCTCTAAATCTTGTATTACTTTTTTTTGGTTTATCTATAGGCCTTCGTGCATCCTTAATGATTGCCCTTGCGGCTGTACGTGACTACGTCAATTTCGTCGTCCAGATGAGGATGAACGCGATTGCTAATCCTCATTGTAAAGGATTGAACGAGTAGGAAGGCAGATGGGGAAATGATCTCCAGAGTTGATGGACTTATTTATTTTGTGTTGCTTGGTTATATTAGTTTAAATTCTATTTTTTAACTATACTTTCTATGGAATGTTGTTTCATTTCTTATTGTTTCAATATCGCGTTGAAGCAAAGTATCTCTTAAGTTCGTTGTATCATTGCTTATTTGAAGGCCTCAATTTATGAATGCAACATTTTGTTATACATGGTTTGGACTACATTCGGTGATGGAATGTTTACTGAATTTTTATTAGGATGTAAATGACTCCAAGTCAATCTTATTTACTTATGTTTTTTTCTTCGTCTGTGTTATCAAAATGGCTTCAAAATAATTTTATAGTTTGTGTTTCCGTCACAATGCAAGGGCACTTGGCTAGTATATGTGGATATGTTATCCACCAGAGGTACATATGTCACACTATCAACCTTGTTGTCTAAGATGGTATGGAGGTAATTTATGGATATTTGAACAATATCCGCAACACTATTTGTTTTGTCTCAAGTAACCCCCCAAGTGGCTGCTAGGATTGCAAAGTATTGTAGGGCCAACGATATTACACCAAGAAATTTTGGTCTTGACATGAAGGTGAGGTGGAACTCAGCATACATCATGTTAAATAAGTTAAAAGAGTATGAAAATATTATAACTATCTTTGTTAATGCTAATGCTCAAGAGAATGATTTCATATTTACTGATTCAGATTCGGATTGGATCATTGTTAATCGTTTTTGAGATTTTTTATACACTTTCTATGAAGCAACTAACGATTTATCCGGTGTTTACCTCAGGCTTAGTGATCGGTTATATTTGGCTAATTGTGGAATCATTTGCTAGATATAGACACGATGCACTTTTAGGCTCTATTGTTGCACCGATGGAGGTAAAATTTCTCGAATATTTCGGTTCTATATCACATCTCTATTGTTTTGCTACCATTTTTTATCCACGCAAGTAGTTGGACGGATTGAAAACTGCTATGGAGGAAATAGGTGAGGCACTCAATCTGGATTTCTCCACTGCTTTCAACCATGTGAAAGACAAGCTATTACAAGTATTCAACTTGTACTACAAAAAAGTATGCACCAATGAGATGGAGTCATATGCTTTGGAGCAAGCGGTGTGACCATCCTAGGGAAGCGTGGCAACCCACTTGTGGAAGAGGGTGAAGGGCAAGGAATCCAATTCTTCGTCATCTCAATCGTCCACAACCATAAGGTGGAATCCTAATGCGGAACTCAGCCACTACCTCGTCCACAACTTTGCAGCCACCGATCCTAACCCTTTCGGGCGACAAGGTCAAGCTCCTCGAATGGTGGAGTGACAACCATCACCTATGTCTCGTGTTGTGCCATTTCCCACAGGATGTCCTAGTCATTTTGGTGTCGACTATCTCTTCCGAGGCAACATTCAACATGGTCGGGAGAATAATTGAAGAAAGGAAATCGTCTCTTATGCCTGAGACAATAGAGGCAAATCATCTTCGTGAAGGATTGCCAAAAAATAGATGAGTGGCAACAACATCAATTGGAGGATCCCAAGATCACGTTGGCGTTAGCCGATATGTATGCATGAATGTAATTGCAATACTCTTTTCCTTACTGGGGGAACTCCACACCAGGGTGTAAAGTTTTTAATGAGACAATAACAACATATATGTAAAATATCAATAGAATTTTACTTTCCCCCAAATATTTTATGTGTGCATAATGTATCGGTAAAATATCAATATCGAGCTCGCCGTTGCCGGTATTGGGCAATAACACCCGAACAAAAACCGACATAATTCAGTAAACTAGAAAGCAGTTTGCAATAACATTAAAGGAAATATGCAGTGGCAAAGTGCTAGGCTTTTTCTACTAAATGCAAGTTTTGTGAAATGATTTTAAATTGGTGTAGTAGGATGCTTTCCCAGGACAAATGCAGTAACACAAAGGAGAAAATGCAGTAACACAAAGGAGACAATACAGTAAAACTCCATCTACTTCATGGATACAGTAACACAAAGGAGTAAATGTAGTAAAACTCCATGTACTACCCAAGACTAGAGACGGCGAGCTCGAATTCAGCGTGCGGTGGGGCTAGACTGTGTCGGGGAAGAAGGCCCTCCTCCACTGATCATATGTGATCTAAATGCAATTTATGGGCTAGTTCTCCACTTGATCATTTGACTTTGTTGTGACCTTCTCTTTTTCCAGAACAATACACAATACACAACACAACACCTCCTAATCTCCTAGAACTAGTTGAACAAGCACGCACACACTTTCTTTTCCCATTTTCTCCCTCTTGCTTTCTTTTCTCCTCTTCTCCCTCTCGAGGCATCAAATCCGGCCGCCCCCACCTCGATCCCCTCCGCCACCTTCCTCCCCATGGCCTAGCCAAGTGTGGCAACGTCGGAGGCAGGCAAGCATGACAGCTGTAGTGGCGTTAGCCATGACTATGGCCTTGCGGCAACGGGCAAGCGTGGCAGCGATGACGATCAAAATACACATACAACACTGTGTCGATATGTGTGCCCACATGCCGTGCTGGACCTCCCCGACAACAGTCCATGCCATGGCGAGCTTCGGCGTCTTCTGCAGTGGTAGCACGGCCCAAAGACCGACTCCGTGCCAACCAATACCACACCTAGACTGCTCAAATGTTGATTTGACCAGCTTGAAAAGCTCGGTCTAAAATCGGCGAACTCGAGCCCATCCGGCCGAAAATTTGAATTTCCTGTTAAAATGCACTATTTTAATCTTTTTCGGAATAAAAAATATATTATTTAATTCATTTTCAGGATTAAAATAATATATTTCCATTTTTTAATTGTTTTTTTAGGAATTTCGGGCTGGGCTAGGCTTCTTTTAAGCCAAACTTCCAGTTCCAAATCCGGTCCGAACATAACCTAGCTTAGGCCGGACCGGTGGACCAAGTCGCCCATAAACAGGTCTAACCGCACCCAAACCCAAAGACTGGGCGGAAAAGAAAGAAAAGAAAACCTTGGGCGACTCCGCCCCGTTGACCGGTAGACCATCCCGAGGCGGAGATTGGGATCAAACGGACGCAAAGCCCCCGTCGTTTTCCTTCCCTTTCCCCTCCATTCAATCGCCGGTTACTGTAGTTCACCTCCTTTCCCACCCGCAGAGTCCACCGCCGTCGGTTCGAAGAGGGCGAACCGATCTCCCCACCGGAATCCGCGCACGCGTGCAGGCGGCAGCGATGGCGTCGTCGCAGGCGAACCTCGACAAGATGCAGCTCCGCCAGAGCTACCGCAACCTCTGGCACACCGACCTCATGAGCACCATCCAGGCCGACTTCCCATGTAACCAACTACAACCACAATCTCTAATCGGTTCAGCGGTGGTCTCCGTTGTGGGGATTTTATTTTTTGACTAAATTTCTCTGTCGTTGCTATTCCTGCAGACTGCTGCTTGGCGCTGTGGTGGTAAGCGATCCTTGTCGACCTCCGTACCTCCATTCTCTGAATTCTGAACCCCCCACCCCCCCCCCTCTTGATAGATCTGCGATAATTTATCCGCGTTATTTGAGAATATAATTACGGTTTAAGGGGGTTCCAAGTGTGAGAACTCTGATGGTTCTGCGTTGTGCTGTTGGGGTTACTAGTGATCATAGAAATGCCTAAATTTGTGACACAGATAAGAGCCAAGGACTGAATGCTTTAGTAATTGGGCAAGTCCGGTTTTTATGTGGCTGTTTGGATCTCTTAGGGTGTGTGGTTGCTTGTACCACTGGGTTGGTTAAAAAAAAGTCATCCATGTATTTGGTTGCTTGAAGATGGGATGCAATTTTGTGGAATATTCTCTCTAGATGCTGAACCACATGGTACAAGACAATCTCATCTCATTCAACTCCATCTCACCGACCAAACACACCCTTAAATCAGGCCAGATTTTGGGTGTTAAGAATAGATTGTGACATAGAAGACATGTCGGAGCATACATTCACCGATGAACCTTTGCCAAACATGTGTTTGATAATTAGTGGCCGTCTAGCATTTTAGACCGAAGGGCAGCGAGCTCCCAGTTCCTTTTTATTCAAAAGAAGCTGAAAGGAGTACAGAGTTCCTATTGGCCTAAGCAGTAAGACCCAGAATATTACATTGGGCATTTCTTGAAACATACTATGTGCTTCAAACTGCCCATGGTACATGAGTGATGAGTTACAATGACACACAAAGGTAAAGCAATTCTTGGACAGGAACTAAACTGAAGCATGGCTAGCAATTACCTCCTCGACTGGCATAAGTTTTCTCCACGGCTGCAAGGAATAAACCATTTTGAAGGTCAATTCCACTGGTTCAGCATGTTTATGTTCAAATAAGACCTTATCCTCGCAGCTAGTCCACACAAAAATGAAAGATTTAAGCTTCTTCTTATCCCCCTGAAACCAGTTGTTGTAGAAATCAACATACACAAGGAAACTGTCCCGCTGCATTGTGTCCCTGACTAAACACCACATGAATTGCACCAAAGGACATTGAGAAAAATATATGATACGTTGTTTCCTCTTGGCCAACAGTGTTCAATTTCTGCTTTTAAGTTCATTCCAGACTATGCAACCATTCATAAAAAAATCATATGAACTTAATCTTGTGGGGCACCCATCATTTCCAAAGGCTCTAGTATGTTTCATCAATTTGAGCATGTGGAACAATATAATGTGGTGGCATTCGGCAGACAGACTTAGCATTTCGAACTGTGAGATTTTTACCCACTTGTTAATCTGATGCATTTTCTTTTTCTGTTCAGTGGACCATGTGTGTCATACATGCTTCGCAAAAGGGCTCTCTATAATGACATGTCGAGGTAGCATGCATTCTGTTTTGTTCTACATGTTATGGTTAGAGGCGAAACTTTTTTTGTTTGATCCCCTGATTCCCTTTGTGCTTCTGTTTTCTGTAGATATGTCTGCTGTGCTGGCTATATGCCCTGCAGTGGGAGGTGCGGTGAAAGCAGATGCCCAGAATTCTGTCTTGCAACTGAGGTACAGGGCCCATTTTGTGCTTTTTGCCTTGCAGTTTCCTCTCACTGTACCTCTTAGCTGATGACTTCGATGCAATTGGATTCCATACGTGACATATCTAATAGTTGCCATGTGGACATCATAATTGAGGGCTCCTTCTATTGATTATTTGATTACCAGTATTTTGTATTGATTTTATCGAGTTTCATATTTTCTGGGCTCAAATTACTTGGTTTTTTCATGGCATGTCTGATAGTTTCAAATGCAGTGAAGTATGAAAATATCTTCATTTCTTTTCTTTTTTCGTATGAAAGAGCACTGCGGCTTAATCATGCTTGAGATAGACTATTTAGTTAGCTGCCTAGCTTTGGTCTATAGGCTATTTGATCAATGGACTGTATCATTGTAGAATAGAACAATGCACTGTTGGTCTTGAATTATGTAAAACTCAAGTTCTCAGAGACAAACCTCTGATAGTCACTGCACTTTTAACATAGGTTAGATTTGGGTCCAAGTTGAACTAATATTTTCTTTTCAGGTGATTCTGTGCTTTGGTAATTCAGTTGGTTCAACCCGCTTCTTGCTGCAAGATGAATTCAACATACAGACAACTCAGTGTGATAACTGCATCATTGTACCGTCACTTCCCTCCTACCCTTGCTTTGTCTTAACCAACTTTTATTCATAATTCCGATTTTCCTTTTCTGCAACTCTCTACTGAATACCACCTTTTACTGCAGGGTTTCATGTTCTGCCTTCAACAAGTTGCTTGCATCTTCTCTTTAGTTGCAGCTATTGTTGGTAGTCAAGAACTTTCAGAGGCTTCCCAGATCCTTTCCTGCATGTCTGATATGGTCTACTGGACGTAAGGCTCTCATACCTCTGGTATTTTCTCTTCTCTATAGTAAGTCCCCAATGTTGATAATCTTTTGCCACCTTGTTTGCAGGGTTTGCGCCTGTATGCAGGTAAATATACATCCATATCTGTTTGTAACCTAATGAATCACTCTTCTTAACCCTCACATATCCATCTTATGACACTGAAATGCAAGTGCAGACACAACACAAAATTGAAATGGACAAGAGGGATGGGAAGTTCGGCCCACAACCCATGGCAGTGCCTCCAGTGCAGCAAATGTCACGCATCGATCAGTCTATCCCGCCTCAAGTTGGATATCCACCACAGCCAGGATATCCACCACAGCCAGCATATGGGCAGCCTTATGGTGGCTATCCACCTCCTCCGCCTGCTCAAGGTTACCCACCAGCTGCTTACCCACCGGCAGGTTACCCCCAGGGCCAGGGTGGCGCATACCCTCCACCTGTTTCCTACCCTCCACAGGGCTACTATGGCAAATAAAGAACGTGCATCAATTGGAAAGATGCCTTAGCGAGGCAACCGAAATACTGTGGACATGTAAACAGTAGGACTGTGGTAGTGTTATAGGTGAGGTGATGTTGAGGAACTCATCGATCTGTGTGACTGGTCTGGGTTGAAAACTATGAACTACATTTGGATTTCCTCTGGGCGGAAAACTGTGAACTCCACTTGGATTTCCTCGAGTACAATTACCAGCTTATCGTGTCGATCTTTCTGTTTGGAGTACATTGTTCTCCGAATAAAGGAACGGCAGTAAAGTGTTGGAAAATTTTGTCTGAATTTAATGATAACATTGTTTGTGGAGATTGTTGCTTGTTTTTGTTGAGGAATCGTCGTTGACGAATCCAGTCCGAGCGATTACCTCTTAGGCAAGCGTAGAATTGCCCACAAGAACATAATAATAGATGAACACAAAGATATCAGGGGATTTCTTTCTTTTCTTTATTTCTCTTCCACAAAATCACATAGAATGGTTGACCCCCCCCCCCCGGGCCCTCCTCTTTTATATAGTCTACAAGATGAATGAGGAGTCCATCATGGGCCAGACCTGCCTGGCCTGGGCCTGGTTTCTTAACATTTCCCATTGGGTACTCATCTGTCATGTTCATACCTCATCAAAACTACATAAAAACCTAGTAGAAAGAATTTAGAGAAAGAGTACATGAAACATGTTCTGCTGTGCTGCACGAATTGCCTCACTAAAAACCTTAGCCGAGAAACTCCAGGAAAACTTGTTAAGGGAAAAAGAGTACAATCCACCTAATTTCATTTAATCTCCAAGATTTATTCTTTGAGTACTCGATCTTCGTGATTAAGTTTCAGGTTTCAATAATGAGTTTGTGAAGATTCCCCCTTGAATCCTGCACTTCTCTAAGTCTCATCATTCCAATTCCACGTATGCACCTTTCAAAGCTAGATGCTGAAATGACTTAGTGAATAAATCTGCTAGATTTTTATATGACTTAGTATGCAGTACTTTAATTTCGTCCATCTTTTGCAATTCATGAGCATAGAAGAACTTGAGGTTGATATGCTTTGTGAGTTGACTCTTCACGTAACCTATCTGCACTTATGCAACACAAGATGCATTATCTTCATAGATAATAGTGGGAGTCTATGCAATATTCAATCCACACGACTGTTGTATGTGGTGAATCATCCGTCGAAGCCAAGAACATTCTCGTGAGGCCTCGTGTAGTGCTATGATTCCCGAGTAGTTCGTCGAAGTTGATACAAAACTATGCTTAACAATTTTCATGAAATTGCAGTTCCACCACACAGAAATACATAGCCTGTTTGTGACTTGGTTGTATGCGGGTCCGACAGGTACCTGGCATCTGCATAGCTAGTTATAGTTAAGTCTTGGTTCTTTCTCTAGAACAGACCAAGATCTTTACTTTTTTAGAGGTATCGGAAGATGTTCTTTATTCCCTACCAATGTCTTTTGGTAGGTTCTGCACTATACCTTACTAATAGGTTCACGACAAATACAATGTCACGTCTAGTACAATTTGCTAAATACATTAGTGCTCCTACTGCACTCAAGTACAGGAATTCCAGTCCCAGGACTTCTTCCCCCTCTTCTCTAGGTCTGTACGAATCCTTGTCTTGTTACAAGGATCTTCCGACAATTGGCACTTTCGAAGAGTATGCATTTTCAAAGTCAAACCTTTCTAACACCTTTTAAGTGTAGGTTGACTGATACACTAAAATCCCTTTAGGGGCATGCTCAAGCTGCAAGCCTAGGCAAAATTTGGTTTTACCCAAACGTTTCATTTTGAACTCCGACTCCAGGTAAGAGCTTGCTTTCTTAATATCTTCCAGGGTCCCGATGATATTCAGATCATCTATATACACTGAGATTATACAAAATCCATCCTGGGATCGTCATATAAATACACTGGGACAATCTTCATTGTTCGTGTAGCCTTTCTTGCATAGAAAGTCGCTTAAGCGATTATACCACATCCTGTTTGATTGTTTAAGTCCGTACAGTGACTTTCTGAGTTGCACACTGTACAGATTTCTATTTGCTCATTCTTGGTTCGGAACAGGGATATCTTCAGGTGCCTTCATATAAATGTCTGAATCCAAGTTTCCATAAAGGTATGTAGTTACCTCATCCATCAATTTCAATTCTAAATTCAGGTTTACTACCACTGAGATTAAATATCTAAAGGTAGTTTCGTCCATGACCGGGGAATAGGTTTGTTCATAATCGACTCCTGATCATTGAGTGAAACCTTGTGCAACAAGTTTTGCTTTATGTCTTACAATTTCATTATTTTTATTTATCTTTCGAACAAATACCTACTTATGCCTTACGGGATGCACATGGGGAGGTGTGTGGCTTACAAACTCAAACACCTCTCTTTTATTCAGAGATAAGAATTCTGCTTCTATTGCTTTCTTCCAATCTTCTCAATTTGATCTTTTCTTACATTCAATGAAAGCAAGCAGTGAGCCGAGAAGTGGGCGATGGCGGGCAAAGCGATCGACAATGGCGACGTCTTGGCAAGGAGTCGGTCAAGGAAAGCGCAATACAGAGAAAAGCGAGGTTGATGAGGGTGGCGGTAAGACGGAGAAATAAAAAGGACTGCTAGGGTTTCTAGAAACCACTCTCCCCACGAACTTTTTATCTCGGTACGAACTAACTCCCCCTAAAAACTCCAAATTATCCCGTTTTCGCGTATCCCCTTTTATCTAATTACGCATAGGCCCTCAAGGGTTAATTTCGGGATATTACACCATCCTCTCGCTGCAGCCTTCTCTTTCCCTCCCCTCCCCCACCCCCTAGGTCTCACCCTCGAGTCACCGTGTGCCTCACCACCATTTGCGTCGGTGGGAGCCAGGGTGTGGCGGTGGAGCCTTGAGTGCAACACGGCGGCATAAGCGCGATGGCGCAGCCTCTACAAGGGCGTCGTTGTGGCGAGCCCCAACGTATGCCAAGACGGCCTTCGCGCCGGCGAGATGTGGGGCAGCATCCCCGCCAGATCCATCTTCCCCTTGCCAAATCTGGCCGGATCTAGCCTCCTCCTTGGCGATCGGCCCCGAAGTTAGTCCCTGCCAGTCCCAGGAGCACCTCTGTCTTTTGTTCCTTCCTAGCTCAAGTAGGATCGCGGCGTGTGCGTGGCTGGCCAAACCAAGCCATGGCCTGCGTGGTCGGTGGGCCCGATCGCCGTGGAAGCGACCCACGATGGCACATCGGTGGCGGCGATATAAGCGATGTCGTGGCGGGCGTGTTGGCCGGCTTCGGTCGTGGCTACGCGTGGGTGTCTTGGCGTGGTGAGTGGCTCGGCGGGCGTCGATGGCTATAATGACTCAAGTGAGGTTCTGAGGCGCGATGGTTGTCGAAAGCCGTGGCCACATGTTGTGGTCCCTTCGGTGCTGCATGTCGTGGCGAAGTCGAAGCTGTCGCGTGGTGGGTGTGCGACGGACGGTGACGGCGACAGGTGACAGGCGTAGCGGTGGGGTGTTGGGGCTCGTAGGTGGCGGTGGTTGGTTGGTTCGGTGGTCTTGGGCGTTCGTCGGCTCAGCTGAGGCATCGCTTCAGGTGTTGCTTTCGATGCCTTGGCATTGCTTGTCGCGGTGAAGTTGGAGCTGCCGTGCCTCGAGTGGGATTGGCGACGACGATGACACGTGACGAACATCGTGGCAGGGCATCAGGGCGCGCAAGTGGCGGAGGCTTCAGCTTCTCGGGTGAGCTTAGGCCTAGGCATAGGGTTGGGCGTCGTCATTAGCTCAGTTGAGGCTTTGCTTCAGGCGTCGCTTTGGACACTTCGGTGATGCTTCTCGTGATGAAGTCAGAGCTTCCTCGTTGTGGGTGTGCGACGGGCGACGACGACGCCATGCGACAAGTGTCGTGGCAGGGCGGTAGGACGCGTAGGTGGTGATGGCTTTGGCGGCTGATGGCGACCTCGGGCCCAGTGCGGTTGGTGCGTCGGGTGGTGTGTCTTGTGCATCAGCATCGCGGGTCACGGCGGAGTCAGAGCTGTTACGTCACGGGCGTGACAGGCGGCGACGATGACTCGTGACATAACGCATCAATGGGCTTGTCTTCTGGATGCAATATGTGCTTGGTAGGAGTTCTTGTTGAGACTTCTTACCCGGTGTTGATGTCCTCCTCTCTTAGGGCCGTCGGTGTTGGTGTCTCCTTTTCGGAGGCTTGTATTGACTTGAAAGTGCGAGAGAACTAGCATTCTATTACATAGCAGCAAATGTTTGGTGGGAAAAACGACAATCTTAAACCGGTAAGAGTGCTTTTTCTGAACGACCTTAAGTACGTTGACTTCATTTTCATCATACGATTGACGATCTTTTTTCCCAAAAAAAAACTGACGATCAGATGACAGTAGAACATGGAGTAGATCAATGAAATTACCTATGTACATTTTGCACAATTGCAAATTTGGACCAACTGAACATGCACCAACTACTAGTAGTCTAGTAGCTTTCAAGCACATCACCATAGGATGATATGAACAGATGCAACCTCAAGTTGTGGTTATCGGTGTTGTTTTTTTGCTGTTGCACCAATTTTCAGGGAACCAACGAGCATCATTCCCTTTCAAAAAAAAAACAAAAAACAAAAACAAAAAACGAGCATCAATCCAAGATAGTGAGGTCTCAACGGAGTTGTCCTTGATGGTTGAGACGTAGCTAGCTGTGCGCTAGCTCCAGCATTAATTGAAATTGGAACATTTGACAATTTGCATAACGATAATTATCTGCAAGACTTAAATCATATCATATAGATGACGATAGAGGTGGGAATTGGGCCGTGCCGTGCCGGCACGGCCCGGGTTCATCGTGCTTGGGTCGCGTCGTCGCGTCTTGCGGCTCGGCGATCATCCCGCCGCCGCCGCCGTCTTAAGCCCACCTCGCGATTCGGCCAGCCGAGCACGCCCAAAGCCCGTCGTCGGGTCGTCGTCGTTGCGTCTGAAGCCCAGCCCTAAGTAACTATTGGTGGCGGAGGCGGCGATGGCGGCGGCGACCGCCATCTTCATTCCTCTGGCGGTCGTGCGGTCTCATTAAAAACCTAGTTAAAATTGAATTAATTGCGTAAAAACATGGGTGCGAAAATATTTCGGGAAAAAGTGAAATTTTCTTGATATTTTACAGATACAATGTTCTTCGCCGTTAAAAACCTTACGCCCAGTGGGGTTCCGAGTAAGAAAAAGAAGTACAAGAATAACACGTGTACATACTAACTACTCATTAATGTCGAGATCGTTCATGCGATTGAGGTCGTCGTCTTAAGACGATCTCAAGATCCTCCGGTTGGTGTTGTTGCGCTCTTTAGCCAATTCCCAATCCTTGGCGATGTGATTGCCTCCACCATCTTAGGCGTGAGGATGATCTTCTTTCTTCAATTATTCTCCCCGCCATCTTTGAGCGTTATACGAAGATACACTGAACAAGCACCAACAAAACATCCGTCGCGAAATGTGATAGCACGGAAATATCCGCTTGTTGTTCTTCCACCACTCGAGCAAGTTTATCTTTCCATCGGAAAGATCGGGATCGATGTTTGCAAAATCATGCTCCGGTAATGGTTTAGCTCGAGACGAAATTCCACGATTTTGAGGCTGAGAGGACGAAGAACTTGACTTGCCCTTTAGCTTCTTCCACAAGTGGGATGTCAAGCTTTTCTTTCCTTGTTGCGTCTGCTGTTCGGTCTCTGATCTCGCGCTGTTGCCGAACTTGTCATGATACATGCGGAAAACACGAAAAAGCTCCTCTTTGACGTGTGCAAAAGCTTCCGAGTAATCAAGACCAAGGCATTCACCTATTCCCTCCATACCCATCTGCAAACCTGGCAACTTTTTCGTAGGATCGAAAATAATAGCAAAGCAATACACATGTGAAATAGAACTAAAATATTTAATAAACTTTTCTTCCATTAGTGCAACAGCATGACTTAAAATGGGATCCTTCCTAAATTTGGCAATATTGTCTGCAATTAACCAAATATATTCTATAACTAAGCAAGAGGTAGGGTAATAAATACCAGATAACATCTTTGTTGCTCTATAAAAGGTTATAAAAACTGTCGAAAATGACCAGCGACCTGCTAATCTGAATTGGTAACTACCAATTCATTGTCTTGAGAGTTAGCATTGACAAAAACAGATATAACATGTTCGTACCCTTGTAACTTCTTTAACATGATGTAGGTTGAGTTCCACCTCACTTTCATGTCAAGACCGAATTTTCTTGGCTCCTTCCCATTGGTGCCTTGAATACTCATGAACTGGGCGCCACTTGTGGGAATTTGTGAGGTAGCGAACGGCGTCATGGATACCATTCAAATATCCACCAATCGCTTGCATACCGTCTTGAACAACAAGGTTCAAGATATGACATACACATCTCGGTGGAGAACATAACCACCAATATCGTCCGCAATCTTGGGGTGAGGATGTTCATAGCGATCGTGTTTACGATGCGTTATCAAGAGTGATAGACGCAATCTTATTATCTATCTTAAAATCATTAAGTCACGTGTAGTATCGCCAAAGAATGGCCTCTCCTGGTGTGCGATTAGTTAATTGGCTTAAACCCTATGACTCTTTTGTTTAGTTTGTAATTGTCGTCTAAATAATGGGCTACAACACTAAGGTAGGCACTTCTCCGGTGTGATGATGTCCAAATGTCCGAAGTTATAGCAAAAGAGCGAACTTGTAGAAATTGTTCTTTTAGCTCTGCTAGTTCCTTATGGTATAGCCGTAAAATATCGGATGTAGTGGTTCTCCTACTAACATGTTGGTCTTGTGGGCAAAAGCGCGTTGGATCATTTTTTGAATCGCGGCTTTCACCCATCCTAATCGGTTGATCTTCGGCAACAATATATCTAGTTATTTCCTCACGCAGTAAAGCGGGTTGTATACCCAAGTACTTACAGAGCCATCGGCCTCGAAGTTTAAGCTGCGTTTGTACTCCTCCCTCGACTCTGCGCCCGATCTTGCGTAAGCATGCCTTGTAGTGCGGTTCAAGTGCCTGTCCTGCAAATTGTCTGAGCAGATAATTTAGCTTGACAATAATTACATGTTGCGATATCTACCGTTTGGCCATCATGGATTTCTGGCTCCGTGTCATGTGCTTCGACAATTAGCCCTTCGTCGAGACCGCCAATGTTACCTGTCTGTGGGACGCGGGAGAACTCTGGAGTCCCCATTGGCTCCGAACCGCCTTGGTACTCCTCGTAGCCCTCCGTGCAATCCATATGGCGGCCACTCATGCCGTAGTCTCCCATGCTTGGCGAGTGGCGAGCATCAACGGAGTCGGAGCGGAGGAGGACTAGGGAGCGACGGCGAGCTTACACTAAGTCGCCTCTTTGTCCTTTTCGTGCTCAGACTCCTCAGTAGCATACCGCTCGGGAGCTCCTTGGTGCTCCACTTTGGCGACATAATGGATGGATGGTGAATAAATGGAGAGAGCGGATGGCTATTGAAGAAATGAGAAGAGTAATGAATGATGAAGAAATAATTTGAGATGAGAATGGATGAATCAATGAGAAATGAGCTTCGTTTTATAGACACGAGAGAAGAAACCCGAGAGCCGTTGCTTCTCGTACCTTCTGCGCATGTCACATCGGATTTTATGTCATGTCGTGTCTCTCGCGGTCACGATTTGCCGTTGTAGTGCTTGTTGCCCGTTGTCTCGTGCTCGTGATTGGAAAAAGACACGACTCACTAATCGCCTGTACATTCTGACGTTGCTAATTACACCTTTCGCTCGCCGTTGTCTCATAATTTGAAAGAAAGTAAAGAGCACTGTCTTTTCTCTCAATTTGCTCATCATTCACCCAGAGAAAAGTAAAACATCTGTCCTCACTGCTAGATTCTCTCAATTTCTCTCTCTCTCTCTCTCTTTCTTTCTCTCTTTCTCAGTAGGCTTGGAGGTCCAAGCTGTCGACCACTTCCTTTCCTCCAACCCACTCCTGACCATGGGCGACATCGCCTCCCTTGCCTCGACTGGCGCCCTTCCCCATCGCCTCTCCCCCACCGCCTCACCGCCAGCCTCCTGGACCCCTCCTCTGCCTCTCCTCTCTGTCCGCATGCCCTGCCAGCCTCATTCTCCCCGCCCGGCCTCACTGGCCTGGACCCTCTCCTCTGGCCTCTCTCTCACATCGTCGCCCCAGAGCTCGCTTGCCGCTTTGCGGCCTCGCTCTACCTCTGCCTTCCTCTTTCCCCATGCCCGGCCTTGTTCCACTGCTCCACTCATGTGCAGACATGGCGATGAGCTTAGGCGGCGTCATGGGCCGGTGGCATCTCGGCGGCTAAGCTGGGACTCGGCGGCAAGCAGCGAAGCAAGCAGCGTAGGCGTGGGCCTTGGCATGAGCATGCGCGTCGTGGCGCTGGCGCGGTCTTGGCGTCGCATGGCTTCGCGGCACGGCGCGTCGCGAAGGGGCTGCAGCGGCCTTTCGCCGCTTCCATCCGGCCACGGAGCCGAGGAGAACCTCGTTGTCCTCTCGGCGGTGCGTATGAGGCGCTTCGATGAGGTTCTTCACATCTGCATGCCGAGCCCTTGGATGTCCACTCCTCCGATTCCTTCTCCTCCTCCTCTCTTGATTCAGCTTGGCGGCGGCGTCGCGGGCGAAATTTGGTCAAGACGACGTGCGTGCCGTCGTCTTGCCGCGGCCGGCCGAGCACGCCTAACTCCCGTGCGTCTTGCCGTGCCGTCGTGCTCCGTCCTCAGCCCGCACGCCGCCCGTTCGTTTGCGTCTTGCACGGCCCGCCACGTGGCGTGCCGTCGCGTGTCCGGGCGTGCCTGCCGCCGGGCCTCGTGCCGACCCGGAAAAGCCCGGCCCGAGTCCCAGCTCTAGATGACGATGATGCAAAACTAACCAGCAGAAACTAATTAATCAGAAGCATGCACATATGGTTGGTGCCCTTGCGAGAAGGCTTTGTTATACGCTGGAAAACGTTGGGATCGTCATGAGAGGCTAGTGCCAGCCTCAATTTGTCTTGTGGTGTTGGTTAGGCCTGATTGTCCAATTAATCTCCCAATAGTCCAATTCCAGTTTGGTATACCTAATTAATACGAGGCCCGCACATTGCTAGAGATTCCTCTCCTTGCATGTATCACTATCACTACCCGTCGTTGAATGCTAGCTTTAACAGGAACCAATTTCTGAAACGAATCGTAGACGATATACAAATATGCGTATGCAAATGTGTGCATTTTTTCTTGGCCATTTGACTCGTAAAAGATCATAGAATTATCAATATATATGCACAGGGAATGAATCGCTTCGGATTATGTACGTACACCCACGACAAAAACTATACCAATAACAATAATTTTGTTCGAGTATATCAGCTCAAAAATTACAACGCGTATATAGGCCAGTGGTCAGACTAGTATATATATGTCATTAACCTGTCACCTCTGACTAATAACTAGATATACAGTTGAATCGATCTTATTTGTGTGTCACCATGATCTTCGTTTGATTAGCGTGTTGGTACGTCAGGTATGTACTTTGCAGCTCTCACCTGCGTATACATACCCAGGGAAAAAAACAGCGTGTTAGAAGTTGTACTTATATCCTAACTGAAACAGGGTAAATATATTAAGATTATTGAGTAAGCTACAAAATCGAATTAATCATTGGATATTAGTTAGCTCACCTTTTACGCTTTGATTTAAGGGTTGATGTCTGAGAGTTGTTATGCCAATTGCGCTTCCTCTGATTGATGAACCAGTTGTTAATTTGTTTCAGCTGCAGGCCAGTCTCTTCAACAAGCTTTGCTTTATCATCTTCCTGTACCAAGAAAATGCCACTTTACTATTATTGACTTCCCCATGCATATACATAACTAAAAAAATGAAGAAAAAATCATTTTATTTCTAATTAAGTATCTATTTCGGATATCATAACTAATCTATATCATACAAGTAATATTGTGAAGCACCAAGCCGTCCCATGGAAGCGTTTTGCGAGCAAGCTTAACCAACAAGTTGGAGAACAGATAAGAAGGGCGACTAGCACTAGTAGGTAGCTAGTTGCATTCTTGTATGTATGCATGCATGCATGATAGGTACAATGTACTCACCGTGGGGTATGGCCACTTGGAGTGTTGCTGCCACCATTGCTTCAGTATGGTGGTGGTGTCCCCAGGCAACTTCCCAGCCCTCCTCTTCCTCAATATTTCTTCTCTCACATCCCCAATTCTCGACTTGAAACCCTGTGACGGATTTAACATTACTTCAGCTTTGAAAAGTAGCATTTCAATTAATTTCGTGGTGAAGCTCAATTTACAGCATAGAAATTTGGTGGTAAGAATGTAGAACTAGTATATATATGCACGCATGCTAAGAACGAAGAAGACCTAATTAGTATAGTCTACTCCAAAATAAATATTATGTAATCAACCTTCCCATGTAGTACAATGTAGAAACTTTATTGTATCCAATTCGATCCTGATACATAGTTTTTTTTTTCAGAGCGCTAACAATTGGCTAGTGCACATTGGAAAACCCACATAAGTCATTTAACATACAATTAGTGAGGGTCGAACTTTGGCTATCAGGCAAAAAGTGGTGTTCAAATCCCAGAAATCACATATGAACATCTACAAACCTAACTAACATGCTGTCAGGGGGAATCTTTCTCTAGCCGTGCCAGCTAGAAGATTGAGGTGCTACATCGGTTGGACTATCCGACGATTGACACCAATGCAACGATTCATCCTCTATTAGTTAAGGAGTCCTAGCAATATTTGGTTGTTTGATAAACTAGCGTAATTTCCCGCACAATTACGCGGCTAGATAAATAGGACATATTGTATTTGTTACTTATATAACTCTATTCCCTTTCGAAAATATAGTTTTATTTATCATACAACTATAGTAGATATAATATCTATACATGATTAATCTTCACCGTTATAATATGAGTCCACCACAGGGAAAACATTATCGGTAAGAAATTTTTATCTAGGGTAGCGATAACACCGGTTTTCGTCGATTACTGGAAATTTCGAAGGAAAATTTTTAATTGAATTTTGAATTTTTCAGATGTAAAGATGAAATTTATCTAAATAAATCCGAATTTTTTTTGCCTGGGGTAAAAATTTATCGGACCCCACCGATAACGCTGGTAACTGCTGGTTGCCGGCAAAATTTCGGCGATAGAATTTTCACTGGTCCACCAAAATAAGTAGTGTAGATCTCTTTTTTATCTTATTAATTAGCAGGGTGGCTCGCGCATTTGCACGGCTAGATTTGTTTCAAAGTTTGTAGTGACAAATGATATAACTTAGGTGCTTCAGAATATATTTACGTATCTTGTAGCTATTTAGATTTTTAAGATATCATAAACATTAGAAAATAACAATAGAAGCTTGAAGGAAAATGCAACTTGAGTAACATAATTGATGTATGAGCTTTGATGGAAGAAAATCATGAGTATAATAAGTTAACCACTCTCCATTATGTATGCATCATGTAGTTGCATGCCCTTAACTCTTTTCCAAAATATTTGCATGCACGTGTACCTATGTTAATATCAAGCAATACATTGATTATGTGTATAACAAAATTATCTTATTAGTTTACATGCTATTAAGGTACCTTGCCCATGTATACACCGATGCACTATGGGCGACCTACCTTGAACTTATCTTCCCTTACGTCGGTTGCTCCACCGAACCTTGTGTCTTCTATCTCTTCTCACCGCCACAATTTTTCTGCTTCAACCTCCAAGAGCAAGCCCAATTCTTGATCGATATCTCTTAGCTGCTACACTTTTCAATACAATACTCTACCACATAGTTATCTTCTACTTCTCTCCAATTATCGCTTAATGATGACTGTTGTGACATCTACACGTATATGTGTGCAAATATCATCAATCCCTGCTGGGACACCCATCATGCTCTCTCCAGTGGCCCCAAGCCTATTCCTTACCGTTGCGCTATCTCTACTCCGAGCTCTTTGCTCCTTTGTTTCTGTATGCCCATGCTTCTATTCGTAGGATGCATGCATGTATATACACATGCACGATGTTATACATGCTTGATGTCTTCTTCTCCCGTGTCGGTCGCTCTGCTTCTTCGACGTTGTCCAACTCAGCGATGTGGTTTCCTCACTAACTGCGACAACCTCTCATCTTTACTGATGTTGATATGTCTGCCTTAGTCGTTGTCTAACGATAGGGAGAATCTTCTCACCATCGCCGGTGACGCCATGTCACTCACCAATGATGGTACACTCCTAGCTACCCGATGATCACATATCGTTGACTGCTCGTATTTAATCCAAAGCTTCATCTCCTCTCTGCTATGTCTTCTCCATTATCGAGTTTCTTTGGCCATTGACTTCTTCAACAACGCCGACGCTCACCATTCGTCGTCATAGTACTTGGCTCCTTTGACTCCAGTCTTTCTCTTCAACGGCTCTAGCGAGCAGCACAATATTGTCCTTGTCAAACAGCTAAGGTGAGCAGCATGGAATTGTTCTCATCTTCGTCGTCGTTGTCTTGGCTATTCGCTTCCTTGTGGATTAATGTCTTCTTGTAGGACATATCAACACCATTGCACTCTTTCATGGTCTCTTCTGACACCATTCATGATATCCTCATTATAACTTATATTTAATGTATTCGAAATTTTAGTTATTAAGAGATTTTACTTTGGAATTCATATGGAAATCAAATTGCAATTTTTCTTTTATTTGTTGTCCCTAATTTGAATTATTTCTTGTTGGAATTCATAAACTAATCCAATTGTTAATTTTTATTTAGTTTTATGCGAATTAAAGTTATTTATGGATTTTATTTTGGAATTCATATCGAAATCAAAATGCTAATTTTATTTTTATTCCAAAATCAAATTTTTTGTTGAAATTCGTATACTAATCCAATTGATATTTTTGGTTAAATTTTTATTACGAGTTATATTTATTTAGGATTTTACTTAGGAATTTGTATGGAAATCAAATTGATGATGTTTTTGTTTTGTTCGAATTTTATTTATTTAAGTATTTTACTTTGGAATTCATATGGAAATCAAATTACAAATTTTATTTTATTCTTTATCCTGTTTTTCAATATTTTTGTTGGAATTAAGTATAATACACACACACACATACATACATACATACATATATATTAATTAATTATTATAGTTATCGGTGATTTTACTTTGAATTCATATCGAAATCAATTTGCTAATTTTATTTTATTTTTATCCCAAATTCAGTTTTTTTTTGAATTAGTATACTAATCCAATTACTATTTTTAAAACCATCTATTGTGAATTATGTTTATCTAGTGATTTTACTTAGGAATTAGTATCAAAATTAAATTGGTAATTTTACTTTTTATTCTGAATTTCAATTATTTTTGTATTGTACTTGAGATGGACTCTTATTTCTATATTGTACTTGATATGGACTCTTTCATTTAATATAGATCGTTATAATCTGGACCCACCATAATCAACGGTGTAGATGTTTCTCTGTTCTCACCAATTAACGTAAAAATTTCTAACATTTGAGAGAGAACATAGTGGCTTCTTTTTCTATCGCTTTAATAATATAATAGAATAGAAAGATAGATAGATGAGAGAATTTCTAGGAATTTTTTTCCTAATTTTAGGATTATTGTGGGATTTTCCCGGACTCTAAAATGAAAGAGGTGGCTTGAATATCACCGGTTGTTTGTGGATATATATATCACCTTGTATTTGTTTTGATCAAATAAATTATATCACCAGTTAGTGTGTGCGCGCGCGCGAGCAGCAGGGTTGAGTTTTTTAAAATACATCAACACAAAGCAAGCTAAGGCTAGTACATATTCTCAATTTTATGTAAAGAATAGTACGATAGTACAAGAACTAAAGGTGCGATTTTACCGGTAATTGTAGTATACTGGCTAGACAGATCATTTTATACAAAACACATATACATGCATGCATGGGATTGGGAGCTGAAAGAATATTTGCATGCATTACGTATGTATGTATGCATATATATAGTACCTGCTTGAGTTCAATCTTAAGCTCCTGCCTGACCCTCTCCATGAGGGAGCGCTCCGAGTCCGTCGGTAGGAGCGGGCCGAAGCCCATCATATCGTGCCCGTCCGACCCCATATCCATCGCCCCATCCATTATCTGCGGCTCCTCCTCGTCCTCCGACATCGTCGCCCCCGTCCCTTCCTCCAATGTCGCACCTGATCCATCGATCCATCCAGTCAAAACCAACAACATTATAATGCCTTAATTGTTAACTTATCTTTTTTGGTTAATTGGTACGTATCTCGAACTAATCAAGGACCTATTGCCATATATAGGAGAAGGTTAAAGCAGAAGCAGAAGCAGAAGCAGAAGAGATCAACTAGTAGTTGGATGACATTCAGATTTACTGTAGCAAGCTAGCTAGGGCAGCACGGAGGCATCCATGAAGGCTTTGTCGACGTCGGCGAGACGCGAATTGAAACGTGAGATCGAGCTAGCTAGACAATTGTACCAGCTATGCGCATGGCCAGTTGAAACTTCAAAGGTACCCAATTAAAAGACATGCTGATTTGACACTAGATCTAGATGCATTTGGAATTTTGCAGCTGCCAGTCGCTTTATGTAAACAGTTCAACAGAGCTAGCTCTAGGGAACTAGGAGGGTTTAATCTGCCTAGGTAGATAACATAGCATGAGCTCCAAATCATCAAGTTGAACGAAAATGGTAGCTAGTAGCTAGGGTTTAATCTGGATTCCTAGGTAGATAAGGTAACATCGGCACCAAATTAAGTTGCACGAAAATGATGCTATTTCTCAGTTGTTTTGGTAGAACATATGCATGTATGCATGCATGGCGAGGCATCCCATGTGCAAGTTTATTTTGGACGTGAAGCTAGAGACCAGACTAAGGGCCAAAAAGGATGAACCAATAGAAGTAGAAACACAGCAAAAATGTCAACCGAAAGAACTTAGAACGCCAAAAGTGTGCTGCAGTAATTCAACACTTCAACTTCAATTTGGTGACCTAAGTTAGGGAGAAAAATAACATATATATATATATATATATATATATATATATATATATATATATATATATATATATATATATATATATATATATATATATATATATATATATATATATGAACCAATAGAAGTATATAGAGACACAGCAAAAATGTCAACCGAAAGAACTTAGAATGTCAAAAGTGTGCTGTAGTAATTCAACACCTTCAACTTCAATTCAGTGACCTAATAAGTTAGGGAGAAAAATAACAAAAAGAAAGTACACTCATAATTGAAGTTTGCATGCATGCTAATTAAGCTGTGTACAGCTATGTGCACCATCTTTTTCTTAGTTGTACTTGTATCACATCAGCCTTTTTTTTCGAAGCTAGCTTAATTATGTATCGCACTTGTCAAGAGAGCTAGTGCAACGAATATAATTGAAGTCCCACATATCACAATTCCGATTTCTCATAATAAGAGGACGACCACGAAGAGTATGGTCATGTGACACCTTTTTTCTTTCCAGGGTCAATGTGAAACTGAAGTGAGAACCCTGAATCAATTAGTTCGACGAGAGTCACTTACCAGTAATTCCATAGGCAGTCTTTTGAGCAAATGAATTATTTCACTTTTGTGCCTACTCATACCAAGGTATCATTTTTAAAATTTTGTCAAATTATCAAATTGTTCTTTATTTCAACTAATATATACCATGAACTCTCTTGAGAGAGATTAATTTCAAGAAAAACAAGGACAGAATAGACAGCCTCTCAGAATCAATGTCTGATCGAACTGATAAGTTTGACCACAGCTAGGAGCTAGCATGCCAAAACAGAGGGCATCTAAACCTTAACTTTGTTGTTGAAAACAAGATTAAAAAAAAGAGAGAGAGATTGTACTTCTTTTTAGCTGAAAGAAATTTATGCTAAAAAAAGTTGAATTTGGTAGGGCTTTAGTTCTTCCGTCCTTGCCATCTCTACGGCTGGTCCGTTGGGCCTTACCATGTGGGCCTCCACCAACCCAGTCCTAGTTAGTAACAGCCCAAATGTACTTATATTCTTAATTTTGCATTCTTATTCCATGGATTTGATTCGAGTATAACAAAGTTGCTATCTGGTACGTGGTTGTACATTTCTTTAAGCTCACCACCGGACGCACCTGTAGAGAGGAAGCCTTAGAAGGCAAGGCATAGCACACACACCTTGGGAATGGGGAGTTGAGAGGCCATGGAAGAAGACGCTACAACTAATTTTACCTCTGTACGCTTGCAAGCGGCAACAAACTAGATAAACTAGTAGTGTACCATTCAAACTAGATACTAACTAACACGAAGATTATAACATGGCACCAAGCCACGAGATATAATTATTGGGATTGTCTGTTCATAAGGTGCTTAAACATAAATCACATCTTTTATCTATTGAATCAAGATCCAATCATATGACACATCAATCTCTACATAAATCTAATAGTCACAATTTGTGACTTAAACTTAGGAAAATATCAGACGACCTAAAAATAATTAATAACATGGTGACACAAAAAGAAGAACAAAAGGGAAAAACAAAGGAGAGAAGCATAATTAATGCATATGCACGCAGTTACCACTTACCAGTTAGGTCCTGCAAAGACTGCTCGATCTCGCGGCACGCCATGACGGCCTCCACGGCGTGCACCCGGACGTGCTGCTGCAGCTGCTCGCGGAACGAGCACAGCAGCATCAGGTACTGCGCCTGCACATCGATACACATCGCGCGCGCGCGTCATGCAAAGACAGAATCAGCTAGCTAGCTAGGGTGCAATACTGCAATATACAACACATGGATGCATGCACACATGATAACACCTATCCACGCATGCAGATTGAAATTTAGCCTAGCTAGTACACCAAATGGTTTCTGCTAAATTACCACCCTGTACATATCGACGTAGTCATGCTGTACTAGCTCACAATTCAGAATTAGACTAGCTTGTACTACGTACGAGGAAGGAGTCGAGCTCCTGCTTGTCGTGCGGGGAGAGGAAGGCGCGGTGGTGGGCGGCGTAGGAGTGGAGGAGGCCGCTGGACTGTGAGAGCTGCGCGTCGATGAGGGGGAGGTGGTCGATGGGCGTCGCCACGCGCAGGCACCCCACGTGCGCCGCCACCAGCTGCTCGCACAGCGGGTGCACCGCCATCTCCCCCTTGAGGAGCTGTCGCTCCTCCGCCTCCGCTGCCGCGGCTGCGGCGGCGGCTGCTGCCGCAACGGCCGCCGTCGCCGACGAGGACGAGCACTCTCCACCGCCGACGCTGCCGGTGAAGCCGACTCCCATGTCCATGCCTAGGCTCCCTCCTCCTTGATCACCACCTTGCATATATCGATCGACCTCGATTCCTCGATCTCCTCCTCCTCTGCCTTGGCCGCGCGCACGCACTTAGAGCTTTCTTGGCTCTCGGTTGGTGTATGTGCGTTAAGTTTGCGTGCGCGTGTGCGGTGTTGGGTCGTATAGCTAGCAAGAAGCGAGCTAATTAAGCTAGTAGGCAGCTAGGTGGCCAGCGAGAGGGTGGAGAGGAAGGGGGATTTAATGAGGAGTTGGTTAGCAAGGACACAAAGCAGATGGTGAGGGGTCTTGTCGAGGGTTCCTAAGGTGGGGGGTAACCGGAAAAGAAAGGCGACCGAGCTGAGGATCCGACCAGCAGAGAAGAGCTAGCTAGCTAGGGGGAAACTGGCCAACTAGCTAAAGGATGGAGAGGAATATAGCACGATGAGAGAGAGAGAGAGAGAGAAGTTTGGAGTTTAAGGTATATATGAGAGGATAGGGGGAAAAGAGGTTGAAATAAAGCCGGTAAGAGAGATGAGAAAGAAGGTGGGGGAGGAGGGTAAGGTTTGGGAATCTAAGCATGTCCAAGCTAAAGAAAGGTTCCTACCGAATTGCACCATGGTGTTTCAAAGGGGGTAGAGGAGGAGGACGTTAGAAACTTTTCGCATGCTTCGTGTGTTCCTTTGTTTTAAAGAACCTAGCTCAAACCATAGCTCAACGCTACTCTAGATCCAAGTTAATTAAGAAATGAAGAAATTCTATCATCGTATACAATTCTTTCACTCTAACTCTAATGTACAGTACTAGTGCAACTGCAAACTGGTGTAGTTAGCTAGACGCTTTGCTTTTGTCTAACGAAGGCCGTGTACTTTCTACTCGAATTAAAGTATCATGTATATGTTTTGTTGAATACAATTGAAGTTTCAATCACGCATGGGATCCGTCCATCTAAAATAAGCTAACCCTGCCCTCCTCCTCCTCCCTCTTCTTCTTCTTCTTCTAATTTGGTGCGTGAATAATTAGGAGCTGGTTTCAAGAAAGGAAATACTTTTGGTAGTGTTTGGGAGTTTCGGTTGCCTCTACCAACCTTGCGGTTGGCGTCGGGAATGGCCTTCTGCTGCTGCTAGCTGCTGTTGGTCGTCTTCTCCATTATTGGGTTTACACAGCATGCAGGTGAATGCTGCTTGTTAGTACTTAAGCAGGTCGTAATAGTAGAGAAATCAACGGCGTTAATCGTATCAGATCGATCAGCTGCATAATATTGGTATTAGTTGGGCGTGCTTTTGACAGCTGCTTGTATAATCGTCCATGGTAGGGCCCGGTTTCTGTAGCTTTGTCTTTATCATATCTTAACAAACGGATAATGACATGCATGCTGCCTGCTGTTTAGGGTTACTGTAACTTTAATGGGAGCGACTAAGCCGACTAGGAATCGGACGTACGGGTGGAGGCTCCCACCCGTACGGTCCGAAAATGCAACATCTTCAGATAGCAGTTGCAACATCATTGAACAACAGTTGCAACATCGCCGGACAATGGTTGCAATATCACCGGACAACGGTTGCAACGTCACCGAACAATGGTTGCAACATCACAAATCAAAACTGCAATATTCTTTTTCTATAGATGCAACATTTCAACAAAATCCGAAAATCAATAAAATGGAGAGAGGGGAACCGAGCCATAGGCTCTTCCGTTGGTGCTTTCGCTCGCTTGCGCCATGGAGCGAGATCGAGGCGAGGAACGCGGCGGTGGGAGGAGGCCGGGCGAACAGGCGGAGGAGGCGGGTCGTGATAGCTTGATCGGAGTGGGGGTGCGCCGATCGGGCTATTGCAAGCATCCCTGGTGGCCACACGCCGAGGAACTACGATCTACCACTTGCGCATACGCGAAAGCAGACGGTGTGATGCCTCGTCGCCGGTGAGCTTAGATCTGGCTACCTCAGCTCCTCTGACCACCATCTGGCTACCTCGGCTCCTCTGACCACCATCTGGCTCACCTTGGTGACACCCTCTCCTTGCTGGTCCAACCAGTGAGAGAGGGAGGTAGTGGGAGGGGGAGAAACACAGCTCCGATGATGAGCTCAGTGAGCCACTGGATTGGGGAAAGGGATTGGAAGAGAGTAGATGAGAAGGGGATATAATGGATAGGACGGGAGAAGAGGAAGACGTGAAGTGCAGTTGGTGGTGGGGGGCTTGAGAAATTCAAGTGGAATGAAACGTCTCATGCATCCGGACGCACAAACGGTACTATTATCAAGTTTAATATATATTGGCGGATTTACTATTCATCAGTCAACTAAATTTTGTTGAAGAATCAATCAAATTTCCGACCTCTTGATAGTGCTTGAGGATGCGTCTGCTGGGTTTGGGTAACCGACCGAAAACTAGGAAAATCGGTTCTACCGACTACCCAATTAAATTCAAAATCGGCCAAAAAAGTCAGGTTTAGATGATTTTTTTGTCCAATATAAAACAAATTTGTAACCCTGTTTTAACACATTTGTGCATGTGACCTCGTGGTTATAGCGTAGTTTACTTGGAAGCTAGGTCTTGGGTTTGAACTCAAGAAACTGTACTCTTTTTTACCTTTTTCCATTTTAACTTTGAAAATTTTAAATTTTGATTTAAAAATGTCAACCGAAATTCACCGAATTAAACGATTTTCTGCCAAACCGGCTCTACCAGACCCCAGTAAAATTTTGATACCGATTGTCTTAACCCTGGCGCTGCACACCTTCTCCATCTCCAACGAGTCCCGGCTCTGGTGATGACCAGCGCCGCAAACAGCGAAGCCAAGTGTGCCACGCACGAGCGCGGACGCCACACCTGAAATATGTGGCGGAGTGTCAGGACCGTGGAGTTCAGAGAACTGTTAGCTAGCTGAAGAAGAAGACGGGGAAGCAAGGAAGTTGAAGTCGGCGACAAATATAACGCTTCAACGACTTTCATTAAACCCGGATGGAGGGCGTGGATGTATTGGGCCGATCAGACCAACTTTCTGACCGTTGGATATGCAAACGATCGGACCGAACGTTCGGACTGAGGATCCAATGATCTGAATTGCTTTCGTTTTTACTGTGGTGTCAATCTCTTGTCGTTTTAACCGAACTCAGTGTTTACCTTCAATCTTTTACTTCTACTGTAACAATACTTTTGGTTATTCCCTGGCTATTTAGTCCAATGGAGATGCAATGAGAAAGACATGAAAAAGCATATTCGTTCTGGTATTTAGTTGGTAGAACCCTAGAGTAGTTTCTCTCTCATTCGTGACGGAGTTTTTCCCCAATTTGATTTTGTCTGAACTTTTGGGATGTGTCATTTGGTATCAGAGCACTAGCATCATCCTTGGAGCTGAGTTCTGACAGGTGAGGGTTGGGGTAATCGGAAGATTGCTGCCGTAAAATTCCTTAACTCGGCCAGATCTGGAACCCGTGGAGATTTCTAGATGGTGGTGAGAACTTGTTCTCACGGATCCATTGAAGAAGACAACATCGAGATGGAGAATCGTGCAGAAATTGATAAGATCCATGAGAAGCTGGCTGAGTTAGACACTCTGAAATCTGATGTAGCTACGATTAAAGCGTTGTTGTTTGCCAACTTTCCCCAAGCTTCAACATCAAGAACTGACCCAGAATCCGATAAAATCCAGAAGGAATGGCCGACCCTGACTGAAGCAGGTATGGATCCATCTTCTCAGTCCAAACATGTGGATTTACCTTACAGCATGACCTCTCAAATGGTTTCTAGCCCCGTTCCAGTAGCCACAAATACAAATTGGGGTCACGAACAGAACAAGGGTGGCAGGAGCTTAGCACCTTTCCTTGTGGAACCAAATACTGTGGTACCTAGTTTTTCACCCGTATTCTCACCGGCGATGAGAACCGCTGCTCAAGTAGACATGGGGACAAGGTTGGGACTGAATCAGATGAATACTCAACAACTTCCTATAGCAATCAATCCAACAGTACAACCAAGCTTTAACCCTGGATTAGGGAACCCATGGGTACCGCCCTGGATTGGACAACATACACAGCAAATGGCTGCAGCGCAGACCTATTATCACCCAACATTGAACACTAACACAGGTCAGGATACATTTCTGAATCCTAGTGGGCTGATTGGGAATATGAACTGAATATCAGTGGTAGCGGACACCAAAATGTGGATCCTGTAATCAAAGGACCAAAGTTAGAAATACCTTTGTTTGTTGGTGATGAACCTATTGGGTGGCTAGAACAATGTGAAAAATTCTTTGAGATGGCTGGCACAACGAGGGAGCAATGGGTCATTATAGCCACTGGGCACTTCTCAGGAAGAGCACACACTTGGTTCAAAGGGATTGGCATTGCATGGCAGGTGCTGAACTAGCAGCAATTGTGTGTCATGATAACAGATCAGTTTTCGGAAGCTGGTGCTCATGAAGCTGTAGAAAGATTACAAATAATGAAGCATATGGGCAATGTCAGTAAATACATTAATTATTTTGAGAAATGTGTGGAACTGGTGAGAAGAGACCAGCCCTACCTGCAGGAAGCTTTTCTGATGAGTTGTTTCATTGGAGGCTTAAAGGATGAAATCAAATATGTTGTGAGTAGTCACCAACCCAAAGGACTCTTAGAAGCTTATTGGTTTGCAAAGCTAAAGGAGAAAGCATCAATAGCCAGGAGGAACTAACAGAAGCAAGACCAATCTGAGTAACACTCGGTCAGCAGCACAAAAGAGCATCAACCCAGGAGAAACTAAAAGGATGAAAGCAAATACATAGGAATTCAACAAGAGGACTTGTTGGCACTGTAAGGAACCTTAGACACCCGGCCACAATTTGAGATGTAAAGTTAAAAAGGCATTACATGCCTTACTGATGCAAGAAGAGGAGGTGGAAGAGAAATCTGATGATCCGGAAGTGGCTGAGGAGCAAGGATATGCTACTGCTCCAGGGAGCTCGGCTGAAGTTGAAGGAAATGCGGATAAGGAGAGACTCATGCTGATTTCCAGTAATGCAATGGAAGGTACAACCGGACCTGTAACTTTCTCCTTAATCACAATGATAGGAGGCAAAAGGGCAGTGATGCTAGTGGATAGTGCGAGTACAAACTCCTTCATGGATTATGAATTTGCTATCAGAAGCAATTGCAAGTTAACTTACAGACCGGCAAAGAGAGTGGCTGTAGCAGGAGGAGGAGAACTGTGCACAGATGCTATAACCGAAAACATTCATTATGTGGTACAAGGGAGTGCATTTACAAACTCCTTTCAGCTGTTAAATCTTAGAAGTTATGACATTATCCTAGGAACCGATTGGATATATATAACCATAGTACATTTGTAATGGATCTGAAAACTAGGGAATTGACCATCTACAAAGAGAGCAAAACATTGACTTTCAAGGATCATACCTCTCCTGGTAAACATTACATGGTGAATGCTAGTAAGTTGGAGAAGATTATGAGAAAAGAGGTGTTGGGTTATGTGATTCAAGTGAATTGGGTTCAAGATGAGGAACTCAAGGAGTCAACAGTAATACCAATAGAGGTTCAAGAAGTATTGCAACAATATGATAATGTATTCAGAGAGTCTCAGGAGTTACCTCCTAAGAGAGGTTGTGATCGTTCCATTCCACTTAAAGCCAATGCAGATCCTCCCAACCTCAGGCCTTATAGAATTCCTCACCATCAGAAAGATGCTATGGAAGACATCATTAGGCAGTTATTGGAAAACGAAGAGATCAGAGTGAGTGTGAGTCCTTACTCCTCTCCAGCTGTGATGGTTAGAAAAAAAGATGGTTCTTGGAGGATGTGTGTGGACTATAGGCAGCTTAACTCTATGACTATTAAGAACAAATTTTCAATGCCAATTATAGAGGATCTGTTGGATGAGTTGCAAGGAGCAACAATATTTTCAAAGCTGGACCTCAGATCAGGGTATCGTCAGATTAGAATGGTTGAAGAAGATATCCCTAAAATAGCATTCAGGACACATATGGGACATTATGAATACATTGTGATGCTATTTGGGTTGACCAATGCACCAGCAACCTTCCAATCACTCATGAACACTATTTTTGGGCAGCATTTACGGAGATTCATCCTAGTCTTCTTCGATGACATTTTGGTGTATAGTAAGAACTTAATGGATCATGTTGAACATTTACACACAGTCTTACATATTCTACAACAAAACCAATTAATTGCCAAATTGAACAAGTGTTGTTTTGCTATGGCTGAGATTGGATATTTGGGACATATCATCAGTGGTTCAGGAGTGTCTACAGATCCAAGAAAAATAGCTGATGTGGTGAATTGGCCAGTTCCTGACACTGTCACCAAGCTGAGGGGATTCTTGGGTTTAACTGGGTATTACAGAAGATTCGTGGAAGGGTATGGAAAAATATGCAAACCCTTATTTGACAGTCTTAAAAAAGAAGCATTCATATGGGGTGAAGCTCAGTCAATAGCATTTGAAAGATTGAAGCAAACTATGACAACCTATCCTATTCTAGCATTACCTAATTTCTCAAAGCCATTCATCTTAGAGACAAATGCATGTGGGACTGGATTGGGTGCAGTGTTGATACAAGAAGGTAGACCCATTGCATATTATAGCAAAACATTGGGGGTGAGAGCAGCTGCATAGTCCATATATGATAAAGAGGCAATGGCCATTTTGGAAGCACTTAAGAAGTGGAGACATTATTTGTTGGGCAATCAATTGGTAATCAGGACAGATCAAAAAAGCTTAAAGTACATCACAACTCAGAGGTTAGTAGAAGGAATACAACATAAATTACTTCTTAAGCTGTTGGAATTCGATTACCTTATGGAGTATAAGAAGGGAAAGGAGAATGTTGCAGCTGATGCATTGTCCAGGAGAGATCATAATTACAAAGAGAGTGAAGAGGTCTGTAATGCCATAGTTACTATCCTACCTGACTGGGTAGAAGATGTTAAGGCCAGCTGTACTTCTGACCCTCGGGGTGAAAAATTGGTGAGCAATAATCAGCTTACTGATGGGACTGACAGTAGCTACACAATAGAATCTAGGCTAGTGAGGTACAAGGGAAGGATATATGTTGGAACAGGCAATGATATCAGATCAAAAGTCTTGGAATCCTTCCACTCTTCTGCTATTGGAGGGCATTCAGGTATGAGAGTGACTTATCACCGAATTAAGAAGCTATTTTATTGGCCAAGGCTCAAAAGAAATGTAGAAATGCTGATTTATGAATGTCTAGTGTGTCAGATTACCAAATCTGAACATGTACACATTCCTGGATTACTTAATCCTTTGGAGGTACCAGATATGGCATGGACTCATATTAGCATGGACTTCATAGAAGGATTACCCAAATCCAGAGGTAAAGAGGTGATCTTAGTGGTGGTTGATAGATTCAACAAATATGTGCATTTCTTATCACTAGCTCATCCTTCGTCGGTGCAACAAGTGGTAGAAATCTTTATGGATAATATTTTCAAATTACATGGACTTCCCATTACTATTGTGACTGATAGGGACAGAATCTTTACTAGCCATCTTTTCCAAGAGATTTTTAAAACTCTGAAGGTATCCTTGAGATTGAGTAGCGCGTACCACCCTCAAACGGATGGGCAAACCGAGAGAGTGAACCAATGTTTGGAATCATATTTGCGGAGCATGACATTCCAGGAACCGAGAGAGTGGTTGTCTTGGTTAACACTAGTCGAATGGTGGTATAACACATCTTATCATACTTCTTTGAAGATTTCACCATTCCAAGCTTTATATGGTTACGCCCCTCCTCAAATTGGTGAGTTGACTGTCCCATGTAACCTATCAAAAGAGGCTCGTATCACTGTGGAGCAAAAAGAGTATATGATGGAACAACTCAAAGCAAATCTGCATCATGCACAGGAAAGAATGAAACATTTCGCTGATAAGTCAAGGTCAGAAAGGCAATTGCAAGTCAGAGACATGGTGTACCTCAAGATGTAGCCTTATAGACAAACAGCTTTTGGCATAAGGGGATCGCTGAAACTCAGGTCGAAGTACTATGGACCATTTCGTGTTCAAAAGAAGATAGGATCAGTTGCATATCACTTACAATTACCTGAAAATGCTGCTATACATCCCATTTTTCATGTGAGTCAGTTGAAGAAGCATTTGGGACCACATGTTGTACCCATTCCAGGACTACTTTTGGTTGGAGAAAATGGAAAAATCAAAACTGAATCAGTTGCTGTTCTTGACATAAGGGTAGTACCTCGCCGAAATGAACCTGTAGCACAATGGTTGATCCAATGGCTGAATCTGGGACCTGAAGATGCGACCTGGGAAGACACCACCTTCATACAAAGTACTTTCCCAAACTTTACTCTTTGAGGACAAGATCGAAATCAATAAGGGAGGAATTGTCAGGACCGTGGAGTTCAGAGATCTGTTAGCTAGCTGAAGAAGAAGAAGACGGGGAAGCAAGGAAGTTGAAGTCGGCGACAAATATAACGCTTCAGCGATTTACATTAAACCCGGATGGAGGGCGTGGATGTATTGGGCCGATCGGACCAACTTTCTGACCGTTGGATATGCGAACGATCGGACTGAACGTTCGGACCGAGGATCCAACGATCTGAATTGCTTTCGTTTTTACTGTGGCGTCAATCTCTTGTCGTTTTAACCAAACTCAATGTTTACCTTCAGTCTTTTACTTCTGCTGTAACAATACTTTTGGCGATTCCCTGGCTATTTAGTCCAGTGGAGATGCAATGAGAAAGACATGAAAAAGCATATTTGTTCTGGCATTTAGTTGGTAGAACCCTAGAGTAGTTCCTCTCTCATTCGTGACGGAGTTTTTCCCTAATTTGATTTTGTTTGAACTTTTGGGATCTGTCATGGAGCTTCAGTGGGTCTTGCTAGTGGTGTTGGCCATGGATGGGTGGATTGGGAAGGGCAGGATTTGAGTAGAGAGAAAGGTATAGATTTAGATGGCTAGATCTATATCTGACGGCCAAAACTTCGGCTGAATTTTTGTGAAGAAATTATTTAGGTGATGTATAGACAGTCCCATATATTGGGTATAGCTTCTTTTCCTTACGCGTACTACTCATGTATGTTTTGCCATGCGTCCAACATTTTTTTTATCGGTCAACATCTAGGTTGCATTGCTGTTTGTGATATTATTTGTACGAGAACTGCTCTTCGTGACAATAAAGTTAATGAATGCATGTGTGAGAAAATAGCTCATGTTTCTGGTAACTAGCCTAATATTGCCTACAAAATTTGCACAACTAGTTCATTTAATAATATGGTTGTCTTAATTTGGTACAATCTTTGTAAGAATTAATCTTGTTTTGAAAATCTGTAAGTCTTTGTTAAGTTTCTGTTTTTGTTTAGGAATGTCCGTTTCTACTTCGAGTCCAAGTCAGCTTCGCTGGCCGAGTCCATTTCGTAGTTGTCTGTCAACTAGTCAGGATGTTAGGCTATATAATCAAGTACTCTGGCCAACAATTGTAGAACATCGAGAGAAGCAATAGAAAAAAAGGAAAAAAGCTGCATGCAATGCAGGCAGCACCACAATCTATTTTGTTCCTTGCATACTGAGTTCCCGAGCTTTTCTTCTTGTCGAACGCATCTTTTAGTCGGTTGGTATCCAGCGACGAGGAAGAGCGCGTGTGTTCTGCCGAAGCAAGTCTCTGATGAGTCGGTTCAGCTAACAATTGGTATCAGAGCCTTGCACTTGATCCAACGATGTCTCGATCATTTTCCCATTCACCTTCCCGACAGCGGATGCCCAGCAACGTCGGCGCACGTCCAGGGGCGAGGTTTGGTAGCGGTGACAGTGGGGAAGTGGTGATCCATCGCGTGGTGAGGGAGTCAGGAGGCTTGGTCGTCTACCTGAAACTGACGCGAAATAACTATAGAGATTGGGCTCTCATGATGAGAGTGAACCTACAAGCGCATGACCTATGGGAGGAGATCGACCTCGGCAATGGTGACTACCGCGACGACAGGATAGTGTTGTCCGCCATACTCCGTGCCATCCTACCAGAGATGCTGTCTACGCTTGCCATCAAGAACACTGCCAAGGACGCATGGGACACCATCAAGACATTGCACACGGGCGTCCAGCGCGTACGCGAGGCGAAGGCGCAGACTTTGCGCAAAGAATTTGACGCAATCAAATTCAAGAACGGCGAGTCGGTGGATGACTTCGCAATGCGGCTCACCGGCCTAGTCAACAACTTGGAAATACTCGGGGACAAGATTGAGGAAGACCGTGTTGTTAAAAAATTCATCCACGTCATCCCGCCAAGGTATTTTTAGGTAGCGATCTCAATTGAGACACTCGTTGACTTCCAGACACTCTCGGTGGAAGAGCTCACCAGACGACCGAACACCGTAGAAGAGCGCTACGAACAAGACAACACCGACGACGCTAGCGGACACCTACTCCTCATAGAGGAGTGGCTTGCATGCATGAAGCAGCGCAAGTATGGCCAGGGCTCGTCTAACAGACAGAAACCCAGCGGTGGTAGGCAATTCCACAAGGAATCATCGGAGGAGGACGATCGTGGCTCATCAAGAAGCCGCGAGTGTGGACGTAGGCGTGGCCGAGGCGACAGAGGAGGATGTGGAGACTAGGCTAGGCAAGGCAGTGGTGAAAGATCGTGTGATAAGTTATATGCCAAGTGTTTTGAATGTGACAAATACGGGCACTACGCGTCGAAGTGCCGCAGCCACATAAAGTGTTTCAACTACAATGAGTATGAACACTATGCTTCGGATTGCCGAAACAAGAAGAAAAACGAGGAGGTAAACCTCAATCGAGCCAGTGCAGACGATGACCCAATCCTGCTTCTCTCCTTATGTGTCAACGAGGCGCCGGTCATGCTAACGTTGAACGAGGAGAACATTATTCCTAAACTACGCACGAAGGGAGGCAACCACGATCACACTGATCTGTGGTACTTGGACAATGGAGTAAGCAATCATATGACGGGAGATCGCTCCATGTTCCATGAGCTCGACGAGAATATTTCGGGGAAGGTGCTCCACGGTGTAGATAAAAGGCAAAGGATCGATGCTCTTGCAATGCAAGAACGGCGATCAGAAGTTGCTACCTGAAATTTACTTCATATCGAGTTTGTACAACAACATACTCAGTCTCGGGCAGATGACGGAACGGGGGTGCGGGGTGGAGCTGCAGGATGAGTTCTTGCGTGTCTATGACAAGAACAAAGATCTGTTGATGAAGGTAAAAAGATCCCCAAACCGGTTGTACAAAATTTCCCTGAAAACTTGTAAGTTGGTTTGTGTGAAGGGAAATCTGGAGGAGCCAGAGTGGAACTCGGGTATTAAACTAGGACAAGGCAGGACCCAAGAATGGCACGCAGTTGGCGGAGGAGGCATAGCATGCGAAGCCTCGGGAGGTAAAAACGGTGCACAGGAAGGCATGCATGGTGCTCAAGGGGATGGTGAGTTCCATGCGCATGCAGTTGTTGCTGGAGGAACCAGCGGCTCGGGTCAAGCCCATGGACCCCACCCGCAGGCAGGCACAGCAGGAGGGAGAGGCGGTGTAGCCTTAGCTGAGATGCACGCGGGAAAGCGGGCAGACTTGGTCCAAGAGAGAGGATGTAAGGAACCGGGATTAACACCCTGAATCCTCTATGTATTTCTGAACTAGTCCCATGATCAGTGGCTAGCTCACATAGTAAACAAACATGGTACCACATACATAATCACAAAGATTTAATAATAAATATCAGAGTTGATTACCAGAAAGGCTTATGAGCCAACAATACAGAACACAGCGGAAGACAAAACAAAAAGCAGTAGAGCCCAGCTAATCTGCCACAGGCAATCGACTGTGGTAGCGGCCTAGTCATCGAGATCTTCAACAGGTGCAAAGTCCTTCTCTTCTGAACAACATTTTATTAAGTAAGAGTAAGTACAAATGAATGTACTCCGCAAGTTACACCCGATAACAAAATTATAATGCATGTAGGGATATAACAAAGGAAGGCTTATAGAGTTGATTTTGCATAAAGCAATGTTTCATTTCTAAATACTTGTACTAAGTTCCAAAGCAGATATTCTATAACTAAAATTTATTTTCTAAATTCTCAAGTTTTATAGTCAGATAACATTCATCAACGAGTGGTGAAGGATACCCTCCTATCACAAGGCTACCCGCCCAATTCCCATTTGGATAGAAATCCAAAACCATTTGACACAGTCTTTAGAAATCAAAACCAAAATCTAACTTGGAGTGGCTTTGCTAGCATGTCTATGACCATGGACACGGCTATTTGAATGGTTGTACAACTTTACCCACATGACACGATTTCTCTAGTTTGTTTGGCATATATCTATGTCACCGCTCACTACCTTAGGTAAGCAGTCTAGAGCACGTGACAAGGCCTTTACAATGCACCATCCCACTGTAGTCCCCCCTCGCTAAGGTTTCACCCCCTTTGAATAGAAATCTGCAAAGTTCCTAGCCCCTTCTTGCGCTAGGTGGGAATGCATGTACGTAGGTCGTAAAAGACCACCCACACAACCGGATGGAACGACCACGGTGAAACATTACAAATTAGTCAGCCAGGTCCCCTCCCCATTCTCAGGATATGTGGTAGTACGATGAGGCTTAGCAAGATGCGGCTCGAAGACCGGTCCTTAATTGACTTGGACGACTTTCTAAAAGAACTCTGGGCCTCGACCATAGAAATGAATCGATCCCGTGCATGAACATGCACCCATCCAAACATCCATTTCGCCTAAGTCCAAACCATTTTCACTTTACTTTACAAGGTAAACATTTCAAAGATTGTATGGTATAGACACCCACAACATTGTTCAAATCATAATTGAATTTTTGGCTAATCCCCAAAGTAAACATTTTGGTTTAAGCTTTGTCTAAGCAGAGTGTTTTTCAATATGTTCTAGTCATACTAATGTATTAACCAGAGTTTTATCTAAGGTGACAAGGTGTGAGGGATTCAATATCTGAGAATTGTCAAGTATGAGATCAGTAAGTCAACCATCCACAGTGGAGTCATAATCCAATAATCCAACAATATTCTTTTTCTAATAATTCAACATCCATCAAACCAATCTTCAATAATAATTCTATAATCCAATATTCAGTAAATCAAATCTAACACAATCTATCTCTATAATCCATCATCCATTAATCCCAGTATTCATCAATAATCTATTTCTATAATCCAACAATGATTCACTTCTATACTCCCACCACAATAATCATGTAATCTTAGAATCCAATCTCGATAATTACATAATCCTATAATTTAGCATCCGACAATTACTTCTATAATCCAATCTTCAATCATTCACTTTTCAATAATAATCTATTTCTAATTAATTCACCATCTATAAATCCAAAAATGATATATTCTAATAATCCAACAAATATATACTTGTATAATCCAACCAAGATTTATTTCAGTAATCCACCAATATTTATTCCTAAAATCCAACATCAACAATTCGTTTATTTCTATAATCCACATCATCAAAAATCCATTATACTATCCATCCAAGTTATGCTTCCATAATCTAACAATCATCGATCATGTATCCTTATAATTCAACAAGGTATACTCTGATAATCCAACAAGACATACTCAAATAATCCAATAATAATGTATTTCTACGATCCAATATTCAACAATCATATTTTTCTATAATCCGACTCAACAATTATATATTCTAAATTTTCTATTTCTATCTCCAAATTATACTTCACCTTTGGAAAGGTCTTCCTTACTTCTCATTTTGATAATAATTGGCTATACCATAGCATTGGGAATAACTATAAAGCTTAAAACATGGATTTAAATTACTTGAATTTAAATCAGCATGCAATAATAATTTAAAGCGAATTTAAATAATTTAAAATACTGGGATTCAAATATGATCAAAGTATGTAACTTGCCTTGCTTATTTATTATTGTTCTTAAATGGCGTCGAAAAGCAGAGAAGCGTCAAAATCCGGTTCTCCAAAGTCGTCGGAATCTACATGCGAAAATAAGCCAAATTCAAATGAAAAATCCAAATACAAATCAAATGAAGTCCAAATTAAATAATTTTAGTATAGATAGGTAGATCTTGATTTTAGATGAATTTAGAAATTTGAATTGCTCGAATCGAAGTTCGAACAGAGGAGTTATGCCCTTCAGAAGATACAAAAACATGAAATGATAAAAGAAAAGGATTTTTGGAATTTCTGGATTTATTTTAATTCAGAAAAAGGCTGAGCTGTTGACAGCTGGGGCCCATGGAACAGTGTCGTGCCATGCCCGCATGACAGCTGCGCGGGCACGTCAGCGAACGGCTGAGGTGGAACCTCGGTGGCGGTGAGCTGGAGGTGAGGTGGCGCCACGTCGGTGAAGGGCGACGGTGGCGTTCGGAGCTGCGCAGCTCGCTGGCACTTCGCACCTCGGCGAGCCCGATGGGTGGTAGCAACGTGAAGAGGAGCGCGCGGGGAACTCAGTGCGCACCAAAACGGCGGTGATTGGTGAAGAGATGGCCAGCGGCAACGACGAAAAGTGGCGGTGGCTCGAAGGCGGTGACGGGGTTCCGGTTGGCTCCGGGTGGAGTGGGTGCACGCACCAGGTGGCGCACGACTGTGCGAAGCTGGCGGTGGGGTCGGAGGCGGCAAAGGAGCTTCTGTGGCGGCGCTAATGGCGGCGGAAGGAGCTTCGGCCGAAGCTCTTCAACGACGAAATCCAGGCGATTGGGGACGAAGGAGAGGGAGTGAGTTGGGGGAACGGGGAGAGCAGGGGAAGAGGCGCACAGGGCGTTCCTTTATAGGCTGTGGGGAGGAGCGGAGTGGCGGCTCAACGGGCGGGGGCGCACGACGAGCTCTGCCGGAGCTTGCGTGCTCATGATTTGCGCGGAGGAGACAACCTGTGACGGGGGCGTGACAGATCTTGAGCGGGGTGGAAAGAAGCAGGCGCGATGGAGGATGCCGCATTGAATGCGTGCGTCAAAGGTAGGTGCAGCAATGGGAGGGAGGCAGGCGCAAAACGCGCACACGCGTGCACGGCTCTGACGCAAGCGGCGAGGGCAATGGCGTGAGGAAGGAGATGACCAGGCGAGGCGGCGGGTCCCACGAAAGAGAGAGAGAGAAGCGGCGTGGTCTTGTTGAGGCAATGGCGGGTGGGCCCACCGCGTGGGCGAGACAAGGCGCGAGGCGCTAAGCGGTACCTGACGAACCGTCCGATTCGATCGGACGGCGATGAGGAGGAAGTGAACACTGTGTGCTACTGGTTTGAGCGAGGTGCTTGGCAGCGTCTTGAGTGGGCTGGCACGAAGGAGATGGGCCGAGGCTGAGGCTTTCAGCCCAAAAAGAAAGGGAGGATTTAAATAGGTTTTTCAATTAAAATAATTCAAGAAACTGAAAAGGCTTTTTAGAAAATAGTTAATTAGGTCCAAAAATTTCAAGAAAATTACACAGAAATTCCTTGAGTTATTGGGAACTTAATAAAATTATTTTTAGCTTAACTTTTGCTTTTAATTTTTGTAATTAATTATTTTTAACATAAAGTCAAAAGGAAAACCTCTTTTAAAACCAACAAAATCCAAGAAAAGGCTTAAAATAATATTTTTGATTTTTAAATCCAAATAAGATCTAGAAAACTTTATTAAACCAACTTGAATTAATTGAAGTTTAATTAATTCATATTAAATTGCTTTTAAAATCCTAAAATTTCGGGTTAAGCTTTATTAATCAATAAACCAAATGGTTAATTTTAATTTTGAAAATTTTTAAAAAGCCTAGAAAATTGGGATGTTACGAGCAAGAGGCTCAGGTAATGGCAAAGCCTAGGTGGCTGTGGGAGCAGGTGCCCTAGCCCAGGTGGGCGTGCAAGGAAGGACGAGTTCAGTCTAGGTGCGAGATGCGGCAAGCGTTGGTTTGTGCATGGCTCAGGATGGAGCAAGCACTAGCAGTAGGGCGGTATCGACCTAGGAAGGAACGGCATACGGGAGTGCAGGTAAAAGTGGAAGACTTGGAAGTTCAAGAAATGAGGGAAGATTGGCATGGTCAAGATGAAGAAACAAGATTAAGGGGGTAATTGTTAGAATTAATCGTGTTTTGAAAATCTAAAAATCTTTGTTAAGTTTCCGTTTTTGTTTAGGAATGTCCGTTTCTACTTTGAGTCCAAGTCAGCTTTGCTGGCCGAGTTCGTTTTGTAGTTGCTGTCAACTAGTCAGGATGTTAGGCTATATAATCAAGTACTCTGGCCAACAATTGTAGAACATCAAGAGAAGCAATAAAAAAAGGAAAAAAGCTGCATGCAATGCAGGCAGCACCACAATCTATTTTGTTCCTTGCATACTGAGTTACAAAGCTTTTCTTCTCGTCGAATGCATCTTCTAGTCAGTTGGTATCCAGCGACGAGGAAGAGCGTGTGTGTTCTGCTGAAGCGCCGAAGCGAGTCTTTGATGAGTCGGTTCGGCTAACAATCTTGATATTATTACGATTGTAACAAAAAAAATTGTAGAATGGTGACTAAAACTTTCATACGATCCTACCCAATTATACTGATTCTACTGATTTATTATAAATAATTATTTGCACATGTACCTTTTAATGTAAAGTTTTACTTTTTATTTCTTCATGTCCATTATAATTTGCATAAATAACAAATGATCTTTCCTTTGCACTGCATTTTGGTAAACAAAAGTTCTAAAAGTATAGTTAAAAAATGTAGAAGTGTGAAAATACAATGTAGATTTTTTTAAAAATGTTTATTTGGTAGCATTAGATAGGATCTTAGATTCTACGTTGATTCTATGATTCACGATCCTGCAGAACAACATCCGATCCAATTCAGGATCACGATTCTGACAACCTTAGTTGTAATAGCTGTAATATCTATATCCGATTAATCTAACACCGTTGTAATATTACTACCACAAAAATACGTGGCAGTGTAGATATTTCTCTTTTTTTCTCAGTTAATGAGAGAATTTCAAGCTTCTTTTTCTACATATTACTGCGAGAATTTTTAGCCCTCGAAGCGAATGGTTTGATCTCACCGGTTGAAAATTAAATCACACGTACATATACAACCACTAAGATAGGACAGATAGCTAAAATTTACTCCATAATACGGTTCAATTTATACATAATAGAGTAGTCTAGTAGTACTTGCTTGTACTCTCTTAAAAACTAAATTGAGCGAATTAAAGCATAATTACCGCTAATCGCAACTTCAGCGAATGACACTAGCCGTTGTAAGAAAGAAGTAATTAGAGAGTAATTATACTAGCTCCACCAAACACCACAAGCAGAATCCTTGAAAAAGAAAAGCATGCACATACATAAAGAAAATGCATGGGTCTAATCCAATGGAGTACACAAGACAATGCCCTACGTAGCCACGTTGCTTGTTAGTTGTTACAGTTGTTGCCCGCATGCTGATGAACCCACCCATTGCCCAGGCCAGCCCACACTAGCTAACTAGTGAATTTTTGGCAGATACAGCATCTTTTCGTCTCGTATTTACATAATTGACCACCGCATAACTGTATTTGCATATTTAGCATAGTTGCCGCACAGCCAACGGGCAGAGAGCGCCCCCCCGCCTGAAACCTTAGCCCGTTGCCATACAGCTGCCATGTGGCAACGCCACCCCCATGACCATGTGCCTCCCCCCCCGCCTGCCACCACGTCACAACCGTTCTTTGCCACGGCCGTCGGCAATGCCCCACATGTCGCCACACGCCCCCTCTCCCCTCCTGCACCACCGCTAGGGTTTACTGTCACTAGGGTTTACTGTCTGGCTGAAATTAGGGTTTCAAGGCTGTTTGTTGGAATTTCAAAATATAGCAAATGAGTTCAAAAAAATATAAAATTTTATATGGAACCTCCCGACACACTGTATACGGTGTAAATTTTTCATAATTTTATTCGTTCAGAATTTTTCTCGCAATTTCATATAAATGTATTGTTTGTGCGAATTTGTAAATATAGAAATTGAGCTCCAAAAATTATGAATTTTATTTTGAAGGCTCCTCACGCAGTGGACTTGATTGTGTACTGTTTGGACTATTTGATATGTGTAATGGAATTGTCTCAAAAATTTAGGATTTAGGTCGTGAAAATATGGATTTTAGGTTTCAGAAATTAGGGTTTCATGATCTCATGTGACTTGGAATGTATGAAAAAAAGCTGCATTGCAACTCCATTCGAGCTGTCGATATACAATATGGCGCAGGAGTACACACATAACATTTGAAATACGCGTACAAATATAGCAAAACAAAATATGAATACAAATATACCCAGACATAATCGCATAACACTGGATATACCAAAGTATAGATAAGCTTGTGCATGAACCGGGATGAAGGAGGACAGGGTATTGTCACATATAACCCGATCAAATAGGACACTCTTTGTTAATTTATCAGTCTACTTTGGATGATATTCTTTAATATTGTATTGTACCACAGTCTAGATAAGCTCGTGCATGAACCAACTGAGGGAAATACGTGGCATGCAGATCATATGATGATGTAACGTAACCTCCAACTCGTATGTGTTTTGAAGGCTACGGTACATCGTTATTTGATCTGCACGTCACGCATTTCCCTCAGTTGGTTCATGCGTAGTGTTATCTAGCCTGTGGTACAATACAATATTAAAGAATATCAACCACAGAAAACTGATAAATTAACAAAGAGCGTCCTATAGGATAAAAAAAATAGGTGCCTGCAACTAGTCTCCATGACAATCTCTTTTCATGGTGAGCTCACCTCATCACATATTAGCACCTTAGATGCATGATGATTGGTGCTTGCAATCTCTTCAAGTCAGTAGCACCTTCATTGTCTTCTGGCATTCCACGTTTTCTAGACACATTGCTTTCTGTACAGGAATGTTGATGCAGTCCAGTGTTACTTAGGTTAATACTAGGAAATGAAACTCTGGTTGCATCTACAGAAATGCTGATGCAGTTCACGTTGGAGTTGGACAGGCTGCATTATATAAAGTCCAATAGCGAGTGCCCCTTGTCTCGGGGCTGTTATTTAACGATGTGTGCAACTATTCTCCGCGGCACCATAGCGAGTGCCCCTTGTCTCAGGGCTGCCCACAGTGGCAATGAGTGTCGAAGTCGTCTATATCCTGAGATTCCATGATGTAAGTGGATCGTACCGTAAGAAATGTAACAAGGATGTAAATTGTATATAACTCACGACTTCAATACAGAGTGCGCTCGGTCGACTGGATACGCTACGACATCAGCCGGTCTTGGTCGAAGGAGCCTTCCCCTTGTCGCGGGACTCTTCACATTGGGCTGGTATGTCGAAGTCGTTCATGTCCTGCGATTCCATGATGTAAGTGCACCGTACAGTGAAAAACATAACAATGATGTAAATTCTTCATAACTCAAGTCGTCAATATGGATAACGCACGGGTTGCCAAATACACTATGGCGGCTGAGCTCAGTCGCATGAGTCTTTCCCTTCCCCTTGTCGCGGGGCTCTCTACGTCGGGCTAGTATGTCGAAGTCGTTCATGTCCTACGATTCCATGATGTAAGTGCACCGTACAGCGAAAAACGTAACAAGGATGTAAATTTTTCATAACTCACGTCGTCGATATGGATTATGCTTGGGCGACCGGGTACGTTATGGCGGCCGAGCCCAACCGCATGAGCCTTTCCCTTCTCCTTGCTACAGGACTCTCCACGTCGGGCTGGTATATCGAAGTTGTCCATGTCCTACAATTCCATGATGTAAATGCACCGTACAGTGAAGAACGTAATAAGGATGTAAATTCTTTATAACTCACGTTGTCAATATGGATTACACCCGGGCAAGTCCTGGGCAGGGTCCGGTACGTAAGGTTTCCACCTCACGATGGTCCCAGCCCGCATCGAGTAGTTTAGCATGTACTTCTGCTGGATGAATGTTTGTCGTACATCTCCGGGCCATCGATCCACTAGAATAAGTGGCAGCGCATCTCGGGCTACCATTACATAGGGATGAAGTTAAAAATTTATGGAAATCAACGTAGCGAGGAAAATCGATGCGTGCGAAAAACAACACTTATGAGATGGTGCTCGCACGTGTAGTACGCCCGGGTGAAGGTGCCTGGGTGTGTGGACTGAATGATCTCCATCGGCTCGTCACATACACACTGCAAGACCGGAAACTGTGGTGGTACCAGAGCATCTTTCATTGAATAATATGGGTATTGTAGATGTTTGACCTTCTGTGCAAGCCACTTGCGCTTCTGCAACATCCTCGCGTAGAAGTTTACCGATGAGTCCGACATATCTGGGTATCGTACAAGTTTTGTTGTACATCACAAAACAATGTAGATAATACATTAAATTATGACACTGAATGACGACTAGATGAGCTCGGTCTGTTGAGATAATTTTTCATTGAGTGCCCAGGGGTCTTGCATATCCTGCACTTGATTATGAGGCTAATACTAGTACGTTGGCTAGCTAGCATCCATGTCGTTCCGAAAGTGTCGCGTCTGCCGTCACTCCTTTCCTAATCTCTTCAAGTCCCTGTTGGGACCCTATTGCACCATGTCCTGCCAAAGATCCTTGTAGTTCATTTCCAAGCCGTACGAGTGAAACTCTCCACTCCATGTGCCAAAAAGGTGATGCATGTCATAGTACTCGGAGATGTACGACGTAGACATCTGCCTCATTTGCGTACACGCCTTATACACATGCGAGCATGGCTTGTGGAGGAGCTTCAACTTGTTGTAGGTGCATGTCGCCACATCACCCAGGTACATGTATGTTTCCTTTCCCCCTGGCATGACTGTTGACGTATTTCTATCAAAGCCTGATCTTGTACTTCTGCCTGAGGCCGTCGATCACCCGGATGTCATTCATTCGAGCCTTCTCCATCTTTTGGTCCATGTGCCTCTGCATGTTCTCAGACCACTATTTGCCTTTGTCCATCTGTCGCTTGGCTACGGTGGCACTATTGACGAAATAACCAACAGTGCGAGTCCATGTCTCCTGGACGATTGTGGTGATAGGGAGGCACCGCACACCTTTGAGGACGCTGTTGTAGACCTCGGATATGTTGGTTGTCATAATCTCGTACCTCACACCATCTGTGTTATAGAGGAGAGACCATTTCTCCCATTCAGGAGCGTGGCCATTAATCCACTCCTAGAAGCTTATGGCACTACTAAGTTGCTCTCCCTATGGAGTGGACTCCCTTTTATACCTCGTAGTCCGATGTTCCAGGTCTCTCCAAATGGAGTCAAACTTCTGCCTCTGGTTCTGCAGACATAATGCCTTGAATGTCTTCATAACCTCCAGACTGCGGAACCGCGTGAACAAGTAAGATACAAGATACCTCATGCACCACCTGGATTGCATGTCGTTCCACTAGTGAGACAGATCCATCCCATGTTGCATGGTGTTGATGGCCACCAACAACCCAGCATTGCGGTCTGTGATTAGGCAGACGTTGGGCCGGTCTCCCACCATCGCCCTCTTCACGTTCGCTAGGAACCACAGCCAGCTAGATGTGTTCTCGCTCTCCACAATGGCAAATGCCACCGGGAGAAGCCGGTCATTCATGTCGGCCGCCATCGCAGTGAGGATGATGTCCTTGTACCTCCCCGTGAGGAAAGTGCCATCCATTGTTAGCATGGGACGACAGAATTAGACGCCCCCGATGGCTTAAGCGAAAGCCCAAAACACCGGGTCCAGTATGAAGCGGTTGGTCCCTTTCTCAGCATCTTCATGGTCAAGCTTGTTTATGTACGTGTCGGGGTTTGATTCGACAATCTGGTGAAGCAATCTCAGTACAAGGTTGTACGCCTCTTCGTATGTCCCGTAGATGGACATGATGACCTTCTGCTTGGCTCGTCGAACCTTGCTGTAGCTGACTAGATAGCCAGCCTGATTGTCGACTTTCGACATCAGCATCTTGGGGGAGACAGACACGTCTGCCTCAACTAGGTGCATGATGAGGTTTGCAACATATGCGAAAATCACGTTCCAATGCTGCCGAAGGGGCTCGCTAGCTTGCGGGTGTGGTCGGTCAGCGCCTTGACTGTGAAGACCGAGCCGAAGATCTTTGCTCGGTGAGCGTTGACCTTGCCAGGGTAGCCTTCCACTACACACTTCACTGCATACTTTCCTGGGTTGGACCGGTGCACCTGGTACACACGGCTGATGGACAAGGTGCACCGTGCTATAGCTTGTTGCATGGCCACCTTGTTCAAAAAGCGCTGCCGAACTAAGAGGGTGTCGCCAACAAACCCCCACTGGGAGCATTCTTCTTGCGGTAGTACGAGCGAATGCACTGCGATATCATCAAGTCTCGATGCCACGTAAGGCACCTCTGATGATGCATTTCCCCCAGTTGGACCATCGACTTGGTGTGCGTCCTCGTCGCTACCATCTGAGTTTGGGTCGGTGTCCTCGTCGAACTCCAAACTGAGAGGCTCTTCTAGTAGATACTCGTGGCAGTCGATGCGGGCCGACCACCACATTTCTGCCCCCTCATTTGGCACAAAATTAGGAGCGGTTCTTCCCTCCGAGGCAGCACATTCAGTGCTGCCATCTTCAGGCTCAAGCTGCACTTGCCCGCTTGTAGAGGCCCTAGCATCATCAGGGTTTCCCAACGCCCTGCGTACGAAATTCATGTACACCATTGGCTTCCCGTGAATGGCCACCTCGGGCTGGGAGGCAATCTCCATGTACTGCCTCCATGCTAGGTTTTCATTCACCTTGATGAGCTTCCACACATAATTCATGCAGGTGATCGCATCGATCACAACTTTCTTCAGTGTTGGCTCCGTGATGAACTCCCTCCGGATGCAGCTTCGCAGCTCGTGAATATTCATCGCGTATAGCCCCTCCGCCCGGACCACCTTGTACTGACATCTCATTAGGTCCAACCCATCGGGTCCGGCCCGTACGAGACCATCACTGTAAAACACAAACAAGTCTTGCATGTTCAAAAATACCTAAAGCCACAACAACCCAATCCGCTATTACCTAAAACACTAACAGGTCCAACCCATATGTGTAATTAAATACGATAAATTGCATACAAGTGATGGATTATATATGTGTAATTAAATACAAATAATTAATTGTTCATAAATCATTACTTTCGTGCTTACCACTATTAAAGCATATGTTCATTGCCACTTAATTACTTACAACTAACTAATTTGCACTAGATGAGTTATGCCTAACTAATTGCTACTTAACTAATTATGACTAATTAATTACCACTAAATAAATTACTAGTAGTTTATTTCCACTAATTTAATATTCTAGACTAAGCGCTACTTAACTAATTACGCCTAATTTATTAGTACAAAACTAATATAAACCAACAAAGTAAGTAATTACCACTAAACTTACTAAATATGGCTAATTAATTACCTCTAAACTAACTAATTACGACTGATTAATTACCACTACAAACATTTTCAGTACTTCAGTTCCACTTATTTAATATGTCATAATGATGAATATTAAACTAATCACGACTAATTAATTCATTACCAGTGAACTAACTAATTATGACTAATTAATTACCCCTAAACAAACTAATTATGACTAGCTGACTAAGACTAATTAATTACGACTACGGTAATAATGGCAAAAGTATCCGATAAATTATCCGTCTTCTGGGAAAGTAATAAAAAGGCATTTGAAATGATTTGAGCCATTTAGAAGCAAGAAAACACTTAACCTCCCAATAAAATTAATTATGTTACGTTCTCTGAGTTCTCAGCGACGAGCGCAAGAACAAGAATCGAAACGCAAATGAGATGACCGAAGAGCGAGTGCTAGAGTTCAGTATTTATAGCCGAGCGAAGGAGGAGTCGCGGTGTTGGCACCAGAAATTCTGTAAGCATTGGCGCCGAAATTTCTAGACGAGACGACAGATGTCCGGAGGAGGGAGGAGGGACGATGGTAAAGATGGCGACCGTGCGATTTTTATATTCTCCGTAGAACAGTCTAGGTGCGTGGCAGGAAGGGTGGCTTGCGGGAGGGAGGGCCGGGTGGGAGGGAGGGCCGTGAGGGGGCGCATGGCGGGCGGCGGTGTGGGAGGGAGGGCCAGGTAGGAGGACGGGCCAGGAGGGGGGGCATGTGGGGTGTTGCCACATGGCCACCATACGGCAACCGTTGCCGCACAGCCGCCGTGTGGCAACGGGTGTGACGTGGCAGTGGGCCGGGCAAAGGAGGGCACGTGGCGATGGGGGCGGTGTTGTTGCCGCATCAAGTCTTGGCGAACGGTTCTCGCTGATAGCCGGTGGCAACGGGCTGAGGTGTCGGCCGGGGAGCGCTCTCCGCACGCTGGCCGTGCAATAACGGTGCTAAATATACAAATATAGTTGCGCGGTGGTCAATCCTACAAATACGAGACGAAAAGGTGTTGTATGTGCCAAAAATTCCTAACTAGTGCAGGTGCAGCGTTCCAGACTTTGGCCATGCATATCGTTAAAGAAAACCCGCTGTATATTTGTACATGTGGAGCCGTTCATTGTGCTTTAGAAATCGTGCTCTCTCCCATCTCTCTTTTCTGAGTTCTTTTTATTATTTAATCATTTTTAAAAAATATTTTAAAGATAACATTTCTCTAACTTTATTTTCAATTCTGGCCCCTTTGGTCACGCCACAATGCGTGACGTGGCAAAAGCATGTTGTCACACCACGGACCTCGACGTGGCAAACGAGTGCTGTCACGCCACTCCTCTTAGCGTGACGGGACTTAGCCCAAAAACGGATGCGTGTTGGCTCACAGGGCTATCTGGCAGGTTTGGTCACGCCGCGGTTGGTGGCATGAACAGCACAGTTTGGTCACGTCACGGGTTATGGCGTGACCAAAGGGGTCAGAATTGGAAATAAAGTTAGAGATAGGTTATCTTTAAAATATTTTTTAAAAAAGGATTAAAAATAAAAATAACTCCTTTTTTCTGTCTTTCTCCGGCGCGTTCTCTCTCTATCTCTCTCCCTCGCTGCTCTAGTCTGTCTTTGGCGACAGATGCGGCAACGGCGGTTCAGCTTCACGCGTGCCTGCGACTGGAGGAGGAGGTTGCTAGGTGTAGCCACCAGGAGGGCTTCATTGGGCTCGAGCTCATCCTCTGCTAGCGCTGGTAACCCTACGCGAGGTACCTTTATTGCATTACTTTTTTTTCTTTGCTTCTCTTATATTTATATATAAATTTGGATTGCAATTCTGGACCCTCTGTGTATAATGCACTAGTCCAGGATCACGCTAGTGCACACAGTGTCAACACAGGTGAATATCGATCCACACAAGCGATTAATAACATAAACGAGTAATTTGATAACAAATAGTTGTTTTGACCTTATGGTAGAGTTACAATTATTAAGCCACGTAGGGCTAGCAAGAAGTAAAGTGGCAGCGAAATGAAGAAAACTTCAGCGGAATCCCATCAATTCACCACAGGCAACTGACTGGGATCAAGACCCTACGATCAAGCACCTTCAATGAACTCCTCCTAAAGCAAAGCGAAGACTCCTCCTCTTCATTGCATGTTTTACAACAAGCATGAGTACACACCGTACTCGCAAGTCATACCACGTAAATGCAATTATAGATGCGTGCTTATTCCAAAGGAATGGTTTCTGTGGTTCTTTTGCAGAAATGCAGCATTTGCAATTTAAATACAAGTAATAGATTGAAAGCATAACTCAAAACAAATAGACAATAATAATTTCACAGTTTTATTTCACAAAGACACATAGCCTAAGCAGATTATTCACATAGCTATATGACTTAGGTCACTGACTCCCTTCCCAAGGTTTTATGAAAATCTACCCTCGTGTGAAATCACCGAGCATGTCCATGATCATGACGCGCTATTCAATAGTTTGTTTAATACTCTGCAGAGGTTGTACACTTTACCCACAAGATACAACTAGTGTAGCTAGCACTAGCCGTAACAAAACAGATTGTAAACTTCATCTCGACATTGACACTCCTGGTATGCTTAGCCGCCACAGACGCACACCGTTGGACAGGGACACGGTGAACCGCCCCGTGATGCGACTACTTGATAGTACACACCTCCACCCAATCCGACACAGCTAACCTACCACCTGAGTAATCAATGCCAAGACTCCATAACTTACTAAGTTAGGCCCGATCCCATCGAGGCATGTGGTTGCATTTAAAGGCTCGATTCAATGGCGCATAAAGTTAAGTTCTTAGTTGACCGGGGCAAGACTTTCCAATGTTAACCTATCATTCCCGCCAACACAGATCCACCATAAAAGTATACCGGACCACTTGCCCCCGTCCAAAACCTTTTCCCACCCTGTTGGTTAAGTGCCACATATGCCATCAACGAGCAATAGCACATAGTACACACAGTTTCTATCACATAGTTCCATAGTCACTTAGTCAAGTTTATATTTGCAACTACATGAGATGATGACTCGTGGCATGGCTAAGCAAACTAATCGCATCTAACCAACCCACGTTGGTAATACACTAGCACCAACTAAATAAACCAAAGTAGGGTGACAAAAGATTACGGCATACAATTAGACAAGGAGGTCATAACAAATTGGACATTAACAAATCCCAAAAGCATTGAAATAAATAATTAAAGTAAATGCAATAATTTAAATCAATATAACTTTTGAAAACTGGGTTCAACATGATCAAAGGTATAACTTGCCTTGGAAAAGGTCTTGGTATTGATCTTGGTCTTGAGGTGCTCCTTGCTCTTCAAAACCTCCCGAGGTATCAACGTCTACTCGCAAACGAAATAAACAAACAAAGCAAAATAAATAAAAACAGAGGCAAAACAAACTCCAAAAATTAAATAAAAATCTCAGATAGGTAGATCTTGAATTTAGATGAATTTAGAAATTTGAATGGGCTCAATCGGAGTTCGGATGCAAAAGATATGGGCTTTGGAAGATTGAAATCACATGAAATAACCCTAAAAAGGATTTATGGATTAATCCGAATTATTTTCCTATCGGAAATTCCAGAATTATGACGCATGGCTGACGTCAGCGAAGGTTTTTCCACCAGAAAGAAATAAAAAGAAAACCACCTGACAAGTGGGACCCACTGTCGGTGTAATGGCTCACGGTGGACGAAGTCTACAGAGGCTTTGGATCTAGATTTTGGTTTACTGCACACGTGCACGCTGACTTGGCATGACACGTGGACGACACCTCAGCGAAGATGCTGACTTGGCTGCTGACACGGCTCAACACGTGGGCGCCACGTCACTGATGACGCCATCTCGCCGGTGACGCCTTCTGGCTCCGACGACAACGGCACAAGGCGGCGATTCAACGGCAGCGGACACGCGCATTGCACAGAGGACGCTATTGCGCATGCAAGGGTACCAGAATTAGCTCGAGAGAACGACTGTGGCGGCCGGGAGCGTTGATGAAGCGGCGGAGCAGATTCGGCTCTTGTCGGATTTGGTCTCCGGTGGCACTCTAACGGCGAGGAGCGGTGCCCGAGGTCGATCTTGCGACGGGGAAGCTGGTGGTGCAGCGCACGGAGGCGAAGCACCAATGGTGGCGGCGGATTTTGGATTCTAGGTATTCGGCTCTCAAAACCCTAGATTGAACTTGCGCCGGCTCTGAAGTTCCTGGGACGAAATTGGAGGGGATTTCGGGGTGAGCGAGCCAATGCGCACCCCTGGGGCTATTTATACTCGAGGATCCGGTCGGGATAAGGAAATCCCTAATTTGAGATATTTTCGGTTCCGGTCAAATTCGGAGTCCCAAGGCGTTACGGAATAGGATTTTGGTAGATATGGATGCAGAGAGATAAGAGATAGATTTTGCCACCGAAACCTGAGAGATTTTAGTAGGAGACGCGACGTTGTCGGTTGAGCCCGAAGCTCCAGCCATGGCGTCCAACAAACGCGGCCATGGGACGGCCGAGCTTGACGATGTGCCTTGAGGCCCACCGGCCATGAGGACAAAGAAGCGCAAGGTATGAAAAGGAAGCGGGTTGAGGGCGCATGGGGTGGGCTAAGCGGAGCCGCCGGAAAGGGTCATGCAGAAGGGAACGAGGCTGGTAGGAAGGATTCGGCCCAAGCCATTTACTGAGATTTTAATTAGTTTTTCGTTTTATAAAATAGCAGAAACTCCAAATAAAACTTAGAAAATAGCAAATGAACTCAAAAAAATTCTAGAAAATATATCCAAGCTCATAGAATCCAAATAAAATAGTTTTGACCATTGTTGATGTTGACTTTAATCATATTAAATTGTTTTGATGTACAAAGTCCATGTTTAAGCTTTTAAATTAAATTCAAATAACATCAAATGGTGAATTTTATCCTACTAACTATTCAAAGGATTTTTAAAGTGCAGAAAAATTGGGATGTTACATCACCCTACCCCACCAGATCGAACATGTGCGGCGTACCTGAGCAAGCACCAGGCAAAGCTGAAACCCTACCAGAGTAGTCATGGGCTGGTGAGTGGCTACGGGCTGGCGGACGTGTGGGGAACTGGGGAAGCCTGGGCGGTGGCATGAGGAGGCGCGACTCGGTGGATGGTAGGAGGCTACGTGGCACGCGGGGAAGCTCGAGCCTGCAGCCTGGGGTGGAGGGCAGCAACGCGATGATGTGGAGCCAGGGAGGGAAGGATGGATAAGCAGAGGAGAGGAGAGTATCTGCCAGGATGTGGCATGATGAGTTGGAGCCCGGGAGGGGGAGGTGGAGGAGGGGAGGAGGGGAGGGCATCTACCGGTGTCGGGCGCCGCCGTGACGAGCCACTGCAGCCAAGACTAGAGGGCGGAGGCCGAGGAGCGAAGGAGACGAGGATAGAACCACAGAGAAGGGGTCACCGGGTTGAGCTGTCAGTACCTTGATTGTACTTCTCTCTTTTTTTGCTTTTCTTCTCTTCTATTCATGTATAAACTTGGATTGCGTCAGAGTAAAATGTAATGTTTGTGTCAATTTAGATTAGTCTTTTGAGCCTACCCTCTATTTTCATCCTAGCTTCGCCACTGGAGGTAGCAGCAAAAGGAGGAGGAGGAAGAGGAGGCGGCACAGCTCGAGGAAGGACAAGGCAACGTGGGGAACGAGCTGGCGGTGCACAATGGAGAGAGAGGGGGGAGTGACGGAGAGAGAGACATGAATCTCTTAGTGATATCCAACTGTGCGGAATGTACATATACATCCACGTACACAAATCCACTCTCCATGTGACGAGGATTGAATAATCCTCAATTAATGGAGCTATTTATCTATAATATTCATTATGAATAATAGTATTCTAAATAACCCTCAAATATACCCCTGGTCGATGATATTTGCCATGACCCGGGAAGGTTACGACCCTCCTATGGTCGGAAGGTCTGTTACGACCAGGTCATATCACGACCACCCTATAGTCGCTAAGTCTCACAGACATGTGGATTTATCTTATCGACTGGGGACCTGTACACTACGCTCGACTATATGTGGTAGTTAATACAACACGTGCACGCATATGTCTCTGACATAACTGCACGCACATCTCTCTGTCTTTGGCAATAACTGCCCGGCGAACGTGCATGAAGAATGTCTCACTGACAATAACCGACATCAACATGTGGATTCCAGCAACTGTCAAGGCGCCTCCTGATGCACAGCAACTGCCACCCCTTCAATGCTTTATAAGGGGCAAAGAGACGAACACACAGACATAAATCATTGACAATATTTCTTAGTTTTGGTGGCTTGTTGTGCTTTGTAACTTCATTCAATACACGAACACAAGAGTATGATTGTTATTTTCTCTAGAGAAAGCCTGAATCTGTCTAAAAAACTCATGTCTCTTGTTGCATGATCTCAAGAACCATGCCCCCGTATTTACTCACAAATATTGATAGTAATTCATTGACACCATGCATACATGTCTTCTCTAGTTCTCTCTCCACTCGCGCGTGCCTGTTAGCTGTTCAATTGTTCCAAATTGAAGCTACAAATCAGCGAGACATTCAATTTACCTTGTGTTGCCACCGAAAGAATTTTCAGACGACAACACCGTGTCCCTACAGTGGGTGCTTCTTGGTGACATACCCGACGTGCCAACCGATTTTCCAGTAAATCGGCAAAGGGGACGTGAATCGGTGAAAAGGGCATGATTCTGAGGGGCGAAAGTCGATCTCCAGTCAAAACGGGTGATGCATAGCAATGTTGAACGAAGGTAACTCCCTGATAGACGTAAACCAGTGTGGATCGAAACGGCGATGCACAACAATATCGATCAAACACCGAATTACAAAGGGATCGGATGATTCTACCGGCTACGAACTACTCCTAAGGGCAAGGAAAGATAAATGCAAGAAAAGCCGTAAAGGTCGGCTTGTGCTCTTTTGCCCATCAACCGGTATATGGTTTATATAGCAGACGCATCTACTCATAAGCATGGCCAACTGAACTATGGATTCTAACTCTGATTCCTTCTTCGTTTCGGCCCAACTGCTCTTCTTTCCATCTCCGTCTTCAATATCTTTCTTCCGTATCAGCTTTTTACTTTCTTGAAGCATGTATTCATGTCGATTCTGATATCCTACATATCTATCCTTTGCTGTATCTTTCTTATCGTCAGTTTCACAGCCGCTTGTCTTTTTTCCTGGACGCTTTTTCTCTTCGACCGCCTCCGTGTTGCTGACGTGGCTGGCTAGATTGATTTTGCATTCCCAAAATTTTGCGGCAACACACGATGCGCTGTGTATATATCACACTGACGTACGTCAGCATCGCTCAATAATATACAGATCGAACTCAGATCAGGCGGCTAAATAAAAAACACGTCTTTTTCTGGGCGTACTTGGCTGTCTGCAACATATATCGCGGCTGATGAGGAATCTCATCATGGCCGGGGTACGGTTTCTACGGCGGCGGCGGCGGCGGCGGCAGGCCGGACAGGCGAGGTAGCAGCTGATCGGTCGAGTCAGTGGTCAGTCAAGTCGAATGGATCGGATTGTACGTGTTCTTTTTGGTCACCTTGACGATGCCCAATCGGTCGGGTCGATAGGCCACCGAGCTGAGCCGAGAGCTAAGCACGCGAGGCGAGGACAACAGAAGTCGGCCGTCGCGCGCGCGGCTCGGCCGATGGCTGTGAAGTGATCGAATTAAAAGTCCCACACGTTTAGCACGGCATTATTCGCCGGTCGTTGGGCATGTTGATTAATGGGCCGGTAGGCCAAACCTGATGGCATCCGCGCGCCGGCCGTCTATCTAATCTAACTAACCTCAAGCTTGGACCCCAATTACTACTCCTACACTGCTATACCTAATTAGCATGACACCACCGGCTTCTCCTCTTTGTTTTTTATTAAATTTCTGTAGAAAAGTGACAACTGAACAAAACGCACTTACCCTTTTTATGCAGCTTTTGTAGAGGAAATGTTTGTGCAAAGCTTAGGGAACACGAGCATGAATCCACTATCCCATATGCAGAATTGAGTTCACTACTGGCTGAAATACTTACTAGAGCGGTAGAGCCCATACAACGTTACATGCATGTGCTAGGTATAAATTTTGAGTTTCATGCACCGGTCAGTCCACCTAAAAGCTTAAGTTAGTGAGGAAAGGTGAACAATATACTTCAACACTCTCCCTCACGTCTATTCTCTATCAGGCCAAGTGTGCCGTAAATTTTTTTTCTTCTAATGTTGTGTTAACCGGGTTTTAAACTTGAGACCTCTTGGATCTAATACTGTGTTAAGTTTCATACACCAACCAATTCATCAAATAACTTAATTAGTGCAGCTGAAGTAGAAGTACGTACCTCGGTAACGGAGACTGAGCAACCGAATGGCCAAAATGTAGGTCTTAATTGTTCTCACGGATGTGTTGAGCAGAACCGCGCGTCTAGTTGGGTAAGAGCAGGAGGTTCCACAGAAATCTTTCTCACACATAAATTAATTAATGCGTTGTTATGTGTTTGCATTTCAGAGGTTGATTAATTAGAGCTTTTGCTTACTTTTAGAAATGAGAAATTAAGCATGTTTTCTATTCCAATGATAAACTACAAGATCTTAGCACGTTCGTTCCAGAAGCAGAAGTATTACGAGGTGTGGTGTGAGGGACGCTCAATTAATTTACCTATTTGGAATTAGGCATCTTCAATAGTGCATTTATTATTGTCTCTTAGCTATGACACATCAATAAAATCTTACATGGAGAAGAGGGAGGAGGAGAGAGAGCACAGGTCGTCTCTTCCTGAAGAGATTGTCGTGCACGCGAAACAAGACATGATACATTAATATATTCTAGTTAACATGTAGGTCCGTTTCAAAAAAAAATCTAAAATATAAATGTTGAAGCGTGTACTAGAGACTATCTATTTGAGATGTTGTCTCTAAAGAAGATGTAGCATATGTTAGAGACAAGGTTATCTCTAACTATTGGAGATGCCCTAACTAACAGTTCCGTCGAGTACTGAAACGTGTAAAGCCGTAAAGGAGTCATGTTGCGGACTGCTCAAATCTTACGGGTGGGCAGACTTCGGCCAGCTTAAAAGCTCGACCAAAAATCAAGAGCCCAAGCAGCTCGCCCGAAAACTTGATTTTCCGATTAAAAGTATTGTTTTAATCATTTTTCAAAATAAAAAATATTAATTAATTCATTTTCAGTATTAAATAAATAGATTTTCGCTTTTAAAATTGATTTTACCAGGATTTTGGGCCGAGCCGGGCTTCTATCAGGCTAGTTTTTCAATCTCAAACCCAGCCCGGATGGTGTCGGGCTCGGGCTGAGCCGGGCCACCCATGAATAGGCCTATTCACTAGGTAACAGCTTAGGAGGTGTTGTTCAACTGTTGAAGCCCCTTGATCAAACCAATTAACGGAAGCATTATGAGGCAAGGATTAAAAGAGAATCTAGTCCAGTCGGACAAACAAAAACAGCCCCTGCCCTTTGCAACGCAAAGTTGTACCAGTAGCATACAGGAAAAATCTATACGAGATGCCTACAAAACGAGGAATTTTTGGCACATACAACATATTTTTAACTTGTATTTACATAAATGTCCACCGCAAAGGTGTATTTGCAGAAATGGACCCATTACCGCACGGTCGTGCGGCAACAGGCGACACGCCGCCACGTCTCACCCACTCTCCCCTCTCTCCCGCCCACGCCCTCCTCCCCTCTCCCCTCTCCCGCCGCGCCACCTCAACCATTGCCGCATGGCCGCCATGCGACAACCGTCGCCGCACGGCCACCGTGTGACAACGGCTGAGAGCCCGCCACGTGTCACAGTTAGGTTTAGGGTTAGGTTAGGTTTAGTTAGGGTTAGTTAGGATTTAGTGGTTAGTTTCTATGAATTTTAAAATGTAGCAAATGAGTTCAAAAAATCAGGAAATTTTATGTGGAGCCTCCTGCATTTTCCTATTTATCTTCTATTAAACAGCGATAATGCATAGCTTTCTGGAGACGTGCTTGTATATAAACAAGGCAGAGAAAACATTACATTATGACACCGAATAACACGCGATACAATATGGCTCACTCGTCTGAGCCACTACTCTTTACTCGCTATGACTACGCCCACGTCTTGTGACCTTGTTTTATACCGAGCATGACCCATGGAATACATCCACCGGTCTAGAGAGCGCGCGTCGGTTCAGAGGGGGTACAGAGACCATTAAGGCGGAGGTGGACCAGTAGGCTGACTCTGGAGCAGAGTCTAGTAGGCGTACATGTCGTCGTGATGAGACATGCCGACCTAGGGCACACCTCCGAAAAATTCATCCACGACGAAGTCTATAAAATAACTCCGAGGGTACAATGCCTGCAACTCCGGTTGTGCGGATGAGCTCTGCCCTTAGACGTACGGTGGGGCAGCGAACCCAGAGGAGCTTTGCCCTTAAACGTACGGTGGGACAGCGAACCCGAAGGAGCTCTGCCCTACGTACGCTCCAAACCCTGGCTGCCATTGTCTGTACCCTAGTGCCGTGTACTGCTCCGTGGTAGGAGCTAGGAGGCCCGTATCGTCATCATCAATCGACGTGAACTGGCCGTCACCCCTACGGCTGTCACCTCCACGGCCAACTGAAGGCTGCAAGACATAACGATGTTAGTACAAATAAACACTCTGGACGTAAACTAAGAACCTCGTACCTCTCGGATGTGCAGTGCAGATGACCGAGGGGGAGCGCCAGTCTGTGTACCGGGTGCAGATGACAAAAGTGATTCATCCCGACGGACCTACGACAGAAGAATAACATGATATTAGTGGAACGTAAGGCATAACCAATAAAACTAAACGTAGATTTGTACATAACTTACCTCCCCGTTGATCTGGGCTGCCGATGACCGACGGGGAATGCTACGACGCTGGCCGGACTCGCTAGGCCGTGGTGACCTAGCGGGTGAGCACACCCCTCTGTTGCCCGATGCGCAGGACATCGTTCGTCGAACGATCGTAGCTCAAGTTCTTTATTATCTTCTTCATCTCCATCGAGATGTGCTTAAAAAAAAATTATATCCCTCCGAGTTCTATCTGGGTTGCGGATGGCGGCCTTCGATGTGCTATGGACACGCTGCACCCACTCCAACTGTAGTGACATACGTAACAGGTTCACTAACGAAGAGTACAAATGTCGTCAATGAAACGACCAGATGTTGTAAGTGTCTTACAGCATTGTCACGCCGCGAAGTGTTGTGACGATCAAACAAGCGGTGGAGGGTCTGCTGGTGCGTCCCCTCTGTCACCGGCTCCAGGCGCTCCGGTGGAGGAATGGTGAGTCTTGCGCGCATCCGTTGCACGTACCACTCCATGTACTCACCGTACGTCTCAGGGTCGTACGGACGCAGGGCACGCAAGACATCCACGTGTGCCCTCTCTGTCTATGCTGTAGTCCACTCGTGCTAGACCGGGCGCTAGTCCTGAGTATGCCCACCTTGCCTCGATCGCCTGCATTTCTGGAACGATTGATGTTAGAAAGGGAGCACGTAAGAACTGTAAACATTACTCGGATGAAGTTTGACTCAGGTGTACAACTCGCGGCAGGGGGAGCGCCAGTCTATGTACCGGGTGCAGACGACAAAAGTGATTCATCCCGACAGACCTACGGCAGAAGAATAACCTGATGTTAGTGGAACGTAAGGCATAACCAATAAAACTAAACGTAGATTTGTACATAACTTACCTCCCCGTCGATCTGGGCCGCCGATGACCAACGGGGAACGCTATGACGCTGGCCGGACTCGCTAGGCCGTGGTGACCTAGTGGGTGAGCACACCCCCCTTGTTGCCCGATGCGTAGGACATCGTTCGTTGAACGACCGTAGCTCAAGTTCTTTATTATCTTCTTCATCTCCGCCGAGATGTGCTTAAAAAAAATTATATCCCTTCGAGTTCTATCTGGGTTGCGGATGGCGGCCTTCAATGTGCTTTGGACGCACTGCACCCGCTCCAACTGTAGTGACATACGTAACAGGTTCACTAACGAAGAGTACAAATGTCGTCAATGAAACGACCAGATGTTGTAAGTGTCTTACAGCATCATCACGCCGCGAAGTGCTGTGATGATCTAACAAGCGGCGGAGGGTCTGCTGGTGCGTCCCCTCTGTCACCGACTCCAGGCGCTCCGATGGAGGAATGGTGAGTCTTGCGCGCATCCGTTGCACGTACCACTCCATGTACTCACCGTACGTCTCAGGGTCGTACGGACACGGGGCACGCAAGACATCCACGTGTGCCCTCTCTGTCTATGCCGTAGTCCACTTGTGCTAGACCGGGCACCAATCCTGAGTATGCCCACCTTGCCTCAATCGCCTGCATTTCTGGAAGGATTGATGTTAGAAAGGGAGCACGTAAGAACTGTAAACATTACTCGGATGAAGTTTGACTCAGGTGTACGGCTCGCAGCAGGGGCCTGCCGTCCAGGGGGCACAACCTGGTGCGCACCAATCTGTCGCATTACGTGCCGTAGCAGGTAAGGCTCCACCATTTGTGCGAACACCAGGTGGCAGTCCGTCATCCACAGTACTATGTCCCGGGTGCATTGCATGGACAATCCGTGCGGCACTACCATGCACACGAACTGTGGATACCATGGATTCCATATGATGTCGCTCTCGTGCAATGACTCGAACTCGTTGTGGTACAACGAGTAGCACCTCGCCAATCTTACATTGGCCCGGCGCAGACGGGCAGTAGTCCACCGTAAGCCCATGGTGGGCTCGTCTATCTAGTCATGCGGAATGGGGTACGGGTGCACCGCTGTCTCGATGAACTGCCACCCAACAGGGAAGTGCTCCTAACTCCACAGCTACAGGAGCACATAGCAGACGACCAGGCTAGGGGTACCACCGGTGCCACACCGCGAAACGTCACACAACCCCCGGTATGTGGCATAAGGACGGTGATCCCGGCTATATCGAGGCATCGTCGACCTCGCGTCAACCAACGACTTCGGCAATGGATATAGCCGGGTAGCAAAATCGCCTTGTGTGGTTGGAAACAGGACCCAACCAAAGAGTTGGAGAAGGTAAGCAATGAGGTGCGTTCTAACGACCTCGTCGGGTGCACCCTGTGGGCATTGACTGAACTGCCTTAGCCAAGTCCGAGGTACACCACGTATACGCTCCAGAGAGATTGGTCAAACCGCTGCTCCAGCTCAGCCTTCCAGTCCGCACCCGGAGGGCCCGGAACAAGCGGCTCACTCCGGATCGGGAGACGGGTCAAGAGCGAGACGTCCTGCAGGGTGACCGTCATCTCACCCCACCGAAAGTGGAATGTGTGCGTCTCGGGCCTTCACCTGTCGACAAGTGCCGACAGCAGACTGACGTCTAGGACGAATCGACGTCCTATGGACGCCAGCCTCACAAGGGGCAACAAACCCGTATCCTGGAGGATCAGGACGTAGCGATCGTCCAGCGCCCAGTAGTCCCTCCCCGCCCGAAGCACCAGGGGCGGAGGGCCATCCGCGTCAGCGGTGATCAACAGCTTGTACCGATGGTCCTCATCGTAGAAGTGTTCCAGAAGCGTCGGTAGAGACATGGCTTGCAACACATGGAATAGAGGGAATATTAGTGAGAAGATGACTAATGACCATAAAAGATTGTAAATTAAACATGCTAGATTTTTAATTGCAGAGTAGTTTTCCTATGGTGATAAGCTAGCTTAATTAGATTATGCTCCTCTGTTCTTCGGCGAATGCAGTTCTTATTATTTGATTTCACTTTACGACCAAACTAACACTACAAATTAATGTACACTAATTTACTAATTAATTACTACTAATTATTTTGTAACTAGTTAACACTGTAAATTAAAAATTACGACTAAACTACATGCGAACGACAACAGTTAATAACGCTAAAATGTCCTCAAAAATATAATCGACAGAGTAAGAGAGCGAGCGACTGCGAAATGAAATCACACTCACTTGCTCTAATTTATAGCCGCTTATCCCGTGCGCGCTAATTAAGCCATGCATTTCGGGGATGACAAAGATTTGATGGATGAGACAAGGAGGTGACGGGATGACAAGTGATTGATGCTTTCGGTGGAAAAGAAAGGCAGATGGAGGGAATGCCTCATTCAGATGTTTGGGTAAACAACACATAACACGGTTTTCTGTTGATTTTTTTGTTCTCGCACAATGCGAAAACACTTAAACGAAATAGCGAGAAAAATTCTGAACGAATAAAATTATGCTAAATTTACACAAACAAATACACTGTGTCGGAAGGCTCTACAGAAAATTTTGAGATTTTTTGAACTAATTTACTATATTTTAGAATTAGTAGAAAATAGCCACTAAACCAACTAAACTAACCACTAAACCCTAACTAAATCTAACACCGCGACACGCGGCAGGCTCTCCGCCGTTGCCGTACTCTGTACTCCATGCAGCACGGCAGAATGGAGAAACAACGTCGGAGTATATTAGCTCAAATTCCACCGAACCGGCCGGCCGGACGGAATCGAATCGGCAAGTACAAAATATTCCTTGGGCTGGGGCGGGGCGCGCGACACGCGGCTCGGCTGCGGCAGGCAGGGGCGGGGCGACCCCACGGGAGACGGGCCGCGCAGCCGCCAAGCCGGTGGTTGGGTTGGCCGGGCGTGTACCTAGGTAGGGGTTGCCTGTGGTTCGTCCACGCGCGCGGCTAGCGCGACCTCATCGCGTCGCGCGCATGGGTTCCGGGCGAGGCGCGGTAGTTGGATTAGATTAATCATATCCATCCATGTGTGGGGAACGGCCGGACTCGGAGTTCCGCGACAGCGACGCTGTGCGCGCCATCCCCACAGACCACAGCCACAGCCACGCGGCGCCCAGCTGTCGCGCGGCCGCACGCGGGCTGTCGGTGCCGACGGACGCGCGCGCGCGTTCATCGGCCAAGCTAGCGTCCCATCGAAAAAAAAATCTCCAGCACCCGACCAAAAATCTAAAAAGATCTACAGTGCATTAGGAAACAATCTCCACCTATCACTTGTGCCCGTCCGTTCGCTCGCCTTCTTCTCACCTCATCTCAAACCCGCCTTCTTCTCTAGCTTACATCAGGGGGCGCATGCCTTGCGCTGCCAAAGACAGCTTCTTCAACTTCAAATGTAAGGCTTGCTTGTCGGCGCGCGCGTACGAGACGTGAGGGACCGCGCGCGCGACTGGAGGCAGTGGACCTGCAGCTGCAGTGCGGTGCAGGCTGCAGCTTCATTCGACTCGGAGCCAGGGAAATCTTTTTCGGTTGTATTTTTTTAACGGAGGACCGGTAAGGCCGGTAACTGCCGAAAAGCTGAAATTTCGGCCAAAATTTTGAATTTTTGGGATTTAAAATTTAAAAAATCAAATTCGAACAAAATTCAAGCAAATTTGATTTTTTTTTCGAACAAAATTCATCAAAATCGAATTTTTTAGGGCTAGTTTGAATTTTACCGGCCATCACCGGTAACATCGGTTACCGGCGGTAACCAGTGAAATTTCGCCGAGAATTCTCGGCCCTTTTCCGCGGGGAGCTGTCGTGCATCCGTGCTACGGTCCGGTTTTCAGCACATCACCCGGCCGCATCTATCTGATGTACGCAGCAAATGCATGCGCGGTGCAGGAGAACCTTGACCTCTACTAGTGCTATGGCAGTCGGTCTCCCTTACAAATCATGCATATGTGGTGAACCCAACGACCAAGTGAACATTGAGTTGAGCGTCAATCGAGCCGGCAAGCTGATGTTGACATGCTCCCGGTATTCAGCCACTGCCCGATCCTAACAAAGATATACACGAACGCACTGCTCGATCGATCTATCGCTTCAGTATTAGCACTGATCGATCTATGGCCTCCAGCCCGGGCTTGTGTTAAGCAAGCACTCCACATATTTTGCTTGGAAAGAGAGCAGTAACGTAGAAGAAACAACCATTCTAATCATTAACGGCGGGCTAAAATTTTCCATGACCGACTAGTGTCTAAGGAACTGTTGCTACAGAACCGTACATGCTGATAGGTACCCGAAAACTTTCCCCTATATTTCCAGGCCAAGTCCCTGTCGAGCAATCGAATCCTGTGAGACATGCGGTACGTACGCGTCCGCGTCACACGATCGTACGAAACGCAAGCCCGGTGGGGACCTTGCTAAAGAAGCAGCCAATCAATCGCCGAACGATGCTCGTTTGATGAGAGCTTTGTTTATCATCCGTCGACGGAAGCTTGCTCCAAATCCGTGCTTGTTGTGTAGTATTGGCCAGACAAGGGAGATCTTCCCTGAGATCATCTCCAGCAACAGTTGGCAGTTAGCTTTTATGCGGATGATCTGGTCTGTTCCATCACTGGTTTTGCAACTTCATAAGAGACCTACTCCCACATTCATGCAATGAAAAACACTCATCTGTGTTGTTGGAGAATATAATGTTGCTATAATTTCATCATTACCGCTGAGTCGCCCCTGCATGATTCCAACAATTCAGTAACCTGCTTGTTTACATGGTGTTTCCGTATAGTTTCCTACAATGACCTTCGAACACTAAAAACATAGTTCTAGCTAAAAATGCTCTACATAATACATGAGTAAAGCAGATTATATACTTTTGCATTTTATCTTTCTAATTAATAATAATAAGCGAAGTTTTATGCATTAGTAATTTTTAGTATGTTACATTAAAGAACAGTTAAAAGATGCAGCGCGCTTCATCGAAACTTCCGCTCTGCTTCAGCTAAAGTCTTAATCGAGATTACTGCAAGTCTACTAGTGCTGCCACTACAGGCATATACAAATGACATAAATGGTCGCCACATCAAATTAGTTAGCGTGTACGCTTCTACACACGCCAAAAAGGGCCAGACAGGTAGGAAAAGAAAGAAGGCCAGACAGGAGGGGAATTTTTTTTATTAATTAACTCTTTTTTAATTTTATTTTAAAGTTAACCTCCGCGAACTTTATTTTCAATTCTGACTCCTTTGGTCACACCACTATCCGTGACGTGATAAAACAACACTGTCACGTCAGCCTGTATTTGGGCAAACTCTTGTCACACCATCACCCGTAGCGTGACAGTGTTATTTGGCCACACCACCACCAGTAGTGTGACACAAAGTGCTATTTTAGCGGACTTATCCTATAGCGTGACAACGTTGTTTTGTTACGCTACCACCCGTGGCGTGACCAAAAGAGTTAGAATTGGAAATAAAGTGCGCCAGATATTAACTTTAAAATAAAATTTAAAAAAGAGTTAATTAATATAAAAAAAAGTTCACAGGAGGGGGGGGGGAATAGAATAGAGCATTAGACTTTGGATTGCATGGCACTGGCAGTATGTGCAAGGGAAAAGCAGCATTGCAAGCTTCTTTTAATACCATGTTCCGGAATTGGATAGTAGGACCTGAAGCTTTACGAAAAGCAAAGTTTTTAAAGTGAAAGGTGAAGAGAAAGGAGCAGGAGAGAGGGGGATGTGACACGAGGTTTTTCTAGGTGGCTTGAATTTACACCTCCACTTGGTAGGGCAACTGTTTGTTGTAGCATCCGGTTACTTCCAAGTTCCTTCATCAAATCATAGTTCAATATAAAAAGTGATCTACACCATCCAGAGGTTTCTTTGCTTGCTTTGTCAATTACACCATATTGTGGACTTGACAAACTTACTAACTTCATCTCAAAGATTGCATGTAGAGCAACATTTGCTAGACAATATATACTTTTTTTTCAACGATACGCATGACATGCGTATGTCTCAGTTACATGTGGTACTTAAGTAACACCTACCGTCTGCAGCAAATCCAAGTCATTTCGTTTATGAAATGAAATTAGCATCTTGTGTATGGATGTATCCGCGTGTTTAATATGCGGATGAGGAGCACCAAAAATGGTGGAGAAATAATTCGGTTGGTGAGAGGCGTTGGTTGGGGGTGTAGAAGGGTCCCAATCGTTGGTAGGTCCACCTGCAGGCATTATCAGCCTATTTTCTTCCTATACTGTGTCTAACCATTCTTCTCTTCTCTCTTCTTGCCGGGCTTTAACGCTATTCTACCCCATTGGGCCTGGATGGCTCGTCCCATCGCGGCCCGGAGGAAACTGCGTGCATTCTCCTCTTCTTTTCTCCCTGCAATTGTGATGTCTGGTCGCTCTTGGCGCTTGCACTGCATGCATTCAAGCAACTTGCTTTTGGTAGTTACGTTCAGTGACAAGACCATTCGTGCTTGTACACATGTCGCTTGTGTCTTCGTAAGAAAAAAGCATTCTGGCATCACATACGTTTCTTGATGACATGATCGTTTGCAACTGTTTGTTGAAAAGCACGTTTCTTGGCGATAGAATCACGACCGGTTACTACTTGTAACATCCCCGTTTTCGGTCGATGAATAGTATTTCTCTGTTGTCGTTTGGAGTTTCAACCCTAATTCAAATTAGTGAGTATTTTCAAAAATCTCTAACCTCGGCCTTGATTCAAATTTCGGATTCAAATTCGAATTTGAATCTTATTTCAAATTTCCCTTCCTCCCCTTGGGTTTGGCCCAATTCCCTCCTGGGCTCAGCCCACTCCTCCCCTCCCTCTGGCCCGGCCCAAGCTGGCCTTGCCCTCTCCCTTTTCTGGCCACGCCCGCCCCGAGCGCCCCCTACCACTCCAGAGCACGCCCCGTGCGCTCTGGCTCCGCCTGCGCCACGCACACCACCCACTTTGGCCCTCTGCCGCCACCAGCTCCCGCCCACCTGCTCCTCTTGACTCCGGTGCCCTCCCTCGCTTAGTCTCGTCTCCAGCTGCGCCATAGTGACGTCGCGCCTTGTCAGTATACTGGCCAGTGCTGCGCTCACTTGCGCGCTGCGCTGCGCTCCGCTCCACTCCACTTGCCTTAGAGCAAGTCACCGCCGCGTCAGCACTCCCCACCCGGTCTTGTCTCAACGCCCGAAGCGCGCCTGCCCCATCCCGCTGGTCCTTGCCAAGCAGCCTCGGGACTACGCGAGCTCCCTCACACCTTCAAACTGCTCTCTCCCTCCTTGTGGCTATAGGAGCCCCTGAGCCTCCCCATTGCCTCCCCTCCTTACCCCTCCTCTCTCCGATAAGTGCCATCAAAGAAAGTGCCAGGTTTCTTCTAGGAGCCGCCTCGGCCGGTGTTTTGCCACCCTAGTGACGCCACCGCCGTGCCACCTCCGTCACCCCGTGCCCTGGGCACCAAGGAAGACATCCCCAAGCCGTTTCACATTTGGACCACTGTCGTGCCCGGATTCGCGTTTCTTCTTCGCCTCTGGGCACATTCTTCCCCGCCGTCGTTCTACCTCCTCCGGCCACCTCTAGCCACCACCCCCGGCTTGGTGAGTTCCCTAAGACCTCCCCTTGCCGGTGCTCCCATCATCTTTTGTCAAGGAGCATCAAAGCTTTGTTTGGCTCCAAGCCCGACTGCGTCGTCGCCATTTTCCCTAGCCGTGTCGCCGTTTCGGTAGTCCCCTCACCGTGCCACCGCCACCATCGGCACCACCTCGCCGAGAGAAACTCGCCTTGGCCCTTGCCCACCGCCGCCCCATCCTCTGCCGGCGGCGAGCCCGAGCCGTAATGGCCCCGGAGCTCCCCTGCACTGTCAGCTTAAGACAGCCACTATCCACCCGCAATTAATTCCCTTAATCAATGTCTTAAGGGTTTGGTGATGATTAGCTTTAATTAACCACCGCTTTAATGTCGCTTTGATTCACTGCCGTGTGGACCCGAGCAAATAGTAATGGCGCTTTTATTTCAGTTTTGCACCCCCCCCCCTTTGGCTGACAGGTGGGCCCGTATGCATAGTGTAGACCCATGAGCCCGTGGACCACATGCACAATACATGTTGACCTCTGGTCCATGCACTATGCGCATGGACCGAGCACTATTCAATGGGGCCCAGATGTCAGAGGGACATTTTCTCTCTCCCTCCTTATTTTCTTGATTTAATTCAAATCCAAATTTCGGAAGATCTGTTCTCCTCCGTTATAACTCCAAAAATTATTAAATTTGTTTCTAAATTTGTCTAAATTCAAGATATTGCTAATGGAAATGGTCTCATTTAATTTGGAGTTCATTTAATATTTTTTATGTATTTATTTGCTCTCTTTGCTTATTTGTTCTTTTTCCGGCACTTTCGTCCGCGTAGAGTTCGAAGAAGCGGGAGATCTCCATTTCGATCAAGACAAGATTACCAAGAATCTCTTTCCTTTAATCCAGGCAAGTCAATACTTTGATCATTTTGAGCCTACATTTTATGCAAATTATATTCCTTTAAATTACCAAAATTGCATGCTTTAATTCTTTAAGCAAACATATGTTAAATCTTAAGGTAGTTAAATACTCATTTGATGATTAATTAATTATTATACCATCCTTTAGCAATTGAATCCATTATTCCATGTCACCCTAGTAACTATATGGTAATTACTAGCTATAGGTTGTACTTAAGTAGTCTTGCTTAAGTACCGGGGCATTAAAATACCCCAATCATCATCTCTTAAATCATAAAATGGTTTTAGGCTATCATTGGAGGTACATGACTGAAGTATTTGAGCTAAATTGGTTTTACATCGCAAAACCCTAAAAACTACTATTACTACATCTGGGCGGATAGTATGACGGTGGGTGCTGATGTAGCACGAGAATGTGTGGAATGTGGTATGAACCGCCCAGATGACTTAAGGACTTAATCTTGGCATAACCTCGCATTGTAAAACATGTGCAACCACAAGTCTGTAAAGTATAACTTGGCTTAGTAAATTTATTAAATTCTAAATGTCATCTCGCTGGAGGGGTAATGAGGCAGTATAAGCGCTGGATATGTTCCAGCTTGAATGGGACATCGATGTAAGGTGAAGTTGCCAGCTGCGCTAGTCGTTATGGTGAACATCCCACACAACTTATGGGTGCAACCCATATGGGTGAGATGACAGGAGGAGCGAGATATTTTGAAAGGTTACTGTGATGGTCTCTCAACTACATGACCAAGGAATCATGTAGGGCAACGAGTTGATTATCTTTTGTGGGTACAGTGTACAACCTCTGCAGAGCATAAACTGTTTAAATAGCCATGCCTACGGTCAAAGGCAGACATGGGAACTTACTAGAGTTAGTTCTATTTCAAAAACCTATCGGGACCCTGAGTAAGCAGCCCCGGGATCCTCTGTGCATTCTGAACTAGTCCCATGATTAGTAGCTAGTCCGCACAGTTTCAACATCAATGTAATCAAAACCATACAACTAACTATAGAAGAAGCAGAAAAATTAATATTAATAGCAGCAAAAGATCTTATGGTCAAGGTTTTTACAGAGTCGCCACGCAGGGCTTACAACAAAACAGAGCTCGCAGCAAAAAACAAAACACTCGTGGAAGCCATTCGACATGCCCACAGGCAATCGAGTGGAAGATGTCTCCTAGCTCGCATGGTCTTCGAAGAACTCCTCTTCAAAGAGCTCGGAGCTCCCTGGGTCCTCTTCAGCGACTGATCAACTAGAGGGCATAAAGCTGTGAGTACTTTGAATGTACTCAGCAAGTCGTAGGGAAATGTATGCAAATAGTATTCATGCCAGACTTGACAAGGATAGCTTTATGGTTACTTTACAGAAAGCAAAATTGACTGAAAATACAGTAAGTAGATTGTAAAGCACAAGTTGAAAGATTAATACATAAGTAATCAAATTTAGTTGAAACAACTCGTGAACACTGTGTTCACTTCCCAGACCACTCGGAACACCCACGACAACAATTTTGAGAAAGTCTACCCCTTGTGTGAAATCACCAGGCATTGTCCATAACCGGGGACACGGCTATTCTAATAGTTTTACACTCTACAGAGGTTGTACAGCTTTACCCACAAGACACGACTTCTCTAGTTGGTTGGGCATACGTCGATGCCCCTGCTCACTACCTTAGGTAAGCAGTCTAGAGCACGTGACAAGGCCTTTACAAAGCTCTATTTTGACTCGGTTCTGCTCGCTAAGGGTTCACCACACAGGCCCCCTCTTGCGCCAAATGTGAATGTCTAACACAGGTTTCACACTTCCACCAAAACAAAACCGAATCAAAGCATTGCCAATTAGTTGGCCAGGTCCACCCCATAATGAACTTGTGGTTGCACGATATGGCCCGGATCAATGGCTTACAAGGTTAAGTCCTTAGTGACTACTCAGGTGAGACAACCACATCCCAATGTGCTTCCTGCACCCCCTTTACTACACGATCACTCGTCCGAGTATAAATCATTTTAGGTTTATCTCGGCCAAATGACTATCCTAGCCATGGCACAACATCTTTTAACAACAGTGGCCATGCCACAATTTCATATTCACTAAGTCAAATTTATCATCATTGAGTCATGTGATCGAGAAACATCGCATAACTAAAGTAGGACTAAGTAATATACGCACCCATGTTGGTATCACAAAAATGTCAAACTAATATTACCCAACCTATGGTGTCCAAGGGTACATGTCAACATGTCGAGCGCAATTATTCAAGGAGTAATATTGTCGAGTAGGTATTTAGCTATTTCCCCAAACTATTTTTATACAATTAGCTATGCATGTTGGTATAAAACAATATAATTTTTGCAAACTGGGTACGACATGATCAAAGGTCTATGACTTGCCTTTGTTGAAGAGCTGAGACGCTTCAGTCGAGGTTGTCGGATCTAAGAATTCTTCAAAGAAGCCGGAATCTACACGTGCGAAAAGAGCCAAATAAATACAACAAATCCACAAAAACTCCAACGAAAGTACCAAACTAGAGTCAAAAGAAAGATACAGAATTAAGAGATTTGATTCACTCAAATCGGAGCTTGAATGAAGGAGAACGGGCTCTCAGAAGGAGGCTCGACTGGTCGAAAGGAGGTCCAAGAAGGATATGACTACTCAACGTGGTCGTAAGGACAAAGAAGGAGAAATGAGGAAAAAGGAAGAGGAAGACGAGAGGCTACGGGGCCTCTATTATAGAAGCCGAGGAGGAGGAGGAGAGGGAGGCGGCTCAACGGGTGGGGCGCAGAGCAATAGGATGGGAGCAGGTGAGGCGAGGCGACGGGACAGAGCAGAGGCACGGCGCGAAGCAATGGTGACAAGCACATTTAATGTGCGCGACGAGGGTAGGTGAGTTGGCGTGAAACGCGCCCACGGCGTTGACGCGGGCTAAGGCGGAAGATGACCAGGGTAGGGCTCGTCAAAACCGAAAGGGTGGTCCAAACCAGAAGGGGTGGTCGTGACCAAAGAGGAGGTCGTGACCAGGAGGGAGGTCGTGACCAAAGGGGAGGTCCCAAGGAGGAGGTCCAGAGGAGGTCCTGAGAAAGAGGTCCTGAGGAGGAGGTCCTGAGGAAGAGGCAAGAGGGGAACGAGTACTGCGGATGCGACATCATTTAATGCGACACAACGGCATTTAATGCGCGAGGACTTTCGCGGTAGCCACGACGCGACGGAAGGAAGAAGAAGGTGAGCAGGGGATCGACAAAGGGCGGTCGTGACCACCCGAAGGTCTTCCAAGACCACCGGAGGTCTCCTAGGACCACCTAGGAGGTCTCCCAGGACCACTTGGAGGTCTTGGACTGAGAGGGGGGTCCAAACGAGAGGGAGATCTGGACTGGGGAGGAGGTCCAAACGAGAGGGAGGTCTGGATTGAGGGAGATGTCCAAACAAGAGGGAGGTCCAAACGAGAAAGAGCTGGGCCAAGGGGAAAACGAAGCGAACAGAGAAAGGGGATTTCAACACCAGAGAACTCCAACAGACTCAGAATAAACCAATTTTGAATTAATTGAAGTGGGATTAATTCATATTAAATTGCTTCCAATTTTCTAAAATTTCCAAGTTAAGCTTGAGCAATTCAACAACACCGAATGGTTATTTTTATTTTAAAAATTTTCAGAAAGCCTAGAAAATTGGGATGTTACAAAACCTTTGTGGATAGGATAAAAACTTGCCAGGCTGATGTAACCCTGATTTTGGATTGTTCCTGGGTCGTCGTGCTCAGTGATGTTAAATGGTGGATGTAACCACAATTAAAATTAAGCATAGGTGGAGGTAATCTCTGTTGTTATTTAATATTGCACAATTATTCTCTTTAATAAAATGCAATTTGGTTAAAATGCTAATTGATAGGAGTTACTAATATTGATAATTGAAAACATTGCTTTAGCAAATAAAAGAACTCAGGCCACCCTTGTTAAGCCTTGCGTGTATATTATTGCATCTTGTGTGTTGGCTCACGAGCACAGAAGTTGTGCTCATTCTCGCTCTTTCCCCCAAACCCTCATAACTCGCTAATCATGGAGACTATGCCTACTATGAGGACCAGGACGTCGATGGACAAGGCAACGACGGAGAGTAGTCTAGTTCTGTTAGTCTAGGTCTTGCATCAGTCTAGCCGGCTCAGTCGGTACTCGCGTACAGCCGATATTATCCAAGTCCTTTGTTATTATCAGTCATACACGGGCTACCCCAGTCACTTGCCTGTAGAGAGATGCGCTCTACCCCTTTTGCTTCTGTTGTAGTTTTCGCTGCTTTTGTAATGTAATCAGTTTGGCTTGTTCGGCCCTTCTTGTAAAACTCGACCCGACGTGGTCTATGTCACTCTGATGTCTTTAATATATTAAATGTTTTAGTTTACATAGTGTATGAAATGATTCAGTTATGTATCTGTGAGTGCTATCTACTGATCCAGGGAATAGCATAGTGTTTTCATAGATGATTTGGATTTGCGAAATCTGGATCTGACACTACTACTAATCTTTCTAAGAGGTCACACACATGCTTGTTGAAGGGCCACTTTGACAAGAGAGGAGGATAGTTAAAAGGAAAGGAAAGGAACAAAGTTTCTAACGCTAAGCAGTTACGGTTAAATTCTGATCAATCACGACATGGCTATATTTGCCAATCCAATAAAGGAAGAATTCGATGCGCTACAACAGATCCTTACTATTTTTGGCCAAACAACATGACTCGTCATAAACTTCCAAAAGTCAACAGTGCACCCTATCAGTTGTGAAGGGATCGACCTCGACTCCCTGCTCCAGGCCTTCCTCGGTGAGCGTAGGGATTTCCCCTGTCTCTATCTTGGCCTCCAATTGCACATCTGCAAACTCTAAAAGGTCCATGTGCTGCCGATCATAGAAAAAATGGGAGCACAACTGCCGGGTTGGAAAGGAAGGCTCCTCTCCCATGCTGGAAGACTAACTTTGATCAATTCGGTCCTCTCGTCTATCCCGACGTACCACCTGACCATCTTCCCACTAGCCAAGTGGGCTAAGAAAAAGATGGACAAATTGCGAAGATCCTTTCTTTGGAAAGGCAAGGATGATGCAAATAGAGGCCATTGCCTTGTGAATTGGACAAAGATTTGCAAACCAAAAAATCTCGATGGACTCGGTGTCATGGATTTGGAGAAATTTAGTAGAGCATTGCGCCTACGCTGGCTTTGGTACGAGTGGACGAGCACCACCAAACCTTGGGTCAGAACTATGCCGCCTTGTGATGCCATGGACAAGCAACTCTTCAATATGTCCACTGACATAATGATCGGCGACAGCCTTAAGGCAAAGTTCTGCCACAATAGATGGCTAGAAGGTGACACGCCAAAGATACTCATCCCTAATCTGTTCGCTATCACTAGGAGGAAAAATAGACCAGTTCATGATAACATACGCAACAGTAATCGAATTAGAGCTCTCAGAGGCAAAATATCCAACTCTACCCCGTTGGAAGAATTTTCCATCTTTGGATCCGGCTTTAGGGGATTCATTTACAAACGGGTAATAAGCTTGATGTCATCAAGTGGTGATGGATAGACCACAGACAGTACACATGCGAATCGGCATACCTTGCGCAGTTCCAAGGGAGCTACGAAACCTACCACACTGGAATCATATGGAAAGCAAGGGCGGAAAACAAATGCAAATTTTTCGCTTGGGCCTTAGTCCAAAACAAGATCCTAACGGCCGATAACCTAGCGATCCGAGGTTGGCCTCATCATCAATCTTGTCTACTTTGTAACAGCCACCATGAAACATGACATCACCTTTGCCTTTGTTGCCCTTTTGCTTCGGCTGTGTGGACCCTCGTGCTAGGGTGGTACAACTTTGATGTTCTGCAACGTTCCCAACCCTCCGACTACTCTCGCATCATCGACTGGTGGCAGCAAGCCTCCAGCGCCCTACCAAAAGCACGAAGACGTGATTTCAATGACATTGCAATTTACATCACGTGGAATGTTTGGAAAGAGCGAAACCAGAGAGTTTTGCAGAATAAACAAGCTACAGCAAAAGCCGCGAGCCTTGATTTCGAGTCACTCCTTTTCGTGTAGTCCTAGCCCCTCAACGGCCTAGTGTGGTCTATTTCTTGCGGGATCTCGCTCCCCTTTTTATTTTTTTGCTTGTGAACCTCTTTCCCATCTTTAATTGATCGGCAGAGTTCTTACCTTCGTTAAAAAAAATTCTGATCAATCATACATTTGGAACATGATTGGTAAGATCGATAAGCCAGTTCGATTCTCTTTCTGAGAGAGACCATCTGAAAATTTGATAGCCTGTAGCTACAAAAAGAGTTATTGGACAGCCCAAGAAGGAAGAGAAAAGGGTCCCTATTTCACCCCATAATAGGGACCCCATAAGGAGAAAGGGAAGAGAAAGAGTAGTTGGTGATTAAAAACTTGCTCCAGTAGTTCTCTGATGGCCGATCCGACGCATCTTTAAAAGGTGAGATGGAATATTGTTAGTTGTGCACTGTGCTCCAACTTGCAAGTACAATTGTTAACCTCAGATATGAGTGTACAAGAGGCCCTAGCAGCTAACCAGATAACCCCGTCTTTGTATTGTCTTTTCAAGAGGATGCACTATCCGATTATGACGTTCAACCAGAACCAATTAGACTTGAACGAATCACAGCATCGCGAGATCAATGATTGCATTGAGTAGGTGGTACCTGAAAACGGTTGATTTGCGAGTAACTGCTTGAGTAATTTCCCTGCAAATCTCTCGTTTTCGCAGTTCTCGCACCGAGTCCCTAACTCAAGCAGAGAGCTGAAGCATGTGGATTCACCAAGACTGGATAGTATTCCACCCGCCATCAGGCATCAGCGGAGATAGCCAAACACAGTACTGTGTATGTATGGCCTGTCAATGTGGTAAGATACAGGAGCTGAGCTTTGCTCAGATGGCGTGGGGGGGGCCGGTGTGCCCCCCAGTACTCGAGTCGTTCGGGATGTCTACTGTAGCTGATTTCACTAATTAAAATCGGAGGAGACAAGCACCCTATAATAAATAAAAATGTGGTAAGCTACAAATAGAATAGAGGAGGAACACTATTAAATACAAGTGAGAAAAGGTATGTTATGACTTAAGGTCTGAACTTCAGGATATGTTCGCAGCATACCTTTGACATTGTTGAGTATCGCAAAACAATTTTATTTTAATATGTAGAGCTCAGCCTGGATAGGCTAGACCTTTTCTGATTTTTGCAGGGATAGCTATGTCCCGGAAGGCCTGAAGTTGAATATGGATACATAAAGTGATAGGTAATAAGAGAAAATATATCAATCACGCTTCATTGATTTTTTGAGCAAAGAAAATCTTCGTGTTTAATTTTATATATCTTGATCTCTGAATTTCGCAGTACAAATCAACAATTGATGATTCAGGTTCAGAAAGATAAACAATGCTTGCAGGTAAAAGTAAAACTACCTCCCAGTGTCCATGCAGTTTGAGCGTGTGTTTCGTGGTAGTTTTTCCAAAATCGGACAGATCTATCTGAAGCTCATCCACCAATAGTCCAGACTCCAGAGGCAAGGTGACCAGGCTATGCGCTCAATGTTCTTCTGCATCGGCTGTACCGATTACGTTACGTTATCTGATCGAGTGACACCACTGACACGGCTGGAGAGGAACAGGAGAGTAGCACGGAGTTAGAGCCGTGGAGGCGGCATTTGTTCGAGCTCATGGCGGAGTTGGTTGGTTCAGCAACCGGCGTTCGAGCAAGGGAACGGGCTTCACGAGTTAGTTAATGGAATGGGACTTTGCACCAGAAAATTTCTCACTTCCAAACACAACATGAATGGAACGGGCTTCACGAGTTAGTTAATGTTTTTGATAAGTTAATCGCCAGAACAGTACATAACAAGTCCAGCTCGAAGATAGCTTCCAACGGGAACAAAAACAAGAGGGCGTAATCTTATCAATGCAACAGTGCGGGTAGTCGAATGTTTCCGCGACATGAACATTTGCCATCTTCACTCCTACAACAGCATCGAGTAAATATGTACAATTTTCAGCAACAGAGCCACACCCAGATCCGCAAGCCAGTCCACCATTTTGCATCGTGCTATCTCTAAAATTCGGCTAGCTTTGATGGTTGATGAAATGAACTGGTGGGCCGGGGCGAGTGGAATGGAATGATGTTGATGATCATCAACATTGTGCTGCAATAATCTTACGAGCTTGGTAAAACTACATTTCATTGGGTCACCGGATGTAGCTCCTAACAAATGATGTTGCTCCAATGCTACTTAAGCTGTCAGAACTCTGAAGAAGAATGGGCCAAGAAAATTAGGAAAGTGCATGTAAAGTGGAATTATATACACAAGGAAGTCATCTTTCAAGATTGAGGAAGTACCTGGGACTTGGGAGACGGAAACACATTCCAAAACCGGAGTGTTTCATCACCAGCGCCAGTAACTATAGTCTGTTGATATCGATAGTGAAAAACAGTGAGGCCAAATATTATACTAGGTACCTCGAACAGAACTTAGAAAAAGGTCACCAAGAGTCAAGATAGAATTTCACCTGTCCATCAGGGGAGATGGCTAAATATAATACTCTATAGGTATGGCCTGTCAATGTGGCAAGCTACAAATAGAGAAAATGAACAAAATTAATACTTGTGAGAAAAGGTATGGTATAGCTGAGCTACAGAATAAGCTTGTGCATACCTTTGACATTGTTGGATATCGCCAAACAATTATCTGATTCTGAGAGTATCCATGGGTGCTAACAAGCTCATTAACATTCTTTGACCACACAAGATTACAGACCTGTTAAGTCATTTAGCATCGTCAGTACATACCAACAAACAGCATGATTAACTCTATCCCTTCCACAATTCTATATAGGCAATTCTCTGCCTTCACAACAAGAGATGTCTGTGAAGGTCTCAAGCATGAACAATTAAAGGTAGAAGTTTCTCTGCAGCCATAGAAACATTGCAATTAAAATGCCCAGAAAGCTTCACTCAAATCTCCTGATAAGAGCAGGGTAGAGCTCAGCCTGCAGGGTCTATATCTTTTCTGATTTTGCAGGGAAACTAATGTATTGATATGACTCATCTCTTCAATAAGTAATTGTGCTCAAAGGTTCAGAGAGTTATCATGCTTAATTATAGAAATCAACAAAAATCGATAGAAGTTCAGAAACATAAAAAAGGGCTCCAGGTAATTATTGAGAAATTAGATAGGTAGCAAACTACCTGACTTCCTGTGTCCATGCAACTCAAGTGCGCATTCGTGGTCGTGTTCCAAAATCGTATGCATCTATCTGCAGTTCCTCCACCAGATGCAAGAAGACCATGTAGATGAGGTGACCAGGCAATAGCTTTGACAGCTGCTGTGTGCTCAGTATACTTCAGTACTGGTTGTACTGAATGTTGATTCCAAACAAAAAGCTGGAAAAGGAAAAAACATTAGTATGACAAGAAAATAATATCGTGAATTCCATGTGGCATGCACTCCATTGTGATGGAAATGTATGGATCTTACTCTGTTGTCATTACCGCCAGACGCAAGCTGACGGTTATCATAAGACCACTTGAGCCCACAGACCTGAAAGATGTTTGGAAATATGTAGATATACATTATTGGAATCGCACAATGAAGCACCAACCAATTGGATAATTCAGACATTGGATCAAACCGGCAAAAGATCATCTTAATTATGTACACAAAATGGCATATTATATGGATAATTAAGAAAAGATTACCTCAGATTTATGCCCAGTAAGTTTGCTAACATAGTCGCCCTGAGCACGGATATCATGGTGAAAGATGCTCTTGTCGCGACTGCCAGAAGAAAGCAATGAAGAATTCCAAGCAAGAGCACCTACTCGCATGCGATGGCTTTCCATGGTTCTTATTCTCTTACATCGAGTTGCATCCCATATCTACACAAGATAAAATGCAAGATGGACAATTAGAATTACAAACACCCTTGGAATGTCAACTTTGCCTACAACACCAAATGCAAACAGGATTAGTCATTTTTACCAAAGAAAAGTACATAAACTGAGAAATGAGCTAAACTGGAACACATTTATTCTTTGAACACATAAATGAAGTTGATGTTGACAGTAATTCAGGTTATCCACAAAACTCCGTTGTACCCATCATAAAATGGTCATGCGTGCATTCGTGAAGTTTTCTAAAAACATGGAGTACAGTAAAGAGAAAAGACTATCCACAAGGCCTGCTGGTGAGCTGGTAATAGTATTGCAAAATTTTCGAATTTCTCATAACTCAGTGTACAACTGTACTGTTTTATGTTTGTGTTGGACGTTTTCAGTAAAAAAAATGCTTTAAGTATCATCCTAAATTTTGATGGATCATGAACATGCAATTTAATCATTCTAGATGGGAGCATGATTTAACCTGAACTTTGCCTTGGTTAGTCCCTACTGCTAGGTGAGTACCACGCTGCGCCCAACCCACGGAACAAACAGTGTCGTCCACCCCCAAATCGCAGAGCTTGGTGACCTGCGCAGTGTTAAATTTGTTTACAATCTCTCTACGAGTCTCGGAAAAGAAATCGTGCAAGGATGGCTTTGGTTGCTCACCTTGCTGCTGCACGCATTCCACAAGTAGACGCAATTTCCCAACCCGACTGAGAGAACATTATGTGACGACCAATCCACAAGGTTCAGGTAGAAGTCATCCTGCAATGCGGGCGCATCCAGCACCTAAAAGCAACAGCAAGAAAAATCCCCGTAAGATCAAATATTTTCAGTACAAAGCCTTCAAAATCCGACTCTATGCATGGCAAATAATTCAGAATATTGACACAGAGTAGCCGAAAAAGAAACATCAAATATTTATCATCCAAAGAAGCACCAAAACAGAGGACACCCAGAAAAGCAAATCAAGAAACCATCAAATCCGAAGGCACCCTTCTCACCTTATAAGGAGACCTAGGAATCTTCCTGGGCCCGGTGCCCCTCGCCGTGAACACACCGGGGAACAGAACGTCGTCGTCATCCCCACCGGCGAAGAGGGCCCGCTTGGCATTCCGTCGCACCTCCGCCTTGAACCTGAATATGTTCCCGCTCGCCGGGGACCCAACCGGCGACGCACCGGCCGACGAGGTGGACGAGCACGCGGTGGCCGACGACGCCACCCGGTCCGGTGCGGTGGTCCCGAAGAGCGCGGCGCGGAGGAGCGCGCAGTACGGCGACGAGGCGGGTGTAGATCCGGAGGACGCGCCGGGGCCATTGGTGCCGGTGCCGGCGCCGGTGGTGTCGTGGGTGGGCGATGGGGCGAGGTCGAAGAGTGCGAGGTTGGATCCGGCACGGCTGGGGATGAAGCGGTCGCTGTAGACGGTGTGGGAGGTGGGCGTGGGCGCGGAGGAGGACGGTGACGGCTGCGGCGGCGCGGAGGAGAGGCGGGAGGACGGCGCCGAGGCGAAGCGCGAGGAGGGCGTGGAGGCCGGGGTGGGCGGCTTGGAGGATGCGGTGTTCTCCATCGGCGATGGCGGCTGCGGGTGGTGGTGGTGATCCATGGGCGAGGAGGGATTTGGGGATCGGGCGGGGAGATGATGGGTGCGCCGCTTACTGTTGCTGTTGCGCTGCGCGCCCCCGCGCTTTCTCTCCCTCCCCTCTCTCTCTCTCTCTCTCCCCAGGCTATTCTAGTTTAGTTTACTGGCTTTATTTACTCTTACTTTGTTATTGCTTCCGTTTTTGTTCGCTTCCTCCGGTGTGGGCCAGGCAGAAAGTTTGCTTCGAGAATATATAGGAAAACCTGATAGGAAACCGCTCCGGTTGAGCCTTGAGGACTAAAATGTAAAAACTGCTGCATGGTTTCTTAAAAAAAAAAAAACTGCTGCGCGCACGAACAGCTCTACACGCCAAGTGTCCCTTATCGGACTCTCTACTCTAGTATAGGGGAGGGGGCACCGCACATTAGTAAAGTGCAGGCCGAATCAGCCCGTGACACGTGTCCTGTAGTCCCCCACCCACTCAATGGAAGACTAAAGAGACATTCCGTTTTTTGTTAATTCCTGTTGCTCCCGATCCACAGAATTTCCCATGTCTTCTCGGAGTATTTTTTTTTAAATGGTACAGTTGGTATGCGCGGAAACTAGCCCCCTCCATATCAAAAACAAAAATAACACACTATTCATACTTCAGGGGACTGGATTTGCCATACGGATAACACATGATCTCGTCCGGCCCTCAGGGGCGTGTAAATGCCTTGTTCGGCTCTCATGGGCATAGATTCCCTCAGAAAAGGCTGAGAGTTGTAGGAATTTCTAAATATAGCAAATGAGCTTCAAAACATATGTAACTTTTTTGTGAAGGCTCCTGACAAAGTGTACTTGCTTGTGTAATTTTTTCAGAATTTTACTTATTATGTATTTTTCTCAAAAATTACGTTAATGCTACTATTTGTATGCAAATGAAATAATCGATTTTAGGAAAATATCAAAAACATGCTCAAAATACTTTCCACATTTATTCCCAGTATAATTATCCCAAGTTTACAATTTAGCAAATGAAATAATCGATTTGTGGTGCCATTTTTGTTATCTCACAAAACAAGTGCGGGGGAGGGGGTTAGATTTTTTATTTCGCACACCAAACTTACTATTTTAGCCAAAAACTCTCTCCGTGCCCCTATGGCCCAGTTTTCCCCTCTTCTTTTTTTTTTTTACCTCGTACTTGGACGTGGGTAGTAAAAATTCACTAATCGAGTGATCAGGTCAGACAAAATCAAAAATCGAAGATAGTAAAAGTAGTAGTACGAGTAGTACTACTTGGATATTGTAACATCCCAATTTTTTTTAAGCTTTAAAAATCCTTTGAATAGTTGGTAGGAAGAAAATTCACCATTTGGATTTATTTGAATTTAATTTAAAAGCTTAATATTGGACTTTGAGTAACAAAATAATTTAATATGATTAAAGTCAACATGAACAATGGTCAAAACTATTTTATTTGAATTCTATGTGCTTGGATATATTTTCTAGAATTTTTCGAATTTTTCCAAATTCATTTGCTAATTTCTATTGCCATTTGGAATTTCGCTATTTTCTAAAAAGAAAAAGCTATTTAAAATCTCTAACAAAGACTTGGGCCTAAACCCACTCTCTCGTCCCGCCCAACTTCATGCGGCCAGAGCAACGCTACAAGACGCCCCTTCACACCGACAGTGGTCCCAGTGATCAACCTCTCTCTCTCTCCACGCGCTCTGCTAATCCTCCGCCGTTGGATCGCAAATGGACGACCCGATCTGGATGGCCGATTGGAGCAGTCCGAACGTCACCTTGGTTGTGGCGTCCGTCTGAATTGACGACAGATCTCACACACGTAGCGCTTCTTCTCTCGACGCTGGCGTGGGCATTCTGAGTCATAAATCTCGACCCGGTCTCCTCTCATGTGACTCGCAACCGTGTCCGCCATTGTCGCCTTCTAGAAGCTTCGCCCGCGTTCGTTTCTGCTAACTAAAATCCCCGGATTTTTTCTCGCCAAACTCAATCCTTATCCCTCTCGCACCGACTCCATTTGAATTTGAAATTCAAACTCGCCTCTATCCCGTTTTCCCCGTGAGCTCTTCTCGGGCAGTTTGATCTCCGCCGCCATTACACCACCTCAAGGCTGCCCCGCGCCTATAAGTAGGTCCCCGAGGATCGCCGCAGCCCCATTTCCAAAACCCCTCGCTCAACTCCACCCGAGAACCTCCGCATCGACGCCAATTCGAGCTTTAAGGTTTTCTCGCCGCCGGTGGGATTTCTTCGATTACGCCGCCGCCGTCGCCGCCGCGTCGTCGTGGAGCACGCCATCGAGATCGCCATCACCTCCTCTACCTCCGGACCCTTCCCGACGCCTAATACCTCGCCGAGCGCCGTCCGACAAAACCCGAGCCTCGCCGCCGCTTGAACCTCGCCACGGCCACCACGATCATCCTCAACCACTGGACTCGCACCGAGGTTCAGAATAACCTTAGCTACACGCAGTACCACCCATTCCGGCGACGAGCCGCTGTTCACGGTGACCATTGGGTCGATCTTGCCGCCACCGCCGTTGTTGTCTCGCCGACGCGGGCGCCAGTCACCTGCCGCCTCAATTGCGTCACGACAGTAAATCCCCGGTGGCGCTTGCGTCGGCGCCGCAGCAGCTGTGCGCCAACCTCACCGACTCAGATCAAAGGCTCGGTGGACTTGGTCGCGTGGTCAGAATCAGCGGCGATGTGGGCCCCACACGTCGAGTTTTTATTTTATTTATCTTTTCCGAAATTCTTCACGACGCCTTGACATTGCACAATAATCCAGGTTTTTCTTTTAAGAAATAATTCGGAAATTCAGTAAATCCAAATTCTAGGGTTTTTCTTTAGATTCAAACTTCCAAACCTCATAACTTTTGCATCCTAACTCCAAATCTGCCCATTCAAATTTCTAAATTCGTCTAAAATCAAGATCTATTTAATGGAGATTTTTTTTTTGGAGTTGTTTTGCCTCTGTTATTTATTTATTTTGTTTGTTTGCTTCGTTTGCGAGTAGACTTGACAACGGGAGGATTTGCGAAGAAGAACACATCAAGACCAAGATCAATTCCTAGATCCATTCCAAGGCAAGTCATGCTTTGACCATGTTGAATCCCAGTTTTCCAAATATTATTTTGATTCAAAGTATTGCATTTTATTTCAAGTAATTATTTAAATGCTTTTGGGATTAGCTATTAAGTCCAATCTGTTATGCCATCCTTGTGTAACTTGTTATGCCTTGATCCTTTGTCACCCTAGTTGATATTTAGTTGGTAAAATATTATAGCACCAACGTGGGTTGGTTAGTACGATTAGATTGCTTAGCCATGCCACGAATCACCTATTCATGTAAAGTGCAATTATTAACTTTACTAAGTGACTATGTAATTTTGTAATAATCTGTGTGCACTATGTGTCCTTGTGGCATGTGTTGCACTAAAATCAACTAGGTGGAAAAAAGGTTTAGACTGAGGCAAATAGAAGGAACTGTGTGACGTGGTGGCTATGTGATAAAGGAATATTAATCTGTGTGTCATATTTATCTGTGTGCCTTAGTTAGAACAATGGAAGTCTTGCCTCGGTCATGTAAGGACTGAACTTTGTGCGCCATTGAACTGAGCCCTCCTGTACGACCACATGCCTGTTATGGGACGGGCCTAGCATAGTAAGATATGAATTCTTAGCATGGATTGCTCAGGCGATAGGTTAGGCTATGTGAATAGGGTGGGGGTGTGTACTACCATGTAGTCGCATCGTGGGGACGGTTCACGCTTCCTCGTCCAACGGTGTGTGTTGTACCATACTGTTGTGTATGGTTTGGTATGACATAAGCACATCGGGAGCATCTATGTTAGGATGAAGTTTCAAATGCTTTGTTACGATTGGTGCTTGCAACACCGATTGTATCTTGTGGGTAAAGTGTACAAACTCGCAGAGTGTAAACAAATCTATTGAATAGCGTCATGGTCATGGACAATGCTCGGGGATTTCACACGAGGGGTAGATCTTTAAAACTGTGTGGGAAGGGAGCTGTGTGATCTAAATCATATAGCTATGTGAATAATCTGTTAGGCTGTGTGTGTCTTTGTGAAATCAACTGTTAAAATTATTATTATTGTCTATTTGTTTTACCTGCTTTCAATCTATTATTGTATTCCATTGCAAATGTTGCATTTCTGCAAAATAACCACAAAGTGCCATTCCCTTGTAATAAGCTTGCATGTATATTTGCATTTCTGTGGTGTGACTTGCGAGTACGGTGTGTACTCACGCTTGCTTTAAAATAAATCAAGCAGAAGAGGAGGAGTCTTCACCAGCATTTGAGGAGGAGTTATTCGAAGGTGCCTGATCGTGGGGTCTAGATCGATCGGTTACTGTGGTGAATCGATGGGACACCGCCGCTTTTGTTTCATTGCTTTATTTCTCTGTTAGCCCTGCGTGGCTTAATAATTGTAAACTCGACCATAAGGTCAAACCATTGTTTATTAATCAAATTATCGTTTATGCTATGATTCGCTTTTGTGGATCGATATCTACCTTTGTTGACACTGTGTGCACTAGCGTGATCCTGGACTAGTGCATTAAACACAGAGGGTCCAGAATTGTAATTTTGGGTCCCGACAGATATTAGTACCCGAAGTCGACCGTGACGTAGAGGAAATCGTACTCCGACTTCAGGCAACATTCCGATACAGTTTTATCTTCATTATGGAGGTAAAAAAGAAGAAGTTAATATTATCACATATTCCAAAGAATTCATTCCGCAATTTTTTTCACGTGATCAGCCGCCTACCCGCCCCTCATGATCAGATCAAACTTTCGTTGTCGAAGGAAAAGGTATTATCACATGTGACGAAATCATATCAAACAATATTTTTCAGATTTTAGCGAGAATCCGGGGGACGCTGAAAGCAAGATTTTAGTTTTTTAAAAAAAACAAAGGATAGGGGCTACCACACCCCTAGGGTCCCCCGGGGGTTAGAAAATTTTAAAAGAAATATAAACATAGGATAATTATACTGAGAATAAATATGGAAAATATTTTGAGTATGTTTTTGGAATTTTTCTCAAATCGATTATTTCATTTTCATACAAATAGTAGCCTTAACGGAATTTTAGAGAACAATGCAGAATAGATAAAAATTCTAAAAAAAATTGCACAAGAAAGTACAATGTGTCAGGAGCCTTCACAAAAAAAATCATAATTTTGGGAGATCATTTGCTATATTTAGAAATTTCTACGACTCTCAGCCTTTTATGGGAGAGGGAATCCGCGTCCCTGGGGTCGGACGAGGTATTTCTGCGCCTCGGGGGGCCGGACGAGGCCATGTGTTGCCCACACGGCAAATCCAGTCCTCTGGGTGCGGACAGGATGCTATTTGTGTCTTTGACACGCGGGGGGCTAGTTTTGCTATTGCGCACGCGAACGGTGTCATTTGCTCGCTGAGCGGCGTGCAGCATAGGAGGCGGAGAGCTCCCGACGGGGACTTGAAGAGGGTGGCACACTCACCGTCGTGGTTGGCCTCGCCAGAGGCGTGAAGGAATCGACGAGCTCGTCGTGGGCATCGGAGAGGAATGGCACGCTTAGCGCATGGGCATGTGGAGGGGGTGATGCGCTCACTGTGTGGCCAAAGGTTGGGGATGGGCTCGCTGTGGGTCAAGCCCAGCTTGCCACGAGCTCGAATCGGAGAGTTGAATAACTAGTACTTCCTCCGTTTTTTTTATTTGACACCCTAGAATCTATGCGGTCAAACTTTTCAAAGTTAGGCAACCAATATGTTTAAAACTATATAGATTGGCTACATGAAAACTATACCATTAGATTTGTCATGAAAAATACTTTCATAATATTATAATTTTATTGGTATGCTTTAATATAAAGTTATAAAAAAAAGTAACGGTCAAAGTCGCATATCGGAGACCGTGAAGAGTCAAAAATGTCAAATAAAAAAGAACGGAGGGAGTACTTTATTCTTTTATCACAATGCATTTGGATTCGCTAGCATAGATGTAGCATGTGAATTCTACTTCTAACTAAAAGGCATCAAGAACTGCGAAGATACTGCAAAAATGGGAAAATTTAATGAAAGCTTCGTAGAAGAGACATGCTTGAATTTAGTACATGAGACGGCGAGTCCACATTCAATTTTAGAACTAAACCAAAGAAAAATTCAATAACAAATCCCGAAGCCCTAGCAGTTCGTAGCTGAGGGGAGAGACAGACAGACAGACAGATGTTCAGATTTGGTCAGTCATCTAGCAGGTACTTTTTGTAACTTCGTATATTATTTCAAAACCTCGTTGGTTAGCAAATAAAAATAGCGACATAAAATTAATAAGAGTAGATACTTTTAGTTGTTGTATGTAGTACATCATTTAAGCTATGTACAGTTTAGTTAATTGTGCAAATATTATTTTTGTTGCAGTATACAATTGATTTAGAATAAATATGCAAATATAGGAAAACACCCATTGAAAATCCTGAAAATAGCCGAACATAACTTTTAAACTAGGAAAATAGCATGACACATGTGAAAATTGTAAAGGAGGGTGAGTTGTATAGCTTTAAAAAAAATGGTATGCGCTGAATTTTCAGGTATGACGGACTACTTTTTGCAACTTTGTATATTATTTCGAAACCTCGTTGGTTAGCAAATAAAAATAGCGGCATAGAATTCATAAGAGTATATACTTTTAGCAATTGTATGTAGTACATCATTTAAGCTATGTACAGTTTAGTTAATTGTGCAGATATTATTTTTGTTGCAGTATACGATTGATTTAGAATAAATCTACAAATATAGGAAGACACTTATTAAAAATCTAGAAAATAGCCAAACATACCTTTTAAACTCGGAAAATAGCATAACACATGTGAAAATTGTAAAGGCGGGTGAGTTGTATAGCTTGATAAAAATGGTATGCACTGAATTTTCAGGTATGACGGACGCAGGCCACGTTGCGTAGTGGCCGCACGAGCTCTTGACCCGATCATTGACGTGTGTCATCGCAGTCGCCTCAGTACCATCCTTCCCCAGGCAGCTGAGTTGTCGATTGAGCTTGGTGCGCTGCGGCTGCGTGCGCCTACGAGGGCGTGGAGGGTGGACCCATGTTGGGTTCCGAGGTACGTGCAGTTGCGACATTTGTGTACTCATTTGCAGCATAACTACTTTGTGTGGACTAACGTTTGTTTTTAATCTTTTTTGACGCAGTTTGAGGCAGGCAGGCCTCCTTCCTCTGGCGAGGATGGTTGAGGCGACTTGAGAGGACGACTAGGACCGCGTGGGTCTGGGCGACGCGTCTGGCGTTCCGTCTGACTGCACCCTCGACGGCGCTGGTTGACGGTGGAGGCGGAGACGACACGCGTTCACCTTAAATGCGGCAAGATGGCATCGACACTGCAGGACGTGAGCTTCCTAACCGGGTTGCCTTGCATAGGCTTCTCCATGGGGGTGTACGAGGTACGACTGTCTTGCTTGCATGTGCAGCGTACTATTCTAGGGTTTTCGACATGGTTACATGCATAATGTAATGTTTCACAGGTCTTGCGCCGCTTTGGGACGAGTAGTACGAGCGGACCGGGGAGTCGAGGATGCACACCAGGGGGACTGCCGGTTCGCCGAGCACGCCAGTCAGATCTCCGTGGGGTCTTCAGAGCTGCACGGTGTGCCTAGACAGACCCAGTTGATGCAAGTCCCCCTCCAGACACCGCCCCTGGCTACTCGCACTATTCGGGTACGTCGAGCGCCTGATCCTTTAACGTACTCTCCACACCTGCGTCCGAGGCCAGGGCGACACGCGGGGTACGCCCCGTAAGGGGCTGCGAGTAGATACTTGTTCTTGTAATTATCAGCCATGCCATGTAAATATTGATTTATGTACTACTTATGCTTGAGTCGTACATCAATATTTCATTTTTTGCGTGCACACCATGACCATGTGAGGGAGTCAGCATCGGGACTCCTCGGGCGCCTGAGCCTTTGACGTACAAGGCAACTTTGCGTAGCGACGTGACCCCTCAAGCACCTGAGCCTTTGACGTACGAGGCAGCTTTGCGCGGCGACATAACTCTATGAGGCAGCTTTGCACAGCGACGTGACCCTACGAGGTAGCTTTGCGCAACGACGTGACCCAATGCTGCAACAAGATTCCTCCTCGTGAACACGAATTTGCTTCAAACGGATTACACTTTCGCCGGGTACGCCACGCGGGCTCGGCATATAAATACTAGCTCTTCAGCGAAGGGTTCTCCCCCATCAAGTCCGCAACACTAGCTCATATGGAGAAGCAATGCAAGCCCGGGACGCCGCCGCCCGTAGCACCAACCCCTACCTCAACATTCGCACCCAGCATTCATCGCAAGGCCCGTCCGAGGGGGAAACGTCGCCCCTCTGTTGGTGCAGGGACACATGTAAGTTCTTCAAGTCCAAGCACCCGCTGAGCCTGGGAATGTGCTACTGGGGTTCCGTTAACTATGACTCAGACTATCCCGACCGTCGTTGGGACACGGCGCGCTACCGGTAGCCGGTAAGGAACGGCTACAGTACATTCCCCTAGCATTTCTCCTTGAAAGTACGCACTAACGACATCTCTCGTCTACCCATAGTCTTCGGATCCGCTATGTGGCTACCGTAAGTGGATCGACCAAGAGATCCACCCACACGACCAGTAGTGTCTTGACTGCGAGGAGTGGGATACCGAGAGGGACCACGAGAGGAGGGAGGAGTGGCGCTGCAACGAAGAGCGCAACGAGCATATCCACTTGGAGACGCAAGCTCATCTCGAGGCGTGCAGGTGGAGGGAGTGCGAGACTCACGAGGAGGAGCTCATGAGAAATCGCGGAATGGCGACCAAGGCCAAGGCAACCAGCGAGGAGTACAACACCGAGCAAGCAAGGAAAGAAAAATGGCCCTGGTCCATGCAGCAGATCAGGTCATTCCATAGTTGTCCCCCATCTCACCCGCCATGTTTTTCCTTTCTACAGAAGGCATGTATGCATACATGGCCTGGATGCTTCTGTCCATGTGTACCGTAGTAGTAGCAAGGTTGACCGAAGCAATTATATGAACCATCATGAAATTGTCCGTTGTCTACTTCACATTACATTGTCTTCTCTGATTTTGCATTCCGAATTACGCAGACACTTCAACGTTTTACAAATTTTAAAAAAGGAAATTAACAAAATTAAAAAACCCTACTACAAATAAATTAATAAATAAATACACAGCCCTCCTGTCGCCATTTGAATTAGCGACAGGAACCTCCCCATTGGCGACAGGCTCCCTATCGCCAGTTGAAATGGCGATAGAACCCTGTCGCCAATTATTCAAACGGCGACAGGAACCTCCCCACTAGCGATAGGCTCCCTGTCGCCAGTTGAAATGGTGACAGGAACCTGTCGCCATTTCAATTGACGACAGAGAGCTAGTTGTGTAATTGTTTGGTTTGACTATTTATTTCTGCAATTATCTTTTTAAAAAATACTATTTAAAAAAATCCTTGATGAAGATGAATGGTGAACTAGAACTTCTGCCATACTTTTCACTTCGCATGCACTCCAATCGCTCTTCCAGATCCAAAGATGTTCAGGAGATAACATTATTGTTTTGATCAATTTTAATTGTAATTAAGGGATAATGTAACCCCCGTTGACTGGGTTGGGCTACCAAACACGTGTCACGGGCTGATTCGGCCTGCACTTTACTACGTGCGGTGTCCCCTACAGGTGAGCCCATTCCCTAGTGTAGTACATTACTAATTTGATTTTCCTTTTTTCCGACCTACTAGTTCCATTTTTATGTTCATCATATTTTTCCTTTTGTGGGGAAGTCGAGAGCTTTCATTAATCTGGTAAAATCATAGAACACAGTAGCTCACAGCACGTTAGTTCACTCTCTTAGCCAAGCTTGTTAAAATTACAATCCTATCCCACTAATACCAATACGGCTCATGGTAACTTGAGTGGTAATTGGTAGGACCGTGGTAGAATCTAGTAGAATCGCGTAGAATCACACATCTTCTCAGTTTATGAGGACGTCGGCCTTTTGGTGGTGTACTAGGTAGTCAGTAGTTTAGACATTAAACCTAGAGTTTTAGAATAATAATATTAATGTTGTTATTTATTCCTTTTACCTTTTCAGTCTAGAATGGTCAGGTGATGACAAGGTTGTTAAAATCGCTATTTTCTAGTCGTATCTCGAAATGATGTAGAATCAAAACCGTGATTCTAGTCATATCTTGGAATACATAGCAAAATGAAACAAATTGTATTTTTGGTGGAATCAGGTAGGATCTTAGATTCTACGATTCCATCCTAAAATACAATCTTGCCAGAGCATCTCCGATTTGATTCAGGATTATGATTCTGACAACCTTGCCGTATCTATCATCGACCATTTGTCGCGTTTATTCATCTTCCACCTTCTTCACTTTGTCCCCTAATCATTATCATGTCTTCGTATTGAGCGTGACCACATTATTTGTGGCACGATTCGCCACCTACCTTAGCTCACACTCGTAACCAAGCTTGTTAAAATTACGATCATAGTTGTAGAATGGTACGATCCTATAGTCCCACCAACACCACTACGACTCATCATAATTTGAGTAGTAAATTGTAGGATCACAGTAGAATCATGTAGAATCATGCCTCTTCTCAGTTTATGAAGATTTAGGTGTTTTGTGGTGTCCTCACCTCAATTCAAATTGTACAATAAGTACTAAGCGATCAGCAGTTTAGACATTAAAACCTAGAGTTTAGAGTAATAAACATTAATTTGATTGCTTATTCCTTTTAATTTTCCAGTATAGAATGGTGAGATAATGGCAAAGTTGAAATCGCTATTTTCTAGTCGTATCTCGGAGCGATGTGGAATCAAAACCACGATTCTAGTCATGAATAACATAAACATAATTAATCAAATAGGTGTCAAATGACCAAATAAACATCGATGTAAATGTCGGAATACACAGCAAAATGGAGAGAAAAAATGTATTTTCGGTAGAATAAGGTAGGATATTAGATTCTTCTACTCTAAAGTAGAATCCTACCATAGCCTCTCCGATTTGACTGAGTACCTTCCGTATCTATCATGGACCATTTGACGCATTGATTCAACCATCTTGTTCACTTTGTCCCCCCAAAGTGTTATCATGAGCGTGACCATCATATTTGCGGCACGATTCAGCCTTTACCTTAGATTCATGTAGCTAACGAGAAAGCCACCGATCGTGGGATTTGGTGGCAACATCGAACACATGATGATCGTCGTTTTCATAATTTGGATAGCTAAGTAATCTGTGTGAACTCCACGTCCTCACGTTTCTTTTTTCGAGCCGGAGAGGAGTGGCAAGAACTCAAAGATGGCAAGTGTTTTCTCCCGTACCGGATAGTGGATTCGCCGTGAGGGCGGATGGATGGAACCTGATGGGATGGGACGAGTCCGAGCTGGATTAGTGTGGGATCCCTCTGTTGTATTGTAGAGAAGCACTACGATCAACACTGACATAAGGCTGGCCGAAGAGTTACCTGTTGAAATACTATAGCAATAGTGTAGAAACAGTAATTCATGCACTGTAGCGATTTTTTTTACTATGCGTTGGTGCTGAAGTTTTTTTATCTTGACCTTTGATTTTCGATCAAACGATGGAGTTCAACCCTTAACGCACAACACGGTGTATCCTCTGCATCTTGTATCATAACGCAGAGGATACGTTTCCTGTTAGTGTGGCGGGACGTGGACATGCTGCGTAGCGTGCACCACCATGAAAAACCACTCATGACGAAATAGACACACGAGGAGGAATAGGAACTGGGTCCAAACCCCAAACCAACGCTTATCTCTTTGGCTTCCATTTTAATTGGGACTTATCCCCCTTTCTTCAAGCTGGCCGATTCCTTTTCTTGGATGAAACCGAAATGATCGAGACAAGGATGTTGCCAATCCGTGTCTCCCCTTGTCGAATTCATCATTTAGTATTTGTCTATCCGGGAGAGAAATTTACCTACAACAAATCATCAACCTAAGTAGTAACCAGACAGCCAGCTCTGAGAAATGCAACATAATCATGATGCTCTTTGAAAAGACCCAAAATTTCAAAATTTTCAAAACTTGTTTGAGTTTGAGTTGTTGCCAAATTCAAAAATATTTTCTTTTTTTCCGCTTTCCTCTTTCGGAATTCCACTTTCCCAGCAAAGAAGTGTAATCCTCGCCAACGCTTTCTCCTCTGTTCCCGGTTGCCTCGCGTCACACCACCAGTCACCACGCTCCACCGATGTTCACCCTTCCGCTGCCCCATTCCACGCCAAACCTCGCCAGTACACCGCCACCTCGCTGCCCACCTCCTGCTTCCTATTCCGCCTGTGCCAGTGTCGCTTTGCCTCATACCTTCGCCTGCGCTAGGTGCTCGACACACTGTCCCCGTCACTATTGATTCGTGCCAACGCCCGCACCCGCGCCAGTGAGGCGCGCTTCTCCTCACGTCGCCACCGCCCCATTCTTACGCCGCGCCATTTTCGCCCTGCCAACCACGTCGCCACCACGCGTTGCGCTCGCCCTAGCTCAACCACTGCCGCCACCGCCCTTCACTGGCTATAAAAGCCCAAGCCACAACACTATCTTCATCCTCAGCCTCCCCCCTCAACCCCACGGCACCGCTTCTTCTTCCCTAACGCCAGTCACTGCCACCAATCGCCACTGCGCCTAAGAAACACCAAATAAAGCCCCTTTCTTTAATTCGGCACCACTGTCCATGCCCTCACCCCTCCAAACCCATCATAAGCTTTGCCTCACCACCGCGAAGTCACCCCCGAGCTCCAAGCCTAGCACCGCCGCCCTCAGCTCGCCGCCACCATGCGCCATAGTTGCGCCGCCCGCGGCTACCGTTGCCAAGCCTCCTCCGACCTCCTCGAGCTCCATCGTCACCACCACCGAGATCCCCTCACCCCACTAATGCTCCCAAGCCAACCAATTTGGTAGCCGCACCATCGAAGACTGTCGGCGCTATTGCTCTTATTTAGCCATGTGTCGCCACCACCGTGAGCCCACGCTGAGCCACTTCTAGTCGTACCTAAGCCCAAAAATAGAACCCCCATGCTTCATAGTTGCTCCTCACACCTTTCCTCACCGCCGTCGACGTCGGCCAACGAGAAAGGGAGGGGAAGCAGAGAAAGGAGCGAGAGAGAGAAGGGAGCTGGGCTCCCTTCGGTTGAAAACCGAATGGCCAAGTGTCCAATTGGGCCGCCAAGTAAGCCCAACCGCCGAACCAACCCAACAATATGCAACACTATGCAGCCCATTACTATTTAAAACCCAACCCGATACATGTCCAACACTATTCATCGAGCCAATTATTGTGCAGCCCAACAGTAAACAGACCAAGCCCACTACTGTTCATCAAACCCAAGCTATCATGAATGTTGTTAACATGACACTATTCACTAGACATGTTACTATTTAACCCAAACCCGATAATGAATAGTACTAAAACATGGTACTGTTCATCCCGGACCCCAATAAGACATTATATATCTATTTCGACCATTTAGAGCCCGTGAAAGCCATTTTCGACTCCGTATAGCCAAATTAAGCACCAAATAAATTTCAACCACCCCACCACCTTTCTTTTTAATCTTTCTGAATTTATTTGTTTTGTTTCGAGCTTGTCTCTTGTTGAACCTAGATTTATTTATTGGATTTTTTTCCACGATAGAACCCGAATTTGTTGATCAAGCAACAGAAGGAGTCGGTCAAGACAGGAGATGTAAATCTAGTTAAGAACTGCGGATATGGAGGCAAGTTGCGTCCATTTGATCATTTTGAGTCTATATTTCATGTACTTGTATTATTAATTTTATTATTGTATTTAAGCCAATTACTTTGTTATTGCAATTATATTTTTGAATGTCATGATACTTAGATAAATCCTATCACCCATAACCACCTATTCTTTGTATACCATATTCACCTCGACAAGTTTAAGTTACATAAAATGATAGCGAATGTTCGGCATTGTCACACAATGTATTTATAAATACTGATGAAGAATATTGGCTAAACGCCAATAGATTTTGGTGGAGAGTTGAGGGTTGAGACCAGGAGATTGGACAACCCAATATACTTGATAAAAGTGAGTCAGATGTGAGATCAAGATTTGGACAGCCACGTGTTGGTAAGTGGTCCATCACCTCACCAGATGACAGGTAAGGACAAGAACCTTGTGCCAAATAATAGACACAGAACTCGCTCAACCACAGGTTTGGTATATCCAACTTAGCTCAATACACTGCTCTCTCGATTGAATATCTATAGTATGTCAACGGCTCTTGTTGTGTAGAGCAGCCGCGGATTGCGGGGTGAGTCAGGAGTTGGCCGGTTAGGGCACTCGCTGGACTACACAACAGTATGAACCAGTTAGCATCGGACCGCACACTCCACCATTGGCCGGTGGTTCCCCGATGGCTGTATTGACCTTGAACCTACCGGGTAGAGACTAGAAAGGTGGAGCAGTTAAAATACTTTGTTATCTCAACTCAGTCACACGCTATCAGGTTGCATGTATATTGCATGTTAGTATGAGTTTGAGGTATCTTGTTGGTAAAGTTGGGCAACTCTACATAGTATAATCAATGATATTCAGATACGTCGTGTTTCCAGTTAATGAAGCTGTGTTCATAGATGATTCCAATATATAAGGTATAAGTAGAGATTTTGAGATGTTGGGGTGATAATTACAATTGTTGAGTAAACATCTGATGTCCTATTAGTATGATTTGACTGTTTTAAAGGCAAAGTGCTTTAACTCAAATGTTGCGTCCACATATACCTGATATGGTAAACCCTCAACAATTAATTGAATTCTTGGCATGTAGTTAAATAGTTTTCCCATGTTGCTTGCTGAGTACGTTATGTACTCAATCTTGCTAAATTTTCATCAGAAGGTGTATCAAAGGATTGATGAACACCTTAGAGTTCGTGTTAGAGTTGTAACCGCACTAAAGCTTTCCTGTGAAGGCTATTTAGTTCTTCTGAATGTAAGCTAAAGCTTTGGGATTGAGATGCCCATTTTGTTGATGCGAAATAGCCATTAGGCCTCAGTTCAATTAAATTAACGTTTTTAATTGTTCGTAAATAGGTTTGACGTCATTCTGGTCTGCAATCGAAATCCTGGACGATTGCACAAACCAGGTACACCCTGTTTGAAAAATAGGGTCGTTTCACTCTTCCTTCCTTCCAGCCCCGCTGCCCTGATGCATCATACCTGACAGACAGGCTATCAACGAAAATGACGTGCTTTGCTTACGCTGATCGATATCCAGGAACAGATCACATGTCCCTTTGTTTCCTTTCCATGGAATTTCTAGGCTTTCGGCCCCAATTTTATTCTAATTAGGCATGTTTGGATGCGGGAGATTTGGTGGAGACTTGTTACAGACTTCTTTCTACCTTGATTCCAAAATTTAGTTCGTCCAGAAAAAAAAATCTGAGACAATCATTGGAATATTGGATGCACAAGGCACGAGCACGACAAAAGCAGGGTCTGAACATGGCAATGGCTCTCATGCCTCATTCCTCGCAGAAACAGGGCCCCTCGGCTGGGGAGGCATCTCGCACGCACAGACTCAGGGAAGCATAAATAAACATCACGGGCATCTCGCTCACTGCCCACATGCTCGTCAGGACAGGAGGGAAGTAAATGCATCGCCAAGCAAAACCTGGAACAATCCTGCAGTTAGCTGAGCTCCAGTTCACTTTTATCATGTACACGTGTAATGATGAAATCACCCAGTGCATTTTATCATGAGATGGGCAGTATTATGTGCATAAGTTATTTCTCAGAGCACCACGAAGGATGGCTAACAAAAACCAGAAAACATCAAGCAGTGGTCAGCAGGCATGTCAGAGGAAGACGGTGGAAATGAAACTTGACATTCCTTCTGCAAACAAGTACATGTGGAAAAAAATGTTTATTCAGAGATAAAACTAGACAGAGAAAGGGTTCTAAACCTACGAGAGAGATGTTTACTGAGTGAGCTCTTACTATCACTGTCTTAAAGTCATCAATATCAACTCAAATTAATCCAGCATTTCAGCAATCTCACAAAGTCGTCACAACTGTAATGAGCAGACCGTAGGCTGTATCATAAGGACTTGACAAAATGCGAGCAGACAAGGTTGATATGGTGGTGTAGCCACTTAGTATCTGTTACACAAGAATTACACTTGGCAAATATTTGGTGCAAGAAACAGGAGTATGGGATTTGTCTCTAAAATCATCATTCAAACAGCGAAATGCATAGCAAAAATGAGGGAGCAAAACCAGAACACTGAAGCTCACTAATGCTAAAAGTTGACCATCACTAGTCTTCAGCCCCTGTTACTGACAGCATACGCTATCTTGATAGGTCTGCCATGCAGTTCAAATTGATTCATCCCTATAGCTTTCTCAAGTGACTCATCGTCCTCAAAATCAACATGACAGAAACCACGAGGATCTCCGGTTCCCTTATTGATGGCAAATCTAATTGATGCAATCTTTGATGATTTGAAGAAATCTCTCAGATCCTTTTCTGTAACATTCCATGAGAGATTGCCAACATATGCTGAGAGGCAGCCATCAGCCTTCTTGGGGTCAGTTTGGAACTCTGTCTTCCTTTTTCTCTTCGAGGTAGCAGTCATCCTGCATCTTTCAACCCTCATAAACCTGTTACCACTGTACATGCAATGCATATATCAGTAAGGGAACATTCATCAGCGTGCTTCCACGAGTTCAATAGATATGAATAGACACACTCAAGCTTACATTTTGAATCCATCAAGCTCAAGAGACTTCATGGCAACTTCGTCCGACTGAAATGACATAGTAGAACAAATCAGCCTTGTCAAATCGAACTAGAAAAGCCATCTAGTTGCAAGTTTAAATTTCTAAAGTTTCTTCAGTTTTTTCAGCAGTTATCTAAATTCAGAGAGAGCAGCAATAACAAATCTGTTCCATAACATAAGGAAATAGCAGAAATTTAATGGAAGGAATTCCAAAATTTTACATTTCATAAATCTTTATCAGTCTTCCAATTGGTCATGATATATATAGTGATGTACTGATGTATCATGCACAGCCACTCATGAACTGAAATTGAGGATCAGGGACACAACAGAACCTAACATCATACACCACTATAATCTACATAGCCCCGTTCAAAGAGCTGAAACAATCAGGTGGGCGTATAAAATATCGTGCAGTGCAGTCCCAATAAGAGCAGCCTCCTACATGTCATCACAGCAAGTTGATTGAGATCAAAGACAAAACGCGCATTGTTCCAAATGAGCCATTCTTACCTCCAGGTTCAGGACAACTTGAAGCAAATCCTTACAGACGATTATATGAATACTGAAATTATTACTACAGCATAAAGAATCAAAGCAGTATGGAACATAATAGCAGTAGCAGTTCGATAGTGACCTCGAAGGAGACGAAAGCAAGGCCGCGGAAGTTGCCTGAGTCGGGGAAGCGAGAGAGCTGGAGCGAGCGGAGGGGGCCGAACCGCTCGAAGAGCTCCCGGATCTCCGCCTCGGTGGTCGTGTACGGCAAGCCGCTCGCCACCACCTTGGCGCACTCGTAGCTCTCCGCCTCCTCCCTTTCCTCCTCTGCGACAGCCGCCACGACGGGCTCCTCCGGTGGCTCCTGCTCCGGCTCCACCGCCGGTTCGTCGGCCGCGGCGGAGAGAGGCTGGCCCCACTTGTCCTTCTTGGGCTTCTTCCGCTTCTTACTCTTCTCGGGGTTGGGCTTAGTTCGTGGAGTCTGGTCGTCGGCCGCCATGGCCTAAACCCTAATCCTGTGGGGCTTTGCCTTCGCGCCGCCGCAGAAACAAGCGCCTTCGGTTATCAGGCGCACAAGCCACATTTTTTGTGCACATATACACAAAACCAATCCGAACCGTCAGATCCGATCCGGACGGTCAAGATCTCAGCGGATACTCCCCACCTTCTCACTTCCGCTATTAGGCGATTTGCCCCCCGGATCACTCCTTTTTCCCCGCAAGCTCCATCGTCCTCAGCCCCATCCTCCTGCGCACCTCTCAATCAAGCTTGGGTTAGGGGGTGGCCACTGCCCGCAACGCCGTGCCGCACCTCTACGTCGAGCCGACTGAAGAATCTAGACCCGCCATTATGTGTTAATGATGTTTTGGTGATTAATGATAAACCTAATCGTGAGACTAACTCTTCTATTTGTTATATCATGTTTAGTCTCATTTGGATATAAAGGTGAAAATCAAGGAGGTATGTATTTCGACATTATAATTCACATATCCTCGAATACGTTTAACTTGTGTAGTTAACATATTCTTGTGAGTATGGCATAACTTGTGTAGTTCTTGTGCACTCACATATCCTTGAATATATATAACTTGTGCAGTTAATATATTCATGAGTGTATATGAGACATGTGTGCTCATATATCCTTGAGTATATATATAACTTTTGTAGTTATATATATTCATATGAGTATATGCAACTTGTGTAGTTATATATACTGCGTACCAATCTATATTCAATTATTTGCTATTGAAGTGATTATCATAAATTGCCAAAGAGGAAAGATTGCGATATCTTGTCCCAAACCATTATGAGCTAATGGTATGGTGTGGTAATTAATGATAATCATATTGTTGAACTAACATTTTCTATGAGTTGTGTGAAATAGGTTATGTTCCATGTGGTTGTGATTTGGGATGACATCATATGTTGATGGTCATCAAGTCAAAGCTTGGTGTAAAGGATGCATCATGTGTTGATGTGTATCAAGTTCAAGATGAAGGAAATCATCTTGTGTCGATAATATTCATGAAGAAGATATGATCATGTGTTGATCAAGTCAAAAGAAGCTTCATCATGTGTTGATGAAGGGCAAGCAAAGGATGTCGTCATACGTTGATGAGCATCAAGTCAAGAACCCGGAGTTGAAGCAAGGATGTGCGTCATCAAACTTCAAGAAGTTGCTAAAGGCAAAGGTATGACTAGCTAGGGCTAAAGATTTGTTCCTAGTCTTTTACCGGTCTTGGTGTTTGGTTGGAAGACCGGATTGCTAGTATAGGTTGCCGTACTATTAAGAGGGGTCCTTGACTAGTAGCTTGAGTTAGTCATGTGTTGATAGCTCATCTTGGTTGCTCTATGGTCTTTAAGGGATGTTGCTATTTGCGGATGTGTTCTGCAAATAGTTTAAGCTAAGTGCTTATTTGTTGTAGCATGTGACTAGTTTGCAAATGTGTTTTGCAAATAATTATAGTCCATGTACCTTATCCTTGTTTAACATGTTGCCAATATTTGTGAATGTGTTTTTCAAATAGTTGTGGCTCATGTTTAGTCCTTGTAGCATGTGACTTAGTTTGCGAATGTGTTTTGCAAATTGTTGAAGTCCATGTACCTTATTCCTTGTGGTATTGATTCTAAAAGTTGGCAAATGTGTTTTGCAACTAGTTGAGAATCATGCCCTTGACTTGTGTTTGCATCACGTATCAATTTGGCAAATATGTTTTGCAAAATTGAGTTGAAACGAATGCAATCTCGCTTCTGTTGGAAATCGGTAAGTAGGAATGTGTTTAGCGGAACTACCGCTATCTTGATATTACCGTTTTGTGTCTGGCGGAACTACCGTGTGAATCAAGCATGTGTTGCTCGGCTTTATACGGTAGTACCGACGTGGATATTGAGGAACTACCGTTTATAGCGGTAATCTGCGGCCTTGGGTGCGGTATACCGATGGGCGTTCGGACCATCACAGCGTGAGGCGTTAGATCTTGATCTAACGGTTCAGATTTCGTGATCGTCCGGACCGTCCAAACTGCCTTTTGATCCCAGTCGTCCACGTGTCAAGATCATATGTTGATCTGCTCGCGAGTGGAGCGGTAATACCGGCTCTGTGTGCGCGGTACTACCGCATGTCGGTAGGACCGGCGTTTTGTGTGCGGTATGGAATTTCCAGTAGCGATGCTTTTTGAACTTGAATCGCTCTGGAGTAGCGCGGTAGTACCGGCTCTTTGTGAGCGGTCGGCCAGGTTCTTGAACTACCGTTCTGTGTTGGCGATGCGTATTTTCGTAACCGATGCATTTTGGTCCTTAGCGATTTCGTGAGCACGAGTTGCACTCATGGTTGCGCGGTAGTACCGCAATGCTTTGTCTTGATATTACCGTTGAGCGGAACTACCGCGTATGTGTTGGAGGTAGTTAGGAGCTCTTTGCAGCAGCTAGTTTTATAGCCGTTACACTTTGTCTTGATAGTACCGATTGTCCGTTATTTTACGGGACTTTGCTTTCAACTAGCTAGTTTGTTTGTGTGGGCTATATATACCCACCTTGGCCGTGTTTGGAAGGTTCTTTGGTGATATTGTGAAGGACTTTGCATGTGTTGCAAGTGCCTTAGACATTCTTTTGAGCTAGAGCAAGCCCTCTCTTCCTTTGTGCATGTGTTGCACTTAGTGAGTGATTGAGAGCAAACCCTAAGTGCATGTGTTGCCTTAGGTAGTGGATTTAGTATCCATATGAGCTTAGACACTTGATTGGTTCAAGTGGCGTTGGAGACTTGTTACTCTTGGTGTTTGCCGACACCTAGGCGGCGTGGAGGCGTCGTGGTCGGTGATCTTCTCAAGTGAAGCTTGTGAGAAGGCCGGTGTTTGTGAGTGGCTTGGTGCTCGCCATCTCCGGAGTGGAGTAAGAGCAACCCTAGTGGAGCGAGGTGTTGGTTCGTTTTGGAACCGGTCCAAGTGGTTGGACTTACCTCGGAGGAAGGCTTAATTCGTGGAGCCGGCCCAATTGGTTTGGGTTTCCCTCAACGTGGATTAGGGAGACCAAGCAAGTCTCCGATCACCACGGAAAACATCGTCGTGTCATTGTGGTTTGATTACTTGTGCTTTACATTGTGAAATTTACATTACTTGTATTTAAATTGCTTAAGTGTATGTGTATGATTGCTATCGTTTATATTGTCTCACATTGTTGGTGCACTTAGTTGAACCTAGTTGATTTAGGTTTTAATTGTGCAAAACCGTATTTGTTTATCTTCCGCATTAGAAATCGGTTTTAGCCAAAAAAAATTTTAAAACGCCTATTCACCCCCCCTCTAGTCGGCCACCTCGATCTTACACCGACGCCGCCGCCTCCTGCGTCTCTGCCCCCGTGTGTTCCCCTCCGCCACCCCCAAAGAGTCGAAGTCGACGATCGCTCTCTACGCCGAGCCGACGATAACGCCGCGCCTCCTGTGCGTCACGCCCCCTCTGCCGAGTCTCCGCACGACCGTGGATCGTTTGTGAGGTAAGATCGATTTAATTGCTAATTCTTGAGGTCCCCCCTCGCTACCGAGGTCACAAACTGATTTTGTCTTATCGATTGTATTATCTTTATTTGTTATGGGTGCCAGATTTTGTTGGAGGCAATGGAAGTAATGGAAGCAACATTGTGATTTCGGGCGGAAAAGCATGGGAAGCAATGGAAGCAACATCCTGATACTTGAAATGTTTGATGGCAGTTGGGAGTTCTTTTAGGGGCAAGAGTGTAGTCTTGACATTACTCAGTTGATGGAGAAGAAGAAAGTTTGTTTGTAAACTGTAACGTGTCATGTATCAAGTGGTATGTAATCATGTAGTATGGACTAACAAATAATGTATGATTTTAATTCTTGTATTAGCTAATGAGCTGTATGTTTTGTGTTGTATGAATGATCCAAATGTCTGAGCTTATGATTTCAATTCTTGTATTAGCTAATGAGTTGTATGTTTTGTGTTGTATGAATGATCCAAATGTCTGAGCTTGAATTGACTTGTTATTCCTGATACTTGAAATGTCTGAACTTGAAATTTGCAAATACCTGATGTTGTAGCACTCAACTAGAATGATGACAATGGTGAGGGAGCTTCAAATGCCAGTTGTTGGAAGCCATCATCTCAGGATAGATGATGCAAAAAAATATAGCTAGAGTTGTTCGGCACATGTTTGCTGATCGTGCTGTAATGCAAATTACTGCAAAGAGACACTAAGCTACTAGTGATGTGAATTTTCTTTTCAAGAACCGAATCAGGTGTTGGAAGTGTATGCGAATTTTGATCACAGTGCAGCTAGTAGATGAGAAGATGCCCTCTAGTGAAAAGGAATCCTGATGAAAAAATTGGCATATGTAGAATCCTGATACTGTAGCACTCAACAATGATTATCATCAAAACTAACAATTGACTGCAGTGTACTAACTGAAACAGTGGAAAGATAATCATGTTGCATTTTCATATTGGATACTTCAAGGCCATCAGTCCAAAACTAAAATTTTCAATTGCATACATCAAGGCCATCAGTCTAGAACTAAATTTTCTGATTGCATACATTAAGCAAAGACTCGCAGGCAGCAGAGCACATCCTGGAGAAGCTCCCACCTAATCCAGCTCTAATCTTTAATTGCCATATTATTCTGATAATAACCGAAGGCTTGTCAGTTGTTGTAATCATGAAGCTTGCTTGCTGTAATCATGATTCTTGGTAGTTGTAATCATGAAGCATACTTGTTTTAGAACTGGATTATGCAAACTGATGTATGTGTGTGCACAATTCAAAAAGAATCTTTGGTGTAAAAATTCTTTTGTCTAGTTATCAGATGCTTGAAAAGGATCCACTTGAATAATCATGCCAATGGCCATCTTATCTTAGAAATTGTTGTTCTCATGAAGTTGAATTCAGCAGCATGTAAGTTGAATGTACAAGATCCTCATGCTTAACACAAAGAGTCTGCAAATTCATACATAGGACTACTACAAATAAGAGGACTACTACAAATTCATACATAGGACTACTACATATTCATCCTTCCAGTCACAACATATATACTCCTGTTGATTTCAGAATTCATACAACACATATCAGTTCATACAACACATATCAGTTCATTTCAGAATTCCAAAATCTGGGAAACATACCTCTGATTGCTTATAAACATACAACAACATTCCAGAATTTCATAATGGGATACGACAAATGCCACTTCATTTCAGAATTATGATAACACATGAGAAACCATGTCTTCCGGCACTACATGACAGAATTAACATAACACATCCAAAGTCACAACACAGGTCGTATGAATCAAACACTTGCAGCTATCTCTCCATCACAGTGATATCTCTCAGTCACAATGATCTTATTAACAATTTTCTATCCTAGTTTCTTCCTTGGCCTTTATCAATTCAGGGCTTCAAATCAATTCTTGAGATTGCAGCACCATTTCAGAGCTTGGCTATTACATCGATGATTAACAAAACTGAAGCTGGTATCAGTATCACAGATTCAGAAAACTCATAAGGGTATCACAAATTCAGAAAACTCTATACTACACATCAGTGAATAGAAGCAAGGCGGGCGCCAGCGCAGAGAGGGCTTGGCACAGAAAGGCTTGGCCGCAGTGGCTTGCCCTCTACTACATGTTGCCCCTGCGTGGAGGCAGTCACATTGCCACCGCACCGTGCCCCTATGTGGAGGCTGCCGTTGCGGCACGCCGCCTGCATGGAGGCCGTCCCAGGGTGTGATAGATGGAAGCCGTCGTCGGAGGAGGGGGGCTCGCTGTGTCGATGGAGGATGGCGGGGGCGACGGCGCAGATGGAGGAGGAGTCACAGAGGCGGCGGTGGCCACGGGAGTGAGAGGAGTCCATCGATGGGCGCAGGGAATGCACGACGTAGGGCGCCTCCGGAGGGGATGTGGCGCAGGGGCCGAACCCTAGCGCCTCATTGTGGGAGGGAGAGAAGCAGGGATTGGGGAATGGAGGAAGGGGCGTGACCGCGTGAGAAGTTGCGTCGGGTGGGGGTGCTTCTGCAAAGTGGCGACGGGTGGGTGAGAGCCTCGATCCTGGCCGCTGAACTCGCGATGGACGGCTGGGATCGCCCCTGTCCATATGGTCACAAATATGGCTATGTTCACAGGATACGCCGCCTTATTATGCTACTTGGCGTGTTGGAGTCAGCGACAACACGACAGGAGATGAGATCACCACCATCTATTGAGTTGGCTCTTTAGTACGAAAAAGCAGGCTTTGCAATTTTTGTATCGCCACAAGAATACCAAATAAATACTCCCTCAGACACAAAAAGGAGCCATTTTGGACATCCACCTAGTCTCTAAAATATAACTTTGACTATTTATTTTTGTTGTAATATATTTATAAAACCTACGAAATTATAATATTAAGATAGTACTATTCAAGACAAATATATATGTATCACTTTTACGTGTTCATTCTAAATATTCAAAAATATAGTGATAGCCAAATTTTATCAAATTTAACTGCATGTTTCCTAAATGACTTTCTTTTATGAGTAGTACTACTATCGACCATTTCTGGACCATCGCCAAACTATTGATATAGCTTCTGATACACATTTTTAAGGGGGCATATTTCCCCTTGTCTGTTTCATAGACACCTTCACAGCAATTCTTCACAGCAAAAGTGCTGTACTTCAAACACATCAGCCTTGCATAATCATGTTGAGATTGTACCGCAGACCACCGGTCAACCGTATATCAAAATAAAATTGACCGGGAACAGGAGACAAGCTTCTCAGCTTTGCAGTCGTGCAGCATGATTGTGCAACTGTCCATTTCATGTTTTTTTTCCTGGTGTCGACACGAGAAGCATTGCAGCGGCTACCGGATATTAATCACTGAGATAAGCAAACAACGACAATAGGTTTTAGATAATCAGAGTACAGTAGGTGCATTCTGCGCACTTGCGCCTACCAAGGATACAGATCAGAAGAAGAAAAATAGCAAATACCGTCGATGGCAAATGTTGGGGCAAACAAATACGTTTCTTCGCATTTAGACTTGTCAAATAACAAACACAGCAACTCTCTTGGGATGACCGGACAAACCAAAGTTTAACACTATCCCGTGATAAAACAAGCACTCAAAACAATTAAGAAACCACAGTTAAGAAAACCGTTTACATCCAAGACGGATCTTACATCACAACTGTTCCACAATGCGATAAATACTTCTCAAAGCACCCTTTTCCAGGTTATGTTTGGTCTAATTCCATATTTGCAGAGGCATTCATTTAAGATGCCTCATTTAAGATCTAGCAAGAACTATGCGGATGTGCAGCATGGATCCCTAAGCAGACAATGTTCTCAGACCAACGGCGGATACTGCTTGGCCTGCAGCCGAACACGCCTCTTATATTCAGTCGGATCCTGCAAACCCAAAAGGACTGTTACTAATACAGGACTGGATATCTGAATCGTAAGCAATGAGATTTAGGATAAATAGTACGATTCCAGTGAACATTAGCTGGACCCTGGTTGGTCACGTTTGTCTAACCTGGATAAAAAGGTGATAACCATCGGTCTGAGCAGGATCAGCAGGATTTGGCTGATCAAGCAAGTCCTGAATTCCAACAAGAATCTGCTTGACAGTAATTGCTGGCCTCCAACCCTGAAACGATACAATTGGAATAGTAATACCATGCTATCAAGTTTGGCATACATAAAACCTAACAGATGGTTGGCAAACTTACGCTGTCTTCATTAAGAATTGAAAGGCAGACTGTTCCCGAAGGATAGACATTTGGGTGGAAGAAACCCTGAGGGAACTTGCACTTGGGAGGCTTGCTAGGGTAATCCTCACTGAAATGAAGGGTGAGAGGGAAGTATCCACCTTCCCAATCAGTCTGCCAAAAAAACGATGGGGACTAGTTAAAGCTAGATCGTCTTATTGCAAACAATCTATACAAACAGAGAAGCAGCAAGACAAGCTTGAGATACAATAACATAAGATTGGTTGAATTGCAGACCATGTGCAACAATTAAATAACATAACCTCAACCAAAGCATTACAGGCATCCAAGACAGAGATCATGTAAAGCAGTCCACTTAGTTCATTAATAGAGATGAAACCTATTTTCACACAATTTTGTTGTGTTGCACCAGCTCACGGGCATGTTTTTAAAGTATTCTAGCCCAGTTTATCTTCATTGTTAACAGTAGACCTCAAATTAGCCTAAATTGGACTGGTTGACACCGGAGAATGGCAGGAGACACTACAAGTTGGCTGGCAGGAACTCGCTGGTTCTAGATTTTGAAACCATGAATAGGGTACAGTTACTAGAGATACCTATACACATAAGAAGACATTTGCTTAACGCAAAGGTATGTGTTCTTAGAGAGCATGCTAACATGAATAGGATATAATGTTACTCCAATACTTCATCAATCCCTACTTGGTAACTTCTGTGGTGTGGGTTAGTTGGGTACGGGTCCAAGGACCGATGGTAGGCACTCGCCCTCATCTAACCGTCGGCAGAGCTCTTCCCTCTCAAGGTAGCGAGACTCTGAGGTTTAGTTGAACTCTTGATTTCTTATTTGCTTGCTTGATAATAGATACATGTTGTCCCTCTTTTACAGAGACAACCCGACTTGACATCTAAGAAATAATCTATAAGAAAATCTATCAATCCAATCTAATATTTCCAACTATTAAAAATAACATTCCTAATAGATAAGATCGTATCTCTAACAATAATTTGATAAATAAGGAATCTCAAAATAACCTACCAAACCAAATATTCTTTAGCCTAAGAAGCTCTAAACCATGCATATAAAATAACGATGCTACAGTACCAACGGGCACGTGGCACTGTTCGCGCGTAGCTACAGTGACTCTGTACTGTTCACACGCCACTGCAGTGTCGCGGTGCTGTTCGCACTCTAGCATGCTCCACAACAGTAACTTAGCCGAGTAGATAACAGAACTTGCACAAGCCCCCGTGTATAATTCAATTGAACTTCTGCATACACTGGATTTAACTCCCAGTCAACCTTTCCACTGATCATTTTAAGGATTTTCCCTTCAACCCATGGTATGCAGTAGTTAGTGAAATAAACACATAACACTCCTTTCGAAGTATTTAAGCAAATCGTCTAGAAAATTATTCAGGCAGAACCAACCCTCAACTTGATTTATTGTGGCAGTTAGGTGACTAAAAGTTTGACTCGCCCTAAAAATAAACATTTTCCCATGGTGAAAGCATAAATAAACCACAACTAAACTCAGGCCATTGCAACAAATGTACTAAAGGATCCCATGAACTAATGTATCCTGATCTACAACAAGAAACGCCACCACAAAACTTATTCAATTCAACCGACTAAGAACAATGCAATGTCTCCAACTTTAGAACGCATCGCGGTTACAGAATGCAAACCACGACACAATCCCTAATCCCAATCCCCCAACGAACTAGGAAACGTATTATCACGTCCTCCACAGGAGGGCCACAATACTAACAATCTGTCGCACAAGACCCAATCAAACAGTGAATAGCTAACATGAGAAGCATGAATCAAGCCATACCAATCTAGAATTGGACGAGAGGACACGGGGCAAGCTAGGGTTTTCGGGTCTTCCTACTACTATTCACTAATGGTCTGTTTGGTTGTTTGGTTCGTAACCAAATCTTGCCATACACCAAGACAGGCAAATTTGACGGAGCTAGGCGCACATTTGGTTGTAGTCACACATTTCTTTTCTGGCAACTGGGTCCCACGCATCAGTGACTAAAAAAAGTGTGGCAAGATTCCTTTTGCTAACCAAAGTGTGGCTTCAATTTTGATCATTTGATGACCCAATCCTATACGAGTTTGGCAAAAAAAATTTGACAAACTTAGTATATGAACCAAACAAGCCCTAGATATTCAATCGGGTGGTGCTTACCCCTTGCTTGCCGGGGATGGTGCAGTGCCAGACCATGAGGTTCACCGTCCCGTCGGCCATCGTCTCCGGCTTGGCGACGAAACCCTACAGAACCGAGACGAAACAGATCAGGCACCCAAATCGGCGACGCGACATGCTCGCACAGATCAAGAGAGGCGGGTGAAAGCGAGAGGCACGGACGTGCGGGTGGTTCTTCCGCCAGGCCTTGCGCTCCTCGGCGAGGCGGCCGCGCGCGATTCCCCCCGACATGACGGCTGCGGCGCCGGCGGCTTCTCCTCTCCTCGCGAGTCGCGACCTGCCTCGGTTCGCCTCCGGCTTGGGGTTTGGAGATTGGACTTTAAGATTTGGGCGAGTGGAGTCCAGCAGTGCGGTCGTTCGTTCGTATCTCTTTTCTATCTCCTCCCTTTTTCTTCTTTTTTTCTTTGCGGGTTCTTTCCGGCAAGTGGGGCCCAGTTTTGCGGGGTCGGCGTGTCAGTACGTGGGGTTGGTGGGCGGCTGGACGCGGCGAGTGCGACGCGATGCGGCATGTGCATTATCACGGGGCGTTTGGATTTCTTGCTTCCTTCGGTTGTAAGTCTGGGTTTTAAATAAAGGTGTTTTATCTATTTATTTCTTGAGAAAGACTAGATTCTCTGATCCAACCGGATAGACAATGTCGGTTGGATCTCACCTCCACGTGCACCATCAATCGATGATTTCACGTCGGATGACATGAAATTGCTCGAAGCCTCTAACCTTCCCCAAATCAAACGAAGGCACAAACCACCTCCTTCTCTCTACGAGAAGCCATGGACAGCATGGGTGATTTACTGCCATCCTCGTTGAATCTTCTTGTTGAGCCACCTCGGAGCGACGCTCGGCAAGGTGTTGCTACAGGTGTCTAGCAAGGCGATGTGGCAGGAGTTATTTGTTGAAAACGTTTGGCTGGTATATTTGCTCTAAAATCATATGAGAAAGGATTAGGAGCAAATAGACCAAGCTACCTCTTGTACAAATACTTCAATTGTGTCTTATAATGCTTGCTACACAGATAACTAGACAGGATGTAGCACTCGTTTGCAACATTGGTAATTTGTTGTGGATCAATAAGATCAGTTTCTGAATTTGTTGTGGAACAATAAAGAAATCCCCACTGAATGAAAGTCTGGAACTATCATGACACCGACACAAAATTTGTTGTGGATCAATAAGATCAGTTTCTGAATTTGTTGTGGAACAATAAAGAAATCCCCACTGAATGAAAGTCCGGAACTATCATGACACCGGCACAAAAGCCTGTATGGTTTCTGAATTTGTAAAGTTAACTCTTATGATCGTTCCTATCATATATACAGTTAACCATCATAGGGTTGTAGGTTAGCTCTTGTTGGGAATCAGTACAATCACTTTCTGATTTTGTGCAGATAACTCTGGTATGATTTCCTTTTCATATAAATCAACAAAAATTGGCAAGTGGATACACAACATGGGTACAAGTAACCTATCCTTTGGATAGTTGACAAGGTTGGCAGCAGCAAGGAGCCTACTCATTGCAGAAAGAATTGTCTAATACACACACAACAACAAAAAACAAAGAAAGGTATAAAGCTATCATATCCTAATGAACAAAAGATCACTGTGTGACCCTCTACTTCCAAGCTCGAGCCATTGTACTCATCTGAACTTCTGGATAAGTGGCATCAAGATAATCTTGTGACTTTTCCATATCTCTCGTGATCTGAATGTCACTAGGGATGAAATGCTCCCTGATGGCCTTTGCGGCAAAATGAGGGATCATTCCAACAACAATTACTGCAAGCAGCAGTGCCCAAAACAATCCAGTTCCCATCACCTTATAGATTGCCCTGTCATACAATTACAGAATCAGGAACCTGTAGTTTTTTTACCCTACGAGCATGCGAGCAAAAGGTAAGAATGAGTGCGTACCAGAAACCAGGCTAGATAGGTATAGGATCATGTAGCCCATTCTCTGGTAGTTCCAGTGGCCATGAACCAACAATAGGGGAACCAAAAAATCTGAGTTGCCCCATAGCAAAATCTGAGGCCATAAGAGCTTGCCTCCCCTCTTGCCCACTGATGCCAATGCCAACATCGGCCATTTGAATCATGGATACATCATTTGCACCTGAAAAGGCAATTTGTATTGCATCTTTCAAACCATTATCTAATAAACCATTGCTGATACAAATTGACCACATTAGCTAGATTGCTGATAAACCATTAGCTCTCTTTACAGGTCATTAGTACTGCATATTGTTTAATCAAATTAATCAGTTTGGAAAATATACATGCACATGCATTGTCAATTACAGGTGTTGCACAAGTTCTTATTTTTTGTATTCTGGACCTCAAGATATTATTATCAAATCAAGAACTATTAAACTCAGAATGCTTTGTTAAATCTTGCAACAAGGAGTTTATATGTTCTGATAAGACCTGCATACTTTAGCATGTGAATTATTGATAACACCATCATCTTTCATACACAATTTGCATACTTCTGATAACAACTGCATCCCACCAGATCAAGCACCAAACAAGACTACGTAAGTTCAGGTTCAGGATAGAAGCAACTACCAAATCAAGCACCCGAAAAGGAATCAATTCTTAAACATGTTAGCTTGAGCTCCAATGATGATAGAATCAACTCCTAGATCAAGCACCCGAAAAAAAACACCGCATCCCACCAGATCAAGCACCCGAAGAGGAAGGAGACAAAGGGAGTAGGGAGGACAAGGGGTCGTGGGAGGGCGACCTTACCTTCACTGAAACGGTAGGTGGTGCTCAAGCGGCAGCCTCTAGGGTTTTCAGGGTGAGCGGTTCTCGTGTGCTCATGGGCGCTCTCGAGAACTCTTGGCCTGATGAAGAGGACAAGCGGGGGCACACACGGGGGCCGGAGGTGGCGTAGCCGACGACCAGCGGGGGCGCACACAGGGGCCGAAGGCGGCGCACAAGAGATTTCACCTGGTCGCGAGAGCAATGGGAGGAGAGGAGGATGCGAGGGGAAAGGCGAAGGGATACGGGCGGGGTCGCGTGGTGGGATTTTCTGTGGGAGTAGTTCGATGGCATTTGCGGGTAAAAACCTCTAACTTCAAAGGGTATTTTCGTTTCTATAAGGTTGGATTCTCACGAGAATCTGTGGGAAGGCTGCTCCTCGTCGCTAGTTCATTTTTGAGACAGCTCCTCGCGAGAATCAGAATCATGTGGTTTTGAGAAGCTTCTTGGTGTTTGGTACAGCTCCACAAGATTCAAACGAGAAGTTGGGAGTAGGAGCTGTACCAAACAGGGCCTTACTCTTCAACCCTTTTGGTGTACTATCTAAAGCTTAGATTTTTTTTAAAAAATCAATTGAAACTATCATGAAACTCAAAGTTTCAATTATGAAACTCGAAAATCAGAACTAAAACCTTGTGTTTCAGTTTTGAAACTCTCATAAACTTGCGATTTTTTTTCTTCTGAAACTAGATTGAAACTATATGAAACTCGAAGTTTCAATTTTGAAACTTGAAAAGCGTTGAAACTAAGTGTTCAGTTTTGAAACTCTCTGAAACTTATAATTTTTTATTTGAAACTCTCCTAATACTCGGAGTTTTAATTTCTGAAACTTGAAAACAACTTTGAAACTAGGTGTTTTCAGTTTTGAAATTTGCAATTTATTTTTTCAAAAATTAGATTGAAACTCGAAGTTTCAACTTTGGAACATGAAAATCGTTGAAGCTTGGTGTACCAGTTTTGAAACTATCTGAAACTTAGAATTTTTTATTTGGAACTCAGTTGAAAATCTCCTAAAATTAAGTTTTAATTTTTAAAACTTGGAAACAAATTTCAAACCAGGTGTTTTCACCTTGAAACTTTGTGAAATTTGCAACAAAAAATTTGTGAATCTATCTGAAACTCGAAGTTTCAATTTTGAAACTTGAAATGCGTTGCAACTTGGTGTTTTGGTCTTGAAACTTAGATTTTTTTAATTTGAAACTCGGTTGAAACCCTCTAAAACTTGAAGTTTTAATTTTTTTTAAACTTGAAAACAACTTTGAAACTATGTGTTTTTAATTTTGAAACTCTCTTAAAATTGTAATTTATTTTTGTGAGAAGTACATTGAAACTAGTTGAAACTCGAGGTTTCAATTTTGAAACTTGGTTTTTCAGTTTTTGAAACTCTCTGAAACTTATAATTTTTTATTTGAAACTCTTAAAACTGAAAAGTTTTTTTCAAAAAAACTTGAAAACAACTTTGAAACTAGGTGTGTTCCACTTTTGAAACTATCTAAAATGTGATGAAACTCCCTTAGACCTAAGTGGAACATGTTGCGGCTTAGGTGAAAAATGAAACGCGACAAAAACATTCATGAATTGAAACATTGATGAAACCTTTTGAAACTTGGTTTGAAACATCAACCTGAAACTTTTGACAAAACATGAAACTCGTTGAAACTTTGACAAAACATGAAACTTTCTGAAACTTCACATTGGGATTTTTTTTTGCTCTTGTTTGATTTTTTTATGAAACTTCTTGAAAGATACTGAAACTTGCTAAAACTTCTTGAAATTTTTTGTCTGAAACTTGAGTTCCAAGTTCTAAAACTTGTTGAAAGTTGGGCTTGAAACTTTCTCGGAATCTTTTGGAAACTTCTAGAAATCTGAAACGAGTTGAAACCTTCTGAAACTTGGTTGAAACATCAACCTGAAACTTTTAACGATACATGAAACTCATTGAAACTTTTGATGAAACATGAAACTCATTGAAACTTTGACAAAACATGAAACTTCTTGACACTTTTTGTCTAAAACTTGTTGAAACTTGAGTTTCAAGATCTGAAACTTGTTGAAACTTTCTTAGAATATTCTGGGGACTTCTAGAAATCTGAAACACGTTGAAAGCTAGTCGAAATGTCAAACTAAAAATCTGGAACTTTTAAGCATCTGAAACTTTACGAAGCTGCATGAAACTTCTATATCATTGGAAATACATTCCAACGGTATAGCGTGTGCTAGCAGCTCCTGTTATTTATTATTTTCATTGGGGCATATGATTCGTCCTCTCCCAGGCCACGAATGGCCGACGGGTGGTCCCGTTCGTGCGGGTCAACGTTGGATGGAGTGTGTAGTGTGCTCCAGCTGGAAGGGAAGGGAACCCCGATGGAAAAGACCAGGTTGGAGATTGGGTTTGGGTTCGCATTCCCTGTCCTTTTCCTGCTTGCAAATGGCCGGAGAATGGAACAATAATATGCACCTGTTTTGAGCATACTTATCAACACCGCTCCGGTTCCGTCCAGTACGGCCGTTATGTACTATTTCGTCACCTCAAACGGTATAGAGCAGTCATGTATTTCGTATCTGTCTCGATACTAGTCATACCGGCTCAATACCAGTCAATCCTGGTATGATACCGGACCATAATGGCCATATCGGTGGAATTGATAATACGTCTATTGAACTTATATTTTATCCTACTACTATGTATTTAGAGTAATGTACGTATAATTAAACTATACACACACACACACACACACTATTATATTAAACTTCGAAATGGTACGCTGGTATAGGTTGGTACCAGAATGTACTATTATAAGAGCCAAATCGGTATGATGTCCAAAATGGCATCGACAAGTATGGTTTGAGCTCTTCGTGCGTGAGATTAAAAAAAACAGTGAGGACCGAGGGGGAAGCGATTCTGATGACACCGTTATTAGTACCTGTGATGAGGACCGATGAATAATATCTTCCCGTACAAGTAGTACTGTTTGATGACACCGCTAGTGTCTACGGTGGTACAAACTCATTCTACATATTGTGTTCTAGATAAGTTTTTTCCCCTCTCTTTTGAGAGGCATGTTCCAGACGGTATCTGGCCCAGGAAAGTGACGGCGGAAGCCGGTCCAACTGGAACAATTCAGCCTGTGCAGATGAAGTGCTTTACAAGCCCAAACTGACGCAGTGACATCCTGCAGTGTAGTAGAAGTGCCTCCTTGGGCTTTACAGCGGTAACGGGCCATCCGTGCGAAGAACCCCACAGAATGCTACTGCTACTGCTGTTTGGCCAGTTGATTTCGATGGTCTATTTGTCCCTGCTCCTCTCTTCTCTCAAAACAAAAGGTTGATTTCGATTGCCTCTCCTCTCTCAAAACAAAAGGTTGATTTCGATTGCCTCTCTTCTCCCATTGCTTGATTGCTAAAAGCTCTTCTGCAGGTAGGGACGCTTGTTATGAATGTGCAGGTAATTGATCCTTGTAAGATCGATCTTGTTTGGTTTGGTGTTTCTAGGCTGCAACTACTCCATAATACAGTACTGGGCACAATCCCCTCTGCTCCCGTACATACTGGTTCACCGGTCCGGCAGTTTGACCGGAAGGTTGGACGGTTCAACCACAGTTCATTGTAACCTTATATAACTCTTATATCCCTCATATAACACATGAACTTGGCTGGTGTGGTGGCCGGTGCAGCAAGTTTTCATACCTCCAACCCAAGTTCAAACCCCGTGCTATCATGCCTCCAAATCTCCAATCCAAGTTCAAACCCTATGCTAGCCATTTTTTCACCTATCTCGGCTAATTTACATTGCGGGCCTTTGCTTTGGGCCTTAAGGCTATGCAGGTTGCCCATTTAAAAGCATTTTTTCTTCGGTTTTTTACCCACCCAATCCATTGTTCTTACTAGACCAAGACGACCACCGATCCTGTTTTTTCGATCAATGGCGGTCGATCGAGATTTTTCAATCAAGCCGCGGTCTGATGCGGTTTTTAAATCTTGTAGTGCAGTAGGGTGTTAATGGGTTGGGTTGAACGGGTTGTGTTTTAATTTGGGTTGAGTTTGGATGGGTTGAAGTGGGTTGTTGTAGTTAACGGGTTGGGTTAGGTTTGCAGTAGAAACGGGTTGGTGTGGGTTCAAAAATTTTAGGTTGAAATGGGTTCAACCTGTGGGTTTGATTGGTGGATTGGTTTTTGGTGGAGTTGTGGATGACGCCGCCGACTGCTGCTGCCCTCCGTTGGCTGCTCTCACCCAAAGGTTTGCTCTAAACAAATCCTACTCCCTCTTCTATGGCCAAATGTATATGTGTTGTGCCTGAGTGGGGAATGTGATGAATGCTTGAATGGTTTGCAGATGGATGCTCCAGAGATGCAATTCATGAACTAGAATCGAGATTGGCATGATTTGTGCTAGGTTATTTCACTGGTTTCACAGTTTAGCTCAAGAACAAATGTCAAGATGCATTCTTGAATGGCATTGAATTAGGAAAAAAAGTAATAACAACATTACAGTGATGAAACCAATTGAATCTGAACATTTCTAGGAAGTTATCAGATGTAGTTGCTATTTATTGCATACGATTGGGTTCTGCACCGCTACCAATTTCCATCTCTTCTGTGCGACAATGCGAGTAGTCTAACACCGATGTAGATGAACTTGCCGAACTTGCTGGGGGTCGTAGTCGACGCCATCCTTGCCGCTGATGCAAACGAACTTGCCGACGTCGGCCTTCTTGTGCACGACGTACTTCTCGGGCTCCAGCTCTCGCGGGTCCACTCGGTGCCCCAACAAGCTCCCCGCCGCCACCCCCTTCCTCCTTCCACCACCCTCTTCTCTGTTGGCATCACTCTCCTCTTCCCCGTCCACGCCGTCGCCTCAGCGGGATCCATGGGGGAAGAGGAGGCGGACGCGATGGAGCTGGGGTCGCGGTGGCGGACGAGCGCGCGGAGGCGATGGTTGAGTTGGGAGATGTCGTTGGGAGCGACGGTGGGCGCGGCCGTGGTGGTTGAGGAGGAGGATGTGGGGATTAGGTGGAGGAGCGTGAGGGAAGGGGATGGCCATGGATGTGGCGGCATGGAGTTGGACTGTGGGGGGTTACGGACTTACGGGGAGGAGGAGGAAGAGGAAGCATGCGTACTTCGGTACTTGGGCTAGATGGGATGGGATATTGGGATGGGTTGAAAAATGGGCTGAACCCGTATTGAAGAAATTGGGTTGGGTTGGGTTGGGTTGGGTTTTAGAGGTGGAGCAGTGGGCTGGTCTGGGTTGGGATGGGTTTCAACCCATTAGCAGGCCTAGGTACGAGGTCAGCTTGCCAAAACAGCAACCCCAATAGTCAGGCAAAATAGGGAAATTGTCGGGAATGTGCTTTACTGACAGCTTCCTGTTGGAGATTGCCTGTGGGCGATACTCTATCGGGGATAGTGCCATATCCGACAGCCGTGTAGTAGAATGTATTATACTATTGTCCGACAGTGTCCACTGTCGGTGATACACCTTGTCACCTGGACGATTCAAGCAATCATGGGAACAATAATTTTGAGGGAGATGAAGTGCAGAAAACATGGCAGTGAAATTAGTGTAGCCGGTGTTGCTTTCTACTGCGGCGAAGTTGCTATGGCAGCAGATCCACATCATTAAGCTTTTGATCCAAACATCTGAGAAATTCCCAAAGGAAATATACCCTCACTTGGATACGATTCCTTGCGTTAGACATTACCCAGCTTGTGGCCCCTCAAAAACATCAACTTGCTGGACTCACAACCTAGCTTGTGGCCCCTCAAAAACATCAACTGGCTGGACTCACACCCAAGCTATCACAACACAAAATCAGCTCAGAAAGGCGATACCATAGCGCTTACTGTAGCAACGGTTAGGCACAGGGGTGTTTTTGTTGTAGTGCCTTTGTTGTGGCTGGTGCAGCGAGCAATCATATGAGCCGTTCGTTTTTCTGTTCGGACGGATGAGAACTCACGTACAGCAAATCACTGTGGTTGCACTTCCCAACTTGCCATACTTCACGAAATGGACGAAAGCAAAAGCCTGGCTCCTTGGTATGCTCTTTAGCTAGAGTTTTTGGCTTATATGGTACTATTTATCGTGCTAATAGAAATTTTGGTCGTCTCTCGACGTTAATACAAAAAATAACAACCTCCATTGCGCCCAAAGGACCGGACTACCCACCGCGCACCATATGAAAAATCCGGGCCCTTGACACGGACCAGACAGAGTCCGGCCTCTAGGGGCATAGCAAAAGGCACTGTCGTGCCTTGGAGCCACGGATGGCTTGAATCCGTGCCTCCCTGGCACGGAGGTGGCGAGGTGCCGCGAGAGGGGGTGAAAAGGTGCATTAAAAAAATTATTTCTGATACTATTTGAAATACTATTTAAAGCTTTTAAAAAATCTTTAGATTTTTTAAAATTCTTGTTTTTTTTACATCGCACTCGCAGCTTCAAATATATTATCACATGTACCAAAAAAAATCTACAGATTTTTTCACATGAAATCACAGCGCAGCACACGCAGCTTCAAACATGGGTGTCAACCGTGGCCATCACCACCCTTCATGTAACATCCCAATTTTCTGAGCCTTTCTAAAAACTTTCAAAATAAAAATAACCATTTGGTTTTGTTGAAATTCTAAATCTTAACTTGAGATTTTGGAATTAAAAGTGATTTAAATGACTAAATCAAACTTCAACTAATCCAAAAGTTTGGTTTGTTTTGAGTTTGTTGAAGTTCTCTGGTGTTGATTTCCCTTCCTCTGTTCGTCCCGTTCCTCCCCCTTATTTGGACCTTCCCCTCTGTCCAGACCCCCCCTCTCGTTTGGACCTCCCTCTCTGTCCAGACCTCCCTCTCGTTTGGACCTCCCCCTCAGTCCAGACCTCCCTCTCGTTTGGACCTTCCTCTTTGTCTAGACCTCCTCTCGTTTGGACCTTCCCCTTCATCCAGACCTCCCTCTCGTTTGGACCTCCCTCTCTGTTCGGACCTCCCTCTCGTTTGGACCACCCCTTGGGTCACGACCTCCCCTTGGGTCATGACCCTCCCCTCTGGTCACGACCTCCCCTTTGGTTGGACCACTCTCCCGAGTTTTGACTAGCCCCACCTGTTAGTCCTGCTCACCTTCTTCTTCCTCTCGTCGCGTCACTGCTAATGCAAAAGCCTGCGCGCATTAAATGCAGTTGTGTCGCATTAAATGATGTCCCTTCTGCAGCACCCGTTCCCCCTCTTGTCTCCTCCCCTACCTGCCCCCATCTCCTCCTTCACCTACCCTTGAACGCGTGAGCCTCTGAGTCTCTCAGTGACTCTCCCAGGCTATAAAAGCCTGAGCAGTCCTCTTTCATCTCCTTTAGCCTCACTCAACTCTCTTGCTCTCGCCCAGCTTCATCGTGCTTGAAGTTTCACCACCGTCCACTGGAGGCTGCGCCGTCGCATCCTCCTCTCAAGGGCCCGTTCCTAATTCATCTTAATTCAGAATCTTTCTTTTTGTTCTAGTTTGGTAGTATTTGTTTTTTGTTTGGACTTGTTGTATTTATTTGGCTTCTTTTCGCACGTGTAGATTCCAACTTCTCTGAAGAGTTCTTGGAGCCAGCAACCTCGACCGAAGCATCTCAGCTCTTCAACGAAGGCAAGTCGTAGACATTTGATCATGTCGTACCCAGTTTGCAAAATTATGTTGTTTTATACCAACATGCATGGCTAATTGTATAAAAATGGTTCGGGAAATAGCTAAATACCTACTCGACAGTATGACTCCTTGAATACTTGTGATTGATATGTTGACATGTACCCTTGAACACCATAGGTTGGGTAATCTTAGTTGGACCTCTTTGTGATACCAACATGGGTGCGTATATTGCTTAGACCTACTTTAGTTATACGATGTCTCTCGATCACATGATTCAATGATGATGAATTTGAATTAATGATATATGGAATTGTGGCGCGGCCACTGTTGTTAAAATTTGTTGTGCCATGACTATGGTGGTCATTTGACTTGGTTGAACCCAAAATGATTTTATACTCGGGCGAGTGATCGTGCAGTAAAAGGGTGCAGAAAGCACATTGGGATGTGGTTGTCTCGCCTGAGTAGTCCCTAAGGACTTAACCTTGCAAGCCATTGATTTGGGCCATACCGTGCAACCACAAGTTCATTTATGGGGTGGACCTGGCCAACTAATTAGCAATGCTTTGAGGCGGTTCTGTTTGGGTTGGGAATGACGCAAGAGGGGGCCAGGAAGGCGAAACCTTAGCGAGCAGAACCAAGTCAAAACGGAGCTTTGTAAAGGCCTTGTCACATGCTCTAAACTGCTCACCTAAGGTAGTGAGCAGGGGCATCGACGGGTGCCCAACCAACTAGAGAGGTCGTGTCTTGTGGGTCAAGTTGTACAACCTCTACAGAGTGTAAAACTATTCGAATAGCCGTGTCCTCGGTTATGGACAATGTCTGGTGATTTCACGCAAGGGGTAGATTTTTCTCAAAATATGGTCATGGTTGGTTCCGAGTGGTCTGGGAAGTGAACAGAGTGTTCATGAGTGGTCTGGGAAGTGGACAGGGTGTTCACGTGTTGTTTCAAAGAAAACTTGTTTACTTATGTATTAGTCTTTCAACTTGTGCTTTGCAATCTACTTATTGTATTTCCAGTAAATTCTACTTTCTGCAAAGTAACCATAAAGCTATCCTTGTCAAGCCGGGCATGAATATTATTTGCATACATTTCCCTACGACTTGCTGAGTACATTCAAAGTACTCATGGATTTATGCTCTCTGATTGATCAGCAGCTGAAGAGGACCCAGGGAGCTCCGATAAATCAAACCAACAGAGTAATGTGAATAGTTTTTGTTCTCTCATCTTATTCTATTTTATTCTCATCTTAATCCAAGCTCTTCTCACTTCATTCTTAGACTCTTACACCTTATCCCTTCTGAAACTTTGTTTTCAAATTTAAATTGATCCCTCTTATATCAGTGACCTCAATAGGATCGGGCCTTGCTTTAAATCGACCCCTCCCAGATAAGTTAGGTTAGAGGTGCTTTAGCAGAGCTTCCCGTCTTAGTTCCAATACCGTTTATTTCGGTAATGAGGATCTCCTGTTTGAGTTTTGTTGCCTCTTAATAGCTCTCTGCTATTTGCTCTTTGGGTTTAACCGACTACCCCAGTCAGGGTGTTCTATCTTTCTTCCTTGTCCTCGCTCACCTCTGTGCTTTTTCCTCTCATCTATCATGCTTTCTTCTCCTCATCTATTAAGCCTGGGAAGGTTTGATCGTGCAGATGGTCCATATCCGGAATGCGACAAGTCAATATGAGTCAGTGGATCCCTTCCCACGGCCACCACCGCCTCCTCCTCCAACCGCAACCACAGACCAGGGTTTGGGACAGTTCATGGCAGCCCAGACGTAGTTGATGAATGTAATGGTGCAGAACATGAACCGGATAATGACTCAACAAAACCAGACAGCTGCCGCCCTTCTCGCCATGCTGAACCAGCATAACCATGTAGCTGTCAAGCCACCGCCACCACCAATTATTTCCCAGTCAAGACTGGCAGAGTTCATGAGGACCCGACCACTCACGTTCTCCAGCTCCTCTGAGCCATTGGACGTAGATGATTGGCTGCGCTCAATTGAAAAGAAGCTTTCCATCACACGATGTGACGACCGTGAAAAAAATCATGTATGCGGCACACTAACTAGAAGGTACCGCCACGGAATGGTGGGAGAACTACTGCGCCACTCATGAAGACCACCAGAGCATCAGTTGGGCTGAGTTTTCCGAGGCCTTCCGGCACTACCATATTCCCGATGGAAAGATGGAGATGAAGAATAATGAGTTCCGTGAGCTGCGCCAAGTGAACATGTCTGTGAGTGAATACCTGAATAAGTTCACTCGACTCTCATGTTATGCTCCAGAGGACGTCGCCACGGATGATGCACGTCAGAAGCGCTTTAAGCGAGGAATCCACCCTAGCTTGAAGGTCCAAGTCGTTGGCAACGACTATTCAGATTTCCAGCATCTAGTGAACAAAGCTACGCTGATAGAAGAGTCTCGTTGCGAGCTCGCAGAGTTTCATAAAAGGAAGATGGTACAACATGGTGCTCCTCAAGGACCTCCGTAGAGAGCCAGAACGCATGCACACCCTCCTGCCCGCTTTGCTCCTTCCGTTGCCTCCAGGACCTCTGCGACAATGCTTTTCCCCGCTACTCCAGCTTTTCACAGCCCCAACAACAACCACCAGCAACCCAGAAGCATCAATCCTGCTACAGGGATCACTTATTTCAATTGTCATCAATTGGGACATTACGCCAGCAACTGTCCCTTGAAGCAAGGACCATCACCTGTCCGATCCAACTCGGGAGCTCCTCCGACCAGGACCTCCCTGCCAGGAGCAGGTCGTGGAGCACCTCCAACTCCCGCTGCACCAGCCAATACCTCCCAGCCTTTTGGGAGAGGTCGTGTGAACCACGTCATGGTGGAGGAAGCCCAGATAGCCCAGGACGTCGTGCTGGGTAAGTTCGTTGTAAATTCAGCACTTGCTACCGTTTTGTTTGATTTTGGAGCTTCACATTCGTTTGCTTCTCGGATTTTTGCTGCAAAGCATCAGTTGAAGGTTTTGACTCTTAAAACCGTCTTGTTGGTTCAATCCCCCGGTTCGGAGTTAAGAACGAACCAGGGTTGTCCACAAGTTAAGGTGATCATAGAAGGGGTAGAATTTCTAGCCAACCTGATCATCATCGACGCCAAGTCCTTAGATGTGATTTTGGGAATGGATTGGCTTACTGATTACCAAGCAATTTTGGATTGTGGTGGAAGAAGCGTCACCTTGGTCAGTCCAGTTGGGAATAAAGTGAAATTTGAAGCCTCCTCGGAGAAGCATGAAAGAGCAATAGTCTGTAGTGTCAAAGCTGTATCTTTAGAGGATGTGCCAGTGGTTCATGAGTTTCCAGACATATTTCTGGATGAGTTACCTGGAATGCCACCAGACTGAGACTTAGAGTTTGTCATCAACTTAGTTCCTGGAACTGCACCAATATTCAAGAGACCTTACCGTCTGCCTGTTGACGACTTGGTCGAGCTGAAGAAGCAGACTGAGGAGATGCAAGTTAAAAGTTTTGTCAGACCAAGTTCTTCACCTTAGGGAGCCCCAGTAATCTTTGTTGCAAAGAAGGATGGTACCTAGTGGATGTGTGTGGACTATCGCTCACTCAACGAAGTCACCATCAAGAACAAGTACCCTCTGTCTAGGATAGATGATTTGTGTCGGTGTTTTAGAACCGAACTTACGTATAGATTATTTGATTCAGGGGTTCCTCTAGGCACAAAATCACACAGAGATGGAGACACGTGGATTTTTATATAGGTTCAGGCCTTCTCCTGGGAGAATAACAATCCTACTCCTGTGTGTATGTATTGAGTATACTGGATTACAAGATGGAATCAGATACTAGAGTATTATCCTTCTAATCTTCTTTCGTCTCCCTCCTCTTTCTGATGATCCTTGCCTTTTATACTGTCCCCGGGGTGCACCATTGGATCTTCAGTATAAAGGTCACGATAACGCTGCAGATTGTGGAGCCATTACGGAGGTCATTACGGGAGTTATAGCGCTCCCCCGTTGCCGGGCAATTATCACCATAACGAGAGTTAAGTCGTCTTTGTTATTTTAGGGAATAACGGCGTAATTGATTGCTCATATCCTTGGATACGGTACATGAGATTCACTGATCGACTAGGCCCACATGTCCGTGAGTCTTGTCGATAATTTGGTCATAGAAGAGCTTACGACGGTGGTGGTGGTAGGAGAGCCTACAACCACGATCGATCGTAGTAGAGCTTACGATCACGGGATAGTCGTAGAAGGGCTTACAACTATGGGGTAGTCGTAGGAAGACCCATGATTACAAGGTGGTCGTAGGAGAACTTCGACTTTGACTTCTCCTGATGAATATTAAGGGTATACTCAAGAGTTATATAGCGTCATTATTATCCATAATATGAATTGTAGATATATAATAAAATAAGGATTGTTATATCCTCGTCATCTAGCCCCCGACTTAAGCGAAAATAACTTACTTGGAAAAGGAAGCGTTAGATGGTCTTACGACCGATGAAGTGGTCGTGGGAAATGGTCGAAGGAAGAACTCTTATTTGGTGTTTCATTGACTAGAAATTTACTTGGTCAAGAAAGTTGTGAAATAATCTTGCGACTTACAAGGTGGTCGTGTGAGATCTAATGATCACTTAGAGTGGTCGCATGATCTTGTGGTCGAAGCGAGGATCTTTCTGTCATTTGTTGCGTTTTGACCGAAAAAGACTTGGTCAAAGCGGTAATTTAAACGAGGTGTAAGCAGACTGACTTCCCGAGCGGAGACAAATTTAAGAGTCCCAATTGACTTCCTTACCCTTATCTGTTGAAGCAGTTCCCGAAGTGTTGGCAACCGTTGGGGTAGCCAAGTCTTTTGGACTTTGGATATGCGGTTATAAATCTTCACCGTGGGTGAGGATAAGGTCCTTTACCTTCCCTCAAATTGTTCTTGTTGTTCGAACTCCAGAGTTCTCCGCCCGACCAAATCAAGCTTTCTTCTTCAATATTTCCACATCCAAATCTTGACTTTTGGGAGAAATGGCGGGCTGCTTCGATGGGCGAATCGAGATGGATCGACGAGAATCGAACTTTCGTTGACTCGAGAAGATTAGAAGATGGAATTCGTGCGGTGGATTGAGGTCGTCGAGGCGACATTGGCCGTCGGAGGAGATTGGGCAAATCCGTCTTCCAAGCATTACGTGAGTGTGGTCTTGATTACCCTCATCCTTTTCTCACATTGGTACTCGAATATTTCCAAGTGGAGTTGGTGAACCTTGTCCCCAATTCTATCACAATGTTAGGGGTGTTTGTGTACCTGTGTGAGGCCTACCTGGGGATTCCGGCTGATCTGGAGTTGTTCCGGTATTACTACGGAATGACCCGATTAAGCGGAATCGCCGGTAGTTATAGTCTGAAGCTCCACGACGGGAAGTCGAGGGAGTACATTCAGATGTTTACCCGGTCGTCGTGGCCGGGGTGGAAGAAAAGGTGGTTCTATTGGGAAATCACCAATGAGGACAGCCTCTCTTTCCCCGGGAAGCTTGCCGAGAAGGTTCCCGCTTGGGCTTCGATTCCCAAGGATCTTGGCTGGATCGCCCCTTTCATTCAAGCTATTACAGACTTGAAGGAAGAGGGGCTGACTTGAAGGAAGAGGGGCTTACCGGATGGCACGTGGTGAAGGATTTCATCACGTGCTGCATCAGCCCTCTGAAGAAGAGGTCTCATCAGATGTGGAGGTACTCGGGCCCGACGGACCCGACGAGGGACTACGTGGAGGGTAAGTAAACCTTGAGTTTTAGCCTTCTTTCTGTTAGTTTTAAATTAGGCTTACTGAAGGTTCTATTATCCCTGCAAACCTCTCACTAGAGGAGATTGACGCTCGGGTCAAGCTCATATGTGAGAAGACCCCAGCCCATGTTGTGGCGCCTCCAATTTTGGCTGACCTGTCTCCAGAGGACAAGGTGAAGAGCCTAAAGGTAATCAAGAGTCGATTTCGTCTTTAGGACTTTGTAGTCATAGAAGAACTTATGACTGGGTACTGATCATAGGAAGGCTTACGATCAGGTTCTGGTCGTAGGAAAACTTACGACCAGGGGGTTGTCATAGAAAGGCTTACGACATGGTGATAGTTGTAGAAGAACTTACAATGGCTTTATAATATCTCTCTTTCTGATTTCTGCAGAAAGTAGGCAAGGAGGACCGTCGGGACAACGAAGAAGTCGAACTGATGGTTGTTGGTGCGGCCGTAGAGCAAGCTTGTTAAGGCCGCCGACAAGGGAGGCTCGAGCTCGAGCCTATTTGTTGGGCAGCGGATGCTCCTCGGACCGGGGAGGAGGCTCGCGCAAAGTTTGTTGATGAGGCGGTGTAAGCTCGAGCTCCGCTACTCCGTCTGCACCTTTGGCTAATCTTGCCGCGGAAATAATTGCTGTAGAGGAAGCAATCGCGGCAGGAATAGCTGAAGTATTCAAACCCAGGGTCCCCAAGACCAAGGTACCCTTCTATTATGACAGTAAAAGGAGAACTGGAAGAGTTTCATGTCTTTTGTGAAGGAGATTGCAGTGCCAGCAGTGCCCATGGTCGAGGACAATGCCGCTGTTGAGGTGGTCAAGGTAGGTCTCGGCCAACCGGAGAGCCAAGAGGCTCAAGGAGCAATGGTGCTCGATCAAGCTCCACGATCAGACGTGGTCGTGACTGTTCCTCAATTTGAGTCTCGACCAGACTTGGTTGAGAAAAAGTCGAAGAAACCTTCCTTAGGGAGGGTTGTTTCCAAACTTAAGATCAGATCCGACACTCGGAGGTACGTAAAAGAGACAAAAGTGTAAGAACAATATTTACCTTTTGCTTTTTACCACCTGATCATGTTTTCCCTTTTTGTGATATTAGCTTGGCTCCTTTTATCATTAAGGACGTTCCTGTCAAGGAATCCCTCTGATTTCTTGGCGAGCGAAGAAAGCGAGAGTGGCGATGGTCGAAGGATCGATCCACCGTCCAAGTGATGAAGATCTTGGTTGTAGGCTGGCAGCTACGACTATTGGAGCAGTCGTAGGGCTAGAAGCGGCTACGACCACGGGGGTGGTGATAGAGTCAGAGGCAGCTAAGAGAGGAGATTGAAGACCTCCGGAAGAAGCTTCAGGAGGCAAACTCTGCAAACCAAAAGTTGCAGGGACGACTAAGCGGTAAGTGCTGAACTTAAGACCGCCTTCGACCTCCTTTCCTTTTTCTGAATCTCATTCTCTTTCAGACAAAGACCAAGAGGTCCAGACGTGGGAGCAACGTTACCTTAAGGACACCGCCGTCCACGCTGAAGAAGTCAAGAAGTTAGATTCTCAACTAGTTGGTAAGCAAATCTTTACCTGCAATTGGTTGTGTTTTCCTCTTGGGGTCATTTTATTTAAATAACCTTATTCTTTTCAGAAGAAGTAGTACAAGTAAAACAACTTCGTGAGGCTTCGACTCGCAATCTGGAGGAAATGAAGGTTTTGAAGATCAATCTTCAAGACAATATTTCACTCCTAAACAATGTACTCGGTGGGCTTCATACTGAGGGGATTACTCCTCGTGACGACACGTTGTCTGCCAATCGAGTGCCATTGGTGAACAAGTCGGAACTTTGTAAGAGTTGGTGACTACGCTGAGAGCTAACCAATTTGACTCGATAAAGGATGCGATCCAAGAGGGAATAATATTTGTCTTAGCAAAACTTAAATCTCATGATCCCCATGTCTGCTGACTGTCGTAGATGACCGCCGCCCTAAAGCGAAGTGGAAGCGATTAATAGCGACAATGCAACCGATCGCCGAGTTAGTCACGGAGGGTATGCAAATCAGTTCTCCTCACTTTGAGTAATGCATGCAGTTCTGTAAAGACAATTTTTGTTGATGTTGATATATAATCCTTCCTTCTTCACGGAAATCATCTTGTCGAGTAGTTAGTAACTCATAAGATAATGAATGGAAAAAGTGCAAGACTAAGAATTGGAGTCAAGTTAATAACTTTATCCTAGCCCCTGACTATTTGCTTGGTTTATTTAAATAAACCGAGTAAATAGTGTTTAATGGGTTTTCTGAAAAAGAGAGAGGTTTAGCTAACTTGTAGTTTTTCGATCACGATAATCTTGCACTGGTCGTAAGAGTATGAACGAGTCGACACTAGGAAGGTCCTTCTAGTGGGCAGGACCACGTGCAGATAGAAAAGGCTTCGACTAGGTGATGTTACCATCTCCGACTAGATTAATCAAATCAAGAACGGTCAACTTGAGTTAGATAAACGTCTGGAGTTCCTTAAAAAAATTGTCCAACTTATCTGAATGCACTCAGTATATTCGCTCTGGTAGCAAGAGTTAGAAACAGAACGACGCTAGGAAGTTCCTTCTAGTGGACAGGACCACGTGTAGAGAGAAAAGTCTTCGACTAGGTGTTGCAACTTCCTCCGACCAGTTAAAACAAACCGAGTTTATCGAAAGTAGTCGAGCAAATTTGGAAAGTGTACTCTGCTTAATTTATTTTTCAAAAAGATGGATGAAGAAATAAGCTAAGGTACTAAGAGTTGGCTTGACATTATTTCAACCATGTTTCGACCCCAAGCTCTTTGTGTTGGTAAAAAAGGGGGGAACGAGTCGACTCTAAGAAATTTCTTCTAGTGGGCGGGACCACGTGCAGAGAGGAAAGACTTCGACTAGGTGACGTTACCATCCTTTCGGCTAGTGTAAAGATGAACTGGGTACTGGTCGTAGAATGTCTTACGACCAGTGCATTATCGTGGAAGAGTGCACGACTTAGTAACTGGTTGAGGGCAAACCTTTGACCAGGGTATGGTTGAAAGAATTATCAAAGTGCTACTCGAAGTAATACAATAAAAATAGAAAGAATATGATGCTTTATTGAATGGTTGGTCGTTTACACGTAGAATTTGCGTAACTGGTCGATATTCCAAGAATTTGAGAGAATTCGGCCGTCTTCCATTACCCGGTTATGAAAGAGCACAGTCGCATAACCCGACCATCGTGTAAGGACCTTCCCACTTGGAGGAAAGCTTGTTCCGATTAGACTGGGATTGAATTTTCTTCAATACCAAGTCACCTATAGCAAGGCTGCGAGGTTGGACCTTACGATCGTAGTATTTGCGCAGCTCTTGCTGGTAGATTGGTGAACGGATTAAGGCCTGATTCCTCTTTTCTTCGAGTAGGTTAATGGCATCCGCTCGAAGTTGTTCTTGGGCTAAGTCATTGAAACTCTCGACCCTTGTAGGCCTGATCTTTAGTTCTGGCGGAAGCATGACTTCAGCAACAAAAACTAGAAAAAAAAGGTGTTTACTTTGTTGCGAGCTAGCGGTCGTCTTGAAGCGCCCATATCTTGAGGGTAATTCTTGTACCCAAGCCCCCGAGCGCTTGACAAGCTGGTCGAAGGCTCGAGTTTTAATTCCTTGCATTATTTGGCCATTCTCACTTTCGACTGCCCCATTGCTTTGGGGATGGGCGACAGAGGCGTAACAAAGCTTGGTACCCAACTCGTCGTAAAATTCCTGAAATTTTGCACTCAAAAATTATTTACCATTATCTGTGATTATTCGGCTTGGGACACCAAACCGAGTAATCACGCTTCTCATCATGAACCGTTCTGCGGCTTCCGTTGTTATCCCAGTCATAGGTTCGGGTTCGATCCATTTTGTGAACGTATCAATAGCCACAAAAAGGAACTCGAAGCCTCCTGGAGCCCTTGGGAACGGTCCTAGGATGTCGAGACCCCAGGTCGCAAAAGGCCAAGATAAAGGGATTGTTTGTAATGCCTGAGCTGCTTGGTGTATTTGCCTGCTATGAAACTGGAATTGTACATATTTCTTAACCAACTCCTTGGCATCAGAGAGGCATTGGCGAGAAAATCCTTGTCGAAAGGCTTTTCCGACCAGCGTTCAGAGTAAGCGTGAGTTCCACAGATGCCCCCGTGTATGTCGTGAAGGAGGTTTAGTCCTTCTCTCTGCGGTATGCATCGCATGAGTACCCCTTGAGTACCTCGTTTATAGAGGACTCCTTCGACCAAAGTATACATTTTGGCCTTCGGGATAAGCGATCCGCTTGAGATGCGTCATCGAATCTGGAACTCCGTCTGAAGATACTTGTAGATGGGATCCATCCAAGTGTCCTCGTAATCTAGAGATGTTGTCTCAATAGGAGATGTCTCTGGTGTGTCCACGAGGCAACCTGAGTTGCTCAAGAAGACCCCTTTTGGCACTTGTGATCGGGAAGAAGCTATCCGAGCAAAATTTGGTTTATGAGGAAATTATCCTTTTGAGGGATAAATTGTACCTCAAAACCGAAAAAATGCTTTTCAAGCTTTTGAACCTCTGATAAGTACCAAGACATGGTCAGATTAGAGCACTGGTACTCTTTTTCAACTTGATTCACGACTAGTTGAGAGTCTCCTCTCACGAGTAGTCGTCGAATCGTGAGTGCTTCGCATGACTCGTATCTTGGCTAGTAAACCCGTGATACCTTGCGTTGTTGGTGGCACGAAAGTTTAACTGTATGTCATACTTTAAGGTCTCTCCGTTAGGAGATTCCAGGACCACTCCAGCCCCCGAGCCACTTAAAGTAAGTGACCCATCAAAGTACATCGTCCACTTGTCGTGGGTATTGTACTGGGAATCCTGAACAGGTTTAGGATTTGTCCATTCGGCAACAAAGTCTGCCAAGATCTGGGATTTAATGGCCGTTCAGGACACGAAATAGAGGTCGAACTCCCCAAGTTTTACTGACCATTTAGACATGCATCCCGCTGCTTCCCTATTTTGGAAGATCATTCCTAAGGAAAACTCAGACGGCACAATTATCTTGTGCGCCTGAAAATAATGCCTCAGTTTCCTCGAAGACATGAGGAGGTCATAGAGAAGCTTTTGGACCTGAGGCTAACGCTCCTTAGGTCTGTGCAAAACTTCACTTACGTAGTACACCGGTCGTTGAACGTTCTACAACTAATCTTGCGCTCCTTTGCTGGGCGTGGCGACTAGATAAATTAAGAGCGTCTCTTACGGTTTCGGGAAACCGAATAGGAGCACTCGTGAAGATATCTCTTGACATCCTCGAAGGCAACGTTTGCCTCTTCCGACCACTCAAAACCCTCGTGCTTCCTTAGAAGTTTGAAGAAAGGTAGTCCTTTTTCCCCCCAGTCGTGCTATGAAACGACTTAAAGCCTCCATACACCCTGTGAGCTTTTAGACTTCTTTCTTCGTGGTTGGAGAGCGCATTTGAACAATGGCTTTTATCTTTTCGGGATTTGCTTTGATCCCTCGTACGGAGACTAGGAATCCAAGCAATTTTTTCAAAGAGACTCCAAACACGCACTTATCAGGATTGAGTTTCAAGCGGTGTTTTATGAGGTTGTCAAACGTCTCCTGCAAGTCTGAAACATGATTAAGCTATTTGATGCCTTTTATGACTAGATCGTCAACATAGGCTTCCAAATTTCAGCCTAGCTGAGGTGAAAAAGTCGATTGCATCAAACGTTGAAAATAAGCGCCATCATTTTTTAGACCAAATGGCATTTTGACATAGCAAAATATACCAAATGGAGTAATAAATGCGGTCTTTTCTTCATCTTCTAGACACATATTAATCTGATGGTAGCCAGAATATGCATCTAGAAAACTTAATATTTCGCAACCAGCAGTAGAGTCAACCAACTGATCGATATGAGGTAAATGGAAATTATCTTTTGGACAAGCTTTATTAATATCAGTGAAGTCTACACACATTTGCCACTTGCCGTTAGACTTCCTAACCATTATATGGTTGGCCAACCACTCGGGGGTGGTCGACTTCTCTTATAAAGCCCGCTTTAAGTAGCTTGTCCAATTTCGACCTTATAGCATCTCGTCGATCGAGGGCAAATCTACGTAATTTTTTATGGGTACTTTGTCGGTAGTAAAGCTAGCACATGCTCGATCACTTCCACAGGGACTCGGGCATGTCGGATGCTTGCCACGCATAAAGACATCTGCGTTTGCTCGGAGGAAAGTGATGAGGCGTCTTCCTACTTGGGGTCGGAAGTATCCCGATCTGAATAGTCTTGAAGGTTCCTCGATCGGGGAACTTCTTTGACTTAGTCGTTCGGCTTGAAGCGCTGACTTTAGGCCCGAGCTCTTGGTGAAGGTCGCCTTTTTTCTTCCCGGTGGTATCTAACCCACCATCTCGAGGATCGTGATCCTGCGTGTGCACCATCTTCTTATCACAATGAATTGTGATTACTCCTTTGGGACCTGGCATCTTAAGACATTGATACCCATAATGAGTTGGCATTAACAATTTTGCCAAAGCTGGTCGTCCGAGTATGGCATTATATACCGTATCGAAATCGACCACATCAAAGGAGATTTTCTCTGTCCTGAAATTATTTGGTGAACCAAATGTTAAAGGAAGAGAAACTTGACCAATGGGTTTGGCCGAAGACCCTGGTACAATACTATGAAATGAATATCTTACCGGTCTTACCTTGGTCCTGGGGTACTTGCATTTCGTCCACGGTGCTCGTAAACAGAATGTTTAACGAGCTACCACCATCAATCAACACTCGATTTACTCGACAGTTGTTGATGGTGGGTTCAACCACGATCAGAAAACGACCAGGTCAGGTTGAAGGGATCGGGTAGTCAACCTTCTCGAAAGAGATGGTGACTTCCGACCACCTTGGTACTTTATTGACAAGAGGAGAGTCAATGCAGTTTACCTCGCGTTCGACTGCCTTAAGCTGTCATCTTGACTCGTACGCCGATGATCCTCCAAAGATGTGCTTGGGATCTTGAAATGGCATATCCTCGTTGTCATCCGACTGTGTACGACCACTGGCTTGCCCTACTTCTTCGAGGGTAGGAAGTAGCCCTTTGCCATTGGAAAACTCGGCAGTTGCGGAGGTCATGCCCTTCCTTTTTGTGGAAAGGGCACCACCTAGGCTTATCGTTCTTCCGTTTGGGGCGCTTACTTTTGCCTCGATCGGGGTATTGCTTATCAGTTCGTGGCTCCTTATCGCTTACGGCCAGGATCTCCTTAGAAGCATTGACTTGAATCTTTTGTCCCTTTGCCTTGTTCTTGGTTTTCTTGGCCTTCTTATCCTTCTTTTTGCTACCTTCGCCCGATCTCACGAGGTCTTTGGTCATCTCGATCGATGATTTTGGTCCACTCAACTACTTTGTCGTGAGAGCGTCACCGATCGACCATCTCGAAGAGTTCATTTCTGATGGCGGGAGGATTCAAAGCGATGTCCTCCGTGATCCTTCTGCTACGGACTCTCTGCTTGAAAGCTCGATATGATCGTCGAAACCTCGGGAATAAGTGCGAACTGGTAAACGCTGATGAATTGGCATAGTGTTTCGTGGTCGTTTTGTTGCATCCTGTGTAGGTCGTCCCCCTTTCCGGGGCGATGGTAGGTGCTCTGGAAATTAGCCAGCAACAGATCACAGAGGTGTTGCCACGAGTAGATCGACTCGACTAGTTGTTTAATAACCACGATTGAGCAGACCCTTCGAGCAAGGTCGGAAGATAATTCGCCATGATGCGCTCTCCTCCGGCTTCTGCTCAGACAACGGTTGTGTAGATCTGAAGGAATTTGATGGGATTTTGAGACCCATCAAATTTCTCCACGTTCTCTGGTCGAAATCGCGGTGGCCAGTGAACTGCTCGGAGGTCAGGCGAGAATGCCTGACATCCGGTAATCACGTCGTAACGCCTCCTTTGTAGAAAAGAGGGGTTGACGTCGCTAGGTGATCGTACTTGATGATATCCAGCAAGGAGTGAATCTGACTTATAGCAAGTCTCGATCCTATGAGGGTAATACTCCTCGTATTTTGTCTGCTGTTGCAAACCTCTCGGTCGGAGTGGTGAATGATCACCTGTCCTAGGAGCTTTATGATCGTTAGGCATTCGATGAACTCTTTTTCGGATTGTGGAGCGACGCACCTTGGGGTGATCTCCATGCGGCGAGTTATTCGATTATTGGAAGTCGATGGAGTCGTCTTGCCACGACTCACGGAATAACGCCAAGCGAAGTCGTTCGAGCTTGCTCATCGTACTCCGCAGCCTTCGTGCGATCTCTTCGGTGAAGAGGTCGTAGCCAGGTGCCCAGGCAAGTTCTCGAGATGGGTTCTTGAGCAGGTCATTGATAGGCTGAAGTTCCTGAGCTTCTTCCGACTGGTATCGAGCATGCCTAGGCAATTTTCTCTAAGCTGTGACTCGTTTTTGTCGGTTTATTTCAGAATCATTCATACTTGATCCTTGAGCTTGCCTCAATGGAGTGCGATGATCTCGAGAATTTCCCGTACGCTCATTAGAGCATTGACTGTGGTCGTCGTCGATGGTGTCTTTGTCATTGCCATGAGCGGTCGTAGGGTGTGATCTTCGGGGAGCATCTCGGCCTCGTCTCTAGGAGAGTTATTGCTACACGAGGCGGGCGAAGACCTCCGTTGATGATCTCCACTTGCGCTAGAGGCCTCCTCGCTTGAGAGTCGTCGAATGACACCATCTGGTGACTTGGAGTAAACCCTCCAAGAAGGGGAATTAGGGTTATCTTAGTCTCAGCCGACAGCGAGTCTGCGTTGGGATGGTCGAACTTCGCGGGAAGAGCATGTTCGATCGCATTCTTGTTTGGGCTAAGCGGAGAGAGAATCACCGGATGTTGATGAAGATCCGAATTACAACTTCGGGGAGTTGTCACGCTGGTCGGTTGTCTTAAGCGGACTTGGACATTTGGAGAGGGAACCCTCACCGTGTCGCGAGTCTACCTTGTGACAGCTCTCATTGTGGTCGGATTGACCTTTGTCCTCTGAGGAAGCTGGTTCCCCATCTGGACGTATAGTTATGGGGGATAAGGATCCCTCCTCAACTCTATCGATGGTAAGGTCTCCTGGAGAAAGATCTTCGGAGGCGACATCACCATCGGATGATGCATCGCTCGGCTCATAGTCGAAATCGACATCCATGTCGATATCTGCATAATCGGCCAAGTCGAACCAGTTCTCATCGTTCCACTCTCCTGCCATAAGAGCACGAGATTCGAAAAGACAAAGGAAAGCTAATGACTCAAAGATCCCCACGGTCGGTATAGCTGTCGGTGTTTCAAAAAAACTTGTTTACTTATGTATTAGTCTTTCAACTTGTGCTTTGCAATCTACTCATTGTATTTCGATAAATTACGCTACGCAAAGTAACCATAAAACTATCTTTGTCAAGCCGTTTATGAATATTATTTGCATACATTTCCCTCGACTTCTTTGAGTACATTCAAAGTACTCACGGCTTTATGCCCTCTGGTTGATCGGCGATTGAAGAGGACCCGAGGGAGCTCAAGCTCTCTGAAGAGGAGGTCTTTGAAGACCTTGCGTGCTAGGAGATGTCCTCCGCTCGATTGCTGTGGGCATGTTGAATAACTTCCACGTGGTGTTTTGTTTTCATTGTGTGCCCTCTTTTGTTGTAGCCTGTCTTGTGAGACCTCTGTAAAACCTTGACCATAAGGTCATTTGCTTCTATTAATATTAATTTATCCGCTTCTTCTTTTAGTTTGTTGTATGGTTTTGATTACCGATGTTGAAGCTGTGTGGACTAGCTCTTGATCATGGACCGGTCGAGAATGCCTGAAGGGTCTCGGGGTTGTCTACGAGTCCGAAACACTTCAAAGCCCTCGGTGGCTCGGTGAGTCGATGGATGGTGCATGCAAAACACTATTTGACAGCGGCGTGGCGATGAAATACACCGTCACCCGGACACGACGAAGCGATAATACCGTGTGATGTGTGTCTGTCTTCTTGCGGTAGGAGTGTCTGATGAAGGGCCTTTTGAGTACACGGTGAGGAGGCACTTGAGGCCTACTTCTTTGTGGGCTGTTTGGGAGGAGTCTTGTTCCTAGGGCCCCACGGCGACAGCGTCGACAAGCACATGATCTGCTATGCATGCGAGCTACCGGACATGGAGGTGGAGGCGATCGATTAAATGCGCACGAGGACTGGCTGTTGTTGTGCACAACATACCACACTCTGTGCGACGCGTCCCACCGGGTTCAGGACAGCTTCATCCTCTCCGAATGCTCGCTGCTGATGAAGATCCGGAATTCTTGGCTGGGCTAACTGGAGAGAGAGAATCACCAGATGTTGATGAAGATCCGGAATTACAACTTCCAGGAGTTGTCACGCCAGGTCGGACTGTCTTAGGCGGACTTGGACATTTGGAGAGGGAACCCTCACCGTGTCACGAGTCTACCTTGTGACAGCCCTCATTGTGGTCGGATTGACCTTTGTCCTCTGAGGAAGCTGGTTCCCCATCTGGACGTATAGTTATGGGGGATAAGGATCCCTCCTCAACTCTATCGATGGTAAGGTCTCCTGGAGAAAGATCTTCGGAGGCGACATCACCATCGGATGATGCATCGCTCGGCTCATAGTCGAAATCGACATCCATGTCGATATCTGCATAATCGGCCAAGTCGAACCAGTTCTCATCGTTCCACTCTCCTGCCATAAGAGCACGAGATTCGGAAAGACAAAGGAAAGCTAATGACTCAAAGATCCCCACGGTCGGCGCCAACTGTCGGTGTTTCAAAGAAAACTTGTTTACTTATGTATTAGTCTTTCAACTTGTGCTTTGTAATCTACTCATTGTATTTCCAGTAAATTCTGCTTTCTGCAAAGTAACCATAAAACTATCTTTGTCAAGCCGTTTATGAATATTATTTGCATACATTTCCCTACGACTTGCTGAGTATATTCAAAGTACTCACGGCTTTATGCCCTCTGGTTGATCAGCAGTTGAAGAGGACCCAGGGAGCTCCAAGCTCTACGAAGAGGAGGTCTTTGAAGAACTTGCGTGCTAGGAGATGTCCTCCACTCGATTGCCTGTGGGCATGTTGAATGGCTTCCACGTGGTGTTTTGTTTTCCGCTGTGTGCCCTCTTTTGTTGCAGCCCTGTGCGGCAGACCTCTGTAAAAACCTTGACCATAAGGTCATTTGCTTCTATTAATATTAATTTATCTGCTTCTTCTTTTAGTTTGTTGTATGATTTTGATTACACCGATGTTGAAACTGTGTGGACTAGCTACTGATCATGGGACTGGTCCAGAATGCACAGAGGGTCTCGGGGGTTGTCTACCTGAGGTCCCGACACTTCAAAGCCCTCGGTGGCTCGGTGAGTCGATGGACGGTGCATGCAAAACACTATTTGACGACGCGACGGCGGGCAGTAGTACACCGTCACCGGACACGACGGGGGGCAGTAATACACCGTGTGATGTGTGTCTGTCTTCTTGCGGTAGGAGTGTCTGATGAAGGCCTTTGAGTACACGGTGAGAGGCACCGAGGCCTACTTGTCGTGGTACATTGTTTGGGAGGAGTCTTGTTCCTAGGGTCCCACGGCGACAGCGTCGACAAGCACATGATCTGCTACGCATGCGAGCTACCGGACATGGAGGTGGAGGCGATCCAGTCGTACGCCTGGGACCTGGCGCTGTTGTGCGCAACATACCACACTCTGTGCGATGCGTCCCACCGGGTTCAGGACAGCTTCATCCTCTCCGAATGCTCGCTGCTTCTTCAACTGTAGTCCTTCGAGAGTTTTCAGATCGAACGACCACAGCCGGACTTAGGAGCCTACAACGCTGCCATGTACGCCGACGATGACGACGTGGACCAGGCGACCTTGGGTATTATGTTGTGTCGCCGATGGGTAATTTTTTTAAATATTTATTCCTTTTCGTAATGTAATTTTATTTCTTGTGCTAAGTTTCTGTTGTTCTATTCCACAGGCCACCTTCACTCCGATCACTACGCAAGCATCCTACCCGGATTATGTTGCAATGTTCAATCAGTTGATGGATGGCCGCGTCATCTGGACATCGTACACTCCTGATAGGGTGCACGCGCCACACCTCGAGGCCTATCGAGACTGTGCATCTGAGACCACGCTTACTGGTACACGTGGAGGAGCTTGGTGCATGATGTCTTCGTGGAAAAGTATCCGTGTCTGCGGGTGATCGCCCGATTCGATCTGCGACAGAGGTCCCGATCCCTTAGAACGCGGTTCCCTTAACGTCCATGGGCAAGTTTGTGTTTTATATCCGTCATAGCATTTTCCTTACGTACCTACGAAATAATCGTTTTGCCTTTCACAGACACATTAAGAAGGGAGTACCTTCTATGACTTCCTAGGTTGACAGGATGTTCCTTTGGGTTGAGGGATGGCTCCACGCCTTGGAGGACATCGTCCAGGAGGATGCCCCCTACCACCCTAGGACGTACAAGGAGTACATCGAGTGGTACTTCAGTCGGACGAGGGTTCATTGTGTCAGGGTCATGGATGACCCACCACGACACGAGGCCTCGACGACCGACACGCACCCCACCCAGCCGGACTCCGCATTTTATCGCGTGGTACGCATTGAACGCTCCATATTTCTTATTTGCTTCGCAAGTTTTTGGTTTCTAACTTGTTAATTTTGTGTACAGGTCGATCTACAATGGGAGATGCATGACTTGGCGACCTCCGTGCGTTGTATGACGCTTGGGGAGCGATTCAGCATGACGGCACAGGAGATACGAGAGGTCATGGACCAGTTCGTCAAGAAGATGAGGCGAGGCATCTAGCTTGCGTCTTGTCGTAGGCCGAGGGAGGTGGTGGACCCACCTGTGTGTGGACGGGGGTGAGCCACGGTGCGGCACACCCCACGATTCCTCACCTAAACGTGGTGGGCAGTTCCTCATAGCACCGTGCTGGGAGTACCCCGGCACAGTTCGCAGATCAACACGAAACACTCGCGTTTGGTTGTTTATTTTGAACTCCACTAGTTACTAACGGCAATTTTCTTTGACAAGTGCTGAGTTCCACTTATACACAGGGCAGGAGTATGTGGAGCCATCCGCTGCCTTCGTGCGACGAGGTATGTTCATCTTGTTTGAATGCATAACATACTATTTCATCATTTTCGCTGTATTTACATGCATAACGTACCATTTCACAGTTCGTACACCCCTTTGGGACAAGGAGGTGATGTTGCACGAGGAGTCACACTTCGGGGACTTCGAGTTTGAGTAGGCGTGGACACCATGGTGCCAGGGCGATGGGCCTTCGCACAACGAGAGCAGTCAGGTCTCCGTTGGTGCTTCATAGCTACACGGTGCACCCGGACCGAGCTAGCCAACGCAGGGCCCCGTCGCGACACCCCCTCAGGCTACTCGCATCAGTCGGGTACCTCGACCGTCTGAGCCTATGACGTACTCGTACCAGCGCCCGCAGCCGCCTCGGACAAGGCTAGAGGCCACATGTGGGGTACACCCCAAGAGGGCCCGCGAGTAGATATTTGTTCTTATAAATATCAGTTAGGTCATGTAAATATTAATTTTTATACAACTTACATTGTGCTTGTCTCGTGTTTCAATACTATTTTTTCTTGTGTGCACACGTAACCATATGAGAGAGTCAGCATTGCGACACCCCACACTGCCCTACTTCTATCCTGTACACCCTACTTTTGCAGAGCGAGATGACCGCACACTACAACACTACCGTTTCAGACCGAAAAGACTGCACTCTGACATGCCATATTTTTAGACTTTAAAGAACGCACCCGACCACGCCACACACGCCCACTTTTGTAGACCAAGATAACAACACACTGCGATGCTACCTTTTTAGACCGCACACAAAATGCCACACACTACCACTATTGCAGACCGAGATGACAACACACTACAACGCTACCTTTTCAAACCGAAAAGACCACACTCTACCACGTCACCTTTTCAGACCGGAAAAGACCCCTTATAAAAGGAGGGAGAAGAAAACTGAAGGAGAAGAGAGCTGGAGGAGAACACTACACTACCACACCCAATACTTCACTAAAGTTTGGTTCACACAACAAAGAGTAAGGAGATGGCGGATTCGTAAGTGAACTTCTACGCGAAGATGCTACGGAAGCGCAAGTGGTTTGCCGAGATGGCTAAACCCTACCTGGATTGTCCTATGAAGGATCTTGATACCGGAGTTCCTATCTTGGCGCAATGTGTGCTGAAAAACCGCTAAGATCACTTGATCCACACACCCCGCGACCACCGCCCGGGCGTACATAGACCTACTCATGGGCAACTCGGCCCGCCGGCTCGGCCCGAGCTCGATACTGTCCGGGCAGGGCTTGAGACTAGAAATCCAGCCCAACAGAAGCCCGACCCGGCCCAAAATCCCGGTAAAAACAATTAAAAAAGCGAAAATCTATTTATTTAATGCTGAAAATGAATTAAATATTAGTTTTTTTATTCTGAAATGATTAAAATAATACTTTTAAACTAAAAATTCAGTTTTCGGGCCGGGCCAGGCTCGGGCCTGCTAATTTTTGGCCGGGCTTGAAAGCATTTGAACAGGTCTAGGCGGACTATACGTGCGGGAACGTCCTTGTAAGCGAATCTTGGACACACATAGATTTTTCACATATATGTTCCAATCCACATATCGCTACTTACATATGCGCACAATGGTAGCCGGAGATGTGATGCAACTTCTTCCAATAGATCGGCGACCTAAACATGTACGATAGTGCGTTCATCGAGCAGAAGTACATGTTGAACTATGCGATGCGAGCCAAGACCTTCAAACGCTGGAAACCTTATGTACTCGACCCTATTGAAAAGGCACCGGAGGAGCCTAGAAAAGCAGGGTGGTAGTGGAGGACCCCCGAACAGAAAGTTGAGTATGACCGACCAAGCGCGCGGCGGACAAGGGGAATGCTCTTGCTCGTGAGACCGGCGGCCGTCCTAGCGCTCCCCATCGCCCGAGCACAGTCCGGGTCGAAGATGTAAGTTATGTTCAATTTGCATCCTGATTATTAATTTGGTCATGCGTTGTGCTATCCTAACATTATTCAATCGTCTAGTCCGTCTCGTAGGACATGGCTGACTTCGAGACTGGTTGCCGCCGCGGGCAGTCCAGAGACAAGGGGAAAGGACCGATGAACCGTCAGAACTAATCGATTTCGTTCCAAACCTTTTTCTAATTACAAAAAGGTGCACATGTATCGTATGTGTATTTCGGTTTGTTGATTCGTGTATGTTAGCGTTTCTAATGTACGTAACAAAACCCGGCGCATCATGTAATTCACAATTAAATTATAAAGTCTTTTAAACTTACATCTCTTTTCTCAAATATTTCAAATATTAAATATTACGTAATTTTCCCCCGAAGGAATCGGTTCCACAAACAATACAATCATGTCAACAGTGCACATGGCAACCATAAACCCATTTTTTTTCATTTTGCTCCGAAGGAGGTTGTTTGTATTATTGCGCCGCCGAACCCACGTTCCAAATTGCGCCGCCGATCTCACATTCTTTGCTTGAGATTTCGTTATCTTCTCCGATTTTGAATTCCAAACTACGCGGACACTTCAAAGTATTAGCAAGAAACTTCGTGAAATACACTAAATCTTTAGGCTAAATTCTCTACACATAAATTAAAAATAAATAAATATAGGGTCATTTCGTCATTTCAAATGGCGATAGGTTCATGTTGCCAATTGGAATGGTGACAAGTTCCTGTCGCCATTTGAAATGGCGAGATGATCCGATCACCGGTTCAATTGGCACCAGAACCCTGTTGGCACTATTTCGATCGGCGACAGAGATACTGTCGCCAATTGGAATAGCGACATGCTTATTTCGCCATTTCAAATGGCGACTTGGGCCTATTTTGTAAAAAAAAAAAATCGATTATTTACATTTGTAATTATCTTTTATATAGATTTTTTTTTAAAAAAAAAAACCACATCTCTGTTCTCAAGCATCCGCTCAAGAATCCATGCAGAGCAGCAAGCTCGCGTCCTCACAAAGCTTACTACATCCTGCAGCCATGAACAATGCAAGGTCCGATATTTGGAACTCCGTGTTGCGACGCTATGCCGATATCGTGTGTCCTTAGTTTGTTGCTCTGTACTCCCTCGGTTGTTTTTCACTTGTCGTTTTGAACAGGGACATAGTCTCTAATAAAAGTGTTTAATTGTTTTATGATTATATATATTAGCAATAATTATTATAAATATAATGATAATGAAGTAATTTTGATGGCAAATATATACGATTCTTTTAGAGGGGGTAACAACTAGTTACGGACAACTATCTTCAGGAACGTATCAGGTGCACATAGGCTTATCTGTGCACATATGCACATACCGCATCCGGCCCGTCCATCGCGCAACGGACGGCTCGCAGGAAATCACGCGTGGGCGAGCGCGAGCGACCTGGCCTTTTTGCGTTTCCCACCTTCCTCTCCGACCCATGCGCGCTAGGGCTTTCCCAGCGCCACGCCGTCGTTGCGCCTTGTGCCGCCCTTCAGTGTACCTACACCGCGCCGTCGCCCCAGTTTTTCTGCGGCCCCTCGTCGCGCGAGGACGAGCCGCCATCCGGGAGGGCAGCATGGCAGCCCTGGAGGTGCCAAAGGGTCCCTGGCGGGCTACCTTGTTCGGTCCCCTTCTACCACGGCGACGGTCGCGTCGGCGTTAGCGGCCTCCGTGGGCTCCCCGAGAGGTGGGGACGCGGGCACCAAAAGGATTCTCTGGGCAGCAATGGATGTCGATGTAGACTATTCCGCGATGGCGGCGACGGTTGATGGGGGCGACTTGGAGCTGAAGAAGTTCACGATGGAGTTCTTGTCCCATTACTGCAGGTGAGCGATTCATTTGCGAGTTTTGGTGCCAAGAACCGGTCTTGCGCGAAGTTCTGGTACAATCTTGTTGTTGCAATGCTATCCCGTCTGTGATGGATGATGTTGGCAAAGGCGGCGGACAAGAAGCAGAAGAGGATTGCAAGCCAGTCGTTCTTGGTTCCTTGCGGCAATGGATCTATCAAGAAACAGTGCGTTGCTCATTGCGGTGGCTTGGAAGCTCTAAAGGTTGAGGTAAGATACAAGATAAATCGAATCTGGGCAATAACGTATGAAGGTGATGTAGGAGCTACAACTTACAGTTTGATGCATTGCAGGAATTAGGCAATAATGGGCCCTTCAAGAAGCAGTGCGTTACTCATCACTGGTGACTAGATGTGAATTCTTGAAGAAGGACGAGGCGGACACCAGTCTCAAATCCAGTCGTCCCAATGGCGAAGACGAAGGGGCTAGCACCATACAATAGGCAAGCTGGCAAATTTGTTCCACGAACCAATGTATGAACTATGTATGAACTATGCAGCGGCTGGTCACAATTTAGTGTGGGGGATTGGCAAAAGAAAAATGTATGGATGTGGCAAGTTGTAATATTGGTTGTATGGATGTACCCTCAATTTTGTAGTTAAGAATTATCATTTATGAAGTTTGGTTCTATTACTTCTTTCCAGGTGATGCTTTTTTCTGTGTGTTAAGCATTTGTGAATAGAATTGATGCATTGATATCTGTTATGTTCTTTCAACTTGGATTTAGGTGAAGTGGCAATATTAGTTGTATCCTATTATGAAATTCTGGAATGTTGTTGTATGTTTATAAGCTGGCTGTTACACAATCAGGTATGCAAGTGAGGATTCATTTGAGAGAACAATCCAGAATTCAGCAGTTCCAGAATCATTTGTGGACCTGATACTATTACTCTAGCACAGAGACAATTGCAAAACTGAAGCATAGAGACACAATTGCAAAACTAAAGCACAGAACTTGAGATTTCAAATATACACAGTAGACACTTATCTGTTCCTTGTCATTAACCAAACATCAAAGCAAAAATGAAATTGCACATTCAATTCCATTCATTCAATTCATTCAGTGGAACAACTCGAGGAATTTGAATGCTTGCACATTCAGTTCCATTCATTCAACAACATGCATTTTTCATTCATACAAAATTCTCAGAAATTGCAGCTCAGATAGGACATTACTGATTAAAGAGGCAACACACAACCGCATTCCAACTTCTCATGAACAGAAATCCTAACAAAATTTCACAAAAATATGCATCCATACATGGACAAGTTCGTACATGGACAATCTCAATTTCAATCATCCATACATGGACAAGTTCGTACTTCTATTCACATTCATACAACAATCTCATGAACCAAGGATTGAAAAAAAATTAATCAAGACAATCTGAAATGAACCAAAGCTTCATTATACATATGAATTACAAAGTACATTGAACACTGGTACATTGTACACTTTATATACATCTGACTCATGCAGAAATCAGAATGCTTGATCTCTACCTATAGTAAGCTAAGTTTACAAACCCAAAAGAATGTACTAATGTCTCAGCTATAGGCAGACAGGCATCAACCAATTTTCTCCAATGGAAACTGCGGCGCGGCGCAAGGTGGAGGCGTAGGCGCAAGGTTCTCCAGAACACATTCACCAGAAACCAGAACACATTCTGCAGAATTTCATGATAATGACCTCGGTGTAATATTGTTCATTTTCTCATGTGCATGCATTTATCTAGTATTGTGCTTTTGTTTAACCATGCTAGCTTCTAAAACAGTCTCTATAGTGATAGAATTAACCTTTAAAGTTGACATTCGGTAGTTTTGAAGAAAAAAAATAAAAAATAGCCTGTACTTTAATCGACTAGCATTTCCTTCCATGATTGCTCTGTAGGATGCACATGAGTTCTTAAATTTTCTGTTGAATGAGCTTGTTGATATTACGGAGAAAGAGTCTATGACTGAAGGACTCCCCAGATCATCATCTCTGAAAAAAGTTCCAAATGGGCCAGTTGAACCTTTAGCCAATGGAGTTAGAAAAGAGCCACCGGTTACCTTGGTCCATAAGAATTTTTAGGTGACTAAACTCACTGAAAAATGCCTTACAATTTATGCATGTCTACCTTCAAAGATTCAATCCATCGTCATCATTATATACTTGCAACCTACACAAGGCATACTGACCAATGAAACCAAATTCTTAAGGTGCGAGACAGTAACTGCAAGGGATGAAACATTTTTTTATCTGAGTGTTGACATTGAGTAGAATAGTTCTATCACAAGCTGCTTGAAAAAGTTTCCTACATCAACAAGGAAAAATATCAGAAATCCATCAAATCTTAAACACCTCTGCTACAATCTGAACTTTAATCTAAGCAGCAGTCAGGGGCGGACCTAACGTGCGGCATGGGGAGGAGGCCGGGTCTGTGGCGTGGGGGAGAGGGTCGGCGGCGGAGGGTGGAGGCCGGGTCGGTGGCACGGGGGAGAAGGTCGGTGGCGGATGGAGATGGGCGGGTCGGCGGCGGAGGGAGGTAGCCGGGTCGGTGGGCTCTGGGGAGGACGGTGTGGGCGGCGTCGGTGGCGGCTTGGGGGAGGAGAAGGGGAGGGCGGCGTCGGTGGCGGCTCGGCAGAGGAGAAGGGGAGGGGAGGTCGGCGGCGCCTAGCAGCGGCGCGACAACGGCTCCATGCGGCGAACCCTAGCACGTGAGAGCTGGAATCTGCAGGAAGCTCGCTCGGCCGAGGGGCGATTCACAAAAACAGCCTCTCGCGCTCGCGCTCGCTCATCGCGAGATGGAGGGCCGGAAATGCATATGTGTATAGAATCACCTATTTGCACAGGATATCCCCCCACTATCTTCAGGCTTACATGTTAGAAGCGATCACGTAATGAAATCCTAAATGTCTATTACGATAGCCAATAAAAAATCTAGTCGACCAGAATTCAAATTTGGCCGTTTTAGCTAGACAACTGATCAGTTGCCACACCACACTGTTTGGACTAATTAACTAAGACAGGCGCCTTGAATCCACTGGAATATAAGCGAAGGATCTCTTGTGCACTCTTCATGCGCTTTAACCTCAGTAATGTTAAATAACTGCATAATCTCAACAGGAGAATTGCGTATACGAAAGAAGAAGAAAAATCTTCTATGACGCTGTATTTCTCACTCGAATGATTTGAGAAAAGAGTCAATCTGAGCATTCCGATCTTTTCGTGTGGGTACAACGGGAAAAAACAGTGAAAATTATTATAATATTGCAAAGAGAATATTTTAATAAGGATCCATCTAAACAGAAAGTATAAAATCAATTACATAGGGAAAACTAACATATTCTTGAAACTCATCTAAGCGAAACTTTATTTCGAACTATCCGCGCAAAATTAGGAGAGAAAGGACGGAAAAGGAAACGTGGGTAAAGTAAACATGGCATGGGCGCAGTACTCTTCATCGTCTTCATTCGAGATCACTTCGCCTGGGAAAGGAGTACGATGTATAATCTGTTGGAATTAAGTGGGCTCTGGCCTAATCTTTATCAATAATTTTTAGGAAAAATCTAAAGGCCAACTCATACATGGTGGCATGTGGGACACCTGAGCCTTATATTGCTAGCCAAGGTGAAGAGACACCACCTTATAAGGTAGAGCACGTCTAGCCTTGGTAAAGAAAGAGAAAAGAGGACTACACGCGCACTCGCTCGCCTCGCCAGGCCAGGCTTCATGGGCGCGTGACGTGCGCGTGAATAGTGCGGTCGTTCCGGTTCGGCCGTAGATCAAGGCGCAACTTTCTTTTATAACTTTCTTTTGCCATGCAATCCTATCAGGATGGAAAGAAACGCTCTGATTACGCAACGAATTAATTACTATTAATGAGCGTGATTTCTAATTGTCGTTATCCTGTTAGGATGGAAAGAAACACTCTGATTACGCGGTGAATTAATTGCGATTAATGAGCACGATTTGTGATTGTCGTTTCCTAATCTAAGGGCTATTTCATTTCGCGGTCTTTTTAACAGGAAGACTCTGCCTGTCTTCTCTCGCATCACGAAACACTTCTGTGTGAGAGTGTTGTGTTGCTGAGTGTTACTCCGTCCCTGCGCCCAGCATGCACCGGTGGTGGGGAGAGTAGGTCTCTGGAACCATCGTCCTTGCGATCCTGTACGGGAGAGGACGAATCAAGTTTTCGGGAAGCGACTCCGCGACTGCTCACCGTTCCCTGCATCGTGTACATTGACGTCTTCATCATCGGCGACGTCCTCTCCTTCGTCTCTGCGACACATTTCGCTTCGCATCGGTAACATCTACTACTATGCATTTACGTTTTGTTTGTTCATATTGCTTATCGTCATAGTTTATATATACGTTCTGTTGATCATGTTGCTTATCGTTATAGTTCATCTTCTAGACATGTTTAGTTCCCATGTTATTTATGTAGTTATGATTTATTTGTGGAATTATGTAATCACTAAAGTGCTAAATAATCTAACAATCCAAAAACTTGATGATGAATTTGATAGACACTCTGTGATGAAAATGGCTGGTTTTGCCGAGGCAATGAAACCTGAGAAGTTCAGTGGAGTGAACTTCAAAAGATGGCGGACAAGAGTCACTTTGTGGCTCACGACTCTGAATGTGTTTTGGGTTGCCTCCGGGAGACCTGAGGGAGAATTCATTTCCGAACAAGAAAAGGAGTTTAAAGCAACCACCATAATTTTTGTGGGATGCGTTCTTAGCGTTCTTTCCGATCGTCTGTGCGATGTGTATATGCACATGAAAGACGCAAAGGAGCTGTGGGAGGCACTCGAATATAAGTTCGCTACCTCGAATGCTGGCAGAGAATTGTATATCATTGAGCAATATCATGAGTACAAGATGATTGAGAACCGTTCTCTAGTTGAGCAGGCACATGAAATACAATTCATTGCGAGGAAACTTGACCACCTCAAATACACATTACCTGATAAATTTGTGGCTGGTGGCATCATTACCAAACTACCCTCTTCATGGAGGAATTTTGCCACATATCTGAAAAACAAGAGACAAAATATTTCCGTTGAGGATTTAATTGCGTCCCTTGATGCTGAAGAGAAAGCCAAGGCAAAGGATGTGCATCCTAAGGTGGCCGAAGGACAGGACAGCGCCAATGTCGTACAACACTATGGTAACGAAGAGTTCAAGGGAAAGACCAAGGTCGTACAGACCACCAACTTTAAGAAAAAAAATAAGAAGCCAAACAAGAGAAAAGATGTTTGCAATGTTTGCGGTAAGGACGGACATTGGGCCAACAAATGTCCTGGCCATAAAGGCGGAAAGAATGAGCATGGCTAGACCAAGTATGTGAATGTGACTGTTGACGATACTAGAGCAGAGACATTTAGGTATGGTAATTTACCTGCTACTACTACAGAAAAAGTCTTCACAGACGGTTCAAAAACATCATCACAAACGGTTTCATGAGCCGTCTGACTTTATGGGTCAGTGATGACATGAGGTCATCACAGACGGTTTTTGAACCGTTTGTAAAATAACTATCACAGAAGGTTCTGAACAAGAACCATCTGTGATAAGTAATTATCACAGATGGTTCTTGTTCAGAACCGTCCGTGATAGTCTATTTTCACAGACTTATCACAGATGGTTCTTGTTCAGAACCGTCTGTGATAGTTTTTTCTATTGCAAAAAAATCGGCTTTTAAGCCAAACCAATCAATTGCTTGACAGTAGTTTCCATATGCAGCCTCTAGCAAGAGAACTAAAATCTAATTAAAATTCTGATGGCAAAACACATTATAGGAAAGGGAAACCAAAAGGTTTCACAACTTCCCCTCCGAATGGGAAAAAAGAATAAAGTTACAAAGTTAAACTAGCTAGAAACCATCTATACCTCCAAGCTCTTGAACAACTCATCGACTTCTTGGATTGGTCTTGTGAGCTCCTCTCTGCACCTCACTAGCATATCACAAGATATTCTTGCATGTTGTCGAGTTCGACTCAAGCTCGTCGGCAAGGAGAGACGATTGAAAACCTTCGGTGGCGCTCCGACCTTAGGTAACACAAAATTAAGATAATTTTCTTTACAACAAACAGCCAACAAATTGTGTATGTTTTGGGGATGTACACGTACCTTTCGGCAGTCTGCCTCCTGCGGTAGACAAGGAGCTCCTCCGCATCCCTCCTCCACCTCGTCGAACCGCGATGGGGAATCAAGGGTGGTCACCGGAGCTCAGTGTGGGGAGGGGAGAGGGAGAGGCGATGGAAGACAAAGTGGGGTGGCTATAATATATAAGGGCAATTGCGGCGCCCGTGTCATTACCGAGGGTAATCACACTTAGGCATACGGATTACTATTCGTTTGCCCGATGAGAACTCTTGCTCCAACGAATAGTAAGTCATTTATCGAGTTCATATGAGAACAATAAGATAAGCTGTACATCTTTATTCTGAGAACTAGCCACACAAGACTATAGTTCTTATTACAAGTATTAAACAACTATAAAGGAAGCTTCTCTGCTTCACTCGCTTGCTTGATGCTTTGCCACCTATTAGTCCCACGAGTCAAAGATGGCGCTCATATCGCCTGGTCCTCATAATGGCGTCTCACTGGTCCTCATAATGGCGCCTCCCCTTCTCTGGTTGCCTTTGGTACACCAAGCTCCTCATCCCGCCAGGATAGTTCCCGGCCAGATGTGGATCTAAGCAAAGGGAGAGATAGCAAGAGTGAGTACTATAGTGTACTCAGCAAGCATTAATAGCTAAAATGCAATTGATGACTCTAAATTCCATCCTTATCAAAATTCTTACCTCTTCTCTTATTACGAAAATAGTTTTCAAAACTTAGGTTACAATTTTATACGAAGAGACTACTTGATTACTCGGAGAGAAGATAGACCCAACGGTTCCCATAGACCCCAATCCGAGGCGGCATGAATTCATGATTTGATAGCCTTGTGAGGCTTGTACCACTTTACCCATAGTTATTCTAAACTCTAAATGGTAGGGTTCCTGCATTTCCTTTGATCACGGGTTCA